>VBSM01003143.1:3044758-3203756 GCA_008086735.1 Cheirogaleus medius
TTTTTTAGCAGCTGTATTAGTTAGTCATTGCTGCAAAACCGAAACCAAAACCAAAACAAAACTCCAAACCTTGGTGGCTTAAACAAAAAGCATTGACTTAGTTCATGAATGCGCATGTTGGTTGAGCTGTTGTCATCTGGGCTGGGTTTACTCAGGTGGGGTCAGCTGCCCATCTGCTTCTGTAGGGGGTTTGCTGGCGATCAGCTGGGTCATTTGCATGCACAGGGCCTCAGCTGGGGTGCTGGAGTGGATCAGCCTGCTGTGGTCTTTCATCTTCTTCTAACAGGTTAGCCTGGGCTTCCTCATGTTGTAGTTGGCTTTCATGAGCAGCCAGAGAAGAAACCCCAGTGTGCAAGCACCTTTAAAGTCTCTGTGTCATGTTTTCTAATGTCCTATTGTCCAAAGCAAGTCACATGGCAAATTCAGACAAGATTGGGTGTGTTCAGGATGGTACGGACATAGACCCATGATCAATTCAGAGTCAGGATGAAAGGAAAAAATTTGTGGCCATTTTGGAATCTATTACAGTAATGAAACCATTTTTCAAATGAAATCTTACTTGGAACTCCATTTCCTAAAACAGATATTCTCTGGATAGTGGAAAGTGGGGTACCCTTGGCAGTCTCCAGGCACCCCAAGAAAACCCTAGTTTTCTGAAGAATGGAGTTTGAGATCCACAAGTCCAGAATGACATATGTGTATTTTGAGTTCAAGAATGAGAGAAAAGAGAATAGGGTAAAATATTTATTTGAAAAATAATGACCCCATATTTCCCAAAATTAATGAAAGACATAGAATTACAGATTCGACTTGTTCAATGAACCCCAAGTTGGGTAAATGCAAATAAAGGCATACCCAGACACATCACAGTCAAACTGGTGAAAGCCAAAGAACTAATCTTGAAAACAGGAAAGAAGACAATGACACTCTCTATATAGAATAAAAGTGATTTGGTTAACAGTAAACTTCCCATCATAAACTGTGGAGGCAAGAATAAAATGGAATATCTTTAAAAGGCTGAATTAAAAAAAAAAAGTCCAGAATTCTATGTCCAATGAAAGTATATTTCTGTAGCAGAGGTGAAATAAAGCCATTTTTATTTATAAGAAAACTAACTTCATCACCAGCAAATCTCAACCACAATAAATGATATATTGGATCTGCAGAAAGGAGTAAAAAGCATTGGAAATAATAAATATCTCAGTAAATATTAATAATTACTGCTCTTCTTTTCCCAGGCATTAATTTTTAAATAATACATATGATTGTTGAAAGCAAAAATTGTAACACTATCTATAACATACGTAAATGTAATATGTATAAAACAGCTATGGCATAAAAGATGGGGAAGTTAACTGAACCTCTATGACTGCAAGTTTTCTACAATTTAAAGTGCAGTGGAATAGCACTAATTGTAAGTAGACTACAAAAGCTAAGGATTTATATTATAATCTCCAGAGCAGTCACCAATATAATAACACAGAATAATAGGCCTAAAAAGCCAATTGAAAATGTGAATGGAATCCTATGAAATAGTCAAATAACCTTCCTTAAAAAAAACAGGATAGGAGAAACAGAGGAGCTAAAAAAAAGTGAACATTTAGAAAACAAATAAAAAAATGATAGCACAAACCCAATCATATTAATAATCACATTAAATATTAATGAAATAAACACTCCAATTAAAAGGCAAAGTTTGTCAGAATGAATAAAAAAGCAAGATTCAACTACATAATGTCTACAAAAGATTAGATTAAGTATAATGACAGATAGTTTGAGAGTAAGTGGTTGGGAAAGATGCAGCATTCAGACAGCAGATACCAGGCTGAAGGGAATAGATTGGGATCAGATGAAATAGATTAACACAAAAAGAGAATTACCAGTGATAAAGAAGGACATTTCATAGTCAAAAAAGGGTCCATTCATCAGAAGACATAGCAATAGCAAACGTGTAAGTATCTAATAACAGACCTTCAAAATGCACGGAGCAAAAGAAAGGGAGAGAATTCGAGGGTCAAATAGTCAATTGCATAATCATGGTTGAAGATTGCAGCACCCCGTTCACGGCAATTGATAGAATAATAGTAAAGAATCAGTTAAGGCAAAGAAAATCTGAAAAACACTAATCAAACATTTTGACATAATTGGTATTTATAGAACATTATATTCAACCAAATAATTTATCATATGACCCAGCAATTCCACTACTAGGTATTTACCCAAGAGAAATGAAAATTTTATATGTTCTAACAAAGGTTTAAATGTTTATAGTAGCATCATTTGCTGGTAAAAATATGAAAGGTGCATACATAGTCATTCACTGCAGCTGTATTTGTAATATCAAAAAACCAGGAGGTATCACAATGCCCTTTAACAGGACTGGTCGAATAAACCCTGAAACATTCAAATAATAGATGCATAAAAAGGAAATAGAAATATTTCTACATATGCATGCATTATACATATATTTAAAAAACAATGGAAGAGGAAATAAAAAACTTAAAAAAAAATCAGCAATAACACAGGGCTCTTTGGAGAAATGGTTGGTTCCAAGTCTGTGGCAGGAAACGAAGAGAAAAATGTGGCACTTTTTGTTACGCTAGACAGCAGGACACTATCAGATCTTACTGAAGGTGTGTCAGAAGGATTCAGGAGCCTTTTGTCTGGTCAAAGATGAGGCAATTTGAATCATTTAAGAACAAAATCTGAATTTGTTTGAAATATATCAAATATGTTTAAATCTATGAGTAGCCCATGATTAAAAAAACCAACACTGGTCACCTTTGGAGTAAACACCTCATCATTAAATAAAAGAACAAAACCAAGCATTTTTTCCTGTCTTTCTTATCCTACAGTACCTCAGGGTAATAAAATAGTTAACAAAACAAACTTTTTCTTTATAGTTTCCCTTTATTTGTTATTTTATAAGAAATTGGAAAGAATCATAAAATTGGAGCACCCTCATTTTGTAACCTCTAATGATGTAATGGATCTAGGCAACGCTCAACAGGGGCTATTAGCATCATCAAAAGGGGGACATCCAGACGTTATATTAATATATCTCCCGATAGAACACATCACCACCTCCATCTGATTAAACCCCCAGATCTAATTACTGATTTGCAGAACATACAGGGGACAGAGGGACATGTCAAATGACAACAAAGGTTGCTAACAAGGTTACGCAGCCCCTAAAGAGGGGAGATGGGCATTGAACCCAGGACTCTCAGGCCCGAAGTCCAGGTTTTTTCCAGCAAGCATGGGAACAGCGAACCAAAAGAGCTTCTTACCATTCCCTATATCGGCAGCTCGTGTTCCTGACGTTTCAAGCCAATCAAAAACAATTAATCCAGGGGAGAGGCAGGGATACCGAAAACGCCAGGCTGATTCGCTTCTTTTAGAGACCTCTCGCTGCCTGACATTCCTCTAGAGAACAGGCATTGCCCGTTTCTGGGCCAAGTACCTGTGCAGCTCAGCTTGCTTCGATGGAAACGTATGTGAGAGAGGGATGAATCAAAATTTCTGTTACGCAATAGGATACGCTATCGGAGGGACGCGGGACTGAAGTTTGAGAATAATAATATATAGAAATACTACCCCTGTGCCACCACCACTGCCACTACCGGCCTGAGCACCGTCACCGCCACAATCCCCACCACCATGTGATAAGAGCTTTGCAGACTGGAGACTGTCTTGCATTTGTTCTCTTACAGGGGTTATAAACTTTCTGTCACCTGACCTTTACCAGAGGCACTTCGGAGAGTGTGACAACATCCAGGGAGCTTGGAGAGAGAGCTCGGTGGGAGTCCTGGGTAGCCGTGGTTTCTGTCCGCACTGCATGCTTGTCCCTTTTCACGTCTTCTGGTTTCTTTGGGAGACGCCCAGCAGGTCCGAAGGGGAGCGACTGTGTGGGTGCCCCTCCCGGGAGAAGAAAGGGCCACTGTGCGTCGGCAGGACAGGGAAGAGCGGCTAAGCCTGGCAGAGTGGCCACAGCTGCCCTCCCACCCACAGAGGGCTCAGCAAGGGCCTTGCGCTCGGAGGACGGGCAGATTTGCTCCTGCCGGGCACTGTGTACCGACGGACCGTCAGCGAGACCTGGGACGCTTCCTCGTTGGTATTTATTATCAATTCCATCGGATATTTAGGATATGATAATGGGCTCCACAAGGACCCCAACACACAAACCCACTGAAATGCTCATGATGGCAAAGGACACGCGAGAGGTCACTATAGCTTCTCCCAGGACAACACAAAAGGCCTGGTGCTGCCAGGCTTCCAGAAGGATCCCGTGCAAGGAGGGTTTTATCTGAACGTTCATAGAAAATGGTTGCCAGGGTCCTTATTGCTGACAGACCTAAGGCGTACTGACCACTGGCCACCCCTGCCCTCAGGCCTCTGAACATTACTGTAAGGAACATCCCAGACTCCGCAGGAAGCTCTGCGTACCTAGTCTGGAAGGCCACCTTTCTCTGGGGAAAACTTATAGAAGTGAGGGGTTTTTGTTTTGTTTTTCACACCATCTGCTGGTGTGGGTGGCTAGAGGACTGTCTTTATTCGATGTCATATATGTACGAATGTGTAAGCACACCTGCCATATGAATCAGTCTGTGTAAGACTCTGCTCTGAATGTGCCCAGGGGAGAGGTACAGTTCAAGAAGGAAAAAAGAAAAATATATGTCTATTATTACAGTTTTATGCATCTAATATCTCAGGCAAATATAGTCACCTGGAGACTATCAAACCAAAATTAAAAACTCATTGAAAGGAATGGACAGTATTTGCACAGATTGCCTATAAATCTTCAATAACTAACTCTCTTTGGGCATAACATCAAATGTTCACTTTCTTTTTGGTGTCTCATTAGGAAGGAAATTTATTGCCCAACTCCTGAACTATGTCAATTTTTTAAAAACATTGTGTGAATATTTCCAGGAACCACATGCTTGATTTTATATTAGCTTTATGCCACTGAACAGGAAAAGGCTTGGTCTTCCCAATGATGAAATGACACTAACCATGAAATTAAAGGAGGTAGCATGTACTCTGTTGGAAGTGACAGCAGTTTCCTATAAATGTATCATAACCCTGGATCCCTTTGATAGGCTACAATGACATCACTCCCCCCATCCCAGGCCAGTGCACAATCTACTTCCCTGCTACCCTGCCCCCCGCCCCCCGCCCCTCTTCCCCCAGCTATACGTGGATCCACAGAGACGCCTTCAGAGGAACCAGAGTCTTCTGGTGGGCGGGGTGTGTTCCCCAGCTGTGCTGGCTCGCTTGCCATGGTGGGGATAGTTTGCAAAGGACCAGGAAGGAAAAGAAAAACATTCAACAAAAACCAATGAATTGCATATGGTGCCCGTTAAAAGTAATAAACAGACAGAAGATGAAGGGCTGAGCGTGCACGTGTGAACCCGTCTCTGAGAGGGCCCTGGCTTGGGGGGAGTGGGAGTGGCGCTTCCCGTTGCTATTGTCCTGCTTGGTCCACACCCTGTGGCCAGGGCTTCGCAGAGACGTGAAGCAAGGAGACTGGAGGTTGACCTGGGCCTGGTCCCCATCTTCTCTGCAGGGCTCTTCGAACGGGAGGCTGCCTGGGGTGGGGGCAGAAACTCCCATCAAACAAGAGGGAAATATTTCAGTTGCTGGGAACACTTTGGGAAGTCAGGGGAACATGGAAGGTGGGCTTCTGGAACGCTGAAACCAAGTCTCTACTCACAGTGGGAAATGGATTGGTTGAGCTTATTTTATGGCCCAACGTGTGGTTCTCCTTCTGAGTTTATTGCGTTAAAGCTGCTGCCATCCAAGCTTCATGGCTGCATCTTAGTAAGACCAGCTGTGAATTCTCTTTCTCTAGAGACTCTGAAGAACAGAATGGAGACAGAAAAAGGGCATTCAGAATTTTAAAATAAAAAAATAAAGTGAGATTCAAAACAAAACTGCAGATTCATTCAATTTTTGGTAAAAATTTGGGGGGCAAAGAGAGAGAGAGAGAGAAAGTGAGTCCCCAATACTCATTTAGACTAGAATGAGGAAGATTCTCTTCAAATGACTTGGAGAATAGGAGGTGTAATAACTAGACATAGGGCCTCATATCCCCTTCTGGCTCTCTGATTTATGACTGGGATCTTTAATTAAGGGATCCTTAGATGAACACCATTTTCCCTACAAAAATTGTTTGCCTCTGTTAATATATCCCTGATATTGACTTTCATTTAAAGACACTAAGAGGTAAAAAAAAAAAAAAAGGAGTCACCCACAAATAACTAGTATTTGAATAAATAGATGCATGATACTATTTTGAAACTATAGTATGAAAGTATATATATGTTTTTATGTCTATGTATGTGTGTGTGTTTATATATATATTTATAAATGTGCTTTTTAATTTTTAAAAACATGCACTAGTTTTTTTTTAATGCAGCAAAGCCCCAAAAGGCTCACAATATGACTGCCCAGATAACCTTGAAGGCTTTTCTGAGAAATAAAAATTTCATATGCACACAGTTGGAAAGGACTGAAAGGTGCGCTTGCAAACCCCTTAAATATATATCCCTAAATCCACATTTGGAGTTGTATCAAAAACTCAAAATTTGTTTCAGTTTTTAAAACCTCAGTGTAGATTTTTTTCCTAGGGCTGCTGTAACAAAGCCACAAGCTAGGTGGCTCAGGACAACGGAAATTTACTCTGTCGCAGTTCTGGAGGTCAGAGGTCAGAAATCGATTGTGGGCAGGCCATGCTCTCTCGGCTTCTGGGGGTTGCTGGCAGTCTCTGCGGTGGCGTCACTCCAATCTCTGCCTCTGTGGTCACACAGGGTTGTTATTCCTGTGTCTCTCTGTGTCTTCTCGTCTCGCAAGGAAGCTAAATCTGTCATATTGGAATGAAGGTCCACTCTACTCCAGCGTCCCTCATCTCAACTTACATCTTAATGACATCTGCAAAGACCCTATTTCCAAATAAGGTCACATTCATAAGTACCAGGGCTTTGACTTCAATATATCTTTTCGTGGGATGCAATTCAACCCACAACACCCAGTTAAGAATACTAAGTTTTCTGCTAGGATTCATTAGAATTACCTAACACTTTATTGTTTCAGAAAAATCAGCTGAAGAACCATAACATAACATGCTTCCCTGTGGGTTTTTCTTTACATGTCCAGGTGTGTGTAATAATACAATTTGGGGGAAGCTTTAAAGCTGCTTTCTCAAACAATGCCCCTCCCAACCCTTGCATGAAACCCAAGAGCGAGCTTGGGCATGAGAACAGCAAACAGTGCTCTTCGCCACACGGGGGCAGATGGCAGATGCCTAAACTGTGCTCCTTTTTGCAAAATCCTCTTTGAGTCAATGTGGTTGCTGCTACTTCCTGGATGAGGCCAAGGAAACCTCTGCAGTCATTTTCATCAGGGAAAGCGTGTGCCAAGGTGATCTTCCCCACGTGTATCTGTCTAGGAGACCATTGGCTTGAACTACAGAATCTATCTCGAAACTGTCCACTTCTCTCCATTCCCCGGTCCAAACACCATCTTCCTCCCTTCTTCACACAGCAGCGGATAACAGCTCTCTCGGCAGCCTCAATCAAATATGTCACTTTCCGGTTTAAATGTTCAGTGATTCTTCCTTCTTCCCTGGGCCTTTGGAATGAAATCCACAGGGCCCGGTGTATGTGCCTCTTTTCTACAGGGGCACAGACATCTTGGAATTGAGGCAATACTTTTGGCCTGGCTTGGGTTACATGCCCATCCCTAAATCCATCTCCATAGCCGGGGCAATATGACCCTCTCTCCAGCCGGGTTCCTGGCATTGAGAAAGGGGTCAGCCCCACACAGACCATGTGCACTGACTTGGGAGCATTGGGACTTCAAGGCTAACTAGGGACCTGTCACTAGAAGAAAGGATATTGGGCAGGCTATGAAGATAGATGTCCACCTCCATGACAAGGGGCCATCATGCTTCCTTCTGCTACTGTGATACTTTCTGTCAGCAATCTGGTAAGACTGGGATGAATATAGAAGCCACAGCTTTATGGGGTAGTGGCTGGACATAAAAGATGGAAATTTGAGGAAAATGTTTCTTTAGAAGTAAACCACAAGGAAGATTGGGAATAAGGAAGAGAAGAAAATGGTTATGCAAGACCCAAGGAAGTGATATAATTTCTACTTCTTGGAGATTCTGCAGTCAGAGTTCTTGAAAGGTCAGTCATATCTTGCTCTCGATCACCTTGAGGGCCACTCAGATGGATGTCAGGGCCACAGTCCAGAAAACCATGTGGGTAGAAATGCCTGGCTTTCTTTCCACTTGGCTCACTGTATTCATTTTGTGGTGGGTGGTAGTGAGAGAGGGTCAGGCTGTTCTTTAGGTGGGAAGAAAGACAGACTTGGACACTCAGAAGGACCTGATAGGACACTGGAGCATTGACCGTGCCTCAGAGAGCGTGGTGGTGGAAGGGAGGGGCCACACCGGGTGCAGGGACAGAGATGCGCCCGTTCGTTGTTGTCTATGTTGCTTGATGCTTCTGTTAATGCAGCATCTCACTCAAAGCACTGTGCTTTATTCTGTGGCTCCGATGCTCAGTTCTAGAATTCTTTACCATTATCAGAGTTTACACTCACAGGGTCAAGGCTAAGTAAATATTTTGCTAGGCAAATTTGTATCTTACTGGAACTGAATACACATGTGACAATGCTTTCAAGCTGGTAGTGGGGCCTTTGGTGAAGAAATTAATGACAGAGTGTATGCAGAGCATCTTGTGAGGACTGGCCTGGGAAGGGGGACCACTAGCTCCACCCCAAAGGTGGCCATGGTCCTGCATGGTCACAGAAGTCAGGCTGGAGAAAGCCCTGGCATTCAATGCCACAGAATGGGTAATTTATTAAGAATAGACATTTATTCAGCTCACAGTTCTGGAGGTTGGGAAGTCCAAGAGCATGGCACCAGCATCTGGCAAAGGTCATAACATGGCAGAAGGGTAGGTGGAAGGCAGAAGTGAGCAGGAGAGAGAGAGAGAGAGAGAGAGAGAGAGAGAGAGGCTGAGCTTTCCATCTGGCATCACCAGGGAACCCTTCTTGGCTGGCTTCCTTTAGGGTTTCGCCAATGAGATGTTCTGGCTAGAAATCAGAGGGTGGGAAGAGAGGGACTGGGGTACTCTGCACCCTCTCTGCTTTGGTGCCACATTTCTAAAAATGGCAGCATTGCACACGACTACAGTTCCCTGGAGAGCCCCTTCTCCTAGCGCCAGCATGCACCGGCCTTCACTAACATGACTTCTTGCCACTTAGGCTGAGGGGGGTAACAGTGTCCCTTAGGTGTTAGCATCATGGAATGACCATGATTGGATCTGGTTCACAGGTGGGGCCCCTCAGTCCTGCTGCAGATTGAAGCAAACTGCCCTGTGCTCCCCTGAAGCCGGCAGGCGGCTCTGAGAGCACCTCACATGGAATTTGTAATGTGCACCTGGCAGGTGGTAATGCATGCAGGAGTTTGCATGTCAGCAAGGGTCACCTGCTCACAGGGGAGGCCACACCTGCTCCCTGGAAAGAAGCCATGAGGTTGGGTCCTGGTCTGGGAAAGCCGCTGTGGCAGGAGGGCTGCAGTGATGGAGGCATTTGACCTGTCCCTCAGTGAGCTCTGTCTTGGAGCCAGGAATGGAGGGGTGCTCGGAGGGTTTGGCTTTGGTCTCATTTTTAATGAAAATGGTGACTTTCTGTCCTAGTTAAGGAACATGCTCTTTCCATTGTTTTTAAGTGGCTTTGGGAGGCCGCCAGGCTTCCACCATCCAGGTAGAAAAGTAGCACACAGCATAATTCACAATTGATGGTCTTGGCTGCTGGACACTGGCATGCAAACAATTTAATCATGTGCTGAATTTTGAACTTGGCGACATGACCACAACCTCTGCCTATTGGAATAGGGAATGCTTATAAAAAACCTAAGAAAAGGATTGATTAGGAGCACAGTAAAAATAATGAGGGGATACTGAGTTTTTTTTGTGTTGTTATTGTTTTTGAATGGCACAGTGTGAAGAAGACTTGGAAATGGATAAAAATTCCCTCTGGATCAATCTGGGCAGATGGTACCTTCTGGGTCTCTAATTCCCATTTCTGGCCCTGCAGCTTGTACTGGTGCATTTGGCCTTGGTGGTGCCGGTGGCCTGTGGAGATGTGGGCTCTGAGTACACAGAGAGAGTAAGTTAGATGACCTCACGGTGCTCCAGCTTCCACAAAAGGAGGTGTGCAAGAAGGTCATTTCTTTTGGCTCAAATGCACCAGCAACTCCAAACGGCTGGATAATCATTTCTCCCTCCTCCTCCTCCCCCTGGCGCCACCATGGGGAATATACAGTAGTTAGCATTACACTTTGAACTTCTTCTTAGTCAACAGAAAAGTCAATTGTTCTCTCCAGCCAGTGCTGGAGCGCTCCACTGGTCTGATTAAGGTCTCCCGCTGCTATTTAAATGCCAAGGCAGAGACCCGGCATTTACCAAAAATAAATGTTGAGATAAAGACTTGACATTTATTTTCAACGAAGGAGGCCATCTTTCCATCACAGCATTCAGTTTGTTAGATGTTATTTTTATTAGACCAAATGATTCATGTTAGCAAATAAATATAAATCAGCTTATTAGGCCAGCAGGCTAACATGACCTGTGTTCACCAGGCTTTTATTGAGAAGGCGGGTTGTGATTTTGCAGAGCAGACGAGAGCTGGCTCAGGGTGGCCTACCGAATGCAGCGAGGCCATCGCCTCCTGGATCTGAGAGGTGAAGTTTGCCACGGCTCTCCTGCAGCTTAGCTTGCAAAGCTCAGGGCAGGATGAGACCCAAAGAAGGTAATAGAAAATGGAATAGAGCACTTCATCGTAATGGACTCAAATCCAGGTCCGGGCTGCAAGAGCCTCCCCGAGATGGCTTGCTAACCAGTGCAGTGGCGGAGCTTTGGAGCCCGTTTTGTTAGCTGAGCACAAGGACAGACCAGTGTTTGGTCTGGAGCGTTCAGACACTGAGTGGCATTCTGGTTCTGCTTCCAGCGGCTGTGCTTCCACTGCGCCATGTCTTTGTAATTCCACACAACCAAAGCACCCAGCTTCTCACCCTTCTTGGCAACATTTGTTCTACTTATCCCTTTCTTCTACGCTGTCCACCTAACAGAGTTGGGAGGGCATGACCAGGATTGGCAGGTCTGTGGCCGGGTTTGGCAGAGGGCCACTGTTAGGCCACAAACCTCAGGGTAAATAACTTCTCGCCAGGACCAGCTGCATAACTTGCGGGCTCCAGTGAGAAATGAAAATGCGGGGTCCTGATTCAAAAATGATTAAGAATTTCAAGATGGCAGCAGCAGGACCAAGCGCAGGGCCCTTCTGGGTGTGGGGCCGTGTGCTATTACTCAGGCTGCACACCCACGAGACTGGCCTTGCCTTAGGGGTAGCAAACATGCAATTAGGACGAGGGAGATCACCCTTCCTTAAATGGAAAGGGACCTGGGCCTGACTTAGTGGGCAGATGTTCCAGCAAGTGCATCTCCCCGGAGATACTCATATTAGGCTCCTGGAGAGAGTCAGATACAGAAAGCTGGCTCCTGTGTATAGTTAAAGCAGACTGCCCAGGGACAAAGAGAACGGCTGCTCAAAGACAAAGTTCCCTGCTGAGTGGCTCCAGCCCTTAGGCCCCTGCCTGCTCCTTTATCCCCTCAACACCCCCAGGGACTGATGAATACTGAAATGGTAATAGAAATCTATGTCATCCGGCTTTCTCCCTTAAACACTAAGACAATTCTAACAGTGCTCAGGGAGCCTGGCAGGAGAGCCAAGGAATATATTTCACCCTCATCCCCACTTGTTTGAGATGAACTACAGGGTAGATAAACTACAGGGGAGAGCTCTCAAAACAGGAAACTAACACAAGGGAAGTCATGAAAAGCTTTCATGTCATAAATGGTGATATATATAGCAGCCAAATTATGAAAAACATATATTTGAAGAAATAGTAAATTTCAAATCCTTATAAGAATGCAAACAGAAAAATATTTACGTGAAATAAGAGATACTAATTAGATAATTATATCTAAATGAAAGAGACATTGGCATAAGTAAGAAAGATTTTGTGGAAACAGATAATGCCATAATAGAATTCAAGATAATATTATAATCATTTAAGAGCAGAACTGACATTGTGGAAAATTTGTATAAAATGTGGAAAACAGGCATGAGAAAATCCTCCCAAAGTGCAGAGGAAAAAGTCAAAGAGAAGAAATCAATTACGGGGATGATAATTGACATGGAGGTGAGATTACAGAGCTATAGGTGTCTGAGTAGAGTTACTAAAGAAGAGGAAAATATTCAAAGATATAATAGAAGAAAACTTTCCTGAACTGGAGAAAGATCAGAATTCATGGGTTGAAAGTTATACCATATATAGGTAAAATTAATGAAAAAGTGCCCAATGTCTGGAGACATATCTATATTTTTAATTTTAAAAACATCTTGATTACCCAAGTAGAAAAAGATATAAGGTTGGCTCCAGACTTTCCCGCAATGTTAGATTCCATAGCGCATGGAACGACAGTCATGAAGGTAAAAAGGGCTGTGGTGCACGAATTCTGTGGTCAGCTGTAGCAGATGCTTTTTGTGTCCCATACCACATCTCCCAGGCTGCTTGTGATTTTTCTTTTCTTTTTGTTCCCTGTCACAGCTGAGACAACGCTTGTAATTTTAACTGCCTGTGATGGCAGCTGTGGTGGCAGTTCCCAGAGAGGCTGTCAGCTTCTCATTTCAAGCCTCTCTGGGGGCTTTTCTGCCTAAGGATGTTTTCCAAAGCTGTAGAAGCCAGAAGCAAAAGGGAGCTAATATTCCCGAGGCATTTCTTGACCAATTGGAGAGAGGAGTTGGTGGATAAATTCCCTGGCCTCCCAGTCTTTGTGGAACAATTTTGAGGCACATTCTACAGAGTTCCTCTGAAGTTCCCAGTGGCAGTGAGCACCAGTTGCCCAAAGTGGGGATTAGCTCAATCCTACACCCATTATTGATTTTTTCATCTTCTCTGTCTCTCCCTGATCCCTCACCGCTGCTTTTTAGGAACAGCTCCCAAATAAACTACTTGTACCCAAGCCTTTGTCATAGGCTCTGTTTTTGGCAGAGCCTAAACTAAGATGCCTATCCAACTGTATTTTTGTATGAAAGCAATAGAAAAGAGTTTTCACATATTTTGGGACTCAGAAAATATACATCCATGTACTCTTTGTGATAAAATTACCTGAATATATACTGCAGCCAAATGAGACATAAACAAAGACTTCAACAAGATGAAATGAGGGGTAAAAATTTTAAAAAGCATCAGCAATGAGCATAGAAACCAATTAAGCACAGAATTATCCAAAGGACTGTGGTAAATATGATCTTAAAGCACTGTAAATACTATAACTCTGAGAAATGAGAGACAATGAAAAACAACATAATAAACATCAAGAAATATTTCTTGATCTTGATTAGTCAAGGTACATAGCATAAAATATAAATTTTAAAGTCTTAAGGACTGCGCCACTGAGATTAAAAGCACTCTATCCCTTCTACCCCTGTTTCTGAGCCATTCAGTTTGCCTTTTCTATCGGCAACCATCTTACTTTGTATCTTTCAGAAATATTCAATACTTATTCAATATTATTCTATGTATACTTCCTCCCCTCTTTTTTGCACAAATAACATATTAAGTAACTTTGTTTTTTTCACCTAAGAGTGAATTTTGTAACCACACATTTTGGAAAGTATTTCACCTTTTTCTTTACTACAACTAGAGTATTCCTTTGTATGCATGGGCCTTAAGTTATTTCTTTAATCTCCCATTTTGGGCCTTTAGGATGTTTCTAATCTTTTGCTATTATAACAATGCCTCAATGAATAACCTTAGCACAGGTATGAGGTTACCTGTCCATTGCCCTTGTAACTCTGTCCTCTCTTGGTTTCCAGGATACTATGCTTTCCAGATTGTCCTATGAATTTCTCTGGTTGCAACTTCTTAGTATTTTTTGCCAACTCTTCTTCCTCCACCTTGTCCCAGGAATGTTGGGATTACTGGGATTTCTCTTCTCTCTCCATGCTTCCTTCCCAGGTATGCTCATCCATCCCAGGGCTTCAGAACCATTTACATGCTGACTATTGCCCCAGTGCTATCTCCAACCAAACCTCACCTCTGACTTCCTTCATGATACCTCGCTCACATTTCCTGTAGGCACTGCAATCTTAACAAACCCCAAGCAGAGCTCTCGAGCTTTCCCTCCAACCTGCTTCTTCCTCTAGTCTTCCCCAAATCAGGTAACAATAACACCATCTCTCTAGTTTCTCAAGCCAAAGCAATTTTATCTCCCCAAATGAGTTTGCAATCCCTCTACCCTCTTCCTCTCACCATGCAGACCACTGTCTTAGTCTTTCACAAAAACCACAGCCATGCATGGGCTGGTCTCCCTGTTCCCACTCTTGCCTCCCACAAGGTATTCTCTGTTCTGCAGCCAGAGGGACTTTGTAGGCTGTAAGTCACTCTTTTTTCTCTATACCATAGCCATTATTACACTGTAACACAATAAGTTATTTTCGTGTTTTACACCCTACAAGACTGGGGTTTCCTTGAGACATGACTTGTCACTGACTCCTCAGTACCTATAACAGTAGGGGCACCTATTATAGTAGGAAATTCATGTGAAACAGAATTTCCAAATTACAAAGAGGACTATATTTATTTAGGTCAAGGTAAGAAGACATTTTCTAAATCAATATTAAGATATCAAGGATCCATTAGAGCAGATGTAGGATATCCCAACCCATCTGCCCTCTCAATACCCTTCCTTCTAATCTCATTCTTTGATCTTTAGATGACTTCAAAGAATGCCGTAAGGAAAACAAAGATCTGTATGGCTTTATATTTCTGAGTCTTTGGGGAGCTTCCCTGTCTAACAATCTAACAATAAAATGATAGTTCTTGTAGACTTTCAAGATTTCATGTTATTATTCTATTAGTGAACAATAATGATTATTATGATCTATTCCTCTGTATAGATGTAGACATCCATATAGACTGGATAAGCAACTGAGCATTAATTTATTGGTAATGAACATTTTCAACTTCATTAGATACTCAGAAGCCTACTACATTATCATTATCTGGATGCTAAATTTTAATTGCATGCAGCCTGGTCCCTCAATAATTAACACATTGTATATCCCACCTAATTCACAAACTAATTGTCATTTCTTAGATCTTAATATTACTTGCTAATTTTGCCAAGGATAAAAAAAATCTGACTGTCAAAACTCCAGAGTAAATGACATTATACAGGCACAATAGTGACAAAACAAGTTAATTTACTGCAAAGTCACAGAGAGAAGGAGTTTTTAATTGCATATTTGTTACCTTCATAAAAGACATAAATGGCTTTTTAGTTACATATTTGCTTACTTCTTACATATTAAAAAAGTGTTAACAAGCCTGATTAAAATTAATTGCAAAGGTCCAAGATCTGAGTGGAGATCCTAGCATTAGCAAACTTCTAATTGAAGCTGAAAGAGGAAGAACGAAAGGAGATGTTGGTGGAACGAGAATCAGAACAGATGTTTAACTGTGGAGATAGGGAATAATTAAATGACCCACCAAGAAAAAGAGAATCCAAAGAGAAAACCAAACTTGATAATAATAGGAAAATTTTTATCCTAATAATATTAACTGTTGGTAACAATGATTTGTTTCTAAAGGCTCAAGATAGAACAATAACCAATGTTATTAAACAACTTCCAAAGAAGCACACTCTGTTGTTTTGTTATGAAAAACCCCAATAATGAAAACGTCTCTCATGTCACAGAATCACTTGGTAGTTTTCCAAATCAATGTTGGTTCCATCTATACGGAGCAAGTGCCATATACGCTCGTGTTGCTGGAACGTGGCACCTTAACGAGCTGGGGCTGCCGTACCATTTAGAGAGATTGGCAGATTAGAAATATTCTTACCTTTTATTTTCATGATTGGTTGATTCTAACATCAGAAAGGATACTACCCTCCCTCGTGTGACATTTCCCCAGTTCTGCTCACATTAAATGTCCTTCAGTACAGCTGTCACCTGTACAAAGGGAAGATGGCTTGGAGCATTAACACATAAGATATAGCTCCAAAAATAAGAAGTAGCTTTCCTAATTACAGATAATGGATATGCCTTATAAAACAGGGCTTCTCCAGGAAAGGGACATTGAATAAGGAGAAAAATGGCCATTTATACCATGTATAAAAGGGTAAGTAGAAAATACTCACATATTCCATAAACCACTTTAACTATTCACATTCAATGTTTTTTCATGGTGCATTTGGGCCAATATGGCTTTTCATTGTTTTAGCAACAAATTAATAACGCCATCCATCCCATTCATAAAGACTCTTTTCCACAGTGTTATCCACTGATTGTCAACCCTCTTATTTGACGCAATTAAAAATGACTATCAATTTTTTCATTGAAAAAAATCAGTTAAAGCAGGGAATTGTAAAATATGACATATGCATATTATACTCAAAGTATTTTATTTTTACTTAAAACATATATTTGCTTACTTTACCAATATTTTAATATGAGGTTAGGGCTTTTTCTGTGAGTGTGGGACTGTCAATTAGATTTCATACTGTTTTCCTTATGTTCAACAAACCCATAAGGGATTGTCTATCATTTCCAAAGTCAATTTCTTTAAACCGGAACAAGAATTTAAAAGTATTTGTGAAATAATTTAAGTGCAAAATTATTCTAGATTTCATTTTTGCTCACATTTCAGAGGATTTTCTCTTCCACAACTAACTGAAAAATTTTTAAAATGTCTCACTCTTTTCAAAGGATCCAACCTTTTCAAAGCATGCTAGGGTTAGTGCATGGGCTATTCCATGTGCCTAGGGCATTTGCTGTATGTTATGCAGATGGGTAAGAAAGCTCCTACATTAATATTAATTAAATATATTTGAAAATATATTATTATATTATATATTAATATTATTTATATTATATATTATAAAATATATTAGATATATTTGAAAATAAATATTGGGGATTGATTTTTTTGAAAAGCTACACGTATGTGACAGAATACTATGAAGGCATCAAAGACATTTTTGTCACTTATTTAATGACCTGAAAACAGTTTATGATATATTAAGTAAAAGAGCAGGTTACAGCACAGATAGTATCCCATGTTTACAAAATAAGAATATGACTATGCACAGATAATTGGATGTTTATTACCAAAAACATATGAAATATTAACAGAGGTTATTTCTGAATGGTGGAATTAAAGGCAATATTTATTTTCTTTGTTCTTTTCTGTAAATTCATATCTGTTGAATAAGTATTACTTCTGTATTATCATAAAGGCATACATTTTGGGTTTAAATAAAAAACAGATTAGAGTCATTTCTGAAAAGTGTTCCAAGAGGATTATATCCAAGGTACTCTGCTGGTCTGTTGCACCTTCCAAATGGGATGATCTGAGGAGGCAACAGACTAGTTAAAGGAAGCAAGGTCTCTTAGTGAACAAGGTGACCCTTTGTGAGTCGAATTCCTAGAGGATGTGCATGACCTTCAATCATAAATTCTCTCTTGGTGCAAAAGACAGAAGACGTGGGTGATAGATTTACAAGACTTCCTGCTTTGGAACGCTTTGTGGTTCACAAAGCACTTTCAGCTTTCAAGGCAGAGAACCTATTCTGTGTATTTGAGAAGTCTTGTCCTTCTGAGAGGGAAGTTTAGAATCCATCCCACTTCACTGTAGCCCTGAAGGGAAACATGTATTTTGTAGCATTAACTATGGCAGCATCTCTACAACACCCAAATTTTGAAATAGCATATTTCCCCAAATCCCTATTTTGATTTGAAAATTTCAGTGGACCCAATCTACATGCACACATTCCTCAAATGTCTCTCCCCTGTGGAGGGAGGGTGCCCTATGAAGAGCATTCCCATGTGCTGCTGTAAGAATGTAAACCAATAATCCCTTCCTAGAGGACATTTTGGCAGTATGTACCAAAAGCTCTAAAGTGTTTTTCTGTTTGATTCAGTAATTAAACTCCTATAAAATATATCTTATGGAAATACAGTTGACCCCTGAACAACATGAATTAGACTGTGTCAGCCCATTTATATTTGGATTTTCTTCCGCCTCTGCCACTCCTGAGATAGTAAGACAAACCACTTCTCTTCCTCCTCCTCTGCCTACTCAGTGTAAAGATGATGAGGATGAAGGCTTTTATCATGCTCTACTTCCACCTAATGAATAGAAAATATATTTTCTCTTATGATTTTCTTAATAACATTTTTGTTTAGCATACTTTATTGTAAGGATACAGTACCATACAAAATACATATAACATACAAAATATATGTTACTCGAATGTTTATGTGATTGGTAAGGCTTCTGGTAAACAGTAAGCAATTAATAGTTAAGTTTTTGAGAAGTCAAAAGTTATATAAAAATAACATTTGTCGGGTGTCAGGCGGGTGGGAGGGGGAGGAGGGGATGGGTATATACAAACATAATGAGTGAGATGTGCAACGTTTGGGGGATGGTCATGCTTGAGGCTCTGCCTCGAGGGGGAAGGGGGGCATGGGCAATATACATAACCGTAATATTTGTACCCCCATAGTATGCTGAAATAAAATTAAAAAAAAGTTATATAAAGATTTTCGACTGCATGAGGGGATAGTGTGGCCCTAACGCCTGCATTGTACAAGGGTCAACTGTAATCAGGACAGTGTAGAAAAAGTTAAGTATTAATACAAGGATGTTTACTGCAGAGCTATTTACATCAATGGGAAATGAAAGGGAATCTATATGCCCAACAACAAAAGATTTAGTTAAATAAATGATTCATTCACAAATGAACACTATTAGCCTATTAATAGTCCAGCTTCAGAATAATGTTTAATAACACAGGAAAAACTCAGAATTTAGTAGGTTATAAAATCTATAATAATCCTAATTTTATAAAAGAGAAAAAGTATGTTAGTCTATAGAAAATTTTGGAAGTGTACTTCAATTTTTTAAAAATTGTTTGAATTGGTTTTATTTATTTATTTTTTGATTACAATATAATATTTTTATTTCAGCATATTATGGGGGTACAAATGTTTAGGTTACATATATTGCCTTTGCCCTACCTGAGTCAGAGCTTCAAGGGTGTCCATCCCCCAATGTTAACAGTCTAATTTTTGATTGGTGAGATTATGGGTAATTTCCTAAAGACTTAATTTAATTTCCTTTTTTAACATAACACTCTAACATAATAAAATGTATTGAGTAAAAGCTAAGACTCCCTCCAATACCTAACCCCCACACAACCAGCTCCCTTCCCCAGATGCAACCATTACAGTTTCCTCTGTTTCCTTCTAGAGACATTCTGCACATTTTAGGGTGAATTTTTATTTTCTTCATCATACTTTTCTGTATTTTCCAAATTAAAAAAATAAAACAAATATTTAAAAAATATATTTTACTTTACTTGTTCTAAATCTCCATAAATAATTTCCACTAGATCTTGAACTACCATTATATCATATAAATGAAAAGATGGAACAGAAGTTATTCAACATTTCATTTAGTTTCCATTTATACTTCAAAATGAAAAACAGCTTCTTGCAATTTTACTTAAATAACCAATTTTGATACTGTTCTATTAGCCTTCTAATAGCATGAAGGCCCAGAAATTAAATTGTTCCACTTCCTTATCCATAATTATGTGTAATTAAAATGGTTATAGACCCTAAAGTTTTTTTCCAAGCTCCAGACCCTTCAACTGTCATTCTTTATTATCTTGAAGCCCAACACTTTTTAGCAACACATTGTATACAGCAAGTTAAGTGAAAGAGGAAGTATTATATTTAACTGATGTGGGTGTTCTTTAATTAATCTGAATTAGCTTTTTTGATATGGGTACTAATTGTTTTCTTTGAAAAAAAAATCACCATAGATGTGTGATTCTTCTATGCCTGTTGCTCTTCAAGAAAATAGTTAATTGCAGAAAACAGGAATGCTACCTTTCTCAAATAAATAATCAGCTTCGCATCAAAAGAGTCACTCTTAATCCAACTTTCTGACTTGTGTTAACAGGAAATCTGCGGTGTTTGTGAGCAGTAGGGTCTCCTCTGACTTTCGATGTTCTCTTTACATTTATTCATAAGGGAGGAGGAATAATTACAGCATGAAGTTGGAATAACAAGGGTTTCATTTGTTTATCTTTAACATCTAACAGCTAGACATCAAAATATCTCACTCTTTCTAAGGCAGCAAGGTAAGAATCAAGTCCCTATCTGAAAGGACAGAGACAACTAAGCAAAATTGTTATCCTTCTTTCAAGATCACTTACTTCCGTTTATTACCAAAATGTAAATAGCTTACACTAAAGAGATAGATTTAACTACAATTACCATAGTCCCCCCTCATTAAGACACCCTTTTCAAGATCTAAGTGTTTTGAGCATTTATAAAGAAGTGTTACCCTAACAAGAGTGATAATGAGTTAAGTGCACTTGAGAGTCAAGGTACGGCTGAATAACTAAACTTTAAAGGGAACGTTAAAACAATATTCCCTTTTTTAAATTTGTTCACAGTATTTTCAGATCAATTTTTAATGAATATAGAGCCTTATGCAGAATTCTGCAAAAAAAAAAAAAAAAAAAAGAACCTTTAAAAAACAATGATTAAAACTTGGTGGTAATCTATGACACTCTCTCTATTTACTTGATATTTTTTTCCATTAGGCAGCAGGATAACATCTTTGAACCTAGTCAGCTGTGGCATGTGTCCGTGTATTATCTGTATTTTTCATCCAAGTAAGAAGGGCTCTGAGTAGAATGAATAGCCATGTGGAACACTGGGGAATCATGCGTGCTCCCCCTGCCCCCAAACAGCTCGTGTATTTTACTCATTAGAGCTCAGAATATCTTCCTGTGCTTGACTTCATCATTCTGGACTTCAGCTTGCAGCAGGCTCTCCCGCAGGCCGCAGAGTTATCCCTTCACACATGGTGAGCAGAGGTAAAACACTCTGGGAAAAAACACAATGCAGTTTAAGTGATAAAAGCATGCCATAAGCCATTTCCACTAGAAACACAAAAAATGATTTTCTGAGCACTCAGTATCACATGAACTTGATTTCAGCCCTAAATCTCCTTTGAGCATCGCTGGGTTATTTCATCACCCACTGAATCTTATCTTTGAGTCTACACACATGTATGAAGGGGCTGCCATACTCGCAGCGCGGCGCTGGAAGGATAACAGATAGCGCCGTGTGCTGGGGCGGCTCTCGCTCCGCGCGGGGATGTGGGGTGCAGATGTGACGAGATGCAGAACCATGCTGGCCGGCTGCCTGCTGGGAATTTCAGAGCAGCTGAAATGGCAGTGACTTCAACTCGGCTGTGGAGGATGGAAAAGGCCTATGAAGTTGGAATGAAGCAGGAAGGGCCTCCCAGGCAGGGCTAGGCACGAGGAAAGGCCTGGAGGAGGGTCCACAGTGAATGCCTGGGTGCAGGCCACCAGCTTGGCCGAGAAAGGGGTTGCTGTTTCTTAGGTCTGGAATGATGTTCCTGAAGACTAATAGAGTCGGTTTTCAGCAGCAGTGGTGGATTGGGCCTGTCTGCCATGGCTAATGGTGGCCTTATAGAATGGCTAACAGTGCTTGGGGGCTCCCTGGGGCCTCTGCCCAGAGCACAGCAATGTGGCCCAGGTGTCTCAGCCCAGGCTCTCTCCTCACCACCCACTGGCCTCTCCAGCCTTGGACGAGAGGAAGGATTCCACGGTGGAAAGGACAGGGTCAGAGGAGCCTGCCCCACTCAGGTGTGTGCCCTTCCAGTGGCCCTGTGGCCTGTCATTTCTTGGTCACCCCAGAACCCTGCTGGACAGGCCAGCCAAGAGGTGGAGATGGACTCTTTTATTTCCTTTCCCTGGTACCATCAAGAGCAGGTTCAAACTTTTTTTAAGTTCAGTTTTGTAAATTTGAATTTTCATAGTGTTTTAATTGAGTTATTTAATTTTTTCCCTACAATTTCGATGATTTTTTTTTTTTTTTTTTTTTTTTTTTTTTTTTTTTGCCCTAAGCAAGGCAGGTGTGTGGACTTCAAGGCGGGATAACCCTGGGCTTTGGAAAGCCTTGCCTGGTACAGCTCCGATGATGAGGATAATGATAATGTATAGCAATAATCACAACTCCTCGTTGGGTTCTTGCTACATGCCAGACACTGCTCTAACACGTCTACATGTATGAACTCATTTGCTGCTCATAATAGCCCAAGGGGGCAGTTGCCGTCATCTCCATTTTCTAGATGATGAAAATGGGGCCCGGAGGCATTAAGCCACCTGCCGAGGGACACACGGCTACATAGACGGGAGCCAGATCCGTGCCAGGCAGTCTGCTTGCAAGTTCATGCTTTACCACCATGGTGTGTGACCGCCATTTGACCTTGGGATGCATTTGTTCACGCGTTTATTCATTCCTGGACGTCCTGTTAGGGACTGCATGTACACCGAAGCTTCAAGTCCAGCAGGAAAGCCAGGCGAGGGTATCTGTGATTCTAACACGGGGTGATATGGGCTGTAGGAGCCATGGCCAGCCCCTGTGCTGTGTGAGCCCAGAAATAGGCATCCAAACAGGCTGTGCACTGGGGAGAGGAGAGGGTGTCATAGAAAACCTCCCCGAGTAGGCGATCCTTACGTGGTGGTTCGACCAGAGGGAGGAGAAGGGCGTGAGATGCAAAATGAGGAAGTTATTTCAACCCTCTGTGTATTAGCTTCATCTTTGCAAAGTGGAGAGGACGATGTTAGAGTTGCTGTGAGAATTGAATGACATCATATGTGCCAATTGCCTGAAATGGCATCTGCACTCAGTAGGACCTCAACAAATGGAAGGCCAGATTGCCAGGGCAGAGAAGCATCAAACGAATAGGCGTATAGCCGTGTCACGCTCTCGGGGGCTCAGATACCGAAAGGAGTAGCAGAAAGATGGTGGGGGTAGGGAGGTGGCACCTGGGTGTCACCAGGGGGGCCCGGGCCGTGGGGATGAGTGAGATGCTGGGGAAAGTTTGGACTGTTTGGATTTTGAGGCACATTGCCCAGTGAACCCTTAGCAAAAAGGGTTCTGTCTTAGCAGAAGTTTCTGTCTTTTTTTTGAACAGGGGATTGGCAGGCAGAGCTCAGTGAGAGAGAAATAAAAGATCCCCTCGAGGTGCTCTAATAAGCTCGGGAAAAGGTAATATACTGACAAAGTCTGTGACCTGGTGAAATCTGTGTCGGGTGGGGAAGATCTTACCATAATCAGTGCTCCATAGCACTTTTTGTTTTGTTGTGTCTGTGTAGACTTGGGCTAGAAAATTACATGTTCTTTTGTCCCCTTAGTAATTGGGAATAAATGACAACAACCATAATCGTAATAACTGTGAAGTTGAGGAACGAGATAGGACCCCAGTTCTGACACTTGAAGTCTGGCCAGTTGCTGATCTCTCTCTGCCTCAGTTTCTGCATGTGTAAAATAGAAATGGTAATGAATAAATTTTATTTTATGTAAGATCCATCTAAACACTCAGTAAGTGCCCACTGAATGTGAGCTCTTGGTCTTTTTACTGAGTGCTAGGCAGTGCCAGGCATTGTGTGAGTACCAGACTTGGGCTGGCTCAAAGTTCTCATTGCAACCTTGAGAGGTAAGGAAATGGAGGCTCAGAGAGGTGAAGTAACTTGGCCAAGGTCACACAGTGAGGGAATGCCTGGACTGGAGTCTTATTTTGCTTCCCTTTTACTACCTACAACCAGGTAGGTGGCAAAAATCAGGCCAGGTATCCCTACTGAGATTTGACACAGACCCATGGGAATGGTGTGTACATGATTTGAGTGAGAACTCAATGAAAACTTAAAAAACAAGTCTCTTTTGCATTATTCACTTCTCATAGAAAGAAGCCAGAGAATAGTCCATAGCCTAAAAGATCCTTGCACAGCATCAGTAAAAATGTGTTCATTTGTCATTTATAGATTGTTTTATTTTTAGATTAATGAAGATCCAAATTAAACCATTGGAGTGCAATCATCCTGATAGTCCTTAACACATTTTGCTCATTATCACTTCATTTATATTTATGATGAAGAACAGATGGTACCAATGTCATATTTCAATGTGTATCACATCCAGCTATGAGGAAATATCTCATATTAGCTGCACTTATCAAAATATTTGTACTTAACAACAACAGAAATCTGAGCTTATGTACTATCTTGTCACCATGTCGTAGCTACCATTTAGAAAAGACCATTTAAATTAGATATGCTAGGGAAAGAATGCGTCGTTCATTATTATTTGAACGAATGCACTGAACTCTGAACAGTAATTATGGGTTAGTTGTAAGGAGAGAATCATTAGGCTTGAATGAAAAACAGCAATTAGAGCCTGTTGTTTTTGTGGCGTGCTCAGATTTTTTGATTTGAGCTGCTTGCTGAGTGCACTGATCAGGAAAGGGAACGATTAGTGATGGTGAGACAAGGGGTGCTAGGGGACAGTGGGCACGGCCACCAACCTGCTGAGCCCGCCTCTCTCTCTCTAAGTGGCAGCCCTAAGGAGAAGAAGGCCAGGAAAAGCCTGCTCTCAGCGGCAAGTTCGAATGCGCCGCTGCGTGCCGCATGTTGCAGAGAGTCTCGAAGGGGTGAGGGGTGTAAGGGCCCTGTGTTCCCCCAAGTGACGGTCCGATGTTTATTTGTGATCCTTTTCTTCAAATAAGAGGTTGATCAAGATGTACCGGACTTCTGTCATGTGCCCAGGATCTGAGGGATACCGAGAAGCATGGGACATACTCCCTGTAGCCAGGGAATTTATTGTTTGGTGTGAAAGCCTGACATGGTGACAATTCTGATGACAAGACAAAATGAACAAGACAGTGTGCACACAGTGTCCGAGTGGCCCAGAGGAAGAGGTTACCTTTGCCTGTGGGAGTCAAGCAGGGATTCATAAAGGAAGTGACTCTGGATGAGTGTTCTGAAGGCTGCATAGAAGTTCAATGGTCATATAAGGGACTGGGCTGGAAGAACCTTCTGTTGGGCAGCTGTTTTTCAGAAAGGTCAAGAGCTCAGTTTTGGTGTCAGGCAGATGGACCTAAGTTTTAGTTCTAACCACTTACCAAGTTATGTGAACTTGGGCAAGCCATTCATTACTCCATGCCTCTGTTTCCCCAAACTATAACATTGGGCTAATACCAGTATCTATGTCATAAGGATGTTGTGACACATTTAGCGTAGTGCCTGGCACATAGTGTGTGCTCAGCTAACGCCAGTGCTTATTAGCATTCCAGGCAGAGGGGAAGGTTCGAGCAAAATCCCAGAGCATGAAACAGCATGGCATTTGTGTATTTTCCCAGGGCATAAACCTCTAGCAATTGCTTATAATTATGTAACCAGAAATTCACTCAGAAATGGTGAAAAAGTCAATGATATTATAAAATCTTTAAAGTCTTCAGATGACATTAAAGCCAACTGCATTTGATGAGGCAATTTACCAGCAATGTGTTTAGAAAACAAAAAGACTAGGAATTGTATTTAATCTGAATGAGGTTATTGGAGCCTTTCACAAGGGGACAAGCTTCTTGGAAGTGGGCAAGTGTTGCAGCCTATTGAAGGCCAGGGCTCTAGAGGAGGGTTGGGATTGGCATTGGCCTCAAAGAGCCACTGGCCAAGTGGCCCTCTGAGTTCCTTGTTGAAAGACAAGTGCCCATGATTCTGGGCTGGCCATTCTCTGAAAGGGACTGATGGTTGGTGGGCAATCTCCATATATAAAAATCAACAAGAATTTTGTAAAAATCTGGTTCGAGAAAAACATAACATGTTTAACATAGAAAACGAATTTGACGCTGAGATGAGAAAGGGTGGTGGTGGTAGTTTGCCTTCTCATCAGGAGATGTTTGTAGATGCAGACATACTCTGCTGGGTGCATTCCCCCTGTGACTGGATCAGAGGCTCTCGGTTCCCTGCTTCCCAAGCCGGCCGTGCTGTTCTGTGACGTGAAGCGGCGATGCAGCCCTGGAGGGGTGAGTGGAAGAGCAGGGTGCCATCTTGGGCCCTCCACCACTCACAGACATTTTCGTGAACGAGCTCTTCTTGCTTTCATTTGCACTTTTACTGAAGGGTCTTCTCCCAGCTGAGGGTGGGAGGAAAGCAGAAGGACACTTGTCACACAGGGCTGCACCGAGGCTTCCCTCTCCCTTCCAACCCAAGCTCATGTGCCTGGACTCTCTCTGCCGTAGGGTGAGTCCTTTCCCAACAGGCTCCTGGTACCTTGTGCAAACAGACCATTGGCAGGCCTGCCTCACGCCCTTCCCCATGCCTGGGCATGCCTGAATCCTACAGAGCCCAGCTTAGGCTGCCAAAATGGGACTCCTGTGACTCGGTGGCCCTAAACACTCCAAAAATAATAATTTGACACAACAGGGGAATCTTCAGAGCACAAAGGCGGCGAAATCTCAGTGGCTCGTGCTCTTTGCACACCGCTCCACGCTCCCAGCCAACAGACACATTGCGTGGGCTTTGGATTTAGGTTTGGATTTTCCTCCTCTAAGGTAATGGCATCATAGCCATTCCCAGAAGGACCGAATGTAGGCTCATCTGTGCAGAGCAAATACCCTACGAAGCTGCACATGAACCTCAGTTCCCAAGCCTGGGTAAGCCGAGACTTCAGGAAAAAGAATCTTCAAGGTGGTTGACCGAAGCCAAGCTGCGTCTTGAGAGAGACGATGATCACAGGCTCTGGCATCAGGCCAAGCTGGGTTGACACTCGTTTGACTACTTACTAGTTGTGCGACCTTTGGTAATTTACTTAACTAATCTCTGCCTCAGTTTTCTCATCTGTAAAAGGGGTAAAATAATATGTATTTATACATAATCATAGGAGGTAATGAGTGAAAAGTGCCTTGCATGGTCTGGCAGCCAGGAGACTAGCGGCTCAGAAGCTGTGGCTGTGTCTAGACTCTCAGGGAGAGCAGGGCTGCGTCCGGAGGTCTGGTCACGCAGAGAAGATGAGGGGGGGAAACCAGGTGGGGGTGGGAAGAAAAGGGAAATAAAGCATTTCTGATATATGGAATAGCAAAGCAAAAGCATGGATAAATATTAATAGGAGGTGTTCCAACAAAGGGTTGGAAGAACCCCTTGTAGAAGATCTCTTTCAAGGAATTTTCTAGATCTCAGGAAGGGGTCTGGATTTAGAAACTTCCCTGTACTCTCCAGTCTCTGCAGAACACCTGGTTAAATGCAGGCCCAGTGGTAATGTGGACACAGCTGGTTCTAGAATGGGCGGTGGCCACTGCTGCCCTTGTGCATTACATGCAGGGCTGCTGTCCACCTTATCTCATGACTGAGACGGCAATAGACACTGTATTCTTCTCATGGCAAATCACCAATTATGTGAAAAAGCAATCGCAGGCTAAACTCCAACTCAATTCATACTAGCAAAGATTTGTCAAGCATCTATTGTGTGCTTAGCACTGTGCCTTAGGCTATGATGGATACACTTAATTTATCTGTGCCTCAGTTTACTCATCTGTTAAATCAAGCTTGAACTAAATGACCTCTCAGTTTTTTGGTGTTTTTTTTTCTAGTTATAAATTAAGAGGAACTCCTCAAGGAGCTTAGACATTTGCTGGGAGGATAATTTTACTTACACCATGAGAAAAATTATATAAACAAAATATAACCAAGCATATGTGCTGTACTAGCAATCAGCTTAATTCTGAGTTCAAAATAATAGCAGTTAAGAGTAGGTCAGTAAGTCTGGTCCCAATATGCATCCGAGTGTCTAGCATGAGGAAAGCATTTCAGATTTGGGCTACAGAGAATGCAGTCGCAAAGCAAACCTCAAATCACACACGGCTTTGAATTATGAGAGGAAACTGGCGAGAGAACGTTCAGATGCCACTTTCCCTCTGAGAGTCTGTGAACCCAGAGTTTGCTCGACACGCAGTTATTAAAGGCCAGGCTTTTTTTAATTTCAGGTCTGATGGGAAGATTTCTACCTTTGGTGACAGTAATCACAGATGGATTGAGACGATTCGTTCTCATTCAGCTGATTATGAACAAGCACAATTAGAAGTTGACAGCAAACACCCTTCACAAAAATTATCACATTTAGTGTGATTCCCATAATAAAAACAGGAGCTAGCTCAGGAGTCTTTTCAATTTACACAAAGAGCCCTGGGGTCTCTCGGCAGTCACTGCCGATCCAATGTTTCTGAGTAAACTTTATTAGGAAAACAGATTGAAAACTCCTGAGGTTTAGTTAAATCTTGGTTTAAAACACGCACACGCACGCACACGCACACACACACATACATACACACCATGCATGAACTCACACCTTATTATTCTCTTTCTTCAGCCAGAGTGTTTGTGGAAGCACTACACAGGTACTAAAAGAAATAGGAGGCAGGGAGGGTCTTATTGCCACCACATTGTATGTGATGTGCCAAGTATGGAAGGGACTTCCTAGATAGAGAGGATATTGCGGCTCTAAACCTTAGATGGCTGCCAGTCTCACTATTATTAGTAGCACCTATTTGTGTACTATTTTAATTTAAGAGGCCTTTTACGTATGTCGTCTGATATCATTCTTGTAACAAACCCGGGAGATGTACGTAGAGGTAGTATTTCCTATCTTGGTTTATAGGGGAGGACAGATGTCCAGAGGGGAGAAAATAACTTGCCCCCAGTTGTCCCGCTACTGGGTGCTGGAGTGAGCCTTGAATGCTGGGATGGACTGTGCCTCAGTTTCCATGCCCTTGTCTCTTTAGGCACCAGGGAGGCAAGAAATGGACACATAAATTTTACTTATTCATTTTGGAAATACTGATTGAGCACCTGTGCTATGCATGCTCCCTGCTAGGCATCATGTGCACAGTGGAATGGTCCTTATTATTGTTTTTTGTCTGCTCATTTTGGGAAACTATCCCTCACCCATTCCTTATTCCAAAATATTCCTGTTACCTCTACTTGATTTGATCAAGGCTGACTCTAAGGGTGGAGTCTGTCCCTCACTAGCCAATTAGAATACTCCTCACACTCACAGACACTTGTGATTGGTTAAGGTATGAGCATGTGACTTTGAATGGTCCAATCAGAGTGTGCTCTTGGACTTTTCAACAGAGATTGCAGCAAAAATATTTCTTTCTTTCTCTGGAATGGCAGGGAACCACATTGTCTCCATGAAGAGAAAAAGAATCTGATGATGGAGCAAAGAAAAATCAAGTAGAGCTGAGAGTGAAAGAGTGCAAGAGCCCAGATGTCTTCATCTGAACTCTGGATCCAGTGATGCCATGCTGGACTTGCCAGTCATCTGAGCAATATAGGCTTTTTTCTAAAATTTAATGTATTACAAGTGATTCAAGACATGAACAAGACATATAGGACTCTTCTATTGAATGAGACAAGGCATACAATAAACCAGTAAATGAATACGTATGTCTCAAATTTCAAACTGTGATATGTATTATGAAGGTAAACACAGGACAAAAAGGTTTGACTCAGACAGAAATGCTCTGGTCAGAAGAGGGAACTTTAAGTGTGGTTCAGGAGGGTTAGGACTGATTTATTAGAGCAGATGCCATTTATATTGGATTTTGGATAGGAATAATAATAGTTATAATGATCTTGACAATAACAACAACAACCACCTCCAAAACTGCAGCAGCTAGTATTTATTGACTCAGTGTGTTAAGTGCTATCTTACATTTTTTCATTTCATTTCCACAAAACCTATGAGGTAGAAATTATTATATCTGTGTTTTACTGATGAGGAGATGAATTCAAGAACCATGAAGTCACTTGCCCAAGGGCCATAGCTGGTAAATTACACAGCCAGCCTTGAACCAAAACTGGCTCCAAAACCCATGCTCTTTAATTTCTAGGGTGTGTTGCCAGCAAAGAGGGGAGTCATGTTCCAGATGGCAGGTACCATCCAGAAACTTTCCATAAGAGGAACAAAAGGAGAAATCTGGGAGTGTCCTGGGGCTTACATCAATGCTATTTTTTAATGTCTTAGTATACATCTGTTGACACAAAGCATTTATGGACTCCTGGCACATGCCTGGCACTGGGATACAGACATGTGCAAGCCTCAGCCCCTGCCCACAGGTCCCCACCCCTCACCATCTGGAGATACCACAAACAATTGAACACACGTGCAACCCTGCGCTGAACAGAAGTTTAATTTCCCATTGCTCCTTGTTCAGTCTTTCCCTCCACTCTTCCCTCCTCTTCATCACCCCTTATTTCTCATTTCTTACATCTTATTTCTCTTCCCGACTGGAGCTAAGTTGGAAATGGAACCTTTAGTGGTGGACAATTAGATGGTAAATCCCTCGGCTTATGCGCCACTCCATCCGTCACCTGCTAGCTTGCTTTCTGTGAGTTACTACGTGTGAATTACATACGAGCTGGATGTGAAAATCCAGCCCCATCAAACGCAGACCTTTCCCTGTTGGCTGCCCCTCACCCCCGTGCTTCATCGCTCTTATTCATGGCCGTCCTCTCCCCTCCCCCCAGGCTTGACAAAAGCAGAATCTTCAAAATTATCCTTCTGGGACTGTCTATTTCATTTTGAACTTGACACAAAATTACTATTTTTGACAGTTGAACTTTTCAGCATGCTTGAAACAAATATTTTAATATCCTGTTACTTGAGCTGAGGGAGAGATAAAGTTTTACACCAGACACCTACCTTGGCAAGGGAGTACGTTTTCTGGTGACTGATTTAAAGGTACAGTAATAGCAAAATGGTTAATGAGCTAACCATGCTTGGTAGGGCAAAGGTCGGCAGGGAAAGCAAACCCAGTAACTTAGCCAGAGCACTGCGACTCACGTGAAGGAAGAAATGCTGCCTGTCAGACGCTGCAACAGCTTCACCTCAAGTGTGTTTCCAAGAAGCTAGAAAAGGGGAAAAATCAGTTGCCATCTAGGACGTCTCCTGACTTATCCTAAGGGATGGAGGGCAGGTGGGAAGATGGTTGAGTAGCCTGGGGGACAAGGAAGGAAGTCTTCCAAGTGCTGGTGCGTTGGGCGAGATGCAACGGCGACTGCTGTCTCTGAGGAAGAGGGGTGCGGGTGGTCATCTGAGTAGAAGAATAGATATGGAAGTATTGATGGTACTTCAAGTCCATATGCTCAGCGCACCAGGAGTGTCAGGCCTGGGAGGCAGCAAGGGTGGCAGAGCTGAGCCCCTCAGGAACCAGAACTGACCAAAGCAGCTCCACCCAGGAGCATCACAAGCAGCACTGGCCAACAGAACTTTCTGGAATGATGGAAATTTTCTCTTTTACACTAATTTGGTAGCCACTAGCCATGGTGGTTACTGAGGACTTAGAATGTGGCTAATGTGTCTGAAGACCTGAGTTTTAAACTTTGTTTATTTTTAATCAATTTGCCTTTGAATGTAACAGCCACACGTGGCTCGTGGCTACTGTGTTGGGCGGCACAGCTCTGAATCCTGAGAACCTCAGAAGTCCTTGGATGCTGGCTCCAGGGCTCCACCAGAAATAGAACTTGGCTTCTCACAGGTTCTTTCTTTTTCTCTGCCAACTGGTGTCTTCACCCTCTACTCTGTGATTCTTTTTTTAACCCTAAGTTTCTGTTCACCCCTACTTTCTGCACCTTCATGACTGTGGCTTCTGTGGACCATCTTCTTTTTATATCAATGGTGTTAATTTTCTATGGCTGCATAACAATATTACCAACAACTTAGTGGCTAGAAATAACACACATTTATGACCTTATAATTTCCATGGGTCAGGGGTTTGTGGGCCAGGCTTAGCTACGTTGTTTGCTTTAGGGTTTCACAAAACTGCAATCGAAGTATTGGCTGTGACTGCAGTTTCATCCGAGGTTTGACTGGGGAAGGATCTGCTTCCAAATCTCATGTACTTGTTGGAAGGATCTAGTTCCTTGCAGGCTGCTGGGCTGAGAACCTCAGTCTCATGCTGGCTGTTGGCCACCCTCAGCTCCTTGCTACATGGGCCTTCCCAAAAGGGCTGCTTGCTTCTTTCAAGTCTCAAGAGACATAGTCTCCTCCTAAGATGGGCAGTGTAATCCTACGCAACCAATCATAATCGTGTAACCACAGACACGTAATCCCATGGGTCCCATCCCCTTTGCTGTATTCTGTTGATTAGAAGCAAGTCATAGATCCTGCCCAGGCTCCAGGAGAGGGGACTAGCCTGAGGCACGAACACCAGGGGATGGGGGCATGGGGACACCTGGGATTGGTCCTCCACACCAACATTTTCCACTGCCATTGACACTGAAAATACTCATTTTCTGGGTATTTTTGTGTTCAAATTCCAGAACGAAAGAAATAATTGACCTATCTTACTCCTTTGTATCTGGCTGCTTCATGCATCCCAGCCTTGGGTGAGGGGAGCCACCTCTCTGGGTTGGTTGGCCTTAGCAGGGGTGGGGCCACATGGTACCACGTGGCTGGGTCAGGCAATGACTGGCTTCCTTGTACACAAAGGCAGCACTGGTCTATGGTCAGGTCCTGCCCTGCATGTGTATAAGGCGTAGGAAATCCTACTCCCAAACCCTGGCAGAGGCAAAGAGGTTTTCTTTCTTCTTTGGCCTTTGCTCACAGGCTTTATCTGAGGCCCACAGAGAAGAGGAGAGCTGGAAGGAAGGAGCCCTTTGAAACTGGATCCAGTTACATTTTAGACAAATTAGAGGAAATGTTACTTTACAGAGTAGAAAGTAACCTCATGGAATGCTTCATTCCAAAAGCAAAGAGGGCTAGGAATATAAATGGACTAAAAAATATAAATGACATAGTCATAAATTATGTCTATGAAAATAATCCAAATGATTAGCAATATGGGAACAGTTAAACAAATTACGGTAAATTAACATCATCGAGTGTTATATAGCTTTTAAGAATGATTATATGAAAACTAAAACAATGGAAAAGTATTTTTGATCCAAAGCTGTAAGGAAAAAAAAAACCAGAATGCAAACATTCAAATATGATAATATTACATTATAAAATTACATAGGCGCGGAAGCAGAACGTGGAAAATGTTTGATTATGAGAGTATGAGTAATTGTTTTCTTTGAAAGTCCTTTATTGTCATAAAGCTTATTATGTAAAAAACATAAAAGTTAAAAATAGATGACGAAGAATAATAGCTAATGGTATCTGAGCGCTTGCTGCATTGCTGACCCTGTGCTAAATGCTTTCCATGCTTCTACCAGGGTGGTCCTGGCTATTATCCTTAATTTGCAGATGAGGAAACTGAGGCTCCAATAGGTGAAATAATCTGCTTAACCAAATAGGGGGATGTGAACCCAGGCTGTCTGGCTCTCACTCAGGGCTGTTTCCATCAATTTTAGGCACCGTGGGTAAAGAACATGAGACCTGCAAGCTCCTTGTGACTTGTGTAAAACTGGAAACCTAAATAACAAACAAAAACCTCCCACAACACATTCAGTGCAAATGCAGAGTCAGGCTTGATAAATGTAGGGTGAAATACCCATAGAATGTGACATTATATTAACTCTATCGTCAAGTGTAGGACTCACAACAACTAAAGCTTCTCATTTTGCAAGAATTCCTTATTGCCTATGGTGATTTCTGCAAAATCATGGCCAAGTGTAAATCAAATGGGTTGTTTTTAGACAAATAATTTCACAAGTCACATCAGCAAAAACATTACACAAAGTTTTGTAGCAAAAATTTTAGTTCATATATGAAGTGGGTGCGATTAAAATATTTGATATGGTTGTGAGATCTAAAGTCTATTCCATTCTTAAAATAGCCCTGCCCAGACTTCATCATTTCAGCCGATATCTATTCTGCTTCTTCCCTACAAAGAGAAGCTGTGGTGTACCTCAGTGGGCCGCTGCCCTTTGGGGCAGTGGCGAGAAAGGAGAGAACAGAGGTGGGAGGAGGTTCACTGTCTTCTTAGCCACAGGACGGTGAACTCCATGGATCATGAAGCTGACCCTGTGTGGTCTAATACCTGAATTCCTATTCTTATGCTCTTGTGAGTGTGTAAGCTTTGTGTGTCTATGTGTGCACATACGTGTGCACTGACACATGCATGTGTGGTGTATAAGTGTGTTGCCCGGTGTCTGTGCTTATGGTAGATACACGCAAGGCAGGAAGGGTGCCCTGATCTTTCTTTACCATTACAACTTTATGGGTCCACATTTTTCAACAGGTTGTAAACCCAAACTGCACCAATCTGCGGATCCAATCCTATGCTTTTAGGCTAACCGAATTGAGGGTTGTCTTTAAATAATGAAGTGGTGATTGTTAAAGAGTGAACTCAGTCAGCTTTGCTAAGGTGAGTGCTTAGTAAATTGCTTTATTCTTTGCAGATTTTCATACCCTTTAAAAGAAAGTTTTAACCTAGCTTGTTCTCTTTATGGGAGTCAGGGTCAGGGGATTTTAAGGGTCCATTCCACCAGCATCTTCAGTTTTAGGGGCACCTATTAGGGCAATTGCGCTGTTTCCTGGAGTAAGTGAACCAGAATGCTTTGAATGTTGAGTTGCTTGAAAATTCATTAATAAGTGTTTCTATCCTTCTCCCAGACCTCTTCTCTACCAAGAGATGATTCTAGATTTACAGGTAGCCTTTGAATATAACTTTTCATTCAGTTACTCAACACAAGTTTATAAGAGGAGGCCTCTATACACCAACTGTGAGGCGTTTACAAGATAGGAGTCTAAGATAACATCTTGAGACTAGGACCTCTTACATTCCTAGCCTTGCAAACTCATTTTTGATGACACCCTTTAAATGACATTCATGGTCATTTTTTTTTTTCTATCCTGCCCAAGCACTGTGATCTCATTGTGATAACTGCAGGCCGTATGTTACTTGATCAGGGTAATGTAGAATAATTACCGGCCCATTGCACTTCATTACACCACCGTAATCGGTGGCGGGTCAATGTTTCAGCTACAGCTGCTCTGAAAATTGAGCTGACATGGATACTGCGATAGGAACGATAGCACGGGGTCCCCATGCAAATGGCAGAAATTAGCATTCAATCAATGGGTTCTGAAATGCAATATGCGACTCAGCCCAGGACACCTGCTTTGGGTCTCTCATTTTCTCTTAGATACAATATGATGATCATGGAATAAATGAGTCCTTCCACTTGTGTTAGGCCTCATAAAAGGTCATTGAAATGCCAAAGAGTGTAAAATACCACGGAAATGTTCAGAGAATAACATTCCATAACACATCATCTAATTGTTTCTAATGGTCAGTTTCACCGGTGCAGCTGACACCCTGCGTCGGTCTAGATCCAGTCTGTAGATAGCTTTTATTGTATTTTATAACATTTGCACATTATAAAACAATGATAAATGGGCCAGAGTTGTAAAAGGGTTATGAGATGAACACATAATTTATCATCCGAAACAGGACACTTTATAGAGTAAAAGGGAGCAATATTAATAATTACACTGGGAGAAGAGACATAAACTCAGATTGTTCCTGGCAAAATGGAATGGATGGCACCCAAGGAACATGGCACAGCTATGATCTTTATTCTCTATCCTTTCCTCGCAGCCAAAGCTAGCGTCAGCTGGAGACGACCAAGGTCATGGCTTGGCCCTTCTCCTCCCAGGACAGGTGAAATGCATTCCACTGGCCCTTCTAGTCTAGAAACAGTTGTTAACACAGGCCTGGAGCTTCTGAGAGAAATATAGGATAAATATGGAAGTTAGGCATCATCCCTGCATATGCTTTATATGTATACACTCATGAGAAAGTCCCACTTTGGAAAATACCATTATGGAAGCCATGGGCAGAAGAGGAGCCAGAGAAGCAGGAGAAGGAAGAGTCCAGAGGGAGGAGGTGGAGAATTAGGAGAGGATGGCATCCTGGGGAGGGAGAGAGGGACCCACATCCACCGGCTCTGGCAATGGAAGGTGTGGCAGTCAGTCTCCCAGACAGTTCCCACTGGTCCTTCCTCCTGGTTCCCAGCCAATGCCCTGTGTGGTCACATCAACAGTGGGACATCATGGAAGTGATACAGTGTGCCTTTTGGAGCTAGGTCATAGTGGCTTCCACTGTGCTTTCCCTTTGCTCACTTACTCTGGGGAAGATGGCAGCCATGTCAGGAGGACACTCAAGCAGCCCTGTGGAGAGGGCCACCTGGCGAGGAACTGAGGCCCCCTGCCAAGAAGCGTGGGAGTGAGCCCTTCCATAGAAATGTCCACTAGCTTTTCAACGGAAGTGGTATTATAAGATGTGACAAACAATACAATTTAAGGCACTGCATGCAAAAGTTTGCCTTATAACTTTATAGCCACACTTCTCATTTTTCAGAAAAGTAGTCTGAGTCTCCTATCCATTTTTTTCTTGCATTTTTCCTATAAATAAAGTTTTATGTCATAGGGAACCCATCTAAAATGGATTCATAATAATTCTAAGTGGTGAACTTATAGTACAGGCCACCCGGAATTACTAGATTATGTCCAAATGGCATAAACATTTTCTGAAAGACAACTTCAATGTCATCACATAATTTGAATGTGTTTGATTGAAAAAAAAAAATGGAGACACGGCCACATGGCCCTGCTGAAGTTTATTGACATTCACTTCCTTGGAAGAACTCAAACTGCATGTGACATTTGCAGGGTGAGCGGAGTTTTCTCTATTAGCTTCAGCCAGACCCAGACCCTCCCTTTGCCCTGTATTTCCTTAGCTAAATCACATCCCCTGATCCACTCGAAGTCATGAATTAGTAAAGAACCAACCAACTGCCCTGTCTGGAGAAGCATGTTTAATCTTTCATGGCCGGGCTCTAGGAAGGATGCCCTTTGAATGGCTGTGTTTTTCTTTTTTTCCCTATTCCCCTCAAGAGTTGACCAAGACAAATGCTGTCTTGATATTTTCAGATAAGTTTTCTTTCAGTGCTTGAGCTCACAGAATGAGAAAGGAAGAAAGGAAAATCGACATCCAGGGCTGTCATGAACAGTGGTATAGGCTGTGCACTTTACGACGCTTGCAGCAAAAGAGGGGCGTGTGGCTGAAATGCAGACCACTTGCCCACGTGTGGGCCCTGGCCTGGTAGAGGACAGTGACATTGTCACACAAAGGCCCTGTCTGAGCTAACACTGGTCCCACCAATATTGTTGCTTTCCTCCCTCTTATCTTTGACTTGCCTTCTCTTTTCACCTTAGCAAAAATCTTACATGAAATCTCCCGTAATTTGTCTTCCCCCCCAAGGAAAGGTTAATTCGTTTAGCCATAATTCATTTACAGGAAATTAGACACAGGAGCCGTTGGACACTTGAGATAATTTGAAAGGCCCCTTTGGAGCTCTTTTCCTTAAGATTCATGTAAAAAGACACTTTCCCCATCCTGAATCCCCAATGGGGCCTCAGGCGTCACCCAGGTGGGCTCCCTGTGGCGAGACTGGTGTCCCGAGTGGGGTCCACTGAGGCAGAGCACCCATACTGGGCCATGCGGGGGACAGGAGACTGCGCTGCGGTGTAGCACTGACTGAACCGAACCCCAGGATTCCCTGAACTTCCCCTCATCAAACGCTTCCTTCCAGGGTTTTCATCAAGCTTCTCAATGTTTGTATCAAAAAGCGCAAGATGCTGGGTCTTCTTCATGTCCATGCAGAATCACTACTTCTGGTCTGTCTGTCCCAGCAAAGTCAGATTTCAGAGGACTGAAATCCACGGACAATTCAGAAGTATCAGATGAAGGAAAATTTTAATCTTCCTTCCCAGTCTTTTAGCCAGAGCAGGCACAAGTGATAGAAATGACAGATTTGAGTTCTGTCCTGGTCCGTTCTCATCTCTTGGCATGGTGATGAGATCCAAGGACTTATTTAGGAAGGTTGCTGTCTTTTATCGTCTTCATGACTCCATCTTTTCTTTTATTAAGGGTGGTCTGCTGTAGACTGATCTGGAGTCAGTTCCTGACCCTGCCACTCCAGCTGGGTGACTGTGGGCCAAGCCTCCATCTCACGAGACTCAGCTTCCTCCTTTGCAGGACTGGTACATGTAAAGGCAGCCCCCCTGCGTAGGGAGGTCGTGGAGGCAAATGCGGACCACTCGGTAAAGAGCACACTACCCAATAAGTGTTCAGTGGCCACCAGCTGTTAACTTTTATTGTGACCAAAGCCTTTTAAGATGTCTAATAAAAAGGAAGCCAGGGGAGGGGGAGGCAGTTTATAGTGGCCAGGGAACTCCTCAGAGAGCCGGCATATCTGGGTTCTAGTCTTTTATCTACAAATAAATATCCGAAAGTCTGAAGTTTCTCATCCATAAGGGTAAATGTGGGTTAAAAATCTCTAAATTCCCCTTCAGTTCTAAGAATCTAAAGATAGGGGAGTGGCCCTGTAGTATGGTGAAGTCTCCAGTACAAACGCACCTGTAAGGTTGAAAACTGACCAAGTTGAAAGACAAACCCGTTTCAGCTCTGCCCTGTGGCTCTCAGATGCTGCACAGGAGAGAGCATCCGACAGTGGGCAGGAACGCAGGTGTATGGAACATGTTTCCAACGTGGGAGGCCCGTGCCTTCATCCAAGGGGGGTTTATATCAATGTGCTTGTCTCTCTTTTCATGCACATCTTGCTTGGAAAGCCCCAAGAAGGTCATGGTGGGGATGGGACAGCTGGGCCACTCACCTGCAGGCTGTGGGAGGAGGGGAGCGAGTTCTGCCAGAGCCAGTGAGGGGCTGACCTCTCTCCCCACAGCTTCTGAGGGTTCAATCACCAGTTCATGAGTCGGAAAACCAGGCTGATAAGATCCTGTAGTTATGTTTTCACAAGATAACTTTAACAATTATAAAACCAACCTTCCTACAATTAAGAGCTTAATACATGAACATTTGTAGAGGACTTTGCTGTTTACAAATAGATTACCCATAAGGTGTTTGATTCCCAGGTTTGCTCAATAAGTGACCGCAATGGTTAATTTTGTGTGCCAACCTGACTGGGCTAAGGGATGCCCAGGTAGCTCGTTAAAAATTATTTCTGGGTATGTCTGTGAGGGTGTTTCTAGAAGAGATTAACATTTGAATTGGTGGACTTAGTAAGGTAGATGGTCCTCCCCAGTGTGAGTAGGCATCACCAAATCTACTGAGAGCCTGAGTAGAACAAATAGAAAAAAATATACTCTGCCTAACACCTGAACTGGGTCATCAGTCTTCCTAGACTCGTTGCCCCTGGTTCTCAGACCTTTAGCCTAGACTGGAATCTATACCATTGGCTTTCCTAGTTATCCAGCTTGAAGATAGCGGACCACGGAACTTCTCAGCCTCCATAATCATATAAGCCAATCCCTTATAATAAATCTCTCTCTCTCTCTCTCTCTCTCTATCTATCTCCCATTGGTTCTGTTTCTCTGGAGAGCTGATTACTACAGTGATCAAATACTCACTGAACCTGGATTCTTTGCTCTCAGAATAGGATTCCTCACCTTAACGAGAGAGGATTCTCAACACTGAACTGAACAAAGCCAACCAGATGGCTTGTTGAGAAGAACCAATACACTGCGACATGAGCTATGCAAAACGGACTCATCTTGGCCCTGTGATTATACACTGTGTGGCCTGGGAAATGCTACTTAACCTCGGTCTTCTCATTTGTAAAACATGTTGGCTGATGGGTGCCAATGTTATAAAAATAAATAAATAAATAAATAAAAATATAGAAATTAAAACAAACAAATAAAAACACCTGTGGGGTGACAAGATGACCTCTAGGTGCCTTGTAGTTCAAACATGCTATGAGTCTGAGTCAATTTTTTATTATTAAAATAATCATTAAGAGTCACAAAATTATCACTGATTATCTTATTAATAAAAATAGGTACTGTTTAAATGTGTATTATATGCCAAGCACTGTGGTAAATATTTAGCAACCACTGTCTGATTTGATTCTTAAAACATGCCAATGAGGTAGGACTATTATTCTCATTTTACTAATGGGCTCGGAAGCAGTAAGTGGCTCTACAGTGACCGGTGCTGGAAACAGGTAGCACCAGGATGGATGCCAAGTTCTGCCTCTCTCCTGAGTCTAACTGCAAACCTCTGCTGTACTTGTCGGGGTGGAATGGCAGACTCCAGCCCCACGTAATGCTGCTGCGTCGCGCTTGTTTATTCAGCTCTGCTCCATTTTTCTCTTGCGGCCAGTGCTACTCTGAGCACAGGAATTGCCTTCATGAAGTGCCTGCTGTCTTATACTACATGACGTAGCAGCAATGACGGTTTACTTTAGAAGCCAGGATCTACGCTTCAGAACATGCTTCGTGGGTTAGCTAGCCTTACAAGTTTCTCATCTCTTTTTTAAACCGACGAGTGGGGAAATTATTCTTAAAAGTGCTCAAGGGACTAAAGCTAAATGGCATATACCCTATGACTCAGCAATCCATACTCAGATGTATGGCAACAGAAAAGAGTGCTATGTCGACCAAAAGACATACACAGGAATGTTCAAAGACGTTTTTGTCAGTGCCCAAATCTGGAAACAACCCAAATGTCCACTGACAGCAAGAAATCGTGCTAGAGTTACATGATGGGGCACTGACTAGCAGTGAGAATGACACATTGCAGCAACATGCAGCGAAATGCAGCAACACGGAAGAGTCTCCTAGGCATGATATCAAGCAAAAGAAGGCAGACATTAACAAGTATATACTATAAGATTCTACTTATATAAAATTCAAAACCAGATCAAACTAATGTATGATGATAGAAGTGAAAATGGTGGCTACTGACCAGGAAGGGATACGAGGAAACTTTCTGGATGCTGGGAATATTTTGCCTGTATCTTGATCTGAGCAGTGGTTACCTGGGTGTATGCATGTTGTGAAAATATATCACTTGAGATTTATGTACTTTACTGTGTGTATGATCTATTTCAATAAAAGAAGAAAAAGAAAGAACAACATTCGAGGACCTGGAGATGTTGGGGATTGGTGTTGGCCCCCGCTGGTGGACCCAAGAGCTCTCAGGTCGCCCCCTTACAGACATTCCTACAAGATTGCTTTGAAGTCAGTTCTGACCTTGATCTGTCAGGAATGTATGGAATTCATCACACTGCTAGGGATGCAGTGTCTGGGGTGCCTCGTGTCGTATTTTGTTGTGAGCAGATTCCCAGTGGGCTCGTAGCTTTGCCTAGAACCCAGGCTCACTGCTGGGGACACTGATGCCATCCTTGCGTTTCTCCAGCCAGCATCTTTGTCCCCAGGTGCCTGAATCCCATTTTTCACACCCCCAGTCATGGGGTATGGGATAGACTGATCTTGAGGATCCATGTTGGTGTGATCTGAATATGAGAGAATCTCCATTACTTGGAGCCTCTTGCTGACAAGTCCATGGTCTGGGTGGACCCCTTGATTGCTGACAGGCCCCTTTCAGACCATACATTGGACTTCTAGGCTCCAGAGAAGCAGTCCTGTATGTGGGTCAGTTCACCTGCCTGCTGGTCCCAGCTTTCTCTCACTCCCCAGGGTCACGGTGATGAGCCTGAAACACGTGACACACTCCCCCAACCCGGGGCAGGACAATTAACCCCACAAGCTGCTGTATTTCTGATCTGCTCATATCAGACAGAATACTAAAGAGAACACAGATCTTTCTTTAAACACCATAAAACCTTAAACACCATAAAACATATATATCAACACTTTCTTTTGAGCTCTTTCTTGTGGCATTTCTCCAGAGAGGAAACGCTGTTTTGTGACTGCCCATTAACCACTAATGCTTTGAGACACGGTGGGAAAAGGAGAAAGGAGAAAAGATAAAGGGATGATGCCTGGGAGACAGTCAACCCAAAAGGTTCACCACAATGTGAATTATTTCAAACATGTTCGATCTGTTTCTATAATTTTGTTATTCATGAGACATAAAGGGAATGAGAGAGCAAAGTAAACACAGCCACTTACGAGACGGATGGAGCACACAAAGAGAAACTCAGCCACAAATACAGCAAGAGAGCAGAGCATCATAGGCAGAAAAATTACATCTGGATTATTCTACTTAAATAGAAAGAACATAAATCACACCGAGGGGCTTGTAGCAATGTGCATGGTAGTGATAATGAAGAGACCAGCCCGATCTGCCCTCTCCCTTCCTCCCTGAGCCAAATCCTTTGCCTCCCGTGTGATTCGGCAGAAGTCCCAGGAGCCAGACGAGGTCTCCATTCTCCCACTCAGTCCTGCTCAGCCCTGTCCAGCCGAGCCCAGCCCACTGCGGTCTTGCCCCCTCTGTACGCTCTGAGCAGTCCCCGGCTCTGTTCTGCCCTTGCGATTATACTCCCTACTCATTTCATTCATTATCTTTGAATATGCCTTTGTCTTATCTTCCCTCTCAGATACAAGCTTCCTGAAGGTCCTTGTGTCTTCCAACTCTTTGTACCTTTCTTCAGGGCCTTAGGCAAAATTCCTTACACATAGCAGGTATATGATATATTTGTACACTCAACTATACCCATGTATTTGTTGGTAGATTAATTTCAAATCCTGTGCTTAAGTTTTCTTTGCAGTTTGGAATGTGATCAGAAATTCTGCATGCCTGGCACTTTGGGGTGGGGGAGGCAGATGGTAAGTTACCTGAAGCCACCCAGTATAGGATCCCATTTGGACAAACATGTCCATTTACAGTAGTGGTTTCTTTTAAAATACCTGTAATTGATTGATAAAAACAATATAACAAGGGGGGGCATGGGTAATATACGTAACTGTAATATTTGTACCCCCATAATATGCTGAAATAAAAAAAACCAATATAACAAGTTCACACATTTTAAATATTAATAGCAAATTTTTTGATCTAGACTCTCTTCAGAGAGTCACTGAGATTTGAGAATTGATGCCCACATTATAAGAATTGATACCCACGTTATACCTAATAAGAACGTCACAAAGTCAGTGATCAGTCTATTCAGTCAGCTATTCTTTTCAAATGTCTCAATTTCCTTTGAGTAAGAAATAGTGGAAAGACTGAACCGGATGTACATCCTATTCTATTTGGATTCTAAAATCGTTGTAAATCAGGAATCTCCCATTTTCCTTTTAGGCCTACAAATGTTCAAGTTACATTCATCCACTTTTCAACTTGGATAATCAGAACGACCCAGGAGGAAATGGTTTGTAGCATTTGTTGAGTTCCAGGCATGAGCCACACAGTGTGTACCTCTCCCACGTACGAGGCAGTGAGTGTAGGACCTTTCTGTGTCTGCGTTTCCTCTTCCATAAAATGAAGATATTGAACAAACATCAAATTGTGGCTGTAAGGATTATTAATAAATTTGTTAATATATGTAATATGTTTAGCCTTAGATTAATGACTGGCATGTGGTATGCACTATGTAAGTATTTGCTGAAGAAATAAAGATAAACTTAATTTTCACAACAATGTTTTGTGGTAGGTGTTTTCAAAAGTCCTTCTACCAAAAATAGTTCAAAACCGGCTGATTTATTTGTTTTCTATCCTTAGGTTTACACACAGTGAATATCACCAAGCAATCTTCTCTAACCCTTGGTGGCAATTATTTATACAGCCTCGCAGTCTCAACTTGATTTGTTTTGAATAAACAAATATAATTATATCCATTCTCAAGGACCCAAGAAGCATTTTCTCAACACCAAGAGTGAAAAGATACACCATCATCTTTTTTGTAACATTTAAGTTTCACACATGGCAAAAGAGAAGCTTAGCAGAATGGGAGAATATCTTAAAATATTAATTGTGTATTACTGAGTTTCATAAACTTTTTAATTTTCCAAAAGGCGCTAACAACAAGAACCTGTAATGACTCAAGGGAAACAATGACACACTTGCATTTTATTAGTTAAAACAAGTACAGTAACACTTCAGTTATGTGATTGTCACTAGAAATGACCATTTGATGCATATACATTTTTCAAACAACTCAATCTTGGTCCTTTAATCATAAAAACTTTGAATATTTTAAGTTTTTTTTTAAGTGGTGGGAATATATAACCATTCACTATCTTTTATTGACACCACACTGGAGAATACAAAAAATGTTAGCTTTTTTGTACATAAAGCAAGGGTCACCATTTGCTTCACTAAAGGGTGTTACAGTAACATGTTCAGAGATTTCAAGGCACAAAAGAACTGTTTGCTCCCCTGCCCTCCCTGAATGGCCACACTGTTGATGACTTATTAACTATGGTGTTGGGGTTTTATATTTTTATTAGCTCATAGAGCACACGGGACTTCTGAGTTCTACTTGTGAGGTACCAGCTACTGAAAACAATTAGAGGATTAAAAAAAGAAAAAGTAGATCAAACAGGTGTTATAAGAGTATATATCTATAACCATCTCAACAACAAGAGGAAGTGTTACTGGTGATTAAAAAGATGGTGGGAAGGGAGAAGAGGAGGACAAAGAAGGAGATAAGGGGGAGGAAAAGAGCATTCAAGAACTTGTTCTTTTCTACTTGAGATTGGTATGAAATGGAGATTGCGTCTGCTCGAGAGCTGGGAGGGTCTGGTGGGTCCAATGGTGGGTTCCTGGAGAGAGTGGAGCCAGAGGGGACGTCACAGCACAGACTCACTTCTGGGGAACACGTTCTGGCTGCTGGCGGGTGCACACATGGAGGACCCTCCTTGGTGACCCAACACGTATTAATTAGGAAGGGGAAGTTGCCTTGTACCTCCATCTGGAGGGAAGTCCAAGCTATTTTAAACGTTTAAGATATTTTCACCAAAATGAATAATCTAAAAGTCAAATTCTGCCAGCCTTCATAACACGGTTGCTCACAAAAGCTGTTTACTGATCAGGCTGAGGTTTAAAAGTTAAGAGCAGCAATGCCTTTGAATTAGAAAAGAAACAAAAATAATGCATAAATGGCAAAGGGCTGTAAACACTATAAGAAAAATTCTGAGCAACTGACACTGCTGCGTTCCCTTCACAGGGTTAGTTAGCAAGACCAGCCTGCCAAGGCAGGTGTTTCTTCCTGTGTCATGTGATTGTCCCTGGCTTTTCCCAGGCCTTAGAACCAAACTTGCCAATTCAGGAGCCCACAGTGGTTACTGGGGCCTGGGAAGATGTCTTGCATTGAGTGACAATTGCAGACAGCTCTTGTGGGAAAGGTAAATATATAAAGTTGATTCTAATGTATATTTTTATTAGTATTGTGATTATTATTATTATGGTTGATCTAGTAACTTCCAGAGGCCTCTCTGAGTGCTCATCTCAGCGTGGGCAGGAAGCAGCTCAAAGTCTTCCCCTCAACCCATTCTCCTCCCATCCCTTCAAGGAGAAAAAGGCAGGATATTTTCATAAGAGATTTCACTAAATCTATTCTAGGCATCTGATCCAGCAACCATATCAGAGCTTCATGATAAAGAAACTTTGCCAGGTATTGAAATCCAATGAACTGTCATAATAATGCTAACGGCTAACATGTGCTGAGTGTTTATGTGCTGGCGGGCACCGCGCTGAGCAGCGGGTGTGCATCCATTCATTGAGTTCTCCAACAACTCTGTGGTGCTAGTGTTACCTGGTCCCAGAGAGGGACAGGGATCCATAGCAAGAAAGCAGCTCACCTGGGGTCACAGAGTGAGTAAGTGGCAGGGTCCTGGGCTGCCCTTTCACCAAAGAGTTAGACTGTGCCTTCATCATGTCTATCAGGAAGTGAGTGTGTCTCAAAATTAAACTAGTCCAAAAGAGAGCTGAGAACCCAACTGTGGGCGGAAACTACCTGGGGTGAAGGGAGGAGTGACACACAGTGTATTAAACCTATTGAGGACAGGGACATTGTATAAAAACAATGTGCTAAGTTAAAGGAGTCAGTCACAAAGGATCACGTATTGTATGATTCCATTTATACGAAGTGTCTAGAGTAGGCAAATCCAGAGGAACAGGAAGTAGATTAGTGGTTGCAGGGGCTGGGGGAGGGGTTTGGGGGACATGGGAGTGATTGTTGTGGGGGGGGGCCAGAGGGTTTCTTTTTAATGAAGAATATGCCAAGTTTTGGCTACTATAAATAATGCTGCAAAGATCATCCTTATACTATCCTTGTGCACTTGCTTAATTATTTCCTCGGATATGTCTCACAAGTGTATTTGCTGGGTCAGAGTTTAAGGCTTTAGATACTTCCAAATTACTTTCCAAAAGACCATAATTTACATTCTTACTGACAATACATGAGAATGCCTATATGTTGCCCCACAGTTTTGGCAATTCTGGCCATTATTTTTTAAAATGTATAATAATACAATAAGTAAATAGGGTGGACCATTATGTTTACCTTATATTTCTATGATTATTAGTGATCTTGAACATTTGTATGTGGTTATTGACTATTTATTTGTTTCTTCATTTGTGTATATTTTGTTCATGCCTTTTACCCAAATTTCTACCATATTTTTAATTTATACATATATATACACACACATACACACACACATATATATGTCTGGTGGAATTTATCTTTAAGTAGTAAGGATACTAATTCCTTCAATATCATATATATTGAAAATATGTTTTCTGGAGTATTTGCCTTTAACTTTATTGGTTTGTTTTTCAACAAACCAAACTTCTTGTTTTAGAAGTTTTAGATTTTAATTTCATAAATTTTGCTTTGGTGCTATTCTTAAAAAGTCAATTCCCTTTTTAATATAATTATATAAATGCTTACATATCTTTTGTTGGTACTTCATTAAATTTTTTAATGCATATGAAATTTATGTTAAAGTTGTGTAAGTTTTTTCCCCAAATGGCTATCCCTAGATTCTTTACTGAATAGTCTCAGCTTTCTTGCTTGATGTAATATCCCAGACTTATTCTACATCAAATTTCTTATATGCCTCGGTCTACTTCTGAACTTCCTAGTCTGTTTTATTAATCTGTCTCTTTTTGATTTAGTTTTAATTATCAGGCTTTTAATATAGTTTAAGAGTTGGAAAGGCAAATTCCCTCTCTTTAGTCTTTTTTCTAGCAGATATTATTTCTGGTTATGCTTACAGGTACATACAGTCTACAAATAAGCTTTAGTCAAATTTGAAAAAAATGTATTGGAATCTTAATGGGGATTGCATTCAATTCATGGCATGACTTGTCAGTATTAACATCTTCAAATACCAGATCTTTCCATCCTGGAACATGATATGGTTTTATAATTATTCAGCTATCCTTTTGTATTTCTGAGTAGAGTTTTGTGGTTCTTATCATGTGGGTTTTAGTCATTTATTGAGAAGTTCATTCTTAGGCATTAAATTTTTATGGCTGTTAGAAAGCACATATTTTCTAAATGGTTATAAACATATTATTAATTTTTGTGAACTGATTTTTATAACCATCCATATCATTAAGCTTCTTATCAGTTTCTAATATTTCCTCATGAGTTTTCCAAGTAGACAGTTATATCATCTAAACATGGTGATGATTTTTGTCTGCAGTTTCCAACATTTATTCCTGTTGTTTCATATTCTTTTTCTGTTGTATTAGCTGGTATTTCTGGAACAATGTTAAACTCAAATGTCAAATGAGTAGGCAGCCTTGTTTTGTCCCTGCCTTTTAATGGAAGTGTCTTTCATGTTTTATGGTTAATCATGATGCTGGCTATTGGTTTAAAAAAATCATGTGTGTGTGTATACACACACACACACATATGTACACATACATATATGTACACACCCATATACATAATCCACACATCCATGACTGTTAGTAGCTTACATTCTTGGTTTACCAAAAGGTTTTTTTTTACATGGACATTTATCAAATGTCCTTTTAGGATCTATCAAGATGATAATGTGTTTTTCTTTTATTGCCCTATTTAACAATTATTTTCAATTCACTATTTATTGACCATCTATTAGGTTACTAGTCATTTTACTAAAAAACAGAGACACGAAGATAAACTACGAAAGTGAAGTTATTTCGTATCCCAGCTCTTAGCAAATTAGAAACCACCAAAGAGAAAGGAGGGTGGCTGGACAGAGGCAGGTGCTGTCATTCAGCCGCAGCCAGGAAGTGCCAAAGGAACCGCACAGAACACAGATCTCCAAGGCTCACACCCTGGCCACTCGCTGGGATCCCTTGGGGGAGCTCCTAAAAACAAAACAACTAAAACCTCTGCCCAAGTCCATTAAGCTCGTCCTTGTTGAGAGGTATTGATGTCTCCTCCTCTGTGGAGTGTCTCCGATAAAGGATGGACGGAGGAAAGATGGTACCGAGGTAGACAGGGCTTTGGAGGAGCGGCAGTAGCTCATCTGGCTCTGGCCTTCTTAGGGTGGGGAAGAACGGGAAGCTGTGGTCCCCATTTAGGGGGCCGGAGCGTTCCAGATGAGGTGCCCTTGTTTTCCTTCCCACGGGCCAGACACCTTTATTCAGACACTCTGCAGTGACTTTATTTCATCCACAGAATGCCCAGTGTGAGTCGGGGGCTTTGTATGTCGAGGGTCTTACTGGGGATTATCGGAAGGCAAGAATAATGGTGATATTGTTTGCAGAGCCAAGGTCGAAAATCAGACCCGAGTGGAGGATTTATTTTCCTGCCATAAAGCTGATGGGGGGCTCTTCAAAAGTTCACTGACTGTGGCGCTAAGTCTCTCCGTTTGGAAACACTCCTGGATGACACGGGCAGATTCCCGGCTAATACTGTGCACACCCCTCTATCACCAGACATCCAATTCCCAGCGAATTTTGCAATATAGTGACAGTAATGGAAAGCAAAATGATCTCTAAATAATGGTTTAAGATGGCTACTTGATAAAGGGCCCTGCAATAATTATGATCAATGGAGCATGGATTCAATATATATTGCCCATTTAGATGCACCAGATTAGCTTAACAGCTTTCTTTAATGTTCTGAGTATTTTGCGCGTGCACATGTGTGTGTGTGTGTGTGTGTGTGTGCAAGAGAGGGAAGAAGGAGAGGGAGCAGAGGGAAGAGGGAGGGAGAGAGGAGGCGGCCTGCAGGCTGCTATGAGCATTACTCTGCTTCCTATTGATCAGTGTGGTTGAGGTGACGCAGAGCTGAGAAGGAAAGGAAATTGAGCTTCAGAAGTTGTATGATCCTTTACTGAGAGAAAGCGCTCAAGTGTCATGTGCTGCAGATGGGGCCTTTGCGGAGGGAGGCGTGGGCAGGGAAGGGGTGGAGGGGAGACACCTGATATGAGTTTAGTCATTTTGCAGAGGGCACTTTCTGAATGACAATTTGGTGTAATCACGGAAATTAGGCATGCAGGCAGCCAGCCAAAAGAATCCCTCTGCACCCCAGGGCACAAGCCCATAAACTAAGTGGGCTGGACAGCGCTCTTTTCGGAAAGCCGGGCTGACCGTGGAAATATGTTTTACCGGGAGGGGGGAAATGATTTACTTGACATTGGTCCTAATCCTCCCCTCTCCAGCCCCCCAAGGAAGGAAATTTTCCATGACAGCCTGTCTAGAAATCTGGGTCTGTTCCCTACCTTTCATGTTTCTGGGCTGATCCCAGGTAACGCACAGGGCCTGTGATCAGTGTGTGATGACGAGGGCAGCGTGCCACATGGGCTGAAATTCCTCGGGATAATGAGGATAAAATGATTGCAGTCCTCGTCCTGACTTGCTTTGATTTGTCAGTTAAACTAACAGCCCCCTCTCCACCCTTTCATGAAAGGACATCAGGAGGAAGTGTCACTGTTCCACATGACAAGAATCCGGACCTCTAAACCTGCTAATCTCTGCTGATGTTCCTGCTGATTGTGAGTGGCTAATTGACTCAGTGATTTCCAGGCCTGGAAAGGCAGCTGGAGTTTAGACGATAATAATGACAGCGGAGGTTCACCGGCATTGACTGTGCTGGGCTTAGCACAGTGCTTCTCCAACTGTGGCGAGCGCACGGATCACAGGAGCTGGGTGATTCTGATTCTGATTCAGTAGTCGGGGGAGGGGCCTGAGGGTCCACAGTTCTGGTGGGGTCCCAGGCAGCGCCAATGCTATTGGCCAGCAGACCACACTTGGAGTAGCAAGGGTCCAGTGTCAAATCTCATTTGATTCTCACATGTACCCCATGGGGTGTACTATTATTAATCCTCTTCCACAGAGGAAGAAATGAGTGGAAGCTTAAAGAGGGCAAGTATTTTGCAGAATGTTTCACAACTCTTTTTTTGTTTTGGTTTTTGAGACAGAGTCTCACTCTGTTGCCCGGACTAGAGTGAGTACCGTGGCGTCAGCCTAGCTCACAGCAACCTCAAACTCCTGGGCTCAAGCAATCTTCCTGCCTCAGCCTCCTGAGTAGCTGGGACTACAGGCATGCGCCACCATGCCCGGCTAATTTTTTCTATATATTTTTAGTTGGCCAATTAATTTCTTTCCATTTTTAGTAGAGACAGGGTCTCGCTCTTGCTCAGGCTGGTTTTGAACTCCTGACCTTGAGCGATCCACCCGCTTCGGCCTCCCAGAGTGCTAGGATTACAGGCGTGAGCCACCGTGCCCAGCCTCACAACTCTTTAAATGACAGATTCATTCTGAGGTTCAAAACTGGGCGTTCCATCCTTCCACCCTTCCCGTTCCCCCCAGCAGCAACCACGGAGATATGCATGCAGAGTCATGCATAGGTTGTACTGCAGAGCTAGGAGCTGGGAGCAGCCTGGATTCCTGAGTGACTGTGTGGAGCAGAGAGATCCAGCAGAGTCATCCAAGCCAGAAGGCAAGAAGTAAACTTAGCTGGGTAAAGCCACTGAGATGCCAGAACTTCCCGTTGCAGCAGCTAGCTCCGTTATCCTGACAGTGCGATGAGACCCTTGGGGCTGTGCTCATGCTGCAGGGCGTTCCCCACAAGCCCCAGGCGTCAGATTTGTCTTGAGCATTGGATTGTGAGCAAGCTGTCCAAACAGGGCCAGGAAGAAAACGGATGTAAGTTAGGACCCTCCGGGCATCCTGGGAGAAGGGAAAGTGATGCCCGTGTGACTTTTGAGCCTTTCAAACTGGTAAAGATGAGTCTTAGGACTTTATCCAGAGCTCATCAACACCTCAGACTGATTTCCAAGTGCTCCAGGCTTGATTAAACCCAAAGGGCAGTTTTCCGAGCACTTCCTCCCCCACTTTAATTGTTTAGATTATGTTGAATTTGAGCAAAATTTAATCCAGATGTTTCTGATTCGTTTAAGTTTAAATCACCAGAAAATGCTCTTAAGTTGCTATTTGATGTTGAAGAGGTTTTTAGAGCACTTTCCCCCTTCCTAATAGGAGAGGTCACATTGGGGTAGGGATAAACGAGTCCCATGCACCTAGAGGTTTCATCTGATTTGATTTGAAAACCGATTTTTGTGAAATCTGAGTCAGAACTCAATTGACCTCCTTTTCAAATCCCTACCACGACCATCTCAAAGAAAGAGCTGGAGTAATTTACATGCAGTCAATATCAGGGATTCTTGTTTGAAAAAATACCCCCAGATCTGGCCTTCTCTGTCCCTGTGGTCTGATTGGAGCTGGCAAGTGGCCACTCCCTTCTTTAACTGCAGGAGAAGCAATTTAGGCCAGGTGAGCATGCAGATTTCACTTTATTTTGCTACCTGGGTATTTGCTCAGCTGAAGCAAGTCACTCTGGCACCACGTGTCTGATGACTGATAAATGAGTTCTTATGCAAGGTCATCATCGACAGCCTAGGACAGTAATCTTTAAAGTGTGGTCCCCAGACCAGCAATATCATCATGTGGAAACTTGCACATCAATGAAAAAAACCCAAAAAACCACACACACAGAAGTGCATATTCCAGAGCCTAGACCTACTGAATCAGGAACTCCAGAGGTGGGGCCCAGCATCAGTGTTACCAAAAGCCCTCCAGGTAATTTGGTACCTTGAAATTTGAGAATCACTGGCCTAGACCCCTTGGGTAATACTTATTATCTTACTCAGTAATACTTGTTATCTGCTTTGAAGGACTTAATGAGATAACATTGTCACATGATTCAAGACACTCAGACCCAGGTTGTATTTACCCAGGGCTGTAAGAGGTGACCTTTTTGATTGAGTTGGAAGGCCAAAGAAATTAAATGACACTTTGGTTGACTTTTTCTTCCCTGAATTGACATTTTTTTTTCCTTTTCCAATGCCTGCATTGAATGATTATTTAGAGGCAGGAGAGATACAGCCAAAAAGCCTGTTTTAAACAGCAACACCCTTGAAGTAAAAATTCTTCTGATAGCCACTGTCATCTTCTGCAGCTTGGACATATAACTTCCTCAATAGTCAGGCTTTTACGATGTGCACTTGGAGGGAGCACTGGATTCGGCAGGTTATGTGACGGGATCCCGCTCTTCTCTCTGAATCCATCCACCCAGCCTCACGTTCGTCACATGTTAACTGAGCTGCCACCACATCCTGGTGCTGTCATAAAAGGGCTAGAGGATTCAAACCAGAGACCAAGCTTGTAACCCCTGCGCTTAACCCAAAAGTTTCTAGACTAGAGGTTGACAAGGTCGAGTGAACAGGTAGTCACTAAGCCAAAGTTCTGTAAGAGCGTTTCCCAGCAACGGCGGGAGTGGAGAGCAGGGGGTGGCAGGTGCAGGGGTACCTATGCAGGGCCTCCCAGAGAAGGTGCTGCCTGGGGCTCAGAGCATGAGAAGCGTTCCCTGGGTAGGCAGGGGCAGCACAGGAAGAAGCATGGAGCCAGGAGCCAGGACTGCAAGTGTGTCAGCTTATCTCAGGTTCAGGAGCAGAAAGCAGGGGATGCAGCTGGGGCCAGTTCACGAAAGGTCTTGTATGACAATGCTAAGTTCCATCTATTCCTTGGAATCCTATTTAAACTTACATTCCTCAAGGAGCGTCCGTGTTGTCTGTATCAATTGTCACTCATTCTTCTCCTGCTTTCCTGGCACTCGGAAAGGCAGTAGAAAGGAAATAGGCTGCCCAGAGTCAGAAGACCTAAGATGGAGTCCCAGCTCAACGCAGTGAAGATGAGAAGTGCCTGCTAGACACCATCCACTGCGGCGCTGGTGGTGACGGGGCTAATGTCTTCATCGCCCTATGTAGTCACCCACAAGATGGAGTCCGGAATCCTCTGTTTGGCACCTGACATGCTTGTCCTCTCATGTCAACCCTTTCCTCTTGCTTCTATCCTTCCCTACGATGAGACAGCTTGACTATGCTTCTGTGTCCATACCCACCTTGCCCTGTGTTCAGGTCATTTGACCTTCCCACCTCAGAACATGCCACCTCCATGAATACCCTCTGGCCAGCTCTGTCCACAGCAAGCCATCCCAGGAGGTTTTAGGGCTTCCTGTTGTCTGTCCTTTAATTGAACGGGACCTCAGGGGTCTTGTGCTCATTTGGCTCTTATTGGGCCTTATGTTTTCTCTCTTCACCTTGGGCGAAGGGTCCTTCATGCAGATTCACTGAATGAGCTGATGAATGGATGAATGGGAACCTTGGAGTCTGCGCCCTGCTGCTGCTTCAGCAAGAATGGTGCGAATGGCTCAGTCTTATTTTACACAGGGAAAATAAGCCATCGGTTGTGGGGCTGCACTACCATATTAACCACAGACCATTAGGACCTTTTTGCAGGAGGGATATAGGAGAAAGGAGCTTCCTGAAAGTATAGGCGTACGTTTCTAGAACATAAATCTGATCATATGACTCCCCTGCTTAGAGGCGTCATGGTGCCATGTTCCTCCAAGGATGATGTTCAAACTGCTCGTTGTGACCCCAGCCCTGTGCAGTGCAGGCTGGTCCACCCCTTTGCATCCTCTTCTATTCCTCGGCACTCATGGGCCAGGCTTCCACCATACTACAGGGCTCCTGAGGCCTTGGATGGGCATTTGCTCTCACCACTGCACCTTCAAGCACCTACCAGGCTCTGTCCTCTCCCCTGTTCCTTGGTTAACTCCATTCCCTAATGCAGGAGATTTGGGGGCACCTCCTGCAAAAATGGCTTCCCTGATCTTCTTGGTTTAAGTTTTGTGCCCTCTTGTGTCTTGTAGTGCCGTGGACCACCTCTCTCATTGACCCTATCGGTATTGCACTTGCCCTTATTCTCCCTAGATGATGTGCTCCACAGGGGCAGGGGCCGCTTCTAGTTCATGATGGGTAGGTTGGAGGCTCCTGATGTTTGATTCCCTGAACAAGCAAGGGAATGCTTTGCTGAAAAGGTGAAGCCAATGGCTTGCAGGTTAGAATAACATTCAGCATGCACTACTAGTAAGTGAAACCCTGGTTGAGATCATCAGTAGTTTTTGGGCGCTAGAGCAGGAAGTGCATTTGTACCCATAATAAAAACATCTTTTACTGAGGGTCCCAGCAAATCCTCTTAAGTGACTCCATTTCTGTGTTTTTATTGACATATATTCTTGCTCCTGAAAACCTGTCATGACAATTTCACATTTCAGAGTGCTGAAAGAAAGTGCCTAGGTTGAAACTTTCTACCGTTTGCCAGGATGTCAAGTTTTATTCCTGGATGCATTTTTTCCCCAGCCGGCTTTTCTCTCCTCAATAATGGAGGGCTATAATGGAAATGCTGCTGGATCCCTCAGCTGCAATGTGCTGAACATCACTGTTATAATACAGCCGGTGATAGGTACCTCAAGTCCACGGAATGACTCTCAATTGAACAGAAGAAGCAATTTTGAGGGGGTGATAAAGCATGCCATGCTCAGGGACTGCATTGTTCCCCCTCCAGAATAGTTGAAGAATTACAATAAGGACGCAGGGCCACTTGCTTTCAAAGTGGCTCTAAACAGTCATAATAATGTAGTATCTGAACTTTTAATGACATGGAAAAAGAGGGCTTTCTGTTGTTGCAAATGTTCACAAAAGCACCTCGAGAGAAAAATCTCTAAGAATTTGCTTCAAAATAACCTGCCAGCCAAACATTTGCCAAATATACTAATTAGTCACATTTACAACAACACTGTCAGGGTAAGAAATGGGATGAGGACTTTTGAGATGATAGAATGGGTGATATACAAATATTTTGGGTGAGACATAATCAGTTAATTGGTTTATTAAATTATAAAACCATTGTTTGCCCGAAAGAGCAATAAAACTAACTAAATGAATAGTCACCCCTTTGAAGACTTCTTACATTAATTATGTTTATGCATCGCTTGCAGCAGCCGTGTTAGACAAAGGGCTCTTTATCTTTACATGCCATAGCTACAATGTATTGTGGCACAAATGATGGCACCGACTTTATGTCTACATAATTACAGAAATCTTATCCCTTTTGTGTTTGCACATCATTTTCGGTTTTTTGGAATAGTTAAACTCCATTTTACTTTTTAATAACATTTTAGAAATCATTGTGATTCAGGTAAACAGAATTTGATTGCTTTGATGGATTGAAAATGGTTAGCTCAGCCTGAGTTTATTTGATTTGTTTCTTCAGGGATTACAAAGAATAGGATTTTATCTCCAGACTGACAAAAGAGACAAACTCTGCATTTTTGCCTATGCAGTGGCAGAGCCGCTAAGCCACGGCTCCCCCACAGGGAAATATATTAGGTAGGGGCTGGATTTTTATTCACGTTCTCAGTTTTCATTCCATCATATGTTGGGTGAGTGGGGAGGAGGCATGCTTCACTCTGATTTTGCTTAGCAGATTTTTTAGTAAGAGAAAACATGGGTTATTGCATGGCACTAAATACAACAGATCCCAGGGAGACAATTTGATGAAACAAATGCCCGTCCTTCTTACTAATAGTCACTTTAGGCAAAGGCCCATCTGCTAATTGAATGGCTTTCAAGAGGCCATGTGCTGGTTGCTTGCCAGGGCTCACCCAGAGACACATCCCTGTGGGTTTCCTGAAAGCTCCGTTCCAAGACCCAGGCAGATCGAGAGGTGTTTCTGATACTGCCCTTTATGTTATCTGCTGTGACCTGACATCTGTGTGGCAGGAAGAGATCAAGAACATGTCTATGTACAAAGCAGAGAAAAGCTACAACACATTGCAGATACCCTCACTTGACACAGCCTTCTTGGCCCAGGAAGGGTGGGTCCCCTTACTTCTTGGTTCTTTAGGAAAATTTCTCTAAATCCTGACTTCTTGTGGGATGGGAGCCACTGTTAGCCAACTTTGAGTTGTTGGGTCACAGAGACCTGCACTAAGCCCCTTGTGAGCTCGTGAGTAGAGATTTAGAGAGAAAACCTGGATCCAGAGTCCTGTCCTGTGCCATCACTTGTGCAACCTCAGACTAGTTGTTGAACCTCACTTATCTCAGTTTTCCCCTGGGGTCGCTGGAAAGATTAAATTGGTCTACATAAACCCCGACAGTGCCCGGCATAGAGTGTCCGTCCAGTTGTGCTTGCTGAGGCTACTGTCCACTGAGGGCGTGGTCATTGCCCCGAGGAACCTACCGTGCCCGGTGAGAAGGCTGTACACAGACGAGGGGCAAATGCTTGAAACACACTTGCACCTTTCTGTACTAACGGCCCCTAATGAGGGATAACGTTTTAATACAACCCATATAGGGTTACAGGATCTTGTTATATCATGATGGGGTCTTTTGATTGCGACTGAAACAGACCAATTTCATATAGATTCCATGCTAGAAACAATTGCAAATGTTCAGCAAATAACCACATGCAAATATCCACTAGGTCAAATCTCATTACAACAAATCCAGTTTATAAAAAGCAAAAAACAACCACCTAAAATATCCCTAATGGCACGAAAACGTTCCCCGGTCTTATTTGTGGGTTAATTGATTTAAAAAAGGAACTGATGCAATAAAAATCATAGTTTGGGCAATGCTTTGAAATTTTATACAATGCCATTTGGTTTTCATATAAACCTAATCCTGGAAACATGCAGAGTAAACTCATAATCAGAGTTAGGAGATGTTAATCAAAGAAGGCTCTCAGGTAGAGGTGATTTTTTTTTTCTTTTTTCTAGGCAGGGAGGAAAATTGAGGCTGGGATAATTGTCTATCACAAAGGCAGGGATAATGCAAGTCATGGTGGAATGAGGGGACAGCAATCTGATAGGGGAGAGAGAAAAGCTGGCAGAGGTTAAAGGCCTCCAAGAGACAGGGTTAGTTCTTGGGCTGAGAAATAAGAATGACATTTGAGGAAGAACAGTTCTTACTACAGGAAGGATTTACTGAACACTGAAGAAACTAGCCACTTAAAGAATTTTCTATGGCCTCCAAAGCTTCAAATAGGTCCCAGGTGCCCTGAATCTCCTAGCTAAAATGGTTTCTTTTAGCATCACTAGCAAGGAGTTAAAACCATCTTGCAGATCTTGGCACATAGAACCCAATTCTCTTTCTCTAACTATTTACCCCACAGTGGGTCTGCCCAGTGGTTGTAACCATGCACTTGGATGAGTTCAGCCTTGCCTGCCTCCCTGGAAGCCATTTCTTTCTCTTCCAATCTCCTTTTCTCCACTGGGAGTTCTTTGGGAAGATTAAGAAGAAGCAGGACCTGCAGTGCAGGCAGGACTGCTCAGGGGTGGGAGAGTGGCAGGGGGTTGATGGAAGGGGTGATGGGTACGGGGCATAGCTAGGGGGTGGCCCACATCTAGGGGCAGTGGAGTTGACAGCAGAGCTTTCCAGTATACTTGGCCACAAACGGTGTCCAAGAATGTGTTTCCCAGGCATTAATGTGACAATCATAAGTTTTAGAAAGTTGAGTTGTCTTCTAGGCTGGAAGTCAAGAGAGAGTCTATGGACAATGACCAGAAGCAAGTCAGAGCCCTGGGCAGGCAGATTTGTGAGGTCGAGGCTGGCAGGGGCCTGTATTGAAGACGATAGGTGTGACAGACAGTAAGACATACTACCTGCCCTTCTGTTCAGGAAGGACCTGCTGCCCAGTTGCAGGAGTGGGAGCAGCAGGCAGCCTCCGCCTCAGCCGTAGACAGCCACCTTGCCCAGGTCACACCTTTCCTTGGGGAAACCCATACCCAGTGACTCAGTGAGTCTGGAGGATAAAGGCCTGGCCATTTCGCCTCAAGAGGGGACAACTCTAATATTCATTCTAGAGCTCCCTGCCAAGTTGGCAGACTTCTCTCTGCTCAATGCCAAATTCTTCCCCCTTCCTTTCACAGGAGTAGACCCTTGATAAACATCTTGCCGCTCAAACTCCATCCCAGCATCAGCTTCCAGAAAACTCAACCTACCCTGGTAGGAAAGGACTCTGAACATGGGGCCCAGAGGGAGAGTGAGAAAGGTTTGCAGACAGCAGGTGCTCAGTTTGGTGGCAGCAGAATTACGGAGCCTACAGGCTTCTCTTGGGCAGTAGAGCAGATGGAACTCTGAAGAGTCAGGAGGTCAGGGCAAGGTGTGCGTCACCAGGAGAGGGGGTGATTAGCCTTGATGCAAGTCTGCAGGTGCTCCCAGTGCTCCTTGGAGGGCAGTGTCCTCATGCGTTGGGCTGCCATAACAAAGCACTGTAGACTGGTGGCTTACAAACAACAGGCATGTATTTCTCACAGTTCTGGAGGCTGAGAAGTCCAAGACCAAAGTGCCATCAGATTCCGTGTCTGGTGAAGGTCTGCTTCCTGGTTTGTTGACCTCCCTTTTTTGCTGTGTCTTCACGTGGTAGAAGGGGTGAGGGGTCTCTTTGGGCCTCTATGACAAGGGCATTAATCCCATTCACGAGGACTCTACCCTCATGACCTAACCACCTCCCAAAGGCCTCACCTCCTAATACCATCACCTTGGGGGTGAGGATGTCAACATATACATTTTGGGGGGGGGCAGTGAGAGGACACAGAGAGACTATTGTGTGCAGGTTGTCACGTTAAGGTCTGGGCAGCCTGGAACCAACAGGTGAGAGAGCAGATGAATAATTTCACCTGGCTAGAAAGAGGGATGATTAAAGAACTGAAGGTAGATCCTGGTGACAACGTGAATATTCCCTTCCTTCTGAAGCCAAAACACCCCACGGCAGGTCCCATACCTACTGTTTGCATGTAGGAGGTGCTCAGTTAACAACTGAAATACAAACACATGGACAAATAAACGTGGAAGAGTGCTTGTGGCCTCACCCACGGAGCAGTGGATGCTGGCACAGGCCCGGCTGTGGGGGAATGTGGGTGCTGGCTGCTGTGAGCATTTATCTAGGGCTGTTGAAGAACTGAACTTGTTTTGTGTCTGTGGCTTTGAATACCTTTCAGCATTCAGGCCTCTGGTACACAAAGTGATGGCTGACAGGCACAATTCCAGCCAATTTACATGTATGTACAGTTATTTGACTGGGTACTGATTTCTTTGCTTGTCAAACAATTCCCTCTTACAGTTGGCATGCCATGTAAAATTCTACATTCTTTTCCTCAATCTGCTCTTATAATCTACTTCACCAACTGTCCTGTAAATGAATTTCAGAAACAATGACCAATAGTACATAAAGTGCCTTTGTTTGCAGAGGGATGGATATCTTGAGAATCTTTCCTCCACAGGGATAATCTTGCGTCTATATCTTGCTGGAAGGGGAAAATCTGTATCTAGGTTTTGAGGAAGAAAAATAACTTAACCACAAGGACAAAGTTATGGGGATTATAAGTCTTAGCATCCAAAGAAATCACAGCTGATGATTAATTCCTAATGCAAGCTAGAGCAATTTTACTTGATGTTTCCATTTCTAATTTGCCTTAACCATAATTTAAAGGACATTGTGAACATTTTGGAGACCAGGAGAAAGTATCTCACATAAAATATTATTAGGTTCAGTTTATGCCCTAAATGAAACTGAAACTTTCTGGTAAAATAAGTGAAAGGGTATTTTAATTTGCATTTCTTACTTAAATATATTTGTGATTTCTGGAGGCAAAAATTCTTGTTTTTTTTTTTTTTTGAAGAGATAATCTGCACTCTCAGGTTTATTTCAGCATTATCCACAATAGCAAAGATCTGGAAACAATCCAAACGTCCATCGGTGGATGAATGGATGAAAAATGTGATACACCTACACATATATATGATGGAATATTATTCAGCCCCCAAAAGAAGGAAATCCCCGATTCTGCTGATTTCATGTATCACATTTTTTGATTTGCATATAGCGAACCATCCTTTCATCCCTGGGATGAGTCCCATTTGATCATTGTGAGTGATCTTTATAATGTGTTGTTAAATTCCTATTTTTTAAATTTCAGAATATTACAGGGGTACAAATGTTTTGGTTGGGAAAAATTCTTTAGAGAGTCTAAAGTATATTTCATTCTGCTACTTCTGTGCGGCTTTCAAATTCTGAGAGGCCCATGAGCTATGACTTCTGAGGATGGCCATGGATAAGCAAAACAGAGACGGTGGCATAAGGGCTTGTTTGTTTGTTTTTAACATCAGTTTAGCAAATTGACTTCTAATGAGGCTCAGCTCACAGGAAACAATGTGAACCAAGTGAATTCCACCCACCTTTCCACTCAAGCTGGCCTGCTTCTTAACTACGGGGATGCGGCTGACGGTGGGGGAGCTTCATTCTCCAGTTTACACAAAGCCCTTTCCTGGCTTCAGTCTTTTTTTTTTTTTAAATCTGGCCTGACACCCTTAAGGTCTCAATCCTATGGGCAAGTCTCAATCCAACTACTTCATTAGGCACATTTGACTTCTTGGTCTTCCCCTTGGCCAGGTCAGGAGTTGAGCATCAAGACAAGGTAAGCGTCTTTGGTGAATCATAGGGAATCCCACAAACTCGGTACATCAGAAACCAAGGGTTTCCTTTTATTGACAAACAGAAAGCAAGGGTGTCAAGCGGAGTGAGAAAGTGGTGTGTTACCATGTTCCTCCAGTCCCCACTGCCAGCGAGAGGGGACCAACCGCAATTGCTCTGGGAGGATGATGACTTGGGGTTGACGAGACTCTGGTTTGCAATCCAGTGGATGGTAAGGCTGTTCATGCACGTCTGGCTGTTTCTCCATCAGAACGCTCTGACTGCCATTCTTGCTATCCTAAGAACGTATCATTGAACATTCTTTCTTGATATCTGTCTTCCTAGTCAAAAAAGATAATTTCTCCTGAGTCATAAATAATTATTAATACCCAGTGAAGATAGTTATTATAATCATGATGAAAGCAATAGCAACCATCTATTGAGCATCTACTATGTGCCAGGCACTGTGAAGACCACTTTATAGCTCTGCCATTTAATTTTCCCAATATTTTTAGGACAGAGACATCTCTATCCCCACTGACAAATGCCCAAATTTGTCAAAAATGATGCAATTGCCAAAGGTTACACAGCTACGAAGTGTAAGAGCCCCCACATCTGTGTGACCCCAAAGTCCATGCCTGTAACCACCATGCTGAACCCTGCCAGAAGGATGACAGGGGCTCTGGGGTACCTGAGGGTGACTGTGCAACAATGTCCCATTGATCCTAGCACATCTCCTGGTGCACGCTTGCAAAAAATTCCCTAAATCCAGAAGAACTTGGCTGTACAGAATGTGTGTCATCAGTTTCATAGGTATTACATAGATGTTCATTATATATCATATACTTATTAAGCATTCACCACTTATTAAATATCAGTTAGATGTTAATTAGATATTCATTGGTTATTTATAACTAGTTATTTATCAATATAATTATTTATCAAATATTAACTAGTGACTGTGACAATTTAAACTTCCACCAGCAATGAAGAGAATTTCTACTTTCTCCACAACCTTGTCTTCATCTGGATCTGGTATTGCCAGATTTTTTTTTTTATGGACAATATGATGGGAGCTGAATGCTATCTCACTGAGGTTTTGATGTGCATTTCCTTTATTACTGATAGATTATGCAATATATTGACTATTTGAGTTTCCTCTTCTGTGCATTTCCTGGTCATGTTTTTTTCTCTTGTTTTCTATTGGGTTATTTGCCTTTTAAAAAATTGATTTCTAAGAATTCCTTATGCAGCCTGGATACTAAGAGGATACTAAGGTTTCATTGATCATTTGTGCTGCAAATATTTTCCTCTAGTCTTATCTGGTATCACTGTAAGGTGAATTTTACAGAAGTTTTATACAGTATAATTGTACATATCTATTCTTAATTTTTTCTAGGTATTTTAGATAGAGGTCTCCTATATTTTCTTCTAAACTTTTAAGTTTGGTTTTGATACTTAGGCCTATGATTCCCTGAAATATGTTATTATTTTTTCTATACCTTCAGGTATGATCTAAAATTATTTTTGCACAGAATAACCAATTCCCCCAGTACCATTTATTATGAGTGCCTCCTTTCTACTCTCATTTATAATGCCCATCTCTCCTATATCAAGTTTCCATGCATATGTCAGTTTTTCTCTGAACTTTGTCTATTCTTGTGCCAAAACCGATTTAATTAATGTTTCTTTATAATAAGCAAGTCATGCTTCTTAATTCTCCTTCAAATGGCTTTTGTTATTCTTCGTCATAAAGATTTCGGTCTCAGAGGGTGAATGATCTACTAAAAAATGAACTTGTCTGATGAATCAAATTCACTGATGTTGCAGTGTTCAAGGGTTTGAACATACAGTGTACTGGGTTTCACCCACCAGGTGAATTCATTCATTAATAAAATTCATCTGCAGCTCACCTGAACTAGCTGAAAGTTGACCCTTGAAACACATTTTTAATCCTCATTCTGTGTTTAATTAAATAAAGGCAGGATTTCAGTCAATTTGACTAGTAAACTGAATCTAAGGTCTTCAGGTCAGAAGACAGTGGTTCGGAAGCACTGTCACAGTAGATAAGAATCACATGAACCCCCTTTTCACTTTGCCAATTGGACTTATGTCTTTATTTTTTCATTCAAGTGGGGTAAAGGAAATGTCCTTTTAAAACTCAGGCAAACTGGTGTTTGTCTTGTATTCTGTCAAAGGAAACAAATGGGAAAAAGAAAAAAAAAAAAAAAGAATCACATGAAATCGTATGAATCTTATGAAAAAAGTTCATCTGTTTAGAATGTAGCCATCCATTTGCATTTTACAAAAGCAGCCACCAGAGGGCAGAATGAGCACGAGAGTCCCGCTGGCTTCCCTGGGCAAAGGAAGATAAATGAGACCTAAGTTCGGACTATGGCAGGTTCAGTGTGTTGAGCTGGTACAGGTGTTTTTTGGGGAGAGATTTTTTTCAGCTGCTATTCGGTATGCTGTTTGCTGCTGGCCTTATCTCAGCTGAAGTATTTTTACCTCCAGCACACTGAGAGAGAAACTCACTTCCTAATTGTTGAGATCAAACCTTTGACTTTTGTCACAAGTAAATGCTGTTTAATAAGATTAACAAGGAAAAACAAACAAACAAACAAACAAACATGCCAACCACTTATCAGAATCTCAAACACTGATGCAAAGTCGAGTGACTCACCAAATGATGTAGGGTAATATTTCCAACGAGGCTGCTTTCTAGCTGACCACACTATTTTGTTTCTACTGATAAAGGATTTCATTTATTTAACTGAAAGTTGCTGGGTGTCTATTTCATGGCCTGGGCGTTACACGGTGGCAAGCAGTCCACCTTTGCTTGTATTGCCAGCACAAACAGCATGGTTTTCTAGAGTACTGATTTCTCACAAATGGAAAGAAAAGCACATTTTATAATTTTCTTTGCCGAAGGAAACAAGCCAAGCTATAATGCAGTTGTTCCTTTCAGGCTACGTAGAAGAAAAGAGGTGCTGAACCCTCTGTGGGCGTGGAGCTTCAGTTAACCGAACCTTACTGAGAGAGATGTCTTCCCACTGGGGAAGTCGTGCAGAGCGGCTCAAAGACAGGGTCTTTTAAATGGAAAAAAAAAAAAAAAGTTTAATAGGGATCTTGAATTTGACTACATCTACAGTATCTGTGATTATTACTCTTGTTATTTAGTTCAAAACTTATTAGAGGCTTCCTTTGGTTCCCCATGAAATTCTTCCTTTCTTGACCTCATGGCAAACACTGGCTGGAACCTCAGCCCAGATGTTTCCTGCTCTGGGATGCCTCCCTAGACGTGACCAAGCAACATCAGCTCCTCTGTCCCTCAGCTGCCCCTGCCCTGATCACTGGTACGGCCAATGCTGGTTTGAATATCACGTCCCTGTTGGACCACGAGACCCTTGTGTACAGACGCCAGCGGTTGCTGCTCACCTCGGGGTCCCTAGCACCGTCACAGAGCTGGGCACGTAGCATAGCTCAACTGATACTTGCTGAATTGAAGTGGAGGTCACTTCGGTCTCCTCAGCCCTTGTACGTGATCTTTGGAAGGCACCTCCAAAAGCTTTCACATAACCACGTCAGCGTAGCCCAACGTGCTCCTTTGATGCAAGGTGCTTCAGCTCTGTGCTGACGCTTGGGTGTGTGTTCTTCAGAACTCCGGAATATCTGAAAACTGATTTACACTAGCTTAAATCCAAGACTTTTGACACTTCAAAACGTTGAATTTTTCTCATTCGACATAATAAATGGCTTTCCTGTGCCTAGGAATTCAAGGTTTATGTCCCGGGAGGGTGAGGAAGGGTAATGAAAAGAACATGGCCTCCTGAGTCAGTCAGAGGTGCTTAAATATTTGCTGCCTAAATGAATGAATGATTCACAGGGTTGGAAACATTAAATATACTACAAATAATACATGCATTGAGTGCTTTGCGGAGTGATTGAGAGCTCTGCCAAGGTCTTGCTTTAAAGTTTTATCTCATTTAATCTTCAACACTCTTTCAGGTGGCTGCTCTTCTTAGCCCCATTTTACAGATGAGAAAACTGAAGCTCAGAGAGTTGAAGTCTCTGGATGCCACACAGCTAGTAAGGTCTGAGCCACGATTTGAACCTGCCCTTTTGACTCTGGATCCTGCTTTTTAACCCCTGCATGTACAGCTGGGTTCCTGGCATGGGGGATGTGTTAGGTAAATAATAGATGTGTTCCCCTTCCTTGATCTTGCCACCCAGCCTCCTAAAGCATTTTTAAACATAATACTTTTTAAATGGAATAATGTAGGCCTAAAAAATGGTGTGTGTGTGTATGTATATATTTCTATTCAATAGATACATGTATTTCTATTCAATTCCTGGCCCTTCTGATCTTTCAGCAGGAAAGTCTAAAAGACATTTCAGTGAGGAAATGTATGAAAGCTGCTGTATTAGATGAAGACAGGACCCCAGGTCTCCAAGGGCGTGGGCTTCCTAAAGGCACAAAGAGACCTCACAGCAAACTAGTCTTTCAAGGAGAGCAGAGTTTGGTCATCGCAATGACTTTCCTCTCATCTCCTCCCAACAGCATTAGACTTGCCTCTAAGATCCCCAGTTGGGAACAACTTCAACTGGCGGGTGGGATGGGAGCCAGAATTTGCCCTCCTAAATCTGGCCCGAGTGATAGAAGGCATCTTTGGCCTGAAGAAGTGTAATACAAAGAAAATCCTAATTGCTACAGCTAAGTAATTAGAAGATCCAACCTATAAATCATAGTGCGGCAACCCCTTTAATTATGTGCACAATTCAGTAGGTGACTAACGCATATTCTTCCCTAGATGAGCACATTTAATATCCCTGTGATGGCAACAAGTTTCAAGCTGATTTATCGTTATTTTGTTTGGTCAGATGATTTTTCTGCATTTTAATGTGTTTTGTGGTTACATATTTGCTGTGAACAAACAATGCTTTTCCCAGGTAGTGCGCTGTAAGGGGCTGGCTTGCGCGATTTGTTTACTATTCTTTCGGGTCTCTCAGAAATCAAACAACATTATGTACTTATTTTTAAGTAGCTGCACTAAAATCTTAAACAGTCTCCTTAGAGCCCTTCTTTCTCTGTCGGTATGTACACACACAATAAAATATTTGAAATATTATCAATTTTTTGAAGTCTCATTTTGACACCTGGATAGGAAGTTCTGATATGAAACTCTAATAACTATGCAATCAGAAGCATCTACTTACTCTGAGGTGGTATCTTAATTCACAGGAGCTAAGGACAATACATTCTACCATGCATACGGCATTACATTAGGCACACCACCAAAATTTAAAATAGTAGTAATAAGAATACATGGACAATTTTAAACATGCACTCTGAAAGCTTATGTTCAGATTCAGTGGCTTGGTGGAAAGATTCCAGGTATGAGAATCAGATAGACTTGAGTTTGAATCCCAGCTCTGCCTCTTATTAACTATGTTGTTTAACTTGACTGGAACTAAATTCCATCAAGACAGGAGTAAGCTCACCTACCTGCAGAGGGTGAGTGACATTGCATATGCATCTCCCAGCCTAGAGCCTGGGACACGGTAGGTGCTCAGTTAAGTCCTAGCTGCTATTACAATTGTAACCTAAGTAAACGTGGGGCTTCCTGCTCACGGAATCCAAAAGTAACACAAATCAGATTCCTAAAGCCTGGATGATAATCTGTACATCCCTACAGAACCCTTTCTAGAAAGGGTAGCAGAGGGAAAACCGCACACACAACACAGCCAAACTTCTTAAATGTCCTCTATTCATCTTTCTCTCCAAAGTGCTCCAACTCATTCTTATCCCATTTTTTTCAAAACTCTAGCTCACACAGTTGCTCGCTGCGCCTCTGCTCCCTGCGGCTCCTTCTGTGCTCCGGCCCTCCCTGCCGCAGGGTGATTCTCGTGTTCTCAGTCTCCTCTGACCTACATCTCCATCCGTCCATGGCCTCAGAGCAGCAACTGCAAGGCCAGGAGCCAAGCGTTGAGGAAACTCTCCTCTTTAGAAGGACAGAGGGGCAAGGTCTGACAGTCTCGCGCTCTAATACGTGTTGGTGTCCATGAAACACTTTCATGTCATGTTGGACAGACATTTTTAAAAAGTAGCTTAGGCTATTGGGGCTGATGGGGAAGTATAAGCAAATAGTTGAGGAGGGGGCTGAGGATGACAATAGAAGGGTTAGGGGCGGCAAAGGGCAGGGGACAGGAGAGGGATGCGCTAGAGGGGGCCTGAGAATCACCAGCCTGGGAGCCCCCAGCTGTGTCTTCCGCATTCCTAACAAGTAGCTGACGGCTCTGGAACCTTTATCACTATTCTAGGCATTTTTATGTGGGTTGATTTATTCTCACACCAACCCTAGGAGATAGGAACTTTAGTGTCCCCATGCTACAGATGAGTCAACTGAGGCATAGCAGATCTCAGTGACTTGTCTGAGGTCACAAAGCCAGAACTCAAATGCATGCGGCCTGGCCCAGACCCCACATTCTTACCCACACTGTTATCCAGCCTCCGGTCACACAGAGGGGGACCCAGGGACTACTTCAACACTGCAGACTAGTCTGCACAAAATGAAGCATTTTAGAGGAAAAGAAAGGAGGCCTTTGGCTGCACAACTCTTCCCCTGTGCCTAAAACTGTGCTGGAGCCTGGTTGGTCCTTGAGAAACATCTGGTCACAGATAGACAGACAAGGGTGTCTCGTGGGAAGGGAATACATTTTAGCACGAGAGGAGAAAGGCAGAGATCTCTCTACAACCATGCAATGGAGAATTTTCCCACAAATCCTACACTAGATGGGCCAATACTTAGGGTTTCATGTTGAAAAATAATCAGCCATCCAGAAAGATGCAAAGTTATCGGAGTGGTTTGGGGTGAGTGGAAATTGCTTTTTTGTTTTTCCTTAGAAAAATATGGCCTGGGAGCATCAGGGACGTACCCTTAGAATAAGCCTTCTTAAGAATTACACAAATATGCCAACATCAAAGGATGTGAGTAGAAGCATCAGGGAGGTTGCCTGGCATAGGAACAATATCTCCCAGCAGGCATCGCAGAGAAAAGAACAGAGAATGTCCAGACACTATAATTTTTTTTTGTTGTTGTTTTAAAACAGTTTATAAAGGATAAGGAGGACTCTTCTAAGGTGGCTTATGGGCCCAGTTTAAACAAATGCCATTGAGACCCAGTAATACAAACTCTAAGTCAATTGTAGCCTCAGGGGACTTCTTCGCCTCTGTGGACATCAGAATTGTCCCTGTGCTTTCTGATGGGACTTGCAATAAAAGCAGGGGAATCACTGCAGAAAGTCAATTTTTAAAAAAGATTTTCTAGTGCAGGTTTTTCCTACCCAATGTTAGGCTTTGGATTAGCATCCAAAAATGAATGTTATTTCTTTCTATCCAGCTCTAATTCTGAATCTGTCGAGGGCTACCCGTCCTATTTAGTGCAGAGAATTTCACAGGCGGTAAACAGCATCTGGGCATCGCTTACCTCCTTTGATGTTTAACACAATTTACAATGAAAGCTTTGGGAGACATTTAAAACCGTGCAGGGTCCTAAATCATTAAAGGAATGTGGTGCTAGACTTAAAAAATGATAATTGAATGCATTCAACAATAAAGCTGCCAAATCTTAGTGGCCTGTTTGCTAGAGGCTCTTTTGGAGAAACTGAGCTAGACTGAAAAAAAAAAAAACACATGGCAGAACTTCTCAAATAAGAAATTGTTATTACACAATTTAAACATGGATTGAGGTAGGTAAAAAGAAAAAGAAAAATAGATTAGCTAATAACATCAAAAATACTAAATGATCAGAACATAATCATACCAGACACTTCGTGGCATGTTTGACCTAGATACACTCCTATTTCTCTGAGCTTGTAATTGTTCGGACCGTGTATCTATAATCCCTTTTCAGTAGGGCCGAATACAGCCTGGTTTGCCTGGGACAGTCCTAATTGATGTCTGTTATCTCAATGAAAATTTAAAAAAATTTTATTATGGGAAACTTCTAAAATATACAGAAAAGCACAGAATAGAATAACAAAGCTCCATGTATCCTTGTTTCTTCTTTTGTTCTATTTTTAAACGAACCCCAGGCATCATAATTATAAAAAAAAGAAGTTTTTTTTTTTAAAAAAGCATAATCACAATACCATCATCACCCCTAAAATAATGAACAATAATTCTAATACAATCAAATATCAAGTAAGTCTAAAATTTTTACTTTTCTCATACATATTATAAATGTGTTCTTTTTGAAGTTTTTGGTTTGAAATTAGGATTCAAATAAGGGCACACACTGATGTGTGTATTAAATCTCTTTTCATCAGTAGGTTTCCACTCTGTTTTTTTTTCTTTCAATTTACTATCTTGGCATCATTATTAGTTCATGGATTTAATAATATTTTACATTTTAATTCATTACAGTTATTATCCTTATTGATGTTCACATTATCTCATGTTTGGCCAGTGGGAACTCCTTCAAGTTAGCTCTTGAGTTCTTTGACACGATCCCAATAGTCTTTGTTAGCTTCCTTGCTTCTAACATAACAAGCTGGTCCTCGTTCATCTTGTACATTTCCTGCATCAATCCTGGAGTTAACTATTGCTCCAAGAAACTCTGTTTACTTTTAATGAGATAGTATTTAAGGACCACAATCTGGGCACTTAGGCTGCTCATTACTGCTGGTTTCATGGTTTCTGGGCTTTTTTGGTGGATACAGCTAGGAAAATTTTAAAGATAAAACATATCATGACTTTATGCTGATACTTCCAATTCAAGTTCAGGATTACAGGATTTTTATTTAAAACTTTTATCTTATATTTGCATCTTCATTTTCTCACACTGAGGATACTGAATGTCCTTATGCCGATGCCTTCCCCACCATTGTGATCTCACAAAGCCTGTTATCAAATAGATTCCTCAGGGAGAGCTCATGAGAAAAATATTTAGAGTTCTTTTATGTCCATAACAGTTGATCTTCAGTATTCATACTTTGATGTATATTTGGCTGGATAAAAAATATAATATTAAATTATCTTTCTTTGATTATCTTAAAGATGTCATTCCATTTTCTTTTGGCATAAAACACTGTCATGCAACAGTCTGATGGTAATCTTATTAATGTTTTATTTCTAAATGTCTTGGTCTTTCTTGTCTGGATACCTAAAAGATTTTCTTCTTCTTAAAGTCGAGTAGTTTTTCTTTTCTTTTCTTTTCTTTCTTCTTCTTTTTTTTTTTTTTTGAGGCGAGGTCTCCCTCTGTCTCCCAAGCTAGAGTGCAGTGGTGTCATCAGAGCTCACTGCAGCCTCAAACTCCTGGGCTCAAGCAATCCTCCTGTCTCAGCCTCCCAAGTAGCTGGGACTACAGGCATGGGCCACCATGCCTGGGTAATTTTTCTATTTCTTTGTAGAGACAGAGTCTTGCTCTTGCTGAGGCTGGTAGCAAACTCCTGGCCTCAAGCAATCCTCCCACCTCAGCCTCTCAAAGTGTTAGGATTACAGGCATGAACCATCACGCACCTAGCCTAGTTTTTCAAGACTAAATTTCAGTGTTGGTTTTTCTGCGCTTTCTTCCCTCCTTTCATTCCTTTCCCTCCCTTCTTTCCTTTTCAGATCCATGCTGTGTCCTTTCAATATGTAGTTTCAAATGACTTTTTATTTCAGGAGAGTTTTCTTCAATTGTAGTTTTCACTATTTGATCTATTCCACTGCTTTGGTTTTCTTCTTTGAGGTAGGGGACTCCTATTATACATATGTTGCTTTGTTAAAAAATGTTTGGCCTATCTCCTATATTTGCCATTTTCTTTTAAATCCTTTTTATATCTTTATTATTTCTAATTAAATTTTTTTCCTTTTTGCCTTATAGCTCATAAAGCATTATGTTTTGTGTTTACTCACTTATATATTTCTTATAATTTATTCTTAATTTATGATAGGATTTATTATTTTATTTCTAAATTTTTCCTGAGTCCTATAACTTCATTTCTGAATTTTTAAAGTTCTGACCTATGATTTTCTTTTATATTTTCCATAATTTTATATCATTTTAAAAATTTCTTTTAGCTCATTTTGAAATAGTAGTTATACTTCTTATCAATTTTATGGGCATCTTTTCTGACAAACTACTTATTTTCTTTTTTAAAATAATAACTTTGCATGGGATTCAACTGCGATCATATTTTGTTGGTCATTATTATGTAAAGCTAGCTTTCTTTTACTTTTAGGTGGGAAGGGCAGAGTTAGAGCTTTTTTTTCTCATTTCACAGTTCTAGAGCCCCTTTTCTGATTTTTTCCCATAGAGTTTTTTCCCATAAAAAAAAATGAGGCTTCATCCCTCAGAAAACGGCCCCCTATGTTGCCTACACACAGTTTTATCTGGATCTTATTTTTTTCCTGCTGGCCCTGTCCTATTCTGGATTCTGCTCCCAGCATTTCTCCTTAGTGAGGAGCTTTGTTCTTGAAGGAAATTTTAGTTTGTTTTGAGAGTTCATAGGGCCCGGACCACTGTAGCCTCTCCAGACTCTCCCACAGGCCTTTGTGCTCACCTGAGAATTGGAGTGTGCAAAAATCCCTCTCGCTTTTAGTTGCTGCCTTCAAGTTGACCTGCCGCATTTCCAGTCTGTGTTCGTGGGGGACCTGGGGCGTTCTGTTCTCAGGGCCATTTTATGCCCCACAGATTCCTTTTGCTTCCACCCACACAGAGACCACATAGATCTTGTAGCTCTTAAAGATTTATTTGCTTTTTGAATTTTTAGGGATACCTGTCACTTAGGCTTTTTTGGTAGATGCTGCTGATGGGTTTTGGTTTGGCTTTCCTATTTGCTCTAACTGTAATTAGGGAAGGGTTGGGGAGATTAAAAAGCTACACTGCCACTAATGCATATTCTAAGCATTTCCTCCCAATGTAATTTTTTGGGGTTTGTTTTTGTTTTGTTTGATTCTTTTTTTGTTTCAGAATGTTACAAGGGCGCAAATGTTTTTGTTACATGGATTGCTTTTGTACAGTTTCAATCAAAGTTATAAGTGTGCCCATCACTCAGATAGTGTGCACTGTACCCATTAGGTGTGAATTTACCAATCCCCTCCCCCCACCACCGGCTTGATTTCCATTGAGCTTTACTTCTATATGTGCATGTAAGTGTTGATCAATTAGTTCCAATTTAGTATTGAGTGCATGCGGTGTTTGTTTTTCCATTCTTGCAATACTTCATTTAGAAGAATGGTGTCCAGTTCCATCCAGGTTGTTACAAAAAGTATTAGTTCACCATTTTTTATGGCTGAGTAGGACTCCATGGTACATATACCACATTTTATTAATCCACTCATGTATTAATGGGCACTTGGGTTGTTACCACATCTTTGTGGTTGTGAATTGTGCTGCAATAAACATTTGAGTGAAACTATCTTTATGATAAAATGACTTTTTTTCCTTTGGGTAAATACCCAATAGTGGGATTGTTGGATCAAATGGTAGATCTACTTTTAGTTCTTTGAGGTATTTCCATACTACTTTCCATAGAGGTTGTACTAGTTTGCAGTCCCACCAACAATGTATAAGTGTTCCTTTCTCTCTGCATCTAATGCCAGCATCTGTTGCTTTGGGACTTTTTGATAAAAGCCATTCTCACTGGAGTTAGGTGACATCTCATTGTGGTTATGATTTGCAGTTCCCTGATGGTTAGAGATGTCAAGCATTTTTTTCATACGTTTGTTGACCACTTGTCTATCTTCTTTTGAAATGATTCCGTTCATATCTTTTGCTCACTTTTTAATGGGATTGTTTGGTTTTTTTCTTGCTGATTTGCTTGAGTTCTTTGTAGATTCTGGTTGTTAGCCCTTTATCATATATATAGTATGCAAATATTTTCTCCCCTTCTGTAGGTTGTCTATTTGCTACATCATACCAAACAGGGAAAAATTGAGAGCATTCCCACTTAGAACTAGAACCAGACAAGGTTTCCCAATGTCACCACTTCTACTCAACGTAGTGCTGGAAATCCTAGCTAGAGCAATCAGGCAAGAGAAGGAAATTGAGAGTATCCAAATGGGGAAAGAGGAGGTCAAATTATCACTCTTTGTTGATGATATGATCTTATATCTAGAAAACCCCAAATTTTTGTCAAGAGATTCCTGGAATTGATAAATAAATTCAGCAAAGTCTCAGGTTACAAAATCAATGTACACAAATCAGTAGTATTTCTATACACCAATGACAGTCAAGCTGAGAATCAAATCAAAGACTCAATACCTTTCACAATAGCAACAAAGAAAATAAAATATCTAGGAGTATATTTAATAAAGGAAGGAAAGACTTCTTCAGGGAGAGCTATGAAGCACTGAGGAAGAAAATTGCATAGGATGTAAACAAATGGAAAAACATATCAAGCTCATGGATTGGCAGAATCAACATTGTTAAAATGTCTATACTACCCAAAGTGATTTAAGATTTAATGCAATCTGCATTAAAATACCAATGTCATTTTTTGCAAATCTAGAAAAAATAATTCTATGCTTCATATGGAACCAGAGAAGACCTTGTATAACCAAAGCAACCTTAAGCAAAAAGAACAAATTGGGAGGCATCAATTAACCAGACTTCAAGCTATATTATAGGGCTATAGTAACCAAAACAGCATTCTACTGGCACAAGAACAGAGACATAGACCAATGGATCAGTACAGAGAACCCAGATATAAAACCATCCTCATATTGCCATCTGATCTTTGACAAAGCAGACAAAAATATACACTGGGGAAAAGAATCCCTATTTAGTATATGGTTCTGGGAAAATTGGATAACCACATGTAGAAGACTGAAACAGGATCCGCACCTCTCACCACTCACAAAAATGAATTCATAATGGATAACTGACTTAAACCTAAGGCATGAAAGCATAAGAATTCTAGAAGAAGAGGTCAGAAAAACTCTTACAGATACCAGCCTAGGCAAAGAATTTATGAAGAAGACCCTAAAAGCAATCATAGCAACAACAAAAATAAACAAATGGGAGCTAATCAAATTAAAAAGCTTTTGCACAACCAAGGAAACAATCAATAGAGCAAATAGACAACCTCCCATTGTAATTCTAAATAGCATCTTTTTTTTTTTTTTTTTTTTTTTTTTTTTTTTTTTTTTTTTTTTTTACTTTCAGAAGTGAAGTTTGGATGATTAATTACATGGTTAACTTACTTATCCTCAATCAGAAATCCAAACAATTCTGAAAACCAAAAGAGTTTGAACTCATTTGGGGTAAATTCAAGCCTGATCTGAATTTATTTGACAGCAAAACCTTACCTGGCCTGACTTCAAGGTATTTATAAATTTTATTTGTCCCATTTATCATGAATATTCATACATTTTTCTGCAGAGATGTTCATGTCTTTAATTTTAGAATATGGCCCAGACCCAGTGATGATGTTATATAATATGTAGTATATGAACCACATTGCCATTATGATATATGAAAAGCTGTAAAAAAATGAAATGCATTTGGATCCAAAAATTTCAGATAAGGGATTGCAGACCTATAAAAGACTTCATCCTCATTGCCACTGAAAATTATAGCAGGATGGACATGTGTCCCAAGCCAGTACATCAAATCTTCTCTCCCTGGAATCAGAAATTGGAACTGTGGGCTGCTGGTGGGGCTGTGTGTATCTAAGGCTTGAACTGAAAGGACCATAGAATCTCCTGGGGCAGCAACATCTAACTCACATGTGCAGAGCGACAGAAAATGTTAACTGAAGACACACAGAGGTGCATAAAACAGGTTTAAAAAGGTCAGCTGTGAAGAGAAACCACAGGACTGGAAGCAGAGAGCAAATGTTGCTTATGCCGGATTTCCAGTTCATGATTTCAATCACTTATGAGTCCCTCACTCCCTAAGGTTCCTTGAGTCACCCCTGTGTCCTTCTAATCAAACCTACTCTATTGCCTTAGCCAGCTGGGATGGATCTCTGCTACTTGCAGCACTTATGGATATGAGTCTTCTTCCCCAGTGCCATCTCACACAGGGTTTCCATTAGATCTCAACACAAAATGGTGCAAAGTCAGAGTCTAACCACTTACCTACTAATTCATTTATTTATCAGAGAAACTCTGAACTAGCACCCAGGGCTGTAGCACAGATATGATACAAAGAAATAAGATGTAAAGGAACGGAAGGCATTGTCCCCACCTTCGAGGAACAGCCTGAGAGTTCAATGAGTGACATTTTTCTTGTGGCTTCCCCCACCTCTACCAGATGCTTTCCTCCAAGGCAGATGTGAACATCTAAAAATAGTGTAAAGGTCACAGCTGCAGAAAAGAGAGGAGGGTCTGACCAGGATCATCTCATGCAAAGCACAAAGAGCTCTTAGATTTGGAAGAACTTGGAATTCATTTGTTCAGCCAACAATTCCTCCATGTGTCAGGCACTGTGCTAGGCTCTGGGGAGATGGCAAGAAGCAGAACAGAACAAAATCCTGGTCTTCGTAGAGCTGCCATTGCCCTGGCAGAAGACAGACAGTAAGCAAAGAAACGAATTGTCAGATGGATGAGAATTATGAAGAACAGTACATCAGGAAAAGGGAAGAGAGAATCACATGTGGGGTGAGAGTTGTGCTGTTATATGAGATGCTCAGGGAAGGGGAGGGCAGTAGAGCACCAGGTGAGACAGGTATGGGGCTGGTCAGGTGATGGCCAGGTAAGACTCAGGTAACGGTTCTTCCAGGCCACTGCAGGGACTTGGGCTTTTAATCTGAGTGTGGTGGGAGGTGATTGGAGAGTTCTGAGCCCAGGAGTGCCATGGTCACTCCACCTGCTGCAAAGGTAACAAACTGAAGGAGGCAGGGCAGGAGCCGGGAGACCTGGGGGCTGCTGCCAAGCTCCAGGGAGAGGTGGTGAGGGCAGGTGCTGGGAGGCGGAGTGGAGGTGGGGTTCTATGCTCAGGACCATGTGTGCTCCTCTTCCAACTCTGAAGTCAAATTTGCCCGACTCTTTCTGGGAGTTTTAACAGTGTGCTATTTTTATGATAATTATGCGTTATAGGTTTATTGGCGTCCCATGTTTGATGTAGCAATTTATGAAACAATGACACCATTTCATACCTTTCATCTTCGGGTTTGAAGAGGATGACACATTTTCTGCTCTGAGGAAGCCAATTAATTAACCTGATTCCAACCTTTCTGCAGAGGAGGGTGTTGCTGTGCCCATCTCAGAGCCGGTAAACTGAGGCCTTGCACTGCACACAGAGCCCATTTAGCCTTCAGTTATTCCCTCTGCACTTCATGAGCAGAATTTTGATTTCATAATATCCTCATCCAATTTATTTTTTAACTTTTGGAAATGTAGGTAGAAATGGGAAATATTTACTCTGGAATCTTCATGGTAGAGAAAGGGGTAGGAATTCTAAATAAGAAGTTGACTTCCCTTCCCAGATATATTCAGGAATGAAGATTCTAGAAACCCTGTACGGTGGAGCTACTTCTCATGTACATTTAACATGGGCAAATTTTGACTCTAAGTTTAGAGAGAAAAGGCAGAAGAGAGGTGGCCAGGTGGGAGAATGTTCCCATGGAGGATGAGTCATGTATGTGTTCTCCTGGCTTGGCAAGTCCCTGTGTCATCCACTGCTGGACATCAGCCAGAGTGACCCAGTGTCCTTAGTGGGTCCCAGTTCCAATTTTGAGCTTCTTGCTTCTCTTAGCATGGCTCTTGATTTGAAAGATTTGCATTTTGGGTTCCTAAGTCTAAGCCAACTATTTCATCCGGTGCTCAATCAAAGAAACTGATTTGCTACCATGCTGGAGGGAAAACTGTCTGTGCTAAATGGTCTGATAAATCCGCGTTTCCCCAGGAGAGGCATGGTACAGTCTTGTACTCCACAGGTGACGGGAGCCACTTATAAGAATAAGATGACTTTGCACTGTGTGCCCTCTTGTTCCTACCTCTCTGCTGTGGGGTCTTAGGCTGGGGGTCAGGAGCCTTCCAAGCAGATCTAAGAAGCACGGGCACTCCAGGAGAGAGTGGCCTTTTGTGTATAATTGGAACTGATGTGCACTTGTCTGCCAAAAGGCAGTCAAGTTTGTCTTAGCATTTTTCTTCCAAAGTCACGGCACATGTAACTATGTGGGCTGATGCACCTCTGGGGACTTAGGAGAGCAGAGTAGTCGAGGATTCTTTGGATTTAGGACAGACCGAATAATCTTTGTGAGAGAGAGAAGCTGCTGCCTCCAGGCCCGATCTGTTCCTCTGCTTTCTCCGTGGAGGAGAAAACCAGGCAGTACCAGCCACACATACATGTGTGTCTTTTCTGATTGGTCTTGGTTGCAGCAATAGGCCAGCTGGCTGTTTTGGAAAAAAAATAAAGAGCTCAATGCACGTTGCCTGTGTTGGCCGGAATTCTACCACTCTGCCAAGGATGTCGGAGGGGCAGCATCTGCACCCATGGCTGTCATGGGCATTCAGGCTCTTGGATAACAAGATAAAGGGCAAAAGCTGAATTTTCTTGTGCCAAGAGGAGGAAGAGTATCAGAGCCAAGAAGATCAAACCACTGCTGCCGAGAGTGGTTAAATGGTACCCATTAACCTCTGTCAGAGCTGGAGCCCTGGAGCGGGAATTTTGCCAGAAATCAGCCCTGAATGAAAAATAAGGTTTGGCTGAGTCAGTATAACCATGGGATGTGGGCATGGGAATTTATACTGAAAGGAGCTAAGCTGTTCCATCCCCAGTCTGTAAGGACGAACCCCAGGGTTGGAATCACGCATTTGGTGAACCGATGGGATGCAGGTCCATCCCTTGTCCCATGGAGGAAGTGGACAAAGGGGGTTCCTGCTTGTTGTGGTCACGCTCCTGGCAAGCCTTGCCACTTCAGATGCGGAGTGTGCATATCATTCTGGGCCAGGAGTTGGCCCATGTTGAGTGTCTGTCTTCTGAGAACTGCTTCCCTGCTTCCTGTTCCTGGCATCTGGGGACTTGCAGTTTCCTACCGCCGCTCGGATTTGTTGGCTCTCTTCTTCGCCCTGGCGAGAAAAGAATACTAGCCACATGTTAAATGACAGTTACATTGAAACGAGGATTTCAAGTGCTTTGCTAGAGAGAGGATTGGAGACACCGATCACCTGAGGGTGTCATTTGAAAGCCCAAAAGCAAATACCCAAACACCACTCCAGAAGAGATTTTTCTTCCTCATTCTTTGATAGCTGACGAGCCCGGCTTAGCTTCTTAGCAAAAACCACCTTTCCCCCCTGCTAATGAATTTAGGTGTTTACTGCAGCCAGGCAAATAAGCTAAACACTGCACTGAGCTTTACGGGACAGTCATTAACAAAAGCCATTTATCCCAAAGCAAAGAGTCCTAAAATGAGGCCAAGAGCAGCACACTCCTGCTGTCTGAACAACTCGCTGCTTAGTAGAGTTGTTTCTTCTGATTTGTTCTGGATCTTGTACTATTTGGGTTTTATTTTTCCAGTCACTTAAACTTTCCCAATCATTTAATGTTAAGGAAAACTGATCAGTTCTTTCAGGAGTCAATTCTGTTTTTCTCAAATGTAGCAGGTCTGTAGAATCTGAGGTTTGGATGAGATTCCATCCCAGGTCACCCTGCCTCTCCGACGGGGAAGCAAAGTAGGAGCTCATTTTTAGAGGGTCTTTATTAAAGGAAATTTAATAAGCAATTTTTGAGCAAATGTACTTCAGAATAGTATTTTTAAAACTGTAGATGATAACTACAAGTAGTTTAGGACCAGTCCAGCATTAAAAAAAAAATAAGAGTGAACTGAAACAGAGCAGAGCAGGACTGATCAGAGCATGTCACCTACAATAAAGGTAAGACTCACGTCTTGAAATTTTGTTCCAGTTGCATGTATGGAAGTGTGACTGGGTCACAACGGAAAATACATTTCTTATAGCGGATCATAGTCAAGAAGGCTGGAAGGTCATGGTATATAAGTGACTTGAGTTCTTGTCTCAATTCTGCCACTGCCTCTATGACCTTGGGCAAGACATTTTTCTCCTATGGGTCTTAGTTTCTCATCTGTAAAATGAAGCAACTCTCCATAAAGTTTCTTCAGTTCTAAAATCCAACGATTAAAATTCCGAAAGTAATCAATTTCAGCATTTAACAATTATCAATCACACAAACATAAAAATTCTTCTGCATCGTAGACCTCTGTCTTCTGTATTTTGGAAAAGACATTCTTCTAAGGGTCTCTGAAGTATGCAGGCCATACAGATGGGCAAAGCCCAAGAGGGTAGAAGCCACTTTATTAAGCCAACTTGGCTCAGGGATAATCCCTTTGGGTTTCCAATAGAAATTTTATACCAGATTTCTCTCGTTACACTACAATTATATTTTGGTTATATTTGAAAATATACACTCATCCTCTTTTGGATGGTGGGGAAAGGCAAGTAATTGCTCAGGAAATGCTGCACTTGGTTAGTTTGGAAACCACTCCCAGCCAATGTTGAGCCTTGGGCCACTCACAGTCCCTGCTTTGTGTTATGACTAGTGGGATATCAAAAAAGCATCAATCTAATAAGAGCAACTAAGAAGACCAAGAGTAAGTCCGGCCCCTGGGTGGGCAGCGTTGAGGGCTGCTTCTTGCTAGGCTGAGGTTCTTTTCCAAGACAGTCTTTAAAACTCTTGATTCCTTCACTTCTAAATTCATAATCACAGAAGAGAGTAATTTGGATGGACCACATGCTTTTACTTGGATCTCATTCTGGCTGCTGGGTATCATCTTCCAAATTAATATCTCCCCAAGTCCCCACAGAAAAAAACCGAGGCATCTCAGACACAGCCAGGAGTCAGCTGTGTTCTGGGAGTTAAAAAGTCTCTCTTTAGGAATGGGTTCTGCTATACAGCTGGAGTGTGGATGAAAGTGGGTTCCTGTTCTTCAATCTCAGGTCTGAATATAAACTTGAGCTTTGCAACAATCAAAAATCATATGTCCATTACTACCATCTGTATTCATTGTCTAACTTTACCAGTGAAATTTTGTGGCCACCAAAATGTCAGAATGGGAAGGAAGCCTACAAAACCATCTCACTCAATGCCCTTATTTTCAGAAGAGGAAAATCAGGCACCCACTTCTAGCCACCTTTTCAATGTGTGAATGCATCAAATGCTTGGGTTTTTTTCCATAAATTTTACGGAGATATTTTGCTCTTCAAGGCAGAATATTGGTAACTGGTTGGCTAATTGTAAATGGAGCTTTGCTTTACCTTGGATTTTGCAATATTGAATTTCAGTATTGGTAAACACAGTGCTTACCAATGCCATACAAAAATCTGACATCTTCTATCTGTGACAAAGTCCTCTCAAAACTCAAAGCCTGAGATGCCTCGACATATACAAGAAAAGTAGTGGGTGGGGGAGGGGACTTTATTAGCTTTGATTTTGACCCCATTCTCATAAATGATGCAAAATGTGTCATTTATATTAACAGCCCAGAAGAGCAGTTGCCAGTTGTAATATAAAAAATGATACCACAGAAACTGAGACCTGGTTGTGGCAGATACTCTGTCAAAGGAATGATTTATAATCTGGAAATACAAGCAGCAAGAGAGGCCCACCAGCTAGGGCTGTATCATCTAAAGCAATCAAATCCCACAAATATAAAGCAATTTTGTATTACCATTTCCAAGTGCTCCCACAATAAGGACTCTTGTATGCCCAAGTTTAATATTCAGAGCAGAAACCACAAACTCTAACAGCCGCTCCTGGTCAAGATAGTTAATAACAGTTCCCAGGCAAAGGCAGCTGTAATAGCATCGCTCCAAGCAGCTAGGGATTTGCTTGTATGTCAGCTTCTCTCTCTCTCTCTGAGAACTAGAAAATGATGGTAGGTCAGACATCCATTTGCTTTATATATTGATATAATTTCAACAGAATTTATGATGTGGGAATTATTGCACAGGCAAGAAATGTAATCTAACCTTCATCTCACACAATGCAGGAAAGGATTCTATGTTTTTGAGAAAAATATATGGACTTGTTGAATCAGATTATGCACATGCAATCCTAATGGATTTCAATATTTCCTTGGACAAGTCATTGCTATTTGCATCGTATGTATTAAATCGGCGTGTATATAAGACATTTTTACAAATAATAAAGAATTATAATGCCATTTCTTCTTTCATTTTCTCAAGTTCTGGCATGTGTGTTCATTCTGCTAAATTTTAAACATCTGTGCCTGTGTAATAGCTTATCCTAATTTCTGCAGCCCATATTTAGACTCTTAATATCCAAATATTGCAATAACTTATATAATTCTCTTTCATCCTTACGAAGAGTTTGTGGAACTTCAAATGTCAAGTGGAGTAAATGTTGACAGCCTTCGAGGACCATTTCATAGATGATCGTCGCAGTGAGTCCATAAGTCCTCTTGTTGTTTGGCCTTTGGTGCCATTTTTATTCCCTTAAGTTCTATAGCCTCCATCCACTGGGAATCTGCATATAAAATATGTTTTAAAATTAAGGGCTTTCAAGATGGCACTTGTTTCACCTAGAACTAAATGTTTCTTCGAATCAAAAATTCTTTTAATGTATTTTAAGAAAGAAATGACATCTTACAAATTCAGAGCAGTGTCCCAAACCTGTGTGTCTACAGAAGCATCTTTTTGTAATAATTTTTGATTTCTGCTACTGACTTGACTGTGTAGATCAATGACCATGGTTAATCCAGGCAACCAAAAGTCACTGTTAAAGTTGTTCTATAAATGGTTCTGTTGAATTGCAAATACGTAGTCCAGGTAAGATGTACATGATCTGGAACTTAATTTTTGAAAATATGTATCTAAAAGAAGGTATCTTTAATCCCAATAGGAAAAATTCATGTTAAATTGGCTGATGTCTCCAAATGTTAATAGCTACTCTTCCTTTTGTACCTAGGGCCACATACTATACCAGGTGCCTAATGTACATCATCTCCTTTCCTTACCTCCCCTCTACTTTGAGGGTCACCTTTATTATCCTCATTTCACAAATGAGGAAGTGAGTGCTCAGAAAGCTTAAGTACCTTGCTCAAGGACGCATGAGCAGTAAGAGGCAGAGCCTGCATTTGAATCAAGGTGTGCTGGATTCCAGAGCTTGGCTTCTTTTTAGTGCTTCCTGTGGCTGCTCCTTCCCAAAGGCTGGCCAGGTTAGGGCCCCTTTCAACTGTTTTTGACCACCCCAAAGCCATTCCCACCTCTTTGTTCCTAGTTATCTCCTGCTATAGAAGTTCAAAAGTACCTTCTGAGCCATGAGCAGAGGTGTATGGAGGTGGGCGGGTACAGGCAGCCATTTGTTTCCTTGAGGAAAGACACACAGGATCAGAAGCAGCCGAACAAACAGCCCTACCCCTTCTCCCTCCTGCCTTGCAAGGGATGTAGTAGTTGATGTTGCAGCAGCCACCTTGCAACCATGAGGAGAAACTGAGAGCATTTCAGGCATTGCCGAGCAACTGAACCAGTGCTGGTGGCTTCCCACCTACACATGTCTTATTACATCATAAGAAAAACAAACTCCTACAACGTTTTAAGCAGGGGTTTTGCAGCCAAATGTCCCCTATGGTAACCCACCACCCACCATACAGAAAATTCATTCAGTCCCTTGTTTTTCACAGGAGAGACCGAGGAAGGGTTTTCTTACTCCTGACCTCTGGAGGGTAGAATCTGGTGAAGAGGGTCTGGGTGACTGGCTCCCAGACAGAAGCCACGTATGGGATGTTTAAAAGTTCAGGTGACCCTAAGCAAAGATGTGAGAGTCTCAGGAGAGGGGAAAACCCAACAACATTTGCTATCACTTGAGAATCACCTTATTATCTTACTCATTACATCCATTCTTGTCTTTTGAGAGGGTTCTTGATCACCGAATTATAACGTGTTTGAATAAAGCTGCCGAGTTGTGAAGCCGCATGGGATTTAACTTGCCGTAATCTCCTTCAACCAGTCTTGTCCATCCTTATTTCCCTCTTGGTTGTTCCATTAAGACAGGGTTGCCAGATTTAGCAAATAAAAATACAACACATCTGGATTTTAGATAAGCAATGAGTAAGTTTTTTAGAGTAACTATGTCCTATAGGAGTATTTGGGGTAAGTATGACCCATGGCATATTTGGGACATATTTTATCTGGCAACTCTCCTTGAAAACTCTGTCTTCAGCCCAAAGAGTTCACACAGGGCCACCCATAAAGCCCATAAAGTAACTCCTGTACTTGACCACTCCATGTCGTCTGCTTGCAATACTTTACTTTCTCATCTTCACCAATTCTTAGGGTTTTTTTTTTTTTTTAAATCTGCTTCTGCTCAATCCCTTTGACTCCAATGTCTGATGGGTGATTTCTATCTTTCAACTTTTGTCTCTTTGCTGTGGGTGGATCTTCCAGTAGCTCCTTCTTTGCACAAACACGCCCATCGAACCCTTCCCCCAGCAGCCCCGCCCTCACAGACTGTTCCCGAAGCATGAGGGCAAGAATACAATCTCTCCTGTGTTAATGGTGATAGTAGCTTTATTTCCACTTTGATGATGAAATGTTGTTCATCCATTTATTTATTGGACAAACAGTGATTGAGCATATACTATAACATATTCTAGGCACTGTGGAGAAAAAAATGAATAAGACATGGTGCCTGAGTTTGAGGAGCCCACAGTGAGTTGCAGAGATGACCTAACAGCAAATGATTGTGATACAGTGCCAGCAATGCTAACATGCAAATAGACAATGCTCACAGGAGCAGAGAAGTAAAGGGGCATAAATGTCGCTCCTCTAGCATGGTTGCTCTTCCTGTCCCTTATCCAAATCTTTCCTATTGGCTCAGTTTTATACCATTTCCCACTGATCCATCACTTGCGTTATGGATTTCATGGTGCCAGTCTGGCACCTACTCTGGAAATTCCCAAAGGGCTGCTGTTCAGGTCTACCTGCCTGCCTGCCTCGGCGCAATGAAGGTCCTCAACAATATTTGTAGAGTGAGACATTGATGTGCCTTTTAAAGCAAGGCTTTTAAAAAACGGAAGAAACGAGAGGATTATATAGCTTTTTAAGGGCTATGGCACAAGTAAGCTGCTGAGCAGCAATTAGAGGTCACAGCTTTGGAATTTATGGTTACTTGTCGAACTGGTAGAGTCAGGCAAGGGTGGTATACACAAAATTCCCAGCTACATCCAAAGTAGAGTATCTTTGTGCCATTTCCTATTAGTTATCCCAAAACAGACCTGATGTGTTGCTTTTAACCATTCCTAAACTACACAATATTTACATAAACACTGGCAACATGGAAAGCCTTCTCATCTGCAGTGTGTCATCACATATCTTTAGGGGTCCCTGTTGGATCCTTTTAGCTAGCCAGGGTCTCTGCACACTATATGTATTTAGAGAATCACTTCTGCCTGTTTGACTATTCTGTAGGTCTGTTTTTACTTAAGAGCATGCAGAATGGAAATGCAGCTGTTAAATTAATCAGGCCTTAGTAAAGTGTGTCTACTTTACTAGTAAGATTACTGACATTTACATTTTTGTTACTCTTCGATGCAGGCAGGCCTTTAACTTCTCTTTGCAAGATCTTTCCAGAACACATCTCAAGAGATCCAACTACTCCCATAATGATGTTGGGGCAATGTGAAAGGGGGAATTAACTCTATTACTGTGGTTTACTTTTAACAATCACGTAGGGATAAGGGGCTAAGCGTGGGCTTACACTAGACCAGGCAGGGCTGGAAAGTGTGGTTACCCCCTCCAGCAGCTCGAGGCCCTAATCAGATTGTCTTGTTGAGTTGCTCTGCCTAGAAGGCAGGGGTGCTTGCGCATAGAAAGTTGATGAAAAGGCAGCTCTTATTATAGATTTTCATTGGGAAAATGTGCTCTACTTACGTCAAGAATGCTCAAAAATAATACTAATTATCATTACTGCCCGAGAAAAGTGACAGCTGTTAGCATTTTAAATTTGTACAATGTCAAATGGGTTAGATGACAGAATGACCCCATTGATCTAGTTCATGCCGCAGAACATCTGATTTGGATGAAGTCAATTAAACAGATCTTGTGGCCAACCTTTGTTTGTTTGCTTGTTTCTCGTTCCACTGTGATCCTCACCTAAGCTCTTATTGCTGCAGACACAGTTTACTGCAAAGCCTCCTAACAGTTCTGTTGCCTCCAGTCCTCCTTATTCATCCTATATATTAACTCCCAACCGGTCCCTTAAAAATATCTCCTCTAGAGGGATCAAACAAGAACCACAGGAACCTCATCATTTTAAATTCTTTCAACAATCTTTAACAGTATCTGAAACATAGGCCACTTCCAGAAGTTTCAGCAAAGATTGGAAAGTGAAATTTAAGAATGCATGAATAAACAGAATTAAAAGTAGCTTTGAAAATCGGTTTGAAATGTGAGAAAAGACTCCTTCTGAAATGAGTATTTACCAAAATACCCAAAATATTTCTGAGGATGGCTGGAATTTATATTCAAAGAGATAACCAAAGATGCATAATTATTAAACTCACACATCCTGATATGGCAAGAAAGAAAGAGAGACAGGGAGGGAAAGAGGGAAGAAGGGAAGAGGATGGGCGGAGAGAGAGAGAGAGAAAAGAAGAGAGAGAGAGAGAAGGAAGGAAAGATGGAGTAAAAAAGAAAATAGAATTAGCTCATCATTGGTAGCAATAAAAATCAGAATTAAAATACTAAAATTATATCAGTAAAATGGGAGGTAAACTTGAGTCATATAAGCCAAATATATAGCAAGAAAATTAGAGATAGAGAATAGACCCAAGGTGAGTCATAGGAACCGCTGAAGAAGAGAGGAATATGTGTACATGAGACGGCGAACAGAGAAGGCTCATAAAGTCGATGTGAGACAGACAGAGACCAGCACCAGAACAGAGCCTCATGAGAAGAAAAGGGATGTTATGTTGCTAGTTTACAAGTGAAAAAATTGAGGTTACTTATAAGGGAAAAGAAACTGGAGAGGCTTTTTATTCTTTCTCACTTAGATGATCAAAGTTAGAAACAGTGGAACAACATTCTGAAAAGAAAGAATGTGGCTAAAGAATGCTTTTCATTCACAAAGGCAACTGAGTCAGTCCTTCATTTATTCATTTAGCTTGGAGCTCTTAGGAAACACGGAGGGTGTTCGGGTGCTATGGGGAAGGGTACCAGCACAGGTCTGGGGGATGGGGGGAAATCATCCAGGGAGCAGCAGAGTGCAGAGGGCTGGGGAGAGGGAAGGCTGGGTGAGCTTAAGGATAATCATTAAGAATGATTATCAGGTGTTTTCAATAATAACTGTACCCATCCACAGAGGTGGGACCTTAGCCTACAAGCCAAAGAGGGAAAACGAAATCTCCAATCATAGAATAACCCCGATACAGATCCAATATACACAAACTAGAGCAGGGGGCTTGTTTTGTTTTGGTAGGTGTTATTAATATTAATAGTTTCATCTTACAAATAGGAAACTGAGGCTCAGTGAAACCAAGAGACTGAATTACATTCTTGATTTTAAATCCAATGACCTTTTCACTTGGGGATTTCATAAGAACCATACACTATGATAACAAATGACAGATCAAATGTAGTAGTAATTATTTCACTGCAATCGTAACTATCCTAAGCACTTACAGTACTGCCTGGCACAGAGTAGGCCCTCAAATGAACATATTTCAAATAACTGGCTTAATTAATTAGCTAATTAATTAAAACAGTGTAAATGCTCCAAAGTGCTTCCATTAAAAGGTAAACTCTCAAAATCAATTACATAATTCAAAAGAAGAGATGCACTTATAAGGACTATATTTACACAAATATAGTAAAACAAAAGCATGAGGAAGAGGTATTAAGATGGATAAAAAGAGAGCAGGATCTAGATTATTAATAGCAGTAACATACTCTCATATCGCAAAGTACGATAAGGATAAGCCAATGACAAAAGACTAACGACGGCACAAGAATTCTGAACAAAATACTTAAAAAATAATCTCTAAAATTCCAGGTGGAAAAGATGGAATGCCATTAGAGTAGGATATTTAAAACTCATATTATCTCCCTACATATCAAATAAGTGGACAAAAAGACATTGAGAAGGTTGAAAAGACACATAATGGTGGAATTAATAAATATGTGCTAGATTTTTATACTATCACATGGAACAGTCCTTGTTTATGTATTCTCAGAATATTTAGAAACTGAACACAAAATAATTCCACAAGGAAAATCTCAATAAACTTTAAATCCCCAAACTACAATTTGTTAAAACTATGCTAAATGGATCCCAAATTACTAAATATCTCAGAATTTATATATGCATTAAACACAATACAATTGTTTTAAGAGCAGACAAGTAAGAATATAATGGTAATTTTAAAACCTATAATAGATATAAACATATGTAAGTTCTAAAAGTATAACTTAGACTTTTTAAAATTAGATGTCTTATTCTAAAAAAGATAAAGTGACTAATATCCAGTTTTAGGATTGTAGAAAAGAGAGAAAACAAGTTGAAGCAAATAAGTAGAAGATAATACAAAGATACAAGCAGGAATAAGTAAATTATGAATATGAAATTAAATAATTGATAAATAAATTTAAGCACTAATTCTTTTAAAAGATTAATATATTAGAAAAACCTCTGGAAAATATAATTGGGAAGAAAAATCAAGAAACAAAATTAGAAATAAAACTATCAAATAATATTACCACTTTTCTCACCAACACCAAAAGGCCAAAAGAACCAATAGATTAATATAAGGAATAGAAAATTCCTATTATATTAAATTGTTTTGAACATAGAAAAATATGACATATTACCTAATTCAGTCTCCATGAAAATATAGTTTAATCAATATAATCCTCATCCAAAACAAGAAGATAACAGAAAACAGGATTGCAAAAACCTATTAATATCTACGTAAAATTTTGAAATAAAATGTAGTAAGAATCATTCAGTATACTTTAAAAAAATAATAGCCCAGAGCACTGAGTTTATTTCTAGAATGCAAGAAATGTTCAAACTAAGAACTAAGAATATAATTACTGAAAAATAATTTGTGAAATAATTTACACTTGTATATTAAATAAGAAAAAAATATAATAAATATAGCAAAAAAAGAACTGGACAAACATTATTATTTATTTCTAACCTTAAAAAATTTAATTGGAATAGAATATTCTTAATATGCTAATGAGAACCAATTTAAAATACAAATAACTAATGTTAGTAGACATTGTGAGGAGTGACTTTAAAATTATAAGCTCTAAAAAGTACCTAGGGTCAGGTAGTCTATGGTTAAAAACTTTTAATGATCAGCTCTGCTGGAGGAAGACTGACATCTTCTAATAAAGACTGATAATCTCAGAAAGCATATGTGCTCGAATAGAAAGCTGCTCACTTGCTCCAGGCCAAAGAATTACGTTGGGTCAGTGACAAGAGTCTATGGCGCAGTTACCTACCAAATAGCTATTTTTGCCCCTTCTCTCTCAAATGGACAAAAGTTTTACTTGGGCACATTGCTGCTGAGTAAAAAGATGACATCTCTACCTGGCTCCATTACAGCAGCTAGAAGTTATCATGTGTCTCAGTTATGGCCAATGGGCTGTGGAACTTCTGGAAGTCCTGTTAAAATGTGGGAGGTTGGCCAGGCGCGGTGGCTCACGCCTGTAATCCTAGCACTCTGGGAGGCCAAGGCAGGAGGATCGCTCAAGGTCAAGAGTTTGAAAATGTGGGAGGTGTACCTTTCTTTCCTCCTTCTTCCTTCTTCCTGCTGCGTGGAATGAGGATTTGATGACTGGTGCTGCAACAGCCATTTTGGAGCATGCAGGTGAAGGCCCTTGTGGGTCAGAGCAGAAAGCTCTTCCATCAGAGACTCAGCTTGAAGGAGCCTGAGCCTTAATGACTGTAAATCTGTGAGACTAACTCATTTGAGCCATGGTTTCATGAGTCTCTATTACTCACACCTGAATTTTATCCTAAGTCATAAAATTCCTAAGAAATAATTTTGAATTGATTTAATATACAGATAAATGTGAGGTAGGTTCCAAAGTCCATGACCATAATGATTTCATCTTAGTTAGTTTTTAAGAGTAGTAATGTAACACATTGACTACTGAAAACTAATCTTCTATATATTTTTCAAAAAAGAACAATTTCTACAATCAGATGACTAAGTAAGGTATTTCGCTTCAGAAGACTTTTGACTATAAATAAATTAAAGATGAGGAATGTCCATCAAGATGATGGTGGAGGTTCAGGTTTTATAACAGTTAATGTACAGTCTTTCTTTCTAGCAATAAATAAGTATACATAATAAACATATATATGATATATATTTCTCTATATAAATTGTGTTTAGCTAAATATATGTATACTTATTGCTATAAATATACATTTATATTTATTGCTAGAAAATATATAATTTCTATAATTTGTTAGCAATACGCATAGTTTTAGCCAAATACAAATTAAACATACAAAATAAATTACATTCTTTTATACCAACAAAAAATTAATTATAAATTACACAAGGGCCTTGTTTACAATAACATTCAAAAATATAAAAACCTAAGAAATAGCATAATAAAAGACATCAATGACTTATATAAAGAAATCTTTATTGGAAAATAGAAAAGGTTAGAATAAATGAAACATACAATACTATTGATTTGTCCTAAGATTACATATAGGCTAAAGCAATCCAGAAGTTTGAAATTCCAGAAGTTTTTATTGAAAAAAACAAAAATAATTTATGACTTCATTTGGAAAAGTAAATGGGTATGATTCTCAAAAAGGTTTTTTTTTTAAAAGCCAGTCCTATCAAATATAATACCATACTATAAAACAACAGCAATAAAAAAGACTAGACTAGAATGCTAACAAATAAAATAGGTCAGTGAAACAAGATAGACACCCATAAATTAAATAGGAAAATTAATGCATAATAAAGCATCATAAGCAATAAGGAAATGAAGAGAATGAGAAAAAAATGCTTTATTCCTTCTTTCCTATATACTAAAAATAATCTGCATAGAAAGCTGAAAAAAATCAAAATCAGTGAAAATCAGCCAAAAATAAAATAGAATCTCAGATATTTGGAAGGATGAGAACTTTCTAAAGATTGAAGCAACTGAAGGAATTGCAAAGTAATAAATTGCAAACAAATTTCAAAATGCCTCTACAGCGAAAATATAGAAAATAAAAATAAATTGCAGTAGCCTATTAGAAAATATATTTATATAAAAATGACAAACTGTAGTACTTTTTATAGTATTTAAAGATCTTAATCACCTTAGTAAGAATAATATTAAGATTTATTATAATAAATAAATGCACCAAAGCTTTGCCCAATTTAAGTATGAAGAAATACATACAATTTGTTTTAATGTTTAAATTAGCTAGTAATAAAAAAATGCAGATAAAAAGTACCATCTATTTCTATTAAGTAAAAACTAAATTACCTAATATCTAATAATTATGAGATTTTTTTACTAAAATTGGCAAATAATAATTATTGGAATTAGTAGAAGTTAACATAATCCTCTTGGAAAAAATTATAGTAATACAATTCAGGATCTATGAAATGTTCCTACTCTCTGACACAGCACAAACACTCTTGGGAATTAATTCAAAGGAAATAATTAGTAAAATATGGTATATGGAGGAACATATTTACTGAAGCATCATTTGTAATGGCAAAAATTTTTTTTAAAAAACTCAAAAATGATGAAAAGGAACTAAACAACAACCATTACAAATTATAATTATAAATATTATGCAACAATAGAGAAGTTTTACATGATAACATTAAGTAAAAAATAAAAAGCATATCATAAAATTGTATAATCACTGTAGTACAACCGTATAAAATGTGGGTAACAGCCTGAAAGAAAGAATGAAGAAATTCTAAGAGTGGTATCATGCTGAAATTACAGGTAATTTTCCTTGTTAAAGTGTTACGTAATTTGGTTAGGAAAACCACTTTGATCAGTGTGTATGTGTGTGTGCACACACACATATGGTGTCGTGGTTAGGAATTATATGACCTTGAAAAGGTTACTGGAGATCTTTAAGCTTCAGTTTGCCCATTTGTAAAAAGGAGATAATAAGAGGAGCCACCTCACAGAGCTGTTACAGGGACTTACAGAGGCAATACACATAAACACAAAGTACCCATGCTTGGCACTAAGTGAAAGTTCATCAAGGTTATGGAAGGAATAATGACTTTGGGAACGATGATGATGATCCTACTGTTGTTGCTGTATCCCCTGTTTGTATGTTTTCACTGGTTCTCCACTGTTCACAGAAAATTGTTCAAATTTCGAATCTTGACATTTAAAGGTCACCATCATTTTGCCCATCCTATCTACCTAATTTCATTTTCAACTCCCTAAGCTGAGTTTTCTGCTCTAGTCAAGCCAATCTGAGATTTTTATGTACAGTTTTGTAAACATTTGGCCACTGAACAAATACTGAGGAACAGTCATACGCAGGCAGTTCTTCACATGCTGCAGGTACATTTATAGTCTAGAGGAGGGAGACAGAAAACAGACAGGTGAACAAAAAACGAAGCAAGAAAATTTCAGTCACAGGCCAGGTTGCTATTGCACTGTTCTGCTCTGTTGTTTGTGATTGTGTTGATTAATGGCAGATGGCACCCACTCTGATTGGTGGGTACCTGTCCCATAACTGCTGTCAAATATTTAATATCACATCTGTTGTTAAATATTTTAAATATTACACAGGGAAATCAGCATCATGTCCATTTTTTTGCTTGGTTATTATTATTTTTAATAATAAAAATAAGTCCTCTTCACCAACCCAAACTTTTACCATTCTTCGAAGCTCAACCCAAAACTCAACCCTCTGCAACTCAGTCCTCTGCAAGATGCTTCCTCCCAGTGTTCTGTTCCGTTCCCTTCTCCTTTCTCTGAACATTGTTATCTGTTCTCATTTTCTCTAACTGAACAGGAAGATCCCCAGGGCTGAAAACACGCTGCTGTTGATTGGTTGGGTTTACTTTTTGTTTTTTTTTAACTCTTAAGAATTTCTCGCAATTTCTATACCGATGCTGAACATAATAACATGCACCCTATAAATATGTATTTAAATCAATGGAAACTTTTGACTAAGAAAAGATCATTTATTCATCATAATTCTGGTTTACCTCAAGAGGAGGTATCAAAATTGACCCATCAATAACTCCTAAAGGAGATTTTCCCTAGGCCTGCTTCTGTAAGAGAGCAGTTCTGAGAGCAAACAGGTGCCTTGATCTATGGCCTGTCCGGGAACAGTGTCAGATGTACAGTTATGCTACACTAGGTGATTTCCTTACAACAAGGCCATTTAACCAATATGTGAGCAATAGCTAAAATCTTGGGGCTGTCTTGCTTAATTGAAGTTCCTTCTTTCTAAGATGGTACCTTGTTGCCAATACCTAGACATCCAACTCAGAGGAGGAAACACAAGACGTAAAGATGATAGCTTAGTGATCAACTTGGATTGAGAGTATAACTTAGAGCAAAGGCTCTATCCTCACCTCGAAAGTGCCCTGTTATAAAGAAATCAGTCAGCTTTATGCTGGCAATGCCCCAGCTCTGTATTAACTTCCAGATTAATGTCAGATCATACCCCGGGAATTATTCATGAAGCCCCTCTGTACAATGTGATTGCAGATTTTGGCATCAGAAGGAAGTCTCATTGTTTTATAGATTAGCTTCTCTTCCTGTACTACGGAAGAGACAATGATCTGACACAACACAGTCTAGGGGGAAAAGGAGTTCATGTTTTTCACATGAAAAAGCATTTGTCAAGTGAGAGATCCCAGGTCTCACTTACACTCCACCTTGAGAATGGAGACCCGCAGCCACACTGAGAAGGCGCTGGCTCCAGACCCATGAATGGCGACTTTCATTGTGGATCTTTCCCAAGTGAATGGAAATGGCTCTTTATCTACGCTTAGGAATTAGTTTTACCAAACTGTAGCACTGCTAATCTCTACTACAACAGCACCAAATGTCATTTCTGTGTGCTGACGAAGAAGCCTACCTGTTTCCAGGGAAAGGTACCAATCAGCAAACTAACTGCAATGAATCATTAACGACTATTCAATGTAACCAAAATATTAATGTACACTCAGAAGAGGTTTAATATTTTACTGCGAATGTCATTACCTTAGTAATGAGCACGCCTTCATTGTGAGACTTCAGACTCTACAATTGTTCAGACTGTGACTTTTATAGGTGAAGAACGGCAGCTTGTTTCTTGTTTAAGTGGAGTTTGCTTATTTTACTATGTTTACAACAAAGATAATGGTCTTGAGCCATTTTACATGAGTCCATCTGGTACATGAGTTCTTTACTATCTATGAAATAAATGTGTGTGTGCTCATGAATGTGTATCTAGGGATATGTATGTGTGTGTATACATAGATATATGCACAGACATGAATATATGCATATATAACTTCTATATAAAAATAAATATATGCTTATGGTTCTAATTAAAATCTCTTATGGAAAAATTTAACAGAACATTTATCAAAACGGGTGATATACTAATCTAATAAGAACTTATATTTTTCTCCTCATTAAATTACATTAAAGCCATCAATCCATATATCCTAGGTTCTTGGTCATTATTAGCAGGTTAACAGGTTTGCCTAACAGATTTTTCAATTTGTGAAATTTTTCTGGAAGAATAAGTCTGTGAACTACAATTTCTTTGAATTTGAATCAACTTTCTCCCTGTTGTCTCTGTTCCTCAATGATCAGATCAACCATTTTTTATTCAGCTGTTTGTCCAAGATCTATATCTATATCCATCTATATACATATATATCAGCAGAGTATTGGGGAATCATCTGGATCATTTAATTCAATGATTTAGATACCTGAGCAATAATATTCTCATATGTATCTCATCTCTACTTGACTATATGTTTATAGACTTGACCTGAAAATGATTAGTTACTGAGAAATGAGATTATGGAAGTCAGACAAATCAGCAAGAGATTTAGTAAATCCATTATGGAAAACTGCATGGAGTTTTCTCAAAAAATTAGAAGTAAAATTACCATATGATCCAGCAATCCCACTTTTGGGTTTTTACCCAAAAGATGTGAAATTAGTCTGTTGAAAGAAATGTCTGCACTCCCATTCACAATAGCCACGTTATGGAATCATCTAGATGTCCATCAACAGGTAAATGGATAAAGAAAATGTGGTATGTACACACAATGGAAAACTATTCAGCCTTAAAAAAGAAGGAGATTCTGTCATTTGTGACAACATGGATGCAACTGGAGAACCTCATGCTAACTGAAATAAGCCAGGTATAGAAAGACAAACACAGCATGTTCTCACTTATAGGTGGAATTTAAAACAATTGAGCTCATAGAACGGGGAGGAAAATGGTGGTTGCAGAGGCTGGGGGCTGGGAGAAAGGGGAGATGAGGATCAAAGGGTACAAGGTCTCAACTGGACAGGAGGAATATCTTTTTTTTGAGCTCTATTGCATAGCATGGTGAATATAGTTAATAATAGAGTATTGTACATTTAAAAATTGCTAAGAGAGTAAATATCAAATGTTCTCACTGCCAAAAATGTTAAGTATTTGAGGTGATGGATATGTTAACTAGTTTGATTTGATTATTTCCCATTGTATTCATAAATCATAATATCTCTTTGAACCCCAGACATTAACACAATTATAAATTGTCAATTTATAATTTTAAAGGGAGTAGAAGGTATGTTACTAAAAATAGGAGCTTCATCCACACTGGTGAAAAAGAGGCCACCACCATGGGCTCATTCTGTGACCCCAAAATGTTAACCTCAATTTGTTTTCCTTGTCGGAAATTCATTAAATAAAGAAAAATGTAATTTAATATACTGTAGATTCTAATAATAATTTCACTTGAAGTTTTATACAGATATGGTTTATCTTGGCCTGGTGAACTATATGCAATTATTTCCCTCTTACATCACTTTAGCTATTTGGAAAATTTGATAAGAGGGGGAATTCATTACACACAGTATACACTCTATATATATCTGTGTCTTATACCTACAAATGCTCCACTTCATAGCAGAGAAAAAATATCTTCTGGCAGATCTGCAATATCCCCAGTTCCTCTTCAGCAACCCTTAAGAGTGTTTGAGTTAGCACCTGTGCAAGCCTACCGACCCACTTTAATTCTGAGAACCCTTCAAGAATATTCTGTACCACAGTAGCATAGAATTTTTATCAAGCACTGAAAATGCAATTCTATTTCCTATAGATGAAACCTTGAGTATAAGGATGTAATGTTTTGCCCTGGTGTATTACTGAATTTGTGTTGCAAATCTCATGTTATTTTTTGTGGGCAAATATGTCCCTTGCACTTCTCAGTTTTTATAAACACGAAATCTCCCCACCCTGGATAAAGAGGACTTTATAGCTCTTCTATCATTCTTTTAGAACATTATGATATTTTCCAGCATAGAGATCTCTTGGAATCTCTCAGAAAATTAGAAAGTAGGACCTCCAGATGAGGTTTTGTGTTCCATGATGGTCTTTTTAGACCATTCTTCCCCTTTAATTACTTGTTTACTGTCTGTATGTCCCATCTGTCTGTAAGCTGAAGATTGTAGGGACCGTGTCTGTCTTGTTCATATCTCTGTTCTCTCTAGCCTCAGATCTATTTGTAGGCATAGAGAGGGCACACACTAAATATTTGCTGAATGAGTGAGTGGATAGTCTTCTCCTTAATGTGTGCCTAATCCATAAAGCCATTTCAACTCTTAACCTTCCTTTGTAAAGTCCTACAAAGAAGATCAATGATTACTGTGAAGCTAGCTCTTTTTCTCAAGAATTGTGTTATAAAGAGTATTATCAATTGCATACTTCAACATCTTGCTACCGGAGAAAGCCAAGACGACACTTCTCTGAGTAAGATTTCACTGAAAGTTCTGTTTCTTTTCCTGGAGATGTGTCCGTTCTCAATTTAGAAGCTCTACTACTCATTCCCTTTGAGTAAATGTTAAAAATCCTTAAAACAAAGATCTGGAAAATCTGTACTCCTGTCTGTTTCACCAGGGACATTTAACTTAGATCTCTTATATTGTGCCATTTATATGATACTACCCAGCACTTATGGAGTGCTTTCTATTTGCTAAGTTCTATTTGCTAAGTTCTTTCTATTTGCTATTTTCTATATATAATATACATATGGGTTAACCCCTTACAACAGCTGTAGGAGGCAAATAGTACTATAACTTCATATTACAAAAAAGTAAACTCAAGCTTGGAGAGGTTATTTTCCTTGTCCAAGGTCACACAGTTACTAAGAGTCAGATTTGCACCTAGGCAAATGGCCTTAACCTTCATGATAGTCTACTTCTTAATGCTGTGAGAATATTAAGAGAGTGGTCCTGATTTTGTATTATTTTTCCTTGGTGCCAGACCCTTGGTGCCAGGGAAGGGGCACATACAGCACGTGAGTGTCAGAGATGTTAGACTTTTTTCATGGTTTTCACCCTGACAGATTCTCTCCATGTTTTATAAAAAACATAGCTATGCTTAAAAACAGAAGAGGCAGAATAAACTGTTGTGCCTGTACATATGAAGAGAGAAAATGCATTTCTAAGAAGTTCTGGTAGAAAAGAAAAAAATTTATTTCTTAAAACACCAAAATGCTTTGCTGTGGCTGAGTGAAAAACCCACCCATCTTCAGAGGAAATCTTCCAGCTATTTCTGCCGCGTAAGCAGCCATCGATCCATCCAGCAGAGGGCAGACGAGATGGCAAAAATCTCCAGGTGTCCTCCAATTGTGCTGCCTGGGCTCTTAGGCAACTCTGGGGACATAAGCCAGAGGCTGAGGATGCAGGGTAAGATGGTTGTTGCCAGGCCCTTAGTACAGGGATAAACATTCCTGTTTCTATGGAAGGATAAATGGACAATAAAAAGCCTTCGATAGAAGGACCTGGCATGTCTCTAGTTTGGATATTGTGTGTGTGAGAAAATTTGATGCTTGTGTGTTAAATTTGGCATCAAAATACAGTTGACTCCGAACACTCTGGCAGGGATCTCGATTCTGTTTTCATTAAGGAAAATGAAAGTCAGAGTGGGAAGGAAGCTGATGGGAATTCACAGAGCTTACAGGAAGTTTAAACTCTTCAGCAATAAACTTAAGTTGTCTTAGATGAATAAGAATTTTTGTTGTTGTTTTATTTTATCAGTATTTTCACAATTCATGGTGGTAAGACCAGCAGGCTCCAAATTAGGAGACCAAGGGTTGCGCCCCTCTCTGCCATTTTTACATTTGTGACCTGTCACTCTCCTGATGTTCTTGTCTAATGACAGTATTGTGAGGACTCGCGAGGGGCTGGGTCATTGAAGTCAGCATCTTAATATTTTCATAGAAAATGGTCTTCAAAACCACGAATTCTATGCTGGGGTTTATACAGTGTTATCATTTGGGAACTCTTTTGAACTCAACGTTATTTTGAAAACATGTGGTGTGTGTCCTGCAGCATGAGACAAAACTAGAAATTCAAAATATTCTGGTGAGCTCTCAAGGATGATCTGTGAAAGCCATGATAACTCCACGCAGATAGGGACTGGTTAACTCCTCAGCGCAGCATCATGTGTGCTTCCAGAGTGTTCCATGGAATGCGTCGTGGATTGTGCTGATTAGCAGGCCTTCAGAACAGGGTGATTAGGTGACAGCACATTCTGTGGCTTTTCCCCTCACTATATTTTATTTTTGCAGTTCAACAACACGGAATGGGCAAAAGACTGTTGTTTTCTCATTTTGACAATAACGTAGCAATAAAACAATAATAAGTAAATGGAACATGCACTTGGCTAGGGATCAGTGGGCTGAATTTCAGAGCAACACCAGTTTCCACGGCCGGGTTATTGGCACTGCTTCTTTATAATGGAATTACCAGCAGCTTGCTCAGCAGTGGTGGGTGAGGGGTCTGCTCTTTTTAAAACACACAGAATTGGGATCCGACACTCAAGGGTCTCGGCCCTCCTGATATCATGATTTGTGCTTTCCTGGCCGAGGCGGGTGAACTCTTCGTCTTCAAGTCCTCAGGTTGAGCCCCCACCGGGAAGGACGCAGCCAGGAGCGGGTCTGTCCTTCAAAGGGCACGATTCCTTTCTGTGCGGGAAAACAGGAGCAGCAGCCAGAAACTTCAATCAGCGCTTTCAGATACCAAAACTATGACACTGCCACACTGGTGTCATTAAAGCTAACTAACCATATTAAACGAATATTAAAATATGGGCTCCTTTGCATAACATAATGAGCAAAACCGCTTTTAAGTTTCTCCCGGTGCTTTGAGGTGAGGTGGCATTTACATTCCCAAACTTTGAAGTCGGAACAAAATGTACAGGTAGAGGGTACTAGATCAAATAATAACCAACTTCAAAAAGCATTTTGGCTGTTGGATGTCCCAGGGCTAATTTCCTCTAGACATTTTAAATGTAAATGTCTAAACTCATTTAAAAATTGTAAATTGGTCTAGGTTCAATCAAAAAGCATCCTGACGCAGAACAGGGAGACTAGGCTAATTGTCATTTGTTTGTCAAATGAATTCCATTTGGAAAGCAATGAAACCTCCAAGCTAATTCTTTTAAGGTGAGCTGGTAGTTGTATTATCAGTTAAATGCAGTAAAATGCATAATCATACGATGATAATGAAAACTGAACCTGTGTTAGCGCTGGGGCTCTGCCTGCCACGGGGCATAGAGTGATGAAACTTAAGTACTATAATGTTGCCTCGGCCACAATGGTACCAAGTCTGGTCTTTAGCCTTACAGACACTTTCTTTGCATTTTAAAAAACTTTATCAAAGCACCGTGGCAATATAGAAAATGTCAAAGTGAAATGCACTGTAGGCAAATTGAGATTTCATTAAGTTTAAATTTATTGCTTTTGACTGATGTATTACCATGCTTGTTAAGAACCAGTAATTTGGAATATCTGTCTGCCTGGTAAAATAGCTTTGTCTCCTTGCATATTACTTTGTATAGACTTTGAAAGACCACAATAATTCAGAGTGAGCATGGGATGTTTTTTAGCAGTGTTTGGAAAATTGTCAGGCATCCAGTCTCGCATTCTGATAAACTTCCACACACTTCGCCAAGGTATTAGAGGTTAATTGTAGAACTCATATTTAAGGGACTTTTGTGAGTATTATCAAATGGTATGATGTGTCCAAAAGTGGAGAATTGAAAATGTCTCTTCTGCTGGTCTGTTTCTTCTTCATACTCACGAAGTGGGCATAGATGAGTGATGAATGACAAATAATGATGAAGGATACACCATGTTCAGGCAACGGAGAAACAGAACTATAGTGATTCAGTGAAGGCAGACGGTATAGTTCAACCTAGATATTTTACAAACAAGGAAAGGGAGACCCAGAGGTTACAAAGCTCTGGTAGAAGTAGATGATATCCCAGGATGCCCTGTGGCCATTAGGGTCTCAGCCTCAGTGTCAGCTCCTCCGAGACAGACCTCCCCTCCCAGGTCTAGCCTGGAGTCCCTCCCTCACCAGCATTGTGGGTCTCTAACACAGCAGTTGGCAAACATTTTACTCAAAGGGACACCCAGTAGGCGAAGGGGCAAAATGTATAATGTTGTGTAGGTACTTAAATGACAGCAGAGAAAAATTTGCACAATATTTTTAGGATGAAACTCAGAATAATTGAGTACAATGTTTTGTAATGTAAGTCTACTAATGAGAAGAAAGGCATTATTTTTGGGGAGGATAATATTTTACCCATTGGGGTCCAAATGTAGAAACCATTCTTAGCTCATGGGCCATATAAAAACATGCAGTGGGAGGGCTCTGGCCACAGGGCATGTTTGCAGCCCCGGCTCCAGCACATCACACTAATGGAGTTTTCTCCACTGGACACAACACGCTCTGGAATTACCTTCTGATTGTTTACTGTTTAATTATCAATCCTCACTAGAAGTCAAGGTCCCTGAGAACAGAGGCTTGTCTGTTCGGGTTGCCTCTGTTATCTTCAGCTCCTAGAATAGTGATTATTATTTGTGTGCCTGGTGCACGGTGGTTACTCGATTTATGTTAGGTAAATATAGAGTGAATTCAGAGTTTACTACCAAACGAAATAGATAAGAGTATATGTAACTTACCAAAAGGATAGGAGATGCTCATTGTTCCCATAGTACATCTTAGCTGCCTTACAGCAGTAGTATTATTTGTAATGAGAAATAAATAACTCCAATTTCAGGTTATTTTTTATTTATATCAATATTTTAGTCCCTAAATTCCTTTCTGATTTTACTACTACAAGGAAAGGATAACCACAACATGGCATATTTTATTAATAACACCCTAACTACATCTTGGTCATGATCATAAATGAGTTGCACTCTGTCCAGCTGCCATGTCACTCGTCAACCTCCAAGCCTGAGCTTTCTGCAGGGAAAGCAGTCCCCGTGCATCCATGCTCACGGGGCCAGGTTAACACCCATGTGAAACCTTTCCTGAGGACCCAACCTTCATGCAGCCCCTTCTCTGAATATCGTGTACTCTGCATCACACACTGAGCTTGCTCTATTCTGTTTCATGGCAGCACTGGGTTCTCATTCTTTCACGAGTGTCGGTGCTGTCTGCCCACACGGACTCAGTAAGCCCCTGAGGGCAGAGCCCCTCTCCTGTTTCGTTGATACGCCACACAATTCCTGTTTCAGGCATGAATTTGCATTTCTTTTATTAGGAGAACAAGGTAAAAATCATTAAAAAGCTCATATCAAGAATTTTGTCTTAAAACACACATGTGCACACAAAAAGTGAAGAACTTTTCAAGGTATTTATAGCCAGCTCAATTTTTTACGTCACTAATTTACAGTGAAGATTCGTAATCAAAATTGAGACCTTGAGTCACTTCAAATGTGCAACCCATAAATAATTTTTTCATTATTCTCATTATAAAAAGCATTTTATGAAAGTGTTTCACACCTAGGTTTTTGGTAAGGTTTTCTTGTTAGCTTTGAATTAATTAAGGGATTCGAGGAACCAACAGTATTGGGTTTGCCTAGACTATACTTAGTAGAAATATGAACCCTTCAGGAATCTGTTGTCTATATATTTATCTATCTCCTGAGTGACTACCTCTAAAATCCCTCCCAGAATCTCTGACACAAGCAGTCTATTCCATAAGACTCTGTTGGAATGAAGAAATCTCTGTTTTGCTAGCCTAATGAAAAGAACTAGTAGGAAGAGAGAAAGGGCCAGATTCCCAGGGGAGGCATTGGTCATTTCCACACTGATTAACATCAGAGGGTCTGGCAGGGAGACACATCCCATTGGTGTTCTGATCCAGGACTGGCCTTTAGGGCAGTGGTTCTTAACTGGGGGAGGAGAAGTCAATTTTGCCCCTCTGGGGACATTTGGCAATGTCTGGAGACATTTTTGATGATCTCAACTTGGGAAGAGGAATGTTACTGGCATATTGTGGGTAAAAGCCAGCGTTGCTGCTAAACTTCCTTCAATGCACAGGACAACCCCCACAAGAAAGAATTATCTGGCCCCAAATGTCTATTGAGCCACTGTTGAGAAACTCTTTTTTTTTTTTAAGGCAAGCTTTCTTCATTCCTTAGCTTCCACAGTGCAGATAGGGAGCTAGGGCTTTTTGTCTTGACATTTGGATCATACATAATGGGACCAAATAATGCCAACGATGATGAGATCAATGGAATCTGAAATTTGACTTGAGAGGTGCACCAGAGAGTGTCAGTCCTTTGAAGCATATTAGGTCAATGAATTTGGAGGAAGAGGTACACCAAAATACCACCTCTCCCATGGTCAGCATGACCATCCATTGCCTGAACAACTCCCATATCCCGGTTGAACTGTACCTTTTATAGTCCTCCAGCACCCTTTGAAATCTCACTGCATTGTCAATGTACTAATCCTTAACTAACCAAATCACTTATTTACTAGAGAATCTAATTTATAGTGCAAATTGTATATATTTTAAAACTCTAGATCATAGTCTTGAATCACAACTCACTCAATATACTTTCCATTATCTTGGGCAACCATAATGACAGTTAGATCTAAATGATGACTCTGAAGCAGTGTATGACCCTGAGTCAGCAATGAAAGATGATTTGGAGACACACATTATTTCATAAGGCAGGGGATTTAAAAGGAATTTCAGCCAGAGTTGAAGAAAGGAGTTTCTTGGAACTGCTAATCAGAAAATTAAGTCAATTTTCATATTTATTAACATTTTATGATATGTTATAATATTATATATTGAGTAGTTGTATCCTTATAAAAAACACTATGGCTTTCTCTGAGTTATCTATAATTCTCTGAGTTATCTATCTCCGAGTTATCCATAGTTCTTTATCTACAGTTCTTTATAGTTACTAGAACTTTATTGGATTGAATCTCTTGAAACAAGTAGATAATATGATGCTCCAACTATACCAGGTGCGTTTAATTGGGGCTGTATATTTACAATCCTCACAACAATCCACTGGAGTTTGTATTATTAGCTGCACTTCATAGATCTCAGTACTTAGGTTTAGAGCAACTAAATCAGTGATCCCCACCGTTTTTGGCACCAGAGATCGGTTTCATGGAAGACAATTTTTCCACAGATAGGGGAAGGAGGGAGGCAGAGCTCAGGCGGTGATGCAAGTGATGGGGAGTGACTGTAAATACAGATGAAGCTTTGCTCCCTCACCCACCGCTCACCTCCCACTATGCACACATACCGCCCTTGCTAAGTTTCATGGAAGACAATTTTTCCACAGGGCTTGGGGGGTTCGGAGGGGTAGCAATGGAACTCTGAGCCCCAATTCCTAACAGGCCATGGACCAGTACTGGTCTGCAGACTGGGGGTTTGGGGACAGTAGTACTAAATGCCTTGTCTAAGGTCATACAGCTGGAAAGGACATAGCTGCCTATGAACCCAAGTTTTTAAGGCTTAACCACTGCATGGATATATTGAAATGCTTAAATGCTCTTTGTGGTTGTTGGGTGAAATTTTTATGACTCCATATCAAGATGGTAAAAAATACAGTAAAAATCTGTTAAGTATTTGATTAATCTGATCAGTCTGGACAATCTATATCTCTGATTTCTGAGGACACAAAAGGGAGTTTTAGGACAGGATTATTTGAGTTTGCATCACCCTAATCAAGTTGACTGGGAAATAAACAAACAAATCAACAAACAAACAAATAAATCAACCTTCATTTGACTCTAGAGCAAGAGTTCTCAAACTGTGGTACCCAAACCAGCAACATCGGCATCCCCTGGGAACTTGTTATCAATGCAAATGATAAGACCTCATCCCAAACCTACTAAATCAGAATCCCTGAGGGTGGAGCCAACACTCTGTTTAAACAAACTGTCCATTATCCTGTTGTACATGCATATTCGAGAACCTCTGTTCTAGATATAACCTATGTTACCCACTGGTGCACTTGTGCTCATAATCTCCACACTATTACATCTCCAGTGCTTTAATTGAATTTTTTCACATTCTTTGCTGTGCTTTTATTGGTAAGAAACAGTTGACAATAATAAGCTAAAATCTCAGACTTGTTTAAAAGGCCAGCTTCCCCAGGTGTATCCTAATAAATTCAACATGTGGTCAGCTCAATCTCACACCTCTTCTGTAACTATAGAATTATAGGATGCTAACTGGAAGACTAACAGTGAATTTGGCAGTGCTGCAACTTCTTGAATTTAGGTGGATTTTATTCAGGATAGTTTTAGAATTTGATGTAACTTAGTTTTGGTAAAGTTATTTTAAAAATTGGTAATGCATATTTGATGTGAATGATAGCTCTTAATAATATGAAATAGTTAAATATTTTTAAACCATTTACTTCTTTTCACTCTGGAGTCAGCTAGCCAAATTTTTAATAGAAAACAAAGTGCTTTCTTTGGGTGGTCATTATAAAACAGAAAAACTTGCTGATTCTTAGAGAATTCCTGCTCCAATACACACAACTTCCGAATTCAAAAAATTACAGAACCATAAGTGGCTCATAAAAAAATAATTAGAGTGCCTGTTTTTGCAGGAGAATCCTCATTTTGATCCTTTTCCTCTGTCCTATGATGTCTCTTGGGAACTAGCCCAGGTTGGGAGGTTGGTGAAAGAAAACTAATGTTCTACTCAGCAGGCTACTGTCATCCCCCCTGCAGGGACATTAGACACTTGCCTTGAATGCATCTGCCAAAGATCATACTTATTAACTTAATTCTGCTGGACTTGTAAGATCCAACATGCAAATTCATGTATGTCAATACACTCATTTATGGAAATGAGGTGAGTACTAGTTGAGATTGCGGAGAAAAGAAGTGATAGTCCTATCCTCTGGTCCCATTGAGATGATCTTAATTCAGGCTTAGATACAAGTTTCAATAAATACTCTTTATAAAGGGAAATTATTTAATTCCATATTAGAACATACAAAACTGTGCAGCATAAAAATATATTTACCGGAGTTGCTATTAATGTTGCCATAGGAGGGAGGCAGGGCAAACACATCACCTTGAATAAGTTTTACCTTTTTCCACCTTATCTCTTAACATGTTATTGAATAATGAATGGTTTGTGGACCATGTTTATTTCAGTTCTGGAAATAGGGTCTGCCACTCAGGAGGAAAAAGATAGATGTTTCAAACCTCTAGCAGTGGTAACTGGCCCTGTGTGAATAAATTTCAAAAAGGGAGGCTCTATAAATCTTCTCTATTAGCATTATGATGCCTTGCAAGAGGAAACTTGTGCTAGAGAAAAGTTGGAAGCTGTGCTACACATAAGAAGTGAAATAAACCCCAACCAACTGCCCCTACCCCTGTGACCCGGGCCCCCATACACTCAACAGTTCAGCCTTCAGGCCCTTCAGTGTCTGGAAGCAACAGAAGCAAAGGCTTCATTTGGCTCAGGGTCTCCAAGTCCTGTTAAACGTAAGAGTCAGACAGCCGTGGAAGTCCATTCTGCAGGACAGTATCCTGTGGATCTGTAAAACAGCACCCATCGGACAAAGATATTGGAGTCATCTGCATAGCTGCCTCACGAGTGCAAAATCACTCCTGGTGGAGGCAGACATTTGGAAACAGATAAAACCCATGAAGAATGCCTTTTTTTGACTTCAGAGATTAATGTAGATGTGAACACATTACTGCTGTTTTAGGGAGACTCTTCTCTGTTACAGATAACAGGGGCTGGGGATATTGGATTACCTAATAATGGCTCGCTTTAGTTCTGCCATCAGCACTTATCAGGTGCATTAGTTTAAAACCTGCAATTTTGAACTTAGCATTATTGAGCTTTCCAAAGATTGAATTACTGAACTTTTGTTGGTGAGTGTCTCTGCGAAATTTCCTGAAAAGGATAGTCCTCCTTTTTTGTGTGAAAGTGAAGCCAAATCACATACTTTATTGATATTTATAGACATACAAATGATAGTGCTAATGTACTTTAATGTCTGTCTACTTGATGGAAAGGCTATGGGCTGTGTTTTTGGGCTTTTGTTTTTCTTAAGATAATGTGGAGTACTGTAGTCTCTTTGTGAGCTTAATCAGAGTAGGTAGCTTTTTTTTTCCTTTTTGTTTCCCCAAAGCCTTATTTCAAAAGAAGGCTTACACTAAAAATGTTTTTCAAGAAAAGGCTCCACGTTTTCCCCTGATATGGGTACAGTCTTTGCAATGTTCTAGCACCTAAAACACATCCCTACGTCTGTCTCCTTAGTGGCTTACGTGGAAAATTTAGGAGCATGGATGCTTTAACAAAGGCGAGTCGATTTTAACACTCTGTACTAGAAAATACCTACACTGAGGGAGAAACTCTTAATCTCCAAGCCATGAAGATTTAATGTTTTCAGAGTAATTTTACAGACATTCTGCCTGGCAATGCCCAGTAGGGTTTAGAGTTCTCGTGTCACCATAGGCTTAAGCATCCAGGCATGAACCAACTTTGTAATTTTGAGCAAGAGTGATAAATGTTGATCCTTGGTGACTGAGCAGAATTAAGAGATAATTTACCTGCCCTCTCTTTAGGGAGTTTGCATACAACTTCTGCTCATTATAGGTGATTTAAAAGCCAACTTATGGCAAAGACAGAAAGGGAACTAGAATATCCCAGCCAAAATGGTTAATAAAGTCTTGAATTTCTCTGGGAAAGGAAAGAATATGCAAGGATAATGGTTATGTTGCCTGCACATATTGCTAAGATTCTGGGGAAAGAAGTGGGATTTGTTAAAATAAAAATAAAAATTCAGTGTACACCAAAGGCCATTTCTATTCTGGTCATTCTGAACATTCTGAAGGCTTAGGTTTCTGATAGTCATTGGCAAGATAGATTTTTGATCACTGGCGTGTCCATGATGGTCATAGTTAAAATGCATTTTTGACCTGAACAACATCTAGGGCTTGGTAATATTTTGATTAAAAATTGGACTGACTGAAAAGTTTGTAGGAAATATAAACAGCAGGCAAAGATGAGTAAGATGCTTTATACTTAATTTTTTATATTGCAAAAATAGCAAAGCTCAAGCTATTTCATGTCATTATCATAATCCATAAGCATTTAGCAACCTATGTAAATGGTATTTGCCACTCAAGTAACACAAAGAACTCTATCTTAGTAAGTCAGAAAACTGTAACCTGTTCCCATATCATTTCTAATGTCCTGGTAGAAGGCTCAGTTTCATTTAATCAGAAGATATTTTTAGTGGTGAGTTGCTTTAAGTGGGGAATCTAAAAGTAATGCTCTTAGAATCCCACTGATATTAGACAGAAAATTCTGAATTATCTCTCTCTACTGTGTTGGTTCTGAATCCTAAATTTGGTCATCAAGGCAATCTTCCCAGGGGACTCTATTTTCCTAACATGAATTAGAATGTAGAGTGGGCTGAGATTTCCCCCCATCCTTCTAGATACCCCCAGCTTGTATTTCTCACTGGTATATATCCATGTGTTTATTATACAGATTCACTCCCAGGTGTGAAAATGTATGCAAATGCAATTATCTGCAATCTTTTAAATGATTCTTCGGGACTGGCCAAACTCTCCAAAGGGCCTCTGGCTTCAAATGGAGCTTTAAGTAAATAGTTGATTTTATTTTTTATTCAAGTGTCAGGAGACCATCTACTTAGGCTTTTTCCCTGGCCATTTAAATCACCTATGCATGAAGACAGTGAGAGGAATGGAGCATTTCTCTTTAAACAAGACACACCGTCGTCAACTGCAGGATAAAGCCAGGAGTTAGATTCTGCCCGGGACACCGAATTCTCCTGGAGCACAAAGGAAGCGCAGAAGACAAATGGGTGTGGGGCACACTAATGGCACATAGGGTTCCACAGTTCCTTCTCAGAGACAGCGACTCCAGAGAGGCGAAGAAAGGAAAAGCCAAGAGCGAGAGGTCACCCCGATAAGTACAAAGAAGTCGCTCCCAGTGCTTTATCCCATTGTTCCTGTTACACTTATTGGTGTGAATAATGTTGTTTTGTTTTCAGAAAGACAGTCATGAGCAAAAAAAAGAGCGGTGAGTGATAAGCCGAGCTCAGGAAATTTGAGAATGACACATTTGTGATAATATATGTTAATTTAGTTAGAGAGATGTGAATATTTTCATAAAGAACAAAGAGAAAGACGGACTACAGCTTAGATTCACTCATTTAGACTTTTATATAAGCATTACTCATGTTCAAAATACACAAATCTCCTGGAAACAGTTTTTTTTTTTTAAATACATCTTGTTGTTGTAGCTTATTTATTAAAATTACCATATTTTTCTTGCTTTGGAGATAAAAACTCTAGTGGAGCCAGACTTCAAATAGATGATGTTCTGAGCACATCAAAACAAAGAAAGTGTTTCTGAAACCAAATGAAAGCATTTTTTGAATGACTCCCTCATCCATTCACGTCTCCTTTCAGCTTAGCGGCTCTGGCTCAGATAAAGTCCCAAACACCTCACAGCCTATTCAAAAGTATCAGATTCAACTGGAGGTGAAGAAAATGGGCTATCTGCAATATTCATGAGTTGGGAACTTCCCAAGTTTGACCATTGTCTCAATGACTTTACAACTGCTTGGGGTATGCATTACATAACAGATAGTCACAGGCACCCAGCACTTCTATCAAGCCAAGCCTTGTAAGTGAGTCCAAAAGATGCCCTCACCCTGCCCTGCCCCAGCCCCATTCTTTCCTAATTCAGGTCCCAAGAAAAATACTGCCCAGTCTTTGAAGTCTGCTATCCTACTCCTTGGTTTACCAGACTGAACTAAAGGCCTCGATAACACTTCTTCAAGTTCATGAACTAAAATGTTTTGTTTTCATAGTATTTGGGGTAGTTTTTTTCTCTAATTGGAACAAAGCGCAGTTTAGTACACCAACACTTTCTGAAATAAACAGACAGATTCATTTATTGGGGCAAGGTGAGACCTAAGCAAGAAGCTGTTAAACAGTCTGAGTAACCCTGGTTCTGTTCTGTCCTGCAGGAGCAGAATTTTCAAGGTCCTACTATTGGATAAGGAGTTGCAAGATGAAAGTGCTACCTACTTTTAATATTTCCTCTTCAAAATAACTGTCTTCTGCCTAACACTCAATCTGTAACTGAGGTCAAACACAAGTACCCATAATCTTATACCCCCAGAGCATAAGGTTGTGGAAAGAACCCCTGGATTGTAGTACCAGCTCTGTGTTTAAATTGTGACCTTGGGCAAGCAACCAGATTTTTGGGAGGCCAGTTTTTCCATCTAAATAATGGGGTTCTGAATCTCCTCTCTAAAACCACACCATTTTATCTGTGCTGTTCTCCTCCTACCCCAAACAACATCCGAGCTAGAAGGTAAGCCAAGTGTGAGGTCTAATACTGACCCTGAACCTGGTGGAGAAAATTGAGAGCAAAGGCCTTAGAAATACCAACAAAGCTGGCTAAGTATCTGGAGAGGGTTGAATTATGTCCCCTGAAAATATATGTGTGTATCCTAAGCCCCGGAACCTATGCATGTGACCTTATTTGGAAAAAGGGTCTTTGCAGATGTAATTAAGTTAAAGATCTCAAGATGAGATCATCCTGGATTTCCTGAGTGGGTCCTAAATCCAAAGACACAGTGTCCTTAAAAGAGACATAAAAGGTGAAGACACAGACACAGAGGGGAAGGCAATGTGAAGACAGAGGCAGAGATTGGAGTGATGTAGCCACAAGCCAAGGAACACTTGGGGCCACCAGAAGCTGGAAGACAGAAGGAATAAGTCTCTCCTCGAGCCTTCAGAGGGTGTACAATCCTGCTGTTCCCTTGACTTCAGACTTCTAGACTCCAGAACTTTTAGAAAATAAATTCTGCTATTTTTTTTTTTCTTTTGAGACAGAATCTTGTTCTTGTCACCCAGGCTAGAGTGCAGTGGCGTCATCATAGCTCACTGCAACCTCCAACTCCTGGGCTCAAGCAATCCTCCTGCCTCAGACTCTCACGTAGGTGGGACTATAGGCTGTGCCACTGCACCTGGCTAATTTTTCCATTTTAAGTAGAGACAAGGTCTTGATCTTGCTTAGGCTGGTCTCAAACTCTTGACCTCAAGCAATCCTCCCTCCTTAGCCTCCCAGAGTGCTAGGAAAATTCTGCCATTTTAAGCCATCCAGTTTGTGGCAACCCTAGGAAACTGATTCGGTGCCAGTGTGGCTGCCCCAAATTTTCCCTGGGAGGCCACAGGCACACTCTGTCCACAGGTTGCATAGGACTATGCCAGGCACAGCTGCCAAGTCTCTTCTTCTCAGATGCCAGTATTGACTCAGGAAAGACGAGCATAAGACACACCGGAAAGCTGCCGTGCTCTTGGCCACATACGAGCCGCCCCTTCAGGAGAAGGCAGCTTGGCTCTTCTGGCTTCACCATAAGTCTCCCCTCTGCCCGCCATGGCAGCATGGACAGTCCAGCCACTTGACTTCAAGTCTGTGCTCCTTGAAAGAGTGACTGGCCCACGTGCACATTTTCAGAAAGATTTCAGGAGGTAAAATTTTTCACGCAGGCTTATTATCAGTTATTGGCTGATCTCAAGTGAAGGCAGAGAAAAAGGATGAAGAAAGGGGTGCCTGCTCTGCTGTCCTTACCTGAATCTTCCTGACCACCCGCAGAGAGCACCTGGGTACCTGTTTGGGTGGGAAAGAAAGAAGGAAGATTTCATGGGGATGGCCAACAGGAAGGACTATAAGGGAGGAATTCCAGCTGGTGACCCAACCCTCAGAGAGGTCGTCTCCGTCACTTCCATGCAATTCTGCGGTTCTCCCAGCTCCCAGTGTCTTCTTGGAGGAAGGGAGGCTGAGAGAGATGAACTCGTTGGAGATGTCGCTTCCCCCTCGTAGCTCTCGCCCTCAGGTCTGGAGCTCCGACATACCACGTCCCCAAGTGAGAGGCCCAGGAGCGAGGTGGAATGCCTTGGCACGGCTCACAAGGACCTCCACAGTCCATTGGGTCCCTCCTCATCCCTGTCCAGGCTCATCTGCCATGTCCACCTCAAATCGAACACCTTGGCTTTGCTAGACGGCTCCCTGCTTCCCGTCCTGCACTTTCCCGTCCATCTGACCAGCGCTGGTCTCCCTTCAGAGCTCAGCTTAGAGGTCACTGCTTCGGGATGTCCTTGGCAATCCAGATTGGGTTATGTGCCTTTTTGAGGAGCTAAGCCACCTTGACAGAACTCTGCCTGTTTCACTGAATTGCCTACGACATTTTTCCTACCTGCCTTTATCTCCCACATACACCCTTTGGGGAGGAGCAAGATGTCTGCTTTTGTCATTTTCTTTGTGCTTTATGTATCTGTAATCACATATATGACACGTTAATATGGCCTCAGAAGAATTTCAGGCATTACATAAGCATGAAAATAAAAAGTGTATGCCCCCCTCTCACCCCAAGTAGACCCTCAATGCCCAAATGGTGACATCTGACAGCTATTTGGCAAAACTCCTTCTATTACTAGATCTGTATCTTTGCATTCATATCTTTGCGTTGACATGATCTTGTCATGTCAATACATAGTGATCTACATACTTTCATAGTAACTCACTCGCCGATAGACAATCAGGTCGCTGTCACTATTACGGGTCAGGCAGCAAGGGTCATCCTCATTTATACATACTGGTGCACAAATATAACTATTTCTCTTGGACAAATATAATTGCTGGGTTAAATTTTTAGCCACTCAGATGATTTCCACAAGGACCTTTCCTCCCCATCTCCTTTGCCTCCGCCCCTGGAGCTTCCCCACAATTGCTCCTATCTAAGGGGGTTTCTACGTCTTTTTTTGTGCTGTAGTTTCTGCTAGACTCTAGGTTTATTTTTCTATAGATTTGATCCCTTCTATCTTTCAGAAATTTCCCAAATCTCTGGCTAATCTCTCATATTTTCCAGCACTGTTATGAAGAGGCACAAACACTTGCATCCCCGTTCTGATGATTTGTGGGATGTGGAATGTGGGAGGAGGGTACGCCCATGGGCTTAGCCTGCTCTCTTGAGCCAAATTGTGACAACTGCTCCACATCCAGTGCCCAGCATCAGTACCTGACAATTGTTTTGCATGGAAAAAGTATTTGTTGAGAAAGTAAATAAATTTTGCTTTAGGCAGGTACCAACATTTGATCAAGGACAAAAGTTTCCTTTAAGGGACTGATTTGAGGCTGAGTGTGGTGGCTCACACCTGTAATCCTAGCACTCTGAGAGACCGAGGAGGGAAGATTGCTTGAGGTCAGGAGTTTGAGATTGGCCTGAGCAAGGGTAAGACCCCCCCCCCCAGTATCTACTAAAAATAGAAAAATTAACCAGGCATGGTGGTGCACACCTGTAGTTCCAGCTACTCGGGAGGCTGAGGCAGGAGGATCACTTGAGCCCAGGAGTTGGAGGCTGCAGTGAGCTATGATGATGCCATTGTACTCTAGCCGGACAACAGAACAAGACTCTGTCTCAAAAGAAAAAAAAAAAAAAAAGGAAAAAAAAGGCTCTGATTTGGTACTGATTTCTGTATTAGTGGATTATTCTATAATTACGGACTGACAACTACAAGACACTGTGCAGCTAACTACCTGTGTAGGAGTAAAAATGGAATTGGTTTGAAGGAAAACATTTGCATCCTTAATTTCCATGCAAATTCAGTACAAAATACTATTCCTCCTTGTTCATGCAGGCCTTGAAAGCGCCTACCAGACAGCAACAAGTAAATTTAGTGAAACTCCATTTGATGGCTTGTGTCCGATAAAAAAGACGTGTTGGCATACATGTCAGGCACTCAGCTGCTTTTTAAATTTCCTTTAGAGATGTGATACCACTTAGATTTAAGGGGATACGTGGCTGTTAATGGGGCAGCATCAAAGGACGCTTAAAAACAAGAACATGCCCAGAATGCTTAGCTGAAATTTGCCAAGTTCCACTTGAGATTCACGGAGACACTCTAGCAACCTGGATTCTATTTATTGGACCCAAACGGGCCCTGCTCTCCAGCCCCGTGCTGGCTCCCGCGCCTGCTGACAGGTGCTGCAGATGTGAGGCCTGCCGGGCCTTCCTCGGCAGCCATCTGTCGGCGAGGCCTTCGCTCCTCCAGGCAACAGGCGTGTTGATAAGAATATACACTTTCTGCAGTTGACAGACTTTGCTATTCAAAACACTGTTAAAAAAATGGCTATAGGAATTTAATTAGCAACTTCCATTAAGAGATTAGATGGGAAGAACAAAGAGAAACCAAGGGAAAGGCTTCTTAATAAAACCGGAGAAGCCGCAGAATTATTCATAGCGTAACAAAGGAAATGGAGAATCTGCTCCATGGATTGTTAGAGGTGACAGATATATTCTGATGTTTTCTCGCGGCCTGGTTGGTCTGTGACTAATGTGGCACAGCGCGAAGGGAGGAACTTTAAAGAGCACCTCTTAGTGGCTCTAGAAAGTAGCAGGTGTGGCAGTGAGCAGCGTCGCCACGCGGAAGAATCTGTGCGGTTTCGGGTGTAGCTGTGTGGCCCCTGCAGTCTGTGGCTAGTCGACTTAGCGCCAACGTTCAGGGACTGACCCAAGTGGGTCAACTGGCCTATCACTGTGCCACCGCCTCTGCCTGCCTCCATCAGCTGACTCACGGGTGTGTGTTGGGTCCACAGGGGCAAGAGACTATAATGGGACCAGAACAAATCCATTCCTTCTACTAAGAAAACACGATTCCAAGAAGGTATTTGGCAGTATCACTGTTATGGGGAATGGGCAAGGGCAGATATTTGATTCTTAATGTAAGGTCAGGGGAATCCTAGAGTTCATTTTGTTTATACCTCTTATGTCGGCTAACAAAACAAATAGTTGGCTCAAGATCCTATGGTTGAAGAGCCGGTTTCTGTGATTCCTATGATTCCTTAATGCCAACACTCTTCCTAAAGAATGCATAGCAAAGGAAGCAGGTCAAGAAATAGGCCAAGTGGAACTGTATTCTGGAAAGCAGGCTATAGCCCGCAGTGCTAACAACCATTCCTCACCGGCAGCCAGTTCATCAGAATGAACTGTTTCCCCAAGCCCCTGAGACTAAGTGGTTTCTGTGTTGCAAAGCATCTTCTGATTTTGATCTTATTTAAGGGGTTAATAAATAGATTCACACGGGAATCTCCAGTGCCCTATCAAATAGTATCAGCGGAAGCACCTAGCTCATTATTCTCAGTTTTTAACCGACATAAACTCAGATGTAGTAAGATTATCTTTACATTTTCCACAGGAAGTCCTGATATCCACAGGAAATCTGAAAGTATAAAGATTTATATAAATTTGGGTTTGCAGAAAAACTGACTGATGCTGTAAGTCTGTCAAATGTGTGTGTGCATACATTTTAATAGACATATATATATTTAGTAAAGTTAAAATGAAATTCTTATGAGATTAACTATCCTTAGCTCCTAAGTCAAAATTGGGTAAAAAATTGCATTAATTAATAATTGAGTCATAGCCTACATACTCTCAACACAAGATATCTCTGTAACGGGTTCTAGTTACTAAAAGGTTAATTACTTATTTTTATTTCCAAGAAAAAAAAATAAGGCTAATTCAAGATAATGAGATAGATGGGTGGGTCTAAGGTGGCAGGGGTGGGGTAGAGGGGGAGCCAGAAAATTGCTGATGGCTTGGCAAAAGAGCCCAAGGAAATTATCATCGTCGTCTTTTGTTCCTGTGAACTCAAGGCCATTTCTTATAGCTGTTAGTGTAAAATGAACTAAATTAGAGAATGTGTGATTTTGGTGGTTGCTAAATGTAGCCTGGCCTAATTTTTGTGGTCATAAGGGCTGCTCTCAAGCCTTTGTAGGTTGACACAATGATGGCCTCGACCCCTTCTGGAGCTTGGACGTCCTGTTGGGCTTCCCAGTGCCACGGCTCCCTCCTGCTCACCTCCTGCGGACAGTGTTCTTCATCCACCCTGAACAAAGGTGGCGTATGATGTGCGGCCTATAGTTAAACAGTCTTTATAACTAAGATGGAGAATCACTGATCTGTGTGTCCACAGAAATAAAGGGCTAGAAGGGGCCACTGGCGATAAACATGATTTCTTGACACTGTTGGTAAACGAGGTCCCCACTCCCACCCCATAGTTCCCTTGCCCCCTCTCCAGCACTCCAGGAGACCTGTAAAATATACTTTTCTCTGTATCTTCTTCTTCTAAGCCCAGATTTCGAATTGAACAAATTTCTCTTTCTTTCATGTACATAGGAAGTAAAGGGGCTTTCATGGTCACTTCTGGTGTCCTGCATGTCCCCACTGCTCTTGGGATTCCTCTGGCTACCAGCCTGGCTTAGCCCCTTGAGCTTTGTGCTACAATCCAGTGGAGCTCTCCCAGGCCTCAGCTCCGGGTGAGAATACATCTATTCCTCAAATACCTCTTGAGCATTGCCACATGTCAGGCTCTATTCTAGGCATTGGAGATAATGTGGAAGGAGGGAAGGAAGGAAGGAAGGAAGGAAGGAAGGAAGGAAGGACTGACTATCTGTCCTCATTGAGCTTACACTATGGTGGACAGAGCCAGGCAATAAACAAGGAAAGAATGTTGGTAAGCGCCATGGAGTTTCCATCAGCTGAGAGAGGAAAGATTGGAAATTCATTTTAAATGTGCCAACTTCAGGGGAGAGATTTACATGTGGGCTCTGAGTAGGAGTTAGAAGGTGATCCTCCTATAGGGCAGGGGCCATCTCTGGCTTGTGTACTTCAGGGGTCCAATGAGGAAAATGAATATCAAACATATCCGATAGCTCCCTTATAGGGGGGCGCTGTGATTTCTTTTTTTTTTTAACCAATCAAGAGAAGCTCACAGAGCTAAGACTTAAACCTATAGTCCGTTCAAGAAGAAGCATGCACATGAAAATTAAACACCTCCTTAGATTTTTATTTTAAACAAACACGGAACAGAAAATCTTGGAATGAGGACACATCCTTGGCTCTTGATCTTGAGAAGTCAGAGGTGGCCAAAGCTATTTGGAGATGGGGGGGCTATCTGATCTTTAGGGAACAGCCATCCAGCTGTCCCCAAGATTATCCTTAGAAGAGAGACACTGTCCCTCCATCCTGCAGTATCTCTTTTAAACTTATGTTTAAATAGCTATACTTAAATGATAAAGCACTAGCCTTTCACCTCCAGGATCCTAACTGGATTCAAACTCTAGTCTTCTGGGAAATGAGTTTGGTCGTCTAAGCTAAGCCTCGTAGACAAAAGTCCTTATCTCCAAACTCCAAGCATAATTCAGCCCATCATGGCAGGGCTGGAAGTCTGCTCTCGGGGAAAGAAAGGGGATGAGCTGGGGTTGAAAGTAAATTATTGAAGTAGTTAAATCAATCCTGAATTCAAATCCCAACTATTTAAATGATAGCACCTCTCTGTCCAGACTACAAAACTGCTTTTCAGCACCAGGCTTTCTAGCTGTATTCCGAAAGAGGGGGAAAGTCACTTAGAGCAGTTAAGCCTCCAAAAATGAGGTCAAAGCTGCAAAGAAGCACAAGCTTGAGCACCTTAATAAATTTAAATTTTCTTTGAATAGTTTCCTTATCTACCTCGGAAGAATACCGCACGTCTTTGCCCCATATGTGCTGTAAGCAACAGCCACGACTTTTATCTCTAATATACTTGAAGATGTCTAAACATGTCGGGGAAATATCATGTGCAAAGATTGTGTGTTCTAAAGCAAATTCGGTCAGTTTAGAATAACGTAACCAATGTTGTCCCCAAACACTCTCAAAAATAAAAATAGAATAGAATCAAGAAGGGACGGCACAAAACCTTGTCTCCAGTTTCCTCTGCTTGACTCAGAAAGGAATAATCGCAGCGAAGGAGCTTTGACAACTTAGCCTATTGATGAGGAATATGCTATTGAGGGATACTTTGACTGTTTTGAATAGTTTGCTTTCCAGGTATTCGGAGCCAGGCATGTATTTCCCCCCTCCCGCTTTTGGCCGGCTCCCACCCCTCCACGTTCCGTTTATCAAGTTAGCATTTTGCTCACAATAAAATGGATAACAGTTTCATTACAGAATGGCATCACTTGTCAAACTTTGAATTACTGATCATAAAAATATCTGTTATGCTTTGAAGGATTGTTGGAGGACTTCCATTTTTATACATATATATTTTTTATCAGTAGGACTGTTTAGTGCAACAAGGGAAGAGCAGAAGTGGGGCGGAGGGCAGGGGGCAGAAATCCAACCTGGCTGAGGAGCCCAGGGTTTGCTGTGTCCTACCCATACAAACAAGCCTCTATCACAGCTCTAGACAGCAGAAATAAAAGGGAGCTTTTTGGCTCACAGCTATAAAAAAAAATTATCATAGTGATGAAGTTCCTCAGCCATCAACAGAGCTGTGATAACGCTGTTTGATGATGATTTTCCCATGAATGTTAAACAGCCGCCACTGCGGAGGCAAAGGAGCTTATCTGCACCTAATACTGATCTCTAATTCCTGCCCTTCTTGAACCATCCATTTTCTAACAGCATTAACTGGCAAATTTACATCCCATCTTAATGCTGCTAAAGAGGACAGGAGATGAAGAGTAAATGACAGCAGTGTAATGAGGGTGGCTTTTTTCTCCTTTCTCTTTAATGGCTGAAGATTTACACAATTGTCTGTAAGCTTATATAGAGAGCTTACCTGAACCTTTTCCCAGCATGGATTCAACTTACAGGAGCTTTTGTTAACTAAACACACATAAATATTTTTAAGGAGGTTTAATAGTGTGACTTCAAAAGAAAGCCAAATGATGGAAAAAGAAAAAAAAAATTTAAATGTCATAAATAATATAAATGTCTTAAAGTGCTAATGATTTCTGAACAAACAAGGTTGTAAAAATAATGTTCTACCAGGTAATTGCAAAACTAAAAAGATTTCAAATATCAAGGAATGATTAATTAAAATAAGGATTTAAAGAGAGCTATGTTCCCTATGCCACCAAGACCCGGGATTTCTCTGATCATATAACATCCATCAAAATACTACCTGTTCACTAACAGGGTGTGAAGAGATAGAAGGTAATTTCAATGGCAAATCTGCATGTATGGAGCTACAATCGCTAGATGTGGGAAAATCCCATTTGTGCATCCCGATGATAAAAGTAAACCGAATAAGAATCACCATGGACGAGCCATTTAACTAACATCACAGGCTGCAAACCTTGAAGTTGTCTTTGACTTTTCCCTCTCTTTCATCCCCTTTATCCAATCCATTACCAATCTTGCTTTTTCTTCCTTTGAAATGTTTTTAAAATGTGTTCCCTTTTTTCTCCCACCACCCTAACTCATGTCTCTAGCACCTCTCAATTTAAATATTATAGATTCCCCCTGTTTTCCCTGCTTCTAGCCTCTGTGGATCCATCCAAAGTATTATTAAAATAATACTGTGGTATTTTCACCATATAATCTGACTTGAAAAAAAAAAGTATTAGCGTCCCTTGCCCCAACTGCTTTCAGCAATGGTTCTCGAAATGTGGTCCACAATAATAAATACTTAGGTGTGAAATTAATGAAAGATGTATAAGACCTGTGCATTGAAAACTATAAAACATTGCAAATGGAAATCAAAGAGCTAAATAAATGGAGAGATGTACCATATTCAAAGATTAGAACAGAGATTGGCAACTTTTTCTGTGAAGGACCAGATAGTAAATACTGTTGGCTTGTGGAATATTCTTCTTTGTTTTATTTTTATTTCCCTTTCAAAATGTAAAAGTCATGCTTAGTTGGGAGTGTACAAAAATAGGGTATATTTGGCCTACAAACAAACCACAGTTTGCTAATTCCTGGGTTAGAAGATTGAATACTGTTAAGATGACAATAAGATGGCAGTTCTCCCAAATTGATCCATGGCTGAATGCAATATCAACCAAAAATCCTCACAGGCTTTTTTGAAGAAATTAATAAGTTGGTTTTTAAAATTTATATGGAAAAGCAAAGGACCTACAATAGCTAAAACAATTTAGAAAAAGAAGATCAGAATTGGAGGACTCAGACTACGGATTTGGTGACTTACCATAAAGCTACAATAATCAAGATGATGACGCACTAAAATAGATCAAGGAACAGAGTCCAGAAATAGACTCACGATTAAATGGTCAATTGATTTTGATCAAAGATATCAAGGTAATTCAATGGAAAAAAGATAGTTTTTTCAACAAATGGTGCTGGAACAACTGGATATCTGTATATTAAAAAAGGAACATAACCACTACCTCACACCATACACAAAAATTAACTCAGATAATTTTTTTAAAATAAAAATTGATGAGTTTCATCAAGATTAAAAACTTCTTTTCTTTGAAAGATGTAATGAAGAAAACAAAAAAAGTAAAGTGACAGACTGAGAGAAAATTTTACAAAACATAAATCCTACATACGGTCTGTACCCAGAATATCTAAAAAAATGCTTACAATTTAATAAGACAAAAAAAAACAATTAAAATATGGGCAATTGACTAGAAACTTCACAAAAGAAGACAGCCAATAAACATATGAAAACATGTTCAACATCACTAGGCATAAAAGAAATGCAGATCAAAACTACAATGAGAAACAACTACGCACCCACTAGAAAAGGTCAAGTATAAAGATTAACAATACCAGATACTGGTAAAGATGTGGAGTAATTGAAGCTCTCATGCATGGCAGGTTGGGATGCTAAATGGTACACCCACTTTGGAAAACAGTATTTCAGAACCATATAAAATCAAACACATACTTACAAAATGATCCATCAATTCCATCCACAGGTATTTACCTAGGAGAAATGAAAATATACATCCATATAAAAAACGTGTAGGTGAATGTTGATAGCCAAGAACTGGAAGCAGCCCAAATATCTAATAGCTGATGAATGTAATAAACAAATTGTGGTATAATTCATGCAATGGAATTCTGCTTAGCAATAAAAAGGAACAAAATATTAATATATGCAGCATGGATACATTTTTAAAATATCATGCTAAATGAAAGAAGACAAACATAAGACTATGAATGATTCCATTTATATGAAATTCTAGAAAAGACAAAACTACAGTGATAGAAATCAGATCACTGGTGGCCTGGAGCTAGCAGGGAGGGGAGGGAAGTGAGTGCCAAGTGGCACAAAGGCATTTGGGAACTGTTCCATACTTTGAGACTGGTATTAAATTTCATTACACTGTACATTTAAAACTGATGACTTTTTTATATATATATAAATAATACCTTAACAAATGAAAAAGAGAAACAAACTACAAAATTTCAAGGTTTGGTATAGTATATATAATAAGAAGTTTATCCACAATTATCTTAAAGGAATACTAAAATACTCCTCCCTTTTCCAACTACATATCTCTGTTAGAGTAGGCTTTCTTCATGTGCTCCAACCAAAGAAACATATCAAATCGTATGAAAGACAGAAGCAGATATGAGAATCCAGCTGTCTTCTATTAAGCTAGACATGAAATAAATTTGCAAATATGTAAAAATAACATCATTCTTCTAATTTTTTTTTTGTTTTGGAAAATATACTTATTCCTAAAAGTGTTATTTATGTTAACATATAATGGGTTTATCACTGTCATTTAATATGTTAGTGTTAAAAATTTTAAGGTTTAAAAAACTTTTTTTTCAATTTCGGTATGGTAAATACCAACAGATAAAACCTATATAAACAAAAGCTTGTTGGAGTTCTCAATAATTGTTAGCAGCATGAAGGGGTCCTAAGCCCTTTAAGAACTGCTGCCTTATAGGACTGAACCCAAACCAAGTTTCAAAGTTCTGCATACCTGGGATGCTCCTATCCTTTTTGGCTTTATCCTCAGTACCCTTAACTGGAACTTTCTCTCCAGCTGGGCTGAGGTCTCTCTCCAGTTCTGATTTCCAGGCCAGTCTCATGACTAGCTTATGTCGTTCTCCACCTTAAGGTTCTCCCTAATCCTATAACTGTGTGACTTGGGCAACTTTTTTTTTTTTTTTATCTTGCAGTTTCGTCATCTATGAGGATCATAATAGGATCAACTTCATAGAATTATTGTGAGGGATAAATGAGTTTATGCAAAGCACCTAGAACATTATTGGCAGATAGCAAGCTCTCAGTCCTTGTGAGGATGTATTGTAATCGTCATTGCCATTGTTACCTTCCCTGCCTCTCATCTTTGGAAATGCTACTTCTCCATGTTGCCTAGACCCACCTCTTCTATCTTAACTGACATCCATAATGAATGAGTGTCACTCGGTTTTGCTTTTTTTTTTTTTTCCAATTGCTCAAAACATTTTCATTTTACTTCCCAAACTGTATCTAAAGATCCTTTAAACCAAACGTTTTCTTAGGCATATTATACTTAACACAGAACTGGGCAAGCAATATCTAACTTACTTAACAAATACTGACTGCATTGTTTTTATAGTTTCCAACCTTGTAGCATGGGAACAATAAGAGTGTCTTTATTATCTACCTCATGGATATATTGTGATAATATATGCAAAGTACTCTGTATTCCTTTGGCGTATTGAATTTTTAATACCTCACAATGCTGTTCTGTCAAATAAGCATTAGGGAACTAGCAAAACTGTGGCTTTATAGGACACATGAAGATGACATTTGCTACTGACCTTGTTAAATATGTTCTCACTTAAAATTTGCATTGTCAAGTTTCTGCCCATGATATTTTCAGGAGGAAAAGGGTTAATCCATTAAAATCCAAAATGAACATGACCTCACTGGCATTTTCAAATCATTTTTGAAACATTATTATAACTGCCTTATTATGTACAGAATTTTTTTTCAGATATGGTGGTCACTAAGTTTTAGCCAAAATTCCAACTTTTCCCAATGTTGAGCCTAAGAAATCTTGAGTAAAATAATTTCAAGATGTTGTGCCTACACCCAAGGCACATGTGGGAAGGTATCACACTGAATTAATCACAATGACCCTATCCACAGCAGAGGGAGAATATTAATTCATTTAGGAAACATTTACCGAGCATAAACTCTGTACCTGGCACTGGGGAGATGGGGGACGGGTTGATTCTAGTAGCAGTACATAGAGCACAAATGAAAGCTAAATAAATGAGATAATTTCAGATAGTGATAAGTGCAATGACTGCAATAAAATCAGACAATAGGACAGAGAATGACTGGGCCCGGGATGTTATTTGGATAGAACAAGCAGAAATTGCAGCTAGTTATTTCACAGCTATTCAAAATATATGTCTAATGAAAAAATGCTAAGAGGGATTACCTCTGCAGGGTGATTTTTATTGTCTTTGTACTGTTCTGTGTTTTCTTAATTTTTTACATGAGCACATACTACTTTCATAATTAAAGCAAAATTATATGTATAAGACTTTACTCTGATAGCAACCAAATTCAGACTGTGTTGACCCTAGGAGTAAAGAGATCATAGAGATCTAAAATTCTAAACAGAAACTATTATCTGTGATTTTTATATTCATTATTCAGCTGCCTATTAAATGAGCTATTATTCGTGAAGCTCCTAGAAGAGTGCTTAGCACCTAGTTAGTGTTTATCTACGTGTTTGCTAAATTACTAAATAGGTAAATATGGTGAAATGATGTCTAATTTAGTTTAACAAACAACTTTGGGGAAAACTACCATGTACAAATCTGTTTTCTAAGCATTGTGGAGTATAAAATAATGAACGTGACATGGTCTGAGATTCTAATTTAACTAGATGTCCTGTATTTATTTCCTATCTCTCTCTCTCTCTCTCCACGCCCCCTGCCCCACGTTTTGTTAAATCTAACAGCTCTGTCTTCAGGAAACTTCAGAAATCTACTGGGATAGAAAAACATACACACAACTATTTATCTAATATCTATACTAATGCAAAATCTAACTGAGTCTTTTTAGTTAGTTCTGGTCAAGAAAGTTATTGTTTTTTTTTTTTAGGTCCAATCAAATTCAAAGGAGGAATCGAATTACTTCCTCTTTGTGATTGCACTACTTCCTCCTGTGGATGAGAAATCTAAACACTTACCCTCTGCAGGATGTTCGTTACAGTTTATACACAGGCGCCATAAAAACCTGTGGTTATTTGTGTGGATGAAGTGTGGCAAGTGATAGGAACATCCCCCAAGAAGAGATGACCTGAACCCAGGCATGCTGAGTTGCTTGCAAACACAACGTAGCCCTTGACATTTCTGGGAATGATCATCCAAATGTTTACATTTGCTTCACATCTCCGTGTAGAAACAGCCCAACACAAACCTTCTGCCAGAAGATAGCAGCTAGTGACATTAAACAAAATATGTACATTTGGCCCCTTGTTTTGTGAAGGTATTTCTCATATGAGAGCCTGGAATTAATGGGTTTCCGTTGTGGATACAGTCAGAGTGGACAGGTGTGAGCCAGTTCTGAGGACAGCCTTGGAACCCCTTGCATGGGATCTCTTCTCTTTGGAAGATGGAAGGAGAATTTTTATAACATAAGAGAGTTTCTTCCTGCTCTCACTTCTTAGTCAACTCGTAGCCCCCCAAAATGTCCTAAAAAGCCCATCTTGAAAGTACTTTTGGGAGGAAAAAAAAATCACAGACAATTTTAATCTAGCAAATACAGGCAGGTTTCACTTTTTACCCCCTCATTCTTCGTATTTCTGCTTATTCAGCCCTGCTTAATATAGATCTAAACAGGAAGTTTCCAACTTGCAGATGTGCTTGGTTCTAAAATTTACCATTAGGTTGATTATGTGGATTTGAGAACAATTTCCCTCAGGAAAAAGAAATGTTTTAAATGGTTGTTAGGCTCCCAGGCAAGTTTAAAAGCCAATTTAACTCAATGTCCCTTAAAAATGATAGCCTAAGGAAAGAAGACAGTTGGTGTGGGAATGTGTACTTGCTTGGATATGGATTATTCGTCTCCAGAACGGTCCCCAATCAACTGGATGTTGCTTTCTGGAGGAGCCTTTTGTACCTTTTGAATTTTGAACCAATGGAAATGTTATCTATTCCAACATTTTTAATTTTTTATAAAAGGACCGCTTATAAATGGATAATAATAATATGAGGCTCTGGTCTCAGGAACCGGAAGAGAATTTTACTTTCCTTCCTGATTCGTAGCTAGTCTTATGTAAAATTTGGGAAAGCAGCAACAAGAAAAAGAAACTTTATTTTTCTCTTTCTTATATCTCTCTTCTGCCTCCTGGTGACCCTGAACTCTGCCTCAGGTGTCTTTATGACTCCACTAACCTCTCTCCTCTCTCCCTGCAGCACCATCTATTTTAAGAATGCTTCCCCTCACCTCCAAAGTCTTTAGTTATTTTACTTATTTTTCCTCCTCCCCATATCCCATTAAACTTCATATTCACCCCTTACAACTTATTGGGAGGTAAGCAGCTGTATTAAACTGCTTTACTGTGAATGTGAATGAAAATTTCCCAATTTTCAATGAATTATTTGCATAGTTCAAAGGAATGGTTCTTAAAAGAAAACAAGAAATGTAGGTATTGCAGGGTAGGCACATGGATCAGCCCACTCTAAACTCGCTGTGTTCTTCCACATCTCCATGGACAACTCCACTAAACGTTTTGGGTTCCCCCCAAGGTCTCTCATGGAGGTAGCTGGAGGGACCCCAGCCTGTGCTTCCCCCTTAGGGTGGCTGGAGTGGGCCTAGCTGGATGCTGTTCAGGCCGATGGGGACTATGTGTGACCCCAGGGACAGAGCTTGAGCAAAGCACCCGAGATGTTGAGAGTGGATGGAGCTAGACAACTGAGGAAGTCAGAGACCTTGGAGTGCACTGAAACCAAGCTGGGAGAGCTTCAGTCAGTTTTCAACACGAAGGACAAAAGAGAGACATGAAATAAGAAATAAAGTCATGCGTCAGGATCCTCGTAGACCTGGAATGGGTCAGAATGATGAAAAGGTGGTTTTGGATAACAGCCATGTGCCAGACTTGACTGTCCCTGGCTTCCCATGATGACCATCAGCTGAGTGGTCCATGGAATGACTTATAAGTACGGCGCTGAACAATGTGTACAAAAAAGCATTGTTCTTTGGTCTGCAACTATGGTCCTGACTTCCTGATGTTGTTTTCTGAATAAACACTTGGAAAATTCTGAATATGCATTCAAGATTTTGCTTTATAATACCATGCACTAAGATGTCATAAAGTAGCATCTGTGGTTTGTCCACAACTGTTGTTTCCTATCACCCCCTAGCAAAGACATCTTTTGAAGTTTTTTGTTTTTCTTTTTTTTAAATTGCTTTCTTGCTGTCAGTACTAGTTCTAATCATCAGAGAAACCAGACCTTTCCACCTGAGCTGCCAATATGGGTGTTTGGTCCCTGTAGGCTTAGCCTTGCCTAGGTCTGCTCATACACTAGAAACCCCTCCTCGAGATCCAGTAGGCTTTTAAACCCTAACCTTTGATGTTTAGGCACCTGGAGTGGACAAAGCTCTGGCTGTCCCATGAGTCCTGAGCCATGGTCTCTTTCCTCTACCCAAGTGCAAGACAAGCCTGCCCATCTGGCCCTTCTATCCCAGCCTCTGCTACCTGCTGTCTTCCTGGCACCCAGCAGAGCCCTATGTTCAGCTCCCTCTCCTATGATCTGCCAGCTCCCTTCTCTTAGAGCTAGACCTGGTTTCCAGAAGTCTATGCCTAGTCCTGAGAATGGATTTGTCATCCAGTCACCTAGGCTTGTCTGGATATTGAAAACTAAGTCCACCCAGAATTCTTAACACTCTACTCTTTCTACTACCTGGACTACTAATCGTAAATGAATCCTCTATGTCTCACATTAACTTGAACCTCTGCCTGGTCCTGGTAGAGGACTTCCAGTCTTCTGGACTGCTTCCTCCCATCCCTCCAGCCCTTACACTTCATTATGGGGCATGATAGTTTCCCTAGCTTCTTCTGGAGCTGGTTCCAGCTCACAAACAGCCCATGGTGTGGCTCCTAGCATGTCCCTTGGCCAAGGTCTTCCATCACATTGGAGGGCTCCTGCCCAGGCTTTCTGCAGCCAATGCCTCGGTTATTAAAATGGCTGCATCTCAGAGTCCATTTGCTGATACTAACAACATTGTTACAGCACTGCAGAATTTGTCATACACTATCTAATTTGATATGCATGAAATGATATGTATGAATGATATGATATGATATGAAATAGGTACAGATAAAAAAGCTAAGGCTCTAAGTCATTTGCTCTAAATTACTTTGCTGAAGTAACTAAGTGGCTGAGTCAAGAGCTAGATCTGGGTACTCTTTTCTCTAACACATGCTGCCAACCCTGGTGATGTAGGTCACACAAGAAAGTCAAGTCTGATTGGTTTATGATCTTGATCAAGAAGCTGCGGGTTATATTCCTTCATTCAATACATGTTCACTGAGTGCCCATTATGTGCCAAGCACTCCTCCTAAGCACTGCTTAGGACACCTCAGTCAACAAAAGGGGACAAAAAACCCAGTTCTCATAGCACTTGCATTCTGTGGTCTATTCCTCAGGAATGCTAGACTGTTAGTCCGGAGTTCAGACATGACTCTGCCCCTAGCTTATCCTCAGCAAATGGAGATAACTGTACTAGTGACTTCAAGCTTTGTCCAGCCTTGGATTTGGGGGTCAGTGGTTTGGCCCTCGAGGAAGCCATCCAGTCAGAAGCTGTCAGTCTCCCAGGGAGTCCCTGATTTGTTCACTACCTCTTGGCAGCAAAACAACGACAGCAAATCTGGACAATACTGTTGAAAATTATCTCAGAGAAGAAGCAAGAAATAAGATAACACTATTATTCCTTAGTGCAGCTGTTGAAAAGTGTTGGTGATTCAATAGACAAGGCACATTTTAATGTCAATATTTCCAGCGAGGCCGAATGAAAGCAACTCTACTATGAAGCTTGATTTTCAGCTGGTGATACAAAAAAAACCTATTTCACTGGTAAAAATCATTTTAGGGGAAAAACACACAAACTAAATCTGGGCTAAAAATGTAGCATTTTTGTGGTGTATATGGAGATTTAGCATAGAAAATAATACATAGTTGATTGGATTCACAAAATAAGCCTAAGAGATCTGATATATGCTGTAATTATCTTAGAATCTTTTGTACCATGTGAGCATGAAAACCCGACTCCCTGTGCTGTCAGAAATGTTTTCTTTCATTCCTTTTTTTTCTCTTTTTCTAATCTTCCTTAAAATATTGGTGTGAATTAAACTCACCGAGGAGGAAACCAGCGAACATCTTCTATAATGCAGTTATGAAAATAAAAGCAGAGTTGTTATTACTCCCATCTGCGACGCCAGATGTTTGCAGACTGGTGTGGGAGTTGCGGCACATTTCTGACCCCAAACTCAAGACCTGGTTAAATGTGTTTAAAATATCCTCTTTCCTGCTCTAAACATGAAAATGCAATGGAAGAAGAGCAAAAACAAAAATATTAATACTTATAGGCTGCTAAGAAGGCATGGGAAATAATCACAGACAATGCCGAGTGGCTTAATTGGAGTTTGGTGGTATGTATTGTTTATAATACAGAAAGAGGGCAGAAAGATTGAATCACACCATGCAGGCTTTTGCTATTTTAATAAAACCACACCCTGTCTGACTACTGCCGAAAGCAGGAAGTCCAGTATAGGAAGTTTCCTCAGAACTTTTATCTTGAAATGTCAGAGATAATATAAATTTTTCTTTATTCATACATCCAGAGGGTCAAGAGTGGACACATATAACAAAACTGAAAATACTCTGTAATCAGTTGTAATATTTCTTTGTCGTTTGTTTAAGGCCAAATGGTCTGCCCATTTATCATCTTAACACGAGGGTCTGAGGAAATGCTCTCATCTGGGATCAGTTCTGCTGCCCATCACTTCGTTCATCCATAATCTTCGGAGAGTGGGCCTCCCTTTGTAGGCTCTAATGAGAGAGGATGGGGAAATGAGATGTCTGGCAGAGTACTGAATTTCTGCTAACAACCTCTAGACTTCTAGAAGTTTCTTTTAAGTACAAAACATTTGAGAAATACCCTTGATAATATACCTGCAATTTGATAGTCCTATAACATGATTTGTTTTTCAAAGTTCAGAACAAACATATAATAATTGTATTGACCCACAATGGCATGAAATAGCTTTCATGACAGTTTGATGACAAGGATATGAGGAAAGAGCTTCTATACAGGAAAGATCATGCATCTCCTTAACTCTGTTGACAGTAAAATATGGATTTCAGCTTAGTCTGTGGCTCAGGAATACACTATTGAAATAGTAGTTTTATGTCTTTCTTTTCTAAGACCAAACAGGATTATAGGTATGAATTGCTGAACAAAAACCTCAAGGATTTCAAAAAAATAACTGAACTTTATGAAAACATAAATAAATTAGATGATAAGAATCTGTATCATATTAAGGCTAATGAATTTTTCAATGTTTATATTTATAAACAGTTGCTAGTGTACTTTCCCTCTAAATTTAGTCATGAAGCCTACATGAATTTTTTGAGGGGAATAATTTTTATATATACTAGTTATTTTTAAAAAACCCAGAATGATTAATCTAGATAATTTATTTGTAATGTACAGATTAATCCCTTAATGTATCTGTTTTGAAAGTTTGGACTTTCATGTGTCATTTTTTCTTAGATGACCCAAATGTGTCACATACCTTCAATTTTTTATTCCCTGTGATTTATAATCAACAATTAAACAGAGATGGAGGGAAAGGATGAAATATCTTTGTCTCCTTGCCTCACGGTATAGAGAAAACTACAGATTACTCTAGATCTCATTTAATCCAAAGGTTTTATAATAAAGTTTTATTAGAAACCAATGTTTATTAAGACTTTTAAAAGACCAAATAATTCTTCTAAGCCACATCAAGGTTATCCATCTTGCATACATAGAATTTTTATGAAATCTTCATATAATGTATACACAATGGCAAAGCAGCTGTCTACCTCAGTTTACTCACTTTCAAAATGAAGAATTTTAAAATTTGCATCTATTTAATAATAACTCTAAAATTTCATAGTAGTAAATAATTCCCAGAAAGTAGAAGAAAACTGATTATAAGAAGATTTGTGTGTATGAACTTTACAATGGGCTTGGGGCCTCAGAACTGAAACCTTTACCCCTTTGTATATGTTTTCTGCATATGGACATGCTGTCATGTCAGTATAGGAAATGCTAATGGATCTTTACTTATTCATAATCAATGGGAGTCATTACTCTGGCTTCTTGCATGCTCTGCCCAACATACTATTATTTGCATCTCATATTTGAGACAGAGAGGCCTGTTCCTCACTTCCCTTGTGAATAGAGCTAGGAATGAGAGCATGATATCCAAGAGCTTACCAGCAAAATCTGAAACACATTCAAAGGGCTATCCTCAACAGATGTCTTAGTGAGAGCTCCAAAGTGGAGCCAGGGAAGGGTGGAAAGTTAGGTCACACTGTGAGGAGAGAAGTAACTTGCCAAGGAGTCAGTGCAAAAAGCAAGAAAAGGGCCCTTGAATTTATTGCTTGGGTGTGGGATCTGGCTCTCTCTCTGGGGTCTGGGGAACAAGTGTTACCTCTGGCTTTATACTGGAGGAAACTACTGAATTTTGGTCCACAGGAATGAGAGGAGTTGTATGACCTTTTGGACATTGCATTTAGAAGTTGCAAAGGCTAACAGGCCTTGAAGGGACAAGGAGCAGCAGAGGGTGGGCACCAGCTCAATCCTAGCTCTGATGTTTACTAGCAGTGGGGTCTTATACAACTTTACCTAACATATGAGCCTCAATGTTCTCATCTGTGAAATGAGCACACAATTCACCCCTCACAAGTTTTAGGGAGGAAAGGGGCTATTACAGATGGGCCAACTAGCCCCCTTCAGATCTCTCTTCCCCAATGGGGTCAGCCCTTGCCCTTTCCAAACCCATCCAATTATTGGCTGATCTGTTTTAAGTCTCCTGCTTAACTTGTCTCTTTTCTTCTACCCACAAACAGGGCTAGTTTTACTGATTCTAGAATCACTTCCTTGGCTCTGCTGCCTCCTCATACTATTATTCCCACTTGCAACCTTTCTTTCAGAACTAAAACTCCTAGGAGAGAAATAATCTATATCTTCTGCATCTACCAAGCCCCTCTTCAGCTTACTGCAACCTGGCTTCAGCCCCATAATGCTAACAAAACCAGTAGTCAGGATACCTTGGCATCTGCAGGTCGTCATGATGCAAATGGCTACACACAGAAATATTTATACATGTATTATATATATGTATATATATACACACACACATATACATACACACACACGGTTTAGTACACACATATATTATATTGCTCCAGCAACTGAGAGGTTCTAGAAGCAATGACACTCCAGTAGCAAAGCACTTAGTGCGTAGATCTTGGTTTCCAATACCATTCTCTAATAAAAGGAACCATGGATCCTTAGATAAACAGCTGATTTTAGAACTGGGGCAAGACGCAGACAAGGTGATTCTGAAGCATATTGTAATGCCAGAAAGTAAGTGTCTTAGTGTCTTAGTGAGTTCAGGCTGTTGTAACAAAAATACCCTAGACTGGGTAGCTTAAACAACAGAAATTGAGGATGGTAAGTCCACGATCAGAATACCAGTATGGCAGGGTTCTGGTGAGGGTCTTCCTCCTGGTTTGTAGACAGATGTCTTCTCTTTATGTCCTCATATGGAAGAGACAGAGAGAGAGAGAAGAAGAAACAAGCTCCGTCTCGTCTCTTCTTATTCCATCACGAGGGCTCCATTTTTGTGACTTAATTATTTCCCAAAGGTTCCATCTCCAAATACCATCACATTGGAGATTACAGTTTCAACATATGAATTTTGAGGGGACAAAAACATTCAGTCTGTGGCAGTAAGGAAGTTTAAAAAAAAATTCACAATAATAGGGATATGTCAAAAAGACAGCAGTCAACTGAAAAAACTCCTAAAGGCCAAAGCTGAAACAATTTAAGCAAAAATAAATAAATAAATAATAAATTAGTATTGGATTATAACCCACAGTATAAATAAATATCCATAGTGATATAAACAAATGATTGCATATATAAATAAGTGGGTGAAACAGAGAAATCTCACATGCAGAAGAATTCCAAATAATTTATTTAATTGGAATTCTCTATCCTCAACAACGTGGGGCATAACTTCCCATTACTTTAGTGTGGATTGTGCATAGTGACTTGCTTCCAAAGAGTATAGTATGAAAATGGGAAAAAAGGATTCACTTTATAGGAGACAAACCTGACGACCGCTATCTTAGCCAGGTGATGCAAGTTAATATCAGCAGTAATAAGTTCTGTTGATAGTATGTACCTTTCATATGCTGAGAATACACTTTACCTCTGTTAGTCTTTCTCCCAAAAGTCCACATCCTCTCAGATATGGAAATCATGAGGAAAAACCTCAGATAAGTCTCAATTGAGAGACATGCTACTAAATACCTGACAAATACTTCTGAAGTACTCCTCAAAACTATTGAGGTCATCAAAAACAAGAAGAATCTGACAAACTATCACAGCCAAGAATAGCTTATGGAAACACAATGACTAATCATAGCATGGCATCCTAGATGAGACCTTGGAACAGGAAAAGGACATTAGGTAAAAGCTAAGGGAATCTAAATAAAGTATGGACTTCAGTTAATGATAACATATCAATGTTGGGTCATTAGTTGTAACGGATGTAGCATACTAATGTAAAATGTTCATCATGGGGGAAGTTGAACAGCCAAGTACATGCTGAGTACATGTTGCATGATCTCATTTACATAAGGCTACAAAAACAGCAAACGTAATCAATAGTTTTAGAAGTCAGGATAGTAATTCCATTTGGGGAGAAGGGAGAGGGTAATGACTGGGAGAGACACAAGGGAGTTTCTAGGAAGCTGGTGATGTTAATTTTCTTTGTGATTAGATGGACACATTTGCCTAGTGATAATTCATCATAATGTTATCCTTTCCCAATGGGTAAGTTCATCTTCAAATAGATGAGAAGTTAATTTAAAAGATATTTTTGAATTCAGTGACTATTAGCTTTAATTAAACTGGTCTAAACAATTTTTCCATTTAATATATATTTTAAAAGCAAGTTATCCATCAAGAACAAGGCAAAGACAATCACTTTTACTATTGCTATTCAACATTTTTTTCTGGAAATTCTAGCCAGAATAATTAGAGAAGAAAAAAAAAAAAAGGTATCCAAATTGGGCAGGAAGAAATAAAACTATCTCTATTCACAGATAACATAATTCTGTATAAGAAAAATTCTAAAGAATCCATAAGAAAACTACTAAAGTTAAAAATCAAATTCAGCAAAGTTGCAGAACAAAAGATAAACACACAAAAATAATCTATTATCTATAGCCAATTGACTTTTAATAAGGATTCCAACTCCATTCAATGGAGAAAGAATAGCCTCTTCAACAAATGGTCCTGGGACAAATGGATTTCCATAGGCAAATGAATGAAATTGGGCCCCTACCTCACACCATATACAAAAATCAACTCAAAATGAATCAACCACCTAAATATAAGAACTAAAGCCATAAAACTCTTAGAAGTAAACATAGCAGTAAATCTTCTTGACCTTAAATTTGGCAATGAATTCTTAGATATGACATAAAATCACAAACAAAAGAAAAAAACAGATACATTGGACTTAGTCAAAATTTAAAACGTTTACGCATGAAAGGACAATATCAAGAGAGTATGTAGATGACCTACAGAAAGGGAGAAAGTATTTGCAAATTATGTACACGATAAGGATTTAATATCCAAATATATAAAGAACTTCTAAAACTCAACAACACAAGCGACCCAATTAAAAAATGGGCATTTGTCCAAAAGAGATATACAAATGGCCAATAAGCACACAAAAAGAGCTCAACATTATTAGTCATTAGGGAAATGCAAGTAAAAATCACAATAAGATATTAATTCACACCTACTAGAGCAGCTAAAAAAAAAACCCAGAAAATTTCAAATGCTGGCAGGATGTAGAAAAATTGGAACCCTCCCTTGTACATTGCTTGAGGGAATGTAAAATGGTGAAATGTAGCTGTTGTGGAGAATAACTTGGTGGTTCCTCAAAAGCTAAACAAAGAGTTACCATATGTATTTGTCTGCTTGGGCTGTCATGTGAAATACCATAGACTGGGTGGTTTAAATAAGAGGAATTTATTTCTTACAGTTCTAGGGGCTGGGAAGTCCAAGATCAAGGTGCCAGCTGCTTTAGTTCTTGGTGAGAACTCTCTTGCTTGCGAAAAGAGAGCTCTGGTGTGTCTTCCTTCTCTTATAGGAGCACTAGTCCTATTATGGGGGCCTCATTCTTACAACCTTGTCTAAACCTAATTACTTTCCAAAGGCCTCATTTCCAAATACCATCACATTGGATATTAAAGCTTCAAAATGTGGATTTGGGGGTGACACATTTCCCTAGCATCACATAACCCAATAATTCTACTCCTAGATACATATACAAAAGAATTGAAAGCAAGGATTCAAACAGGTAGTTGTATACCACTATTCATTGCAGCATTATTCATAATAGCCAAAAGATGGAAACATCTCAAGTGTCCATCAGCAAATGAACAGATAAACAAAATGTTATATACATACAAAGGAATAATCTTCAGCTATAAAAATGAATGAAGTTCTTGATACAAGGCTCAACATGAATGAATCTTGAAGCCATTATGCAAAATGAAGTAAACTAGACACAAAAGGACAAACATGTATGACTCCACTTACATGAAATATCTAGAACAGGCAAATGCACAGAGACAGGAAACAGATTAGAGAGTTGGTGGGAGGGGGAAATAGGGAGTTATTGCTTAATGGATACAGTTTCTGTTTGGGGTGATGAAAAGTTCTGGAAAAAGATAATGGCAATGGTTACACAACACTGTGTATATAATTAATACCACTGCAGGTACAAGTAGTTAAAATGACAAATTTTATGTCATATATCTATTACCACAATAAAAATTTCCAAAAAAAGTTAGTGTCCATAAGAATTACAGAGAGAGAGAGAGAGAGAGAGAGAGAGAGAGAGAGAAAGAGAAAGTAAATAATCCATTATAAACTTTTATTCAACTAATTTTGGGTCCAACCTGTTGTTAAATTGTATGATAGAGTAAATATTTATATATTTGTATTCTCCCCCTTCCTCTCCATTCACACAACTACACCTCTGGTCCAGATCTAGCTTTTCCTCCTCTGTATTACTGCACTAGCTGATCTTTGGGGTCCACTCCAAAGATTTTACATATATATATGTACATATATATAATGGTGATGGTTGTACAGCACTGTGCATTTAAATAAAGCTCCTGAGTTGTACACTTAAAGGGGTTAAATGGCACATTTTATGTTATACATATTTTACCACAATAAAAAGCAAAAATAAAAAACTTAAAGATTAGAGAGATTAGAGAAGTTGCAATTAAGTAACTGGTAGAGATGGGATCCAAATGCAGTTCCTTCTGATTCTATGGTCTACATATTGTTAGACACATAAGAATTAAAACTGTTCAGAACTATCTATCACTTAGGATTTTTGAGCCAAGAAGTAATAGAACAAAAGTGACCTTTCCCTGTGATCACCCTAGTGGAAAGGATAGGCATGGAGAAAGAGTGGACCCCAAGAAGACAAGAGTGGTGCGTCACTCCTAGCATAAATGAGGTAGTTGAAGAAGGCCTCTCATCATCCTAACACATTCAGGAATGTGTCCTCATCTCCCAACCAGATGAATGTTAGTGTCACCAACCAAATTGAGCTCATTATAATTGGCTCTTGGGCACTAGATGTCTGAGAATACAAACCCCTCTACAGACTGCCTGCCTTCTATGGAGACAATGATTAAGTTAATGTCTGATCAATGGAGACAGACGAAGGACAGAAGACAAGGTAAGATACAGAGGATATATTTTTTCTATCTTTTACCCAAATTAAATCATAACTGACATTAACACCTAATTTTATTGTCTTATCTCCCTAGGTACAAATTTCAAAGTTCTACCTGCCTTTTTGCCAAGGGACCCAGGTTTTACTGTTGTCTTTACATATGGACTATAACATGAATACAGCTAAATACATTGGCACCTATCAGTACATGTGATTACTGATGGGAAGGAAGGAATGTTAGGTCAGGATGGTGTGGATACAGGTGGGAGGGTTAAATTCCCACCTGGCTACATTCTCTGGCTCTAAATGCTATTTCCGAACATCTACAGTTAGAAGAGAAGCCACGTCTTCTATCGCTGCTGCTGCTGAAGCTAAGTTGACAAATCATCTTTTGCAGCCCATGGAGACCCAGCAGAGGTATCTGGAGACACAAAGACTACTGACGCTTATGCTGTACTCTTTGGTTCTCACATTTTCCCCCAAGAGACCTAAGTGATAGAGTTTTAGAGAACTTGCCAGATTTTTATATTCGAAGAAGACCAAAAAAAACAAAAAAACAAACAAACAAAAAAAACCCAAAGCAGGTCTATTAATTCAATGAGAATTTTACATACTTATGTGTTCAATTGCCATCCCTTAGGATGCTCAGGGCTTTCCACTACAGGAAGGAGTATATTGAAGCTGAAAGAAGATACTCCTAAAAATATAGCACAGAAGAGGTTTCATCGTGTTGGTATATAGCAAAACAACAGACATGCAAATCTGAAGGCCTCTTGGGCTACCACATAGCGATATAAAAATGAAATCAGAATTTGAATGTTAATAACACTTAGGAAAGTAGCTAGAAATGTGAGGATTGCATTTAATCTCGTAGACTTGAAGCGCTTTGAGAGCAGTGACCACATCAAGTGAATAGTCATGTTCACTGCTGCATCTCCAGTGTCTAGCACAGGCACAGAGTAGGTGCTCAATGTGTATTTGCTGAATGGACGGATAGTAATACCACTAAAGTTGACTTCAGCAATGTCTTATAATCATTCTAATTGCATTATAAGTAAAAGAGACTCTAAACGGTGACATTGGAGTAATAAATACAGCAGGGTTTTCATGCATTGTTGGAAAAAAACATTGCTTCAGTGCACAGTTGCTGCAGATGTGAATTTAAATCTAAGATAATTATACTTGTAAACATTTTAAGATTGCATGGTAAGTTTGAGGCTGATTCAACTGGCTACTCATTTATCATAATTTGAAGTGAGTGGAAAGAAATCAGAAATCACAACTCTTAACTATTTTTCAAGGTTGCATCTCTCCTTCTACCTCATTCCATCTCATTTTTAAAAAATTGTTTTTTTCCTGCTGTTGTACCTACCCAATCTGACTCATAGGAGGATTCCCATATCCCTAATTATCTTGGGCTAGATGTGGGCAAATCTCTTCTATCTTTGGTTTGCCTGAGGTGAGTTGGAATATTTCAAAACTAACTTCACATACTCCCTTATGGAGTGTCCCCTCTCCTGGGTCACATATCCTCGGTCACATCTGGCTTAGGTGCCACAATCTGTGACAAATTTTGAATGGCCAGGAGCTAGAACAACATACTCCTCTGAGCTTTCATTTCTTAGTTTATATTTGGAGTTAATACTACCTACCTTGCAATATTAAAATAAGAATAAAAGAATGTGTATAAAGTACCTAGTATTGTGACTGGAACATATTAGGGGTTCAATTAATGGTTTGGTTGCTTTTCTCATTTTATTTTTCTAAACATAAGTCAATATCAAATCTGTAAAGACCGTATCATCTGATATTATAATATTTCCACTGGGAAATTAAAACATTTATACACACAAACACACACTCAGAGCTCTTGGATCATTTCTTTAAAAGGAATCCAATCAACGCATTTAAATTCTCCATCTAACGTTATATAGTATAAAAAAAGTAGTCATAGTCACCCCTTTGAAACTTAAATTCACTCTCTAACCACCTAACCTCTGGAAGTTCTCTGCCTGACTATTAAAAGCAGATGATGAATCACACTAAGAAGAAACTCTTATTGCTTCTGGGTTCTTACCATTACTGCAAATCCTTAAATTGCCCAGAACTACAGCTTTGAAGGCTGTTAGCTACTAAGATTTATATTATGAATTTGCACTTAATCTTTGATCCTGACATATCTTTTAGGCTTCCTATTTAATTATTTACTAGATATACCTTTAAAAGCCCCTTTGAACCAGCCCTCCCCATGGCTGCTCTTACCTCTGCGCAGGTGGGGTATATCCTGTCTTCCTAGGACCTGTGCTGCACCTGCCTGTCAGTGTTTGGGGGACTCTCCTAAAGGACTGATCAAGGAACTCGTCTTGGTCTGGAACTCAGTCACTGACATTTTGACTGACATCGAGCATGAAAATCACATTACCCTGGTTGTATAAAACCTTCACTGGCTACCTGTAAAGTACAGGATTATGTGTAAAGTCCTAGTTATTAACTTACAAGTCCTTAAATTGACTTGGGTTTGAATACCTCAGAGACATTCTGGAACCATACATCCTCAGTCGTTTTCTTTGGTCTCACTCAATTGGATTAGTTCTTTTTGGCTGAAGACATTGAGCTACGGGGCATTTTTAATGTTTGCTCTCTACTTATGGAATTTATTAACCATGGAGGTCAGGCTGTCTTACTCTCTGTCAAGCTTTCAGTCCAAATTTAAGAGGTACCTTTTCCAGATTGCTGATTTGGTTAAATAAGCCATAAATCGATCCACTGTTGTTTAGTTTTTGAATCAGTGTTCTTCTTTGGTATTTTCATGAATCTGCTCTAAGAGTTTGTTTGACATGTCACAATTACATTTTATATTATTCCACTTAATATCTTTTTTTTTCACATGCTGGCTTGAAACACTGTCAAAGTGAATTTACTAATTAAATGCTTTGCATGACATATTACCTTTTCCCATCTGCTTCAGAGGATGTCACAAGGACAATGAGATGTTACATGCAAAAGTACTTGGATTGTGAAACATCAGGTTTTAAATTCAATTATGCACATATATTCACCTTATTTTGGTTATTAATCAGTCACTCCACTGTTATGGTGCTCAAAAATTAATTGTTGAATGATGAGTGAATGCCAGACGCAAAGGGGAACACAGGTATAGGTCATAGATTTCTTTAGTAAACTTTAATCTAGCCTCTTTTGATAAGGCATAAATATGTCTAAAGTTAGCTAACAATAAGACAGTTAAATAGCAGGCGGAGATAACAAAGAAAAATATGGCACAGGATACCACAAAATTAATGGCCAAATGTATTCCACATATAATTTATAGCTCTACAATTTCTTTCTTTTTTTATTTCAGAGTATTACGAGGGTACAAACGTTTTGGTTACATGAATTGCTTTTGTGCCATTTGAGTCAAAGTTATAAGTGTGCCCAGTACCAAGATAGCATGCATTGTACCTGTTAGGTGTGAATTTACCCATCCCCCTCACCCGCAATCTGCTTGGTTTTCACTGAGTTTTGTGAAGCTTCCTCAGGCTGGTGCAGAGAGGGAGAAATCTGACTGTGAGAGGTTGGGTTTGCATTGGACTCGTGTGTGTATGTGTGTAGGAATGGAGCAGGCAAAAAAAGTGCTGGGGAAGTTGTAGGGTATTATAAGATGTAATAATGGCAGGAAAGAACAGTTCACCATGGTTTTATTTAAGTTGGAGTAGGGGCATATAAATTAAGTCCGTTTCCATTTGGCTGGAAGATGAGTTAGGGGAAAAAAAGATAGTGAGCAGGGCTTTAGTACACATTTAAGTTATCAAATTAAGGTTTCCCATTTTTTTAAATGAGGAGAAATATTTATTTCATTTTTCTTAAACTCTCAAGACACTTGGTTGGGGTCAGAGTGATGGGCTAGGCAAGGATAGGGATATGAGAAAAGTTCTTTAGGGAAGTGAAAATAGACGTAGTGGCTGGTTGTATTCTCCTTTCTGCTTTGGCTTCTCTGTTTGAGGACTGGTTGGTGGGACTGTGGAGATGAGGTGTGAGAGCTAATGCTAGAACTTGATTGCTTATTTGAGCATCACTGCTGGAAACATTTAAACATACGAAATCTCCCTTAAAGCTCTCCCATAGTAGTCTTTGAATCCTGTTTGGAAAGAAATGTATTATCAACATGGCATAAGAAAGCACAGTCAGTTCAATCCAATCCAACTCAATTCAAGTCGGCAAGTAACTACCATGGCCTTCTGTGCCATGTCATCATTGTTGCCACCGTCAGGAGGTAAAGGGAAGTAGCAGAGCTTAGAATCTTGCAAAGACAGCTTCACATGTGGGAAACATCCATCTGGTGGGACAGAGACTAAACACTAAGATTAGTACCAAGTATTGTCCATCTGCGGTCCCAGAATTCAGAGGGGGGAAGAGAAAGGATTTATTCTGGCTCAGTGGGTTGGGAGACTCATTCCTCAAAGTGTGGTCCACAGACCAGCAGTGCTAGTATCACCTGGAAGCTTGATAAAAATTCAGAATCTCAGACCTCATCTCAGACCTACTGAGTTAGAATCTTCATTTTAATGAGACCCCAGGTGGTTCACGCACATCCCAGTTTAGGAAGCTCTGTGTCAGAAGACGCTAACTAGCCTGTATGAGATTGAAAACATCCAACAGACACCGGGAGGAAAAGAAACCTAGGCCTGTGGAGTACTTTGTACTCCAATTTTAGCTTTGTACTCCCTAAATCTCTCCTTCTGGCATATCTCCTGGACTTTAATGGACCTTGCACAGAGTAGCCAAGGACATGGTTGGCTTCAAGTACAAGGAAAGTGCTGCTTAACGGCCAACGCTGTTGAAATGTACTCCTGAGTTCTGAGAGAAATGTAGGAATATTTGGAAGGTGGACACAGACTTGGGAATAGGCAAGGACTGAAAATGCCCTTCCAGCATGTCTGGTTCCATGCATAAGTGCCTGCAGCTATGGATTTGAGCCATTGCTTTCAACAGTTAAAAGAACTATACATGCGCCAAAAAAAGAAGAAGAAAAAAAGAAAACAACCAAAAATTCCACCAACTTGTTTCTGTCATATGAGTTCATGCTTGTCTAGTTTGAATTAATTAGAGTAGTTTATTATGAGGCAGGAAGAGAATAGACATTTTAATGGAATTGGCAAAACCGAAGCCACAATGCCCAACAGAATAGACTACAAGTAAACAGCTATGCCATGACTTTCTTCATAAGAAAGGGTTCCTCATGCCTAGAATTAATAGTGATTAAACAGCTTCACAGAACATCTTACAGTTATTACAATGCCTGCCTGCCTTCCTTTTTCCTTCCTTCTTTCCTTTATATCTTTCTATTAATATAAGCTTTAAAAATAATGTGGTACTCGTGCAAATCAAAACCAGCTGAAAGCTTGCCAAGGCCAAGATGTAATTGAAGATGGCATTTAAGCCTTGTGTCTCCTTTGTCTCCAGAGATATCAACATAAAATAAAAGACTTCATCAGGTAATGTTTTCTTCATTATTCAACATCACAATTCTGAAGCGAAAAAAGATAATTAGACATACGGTACTGTCGACACATAGTTTATGAGGAGCTTCTAGTTAATTAGTTATGGTAAAAGGTTTTCATATAGTCATAATTACTTTATATTTCAGAGGAAAAGAAGCAAACATACATGTATTTTATTTTACCTGGTGACAAGTTTATCAAAGTGATGCTGATGTTTTGATGATTCTTCGGCACCTTCTTCAGACTTCCCAGGATATAATGCAAAGTGTCAGAAGGAGATTTTAATAGCACAACTCTTGTTAACTTTAATAGGAGCTACACATCTAAAATCTTTACACATCATCTTGCTAGATTCTATAAGAAAATATCATGTTCTTGGTGTTCTGAATTTCCTCTGTCATAGATGCAAGGCTTATCTATGAACTAACTCAGAGAATGGTTACAGTAATTTTGTTTAATGTGTGAAAGAAGCCACCTTCATGAGAATACTTTCTCTATTCAAATTTTTAGGGTCAGCCGCTGAATTAAAAATGATGACAAAAATAATATACTGGGAAATGTAGCATTTTATATTTGTTTTAAACAATTTTAATTTATAAAAACTCTCTTTTTTTTACTGTTTCTACTAAATTGGTTATGCACGATTGCAATCTAATTAAGAAACAAAGAGAACTTGAAAATAAGATCAATCTTCTTGGTTTTCCCATTTGTGTCTGTACCAATTCCAATAATGTCTTAGCTGAGGGAACAGCCCAGTGACCTCTGTCATGTCTTGTACCCACATGGGTGCTCTGGAGCACAGGTTGTCTAATCTCTAGTGATACCTACCCACAGAGAGAAAATTAATCTGGCAGCAACATGCCCTTGATTGTTAATCTCTGAAGATGCCACATGGCTGATGTATACGTAGGTATGTAATCAAGGTGTACTCAACCATGGGGCTAGAACACAATTTCCTCAATCCCAGTTGAATTCTTTATTTATTAGAACAGAAGACAGAAACCTGAGATATATGCTAAGAAGGCAAATGGACTAATTTTCCACAGCACCATGCAGAATGCTAATGTCACCTTATCTACTGCAAGTTGCCAGCTGGTCAGCTTCAAGAGTTGGTAGCAGGGTTCATGCTCTCTAGTCCTGCCATATTGCCTGATGGTATAATTCTCGTAGGTAGGTATATGGGAATAATAGTAGTTGTCATTTCTTGAGTGCTTAGTGATGCTTGCACTATATTGCATACTATATGGACTTTTTCACTTAGTCAAGGCCTTGCCACCTCTTAGATGAGTGACTCAGGGGCAAGGTACTTAAACTTTCCAAGCCTTGGTTTCCTCATTTATACAATGAGACTAATAACAGGATTAAGACAGATAACAATGCAAGAAGATTAGCACAATGCCAGACACACAGTAAATGCTCAGTAAATATCAGCTACTATTATTTTTATTCTGAAAATAATTCTAAGACTTAAGTACTTATTATTATTATACTCATTTAACAGATGATGAAACTCAAATTTAAGGAGGCTAAATCATATAGTTAATATGTAGCAGAGTTGGCATCCAAACTCAGGTCCCAAACCCAAGTTATTAGCCTTATTAGAAATAACTGTCACAACCCTGAACCATTATCTTCTCCCTTGACTTTGTCCCTTGACTCTCCATCCTGGTAGACATACTGGAAAATGGGATCTAAAGCTCTAGTTCCTAGGACTTAACACTGTTGTCTAGCTTTTGTGTGCATCTGGAGAAACTAGGAGCCTGGTCTGTGTGTCCCTAACTTTGCTTGCTTCAACCTGCCAGGCTTTAAATGCCTTCTATCCATAATTTATTTACTTCATTTGAAGGTGGGGGCACGGGGAGAAGAAGCACCCAGCTAGAACTTCCCAGATACACTTGTTATCCTAGTCTGCTTGACTGGTCTCTTGTGATGAATGGCACAGCTCTCAATGTTCTGAGTTTTTTCTCTATAATCCTCCTGGCATGGTTTTTGTTTCCAACATCATTTCCTAGGATGCTAACATATTTTTCTTGGATAAGTCAAGAAGAGACCTCCTCATTTCCCTAGCTAGAGAAAAATCAGTCTCAACATTCAGCACCTACAACATCCCTTCCACATTTTCAAGTGAACCAAAAAAGGCAATGGATTCTTAGCATAGGTTTCAAGTTTGCTAAATGCAATCCTACAGTGTGCTGATATATTGATTACATAGGAATTGTGCTAATAAACTATGGTTTTCATAGCCTAACTGAAGAAAGTGACTAAGTAAATTATATTTGACTGGGAGCATGAAGAGCCTGAATAAGCAAGATCAAAGAGTTATCATGTTGTCATTAATGTGATTCATATCCGGCATCCTCATTTCCACCCTCAATGTAAACATATGAGTTATGTCCCCCAGACATGGAATTATGACACAGAGTTATGCCCCAGTAAAGAAGAGCCATCTTGAATCTTATTTCCTTGAGATAATTAAGACTGCATTTACTATTTCTATCTATTTTTAATGGGAATATTTTTAGCTACGATTGTAATCACTAATAATCATCCTTCAACCTAAGAAACAAACAGATCTAGAATGACAAAATAATGCTTGGAAGTAATCTCTCTTTGTTTCTTCTTAAAGGAAGAAAAATGTTTTAGTATATTTAAAGTGAATGGTTTCTAAAATTTGTGATAGTTCAGGTCCAATTAACATTTTAAGCTTGTTTATACAGAACACCACAATATTCAAAGTTCCTGAATAAATAATTCTCAATTAAGTGTGTTAATTAATTCTCAATTAATCATGCTAACTTACACTAATTTCTAATGTAATTACAAAATTGAAGATTAACCTGGAAATTTGGAGGAGCAATGTTTCTGTTAACTAAATAGGAATAAATTATACAGGCAAGAGCAGAGGTAGGGTTCTTTTTATTTTGTTTGGCTAGCTCGATGCCTACAAAGTACAATAAAATCTGGGTTACATCTGCCTTTAGTATCTAATCCACTTGCAAAATTATGGAGTCAACTGTATCCTCCATTTCACTCCCACCTGTGTCCTTTGTCTTTAACATTCCTTATGTTTTCAAAAGCTGCCACTAACAATGAGATCAACTCTAGCCATAAAATGAAAAATAAGACTGGGATCTTCTAAAGCATTTTGTCAGTATCTGCCAAGACTGTTGAAAAGCCACAAAATTGCTAGACTTGTTGACTATTTAAAGAGACTAAGAAAGTGTGAGAAATCTTTGTTTGCTGAACCAAAATTAAAGACTCTCCAGGATTTGCCCATTATGACTGTGGCTTGAATTACAAAGATCACTGTCTTGTGAAGGTTCAAATACATGTAAGAGAAAATTGGAGTGGCTGCCGGCAGTGATAAAGAATGCCATGCCTTAACCATTGTAAGAAGTGGGGATGTCTAGCCCTGATTTTATGAAGTGCTGCACTTTGCACACTAAAGTATATTTATAGAGTTTGAAGGGCTAAATTTCTCTATGACTTACTGATATTCATCCACTTAGTCAATCAGTTAACAACCACTGTGTGTGTGTATGTGTGTGTGTGTGTATGTGTATGTGTGTGTGTGTGTGTGTGTGTGCATTCCCCCGTGCTGGGCTCTGTGCTAAATCTCGAGTATAGAAAGATGAAAAAGTAAAGCCCTAGCCTTCAAGAAGCTTTCACCCCAGCAGAAGTGATGGATGCCTCATACTTTCCTCAGCAGAAAATTACTTCTTAGAGAACACAAGTTATCAATAGGGAAAAAAATAAAAAAATAAAGAAAAGACTACTAGGGAGAATTTGAGGAATCAAAAGGACACAGCACTTTGAGAATATGACTCATCGAGCAACAATTTCCATCTCACAGTTCACATTACTGACCTATCCCAGACTCATGGACGGAAGTATTTGGAAGGTTTACATACAATGGAATAATTCATCTCATTCCAAAGCTATAAGGAAAGGGTCATACTTGCTTCCTTCACCTAGAGGCTCCAGGAGAGATATTTTCCTATGAGTTAGTGATGAAGAATCCACTGGAATCTGATATAATCCTTACTTCCCCATCCACAAAGCTTGCTGACTTATGTTAGGTCCTAAACCCATTTTTAACTCCTAATGAAAACAAATGTTCTTCTGAGGCAGAGCATCTGTGGACCTGGAGTGCTGCGAAAAATAACAAACAAATGTTTCTCAAGTACTTTAAATATCCAAAATGAAATTTGGCACATTAGAGCCAAGTATTTATTAATGACAGGAATTGCTAACGTGCTAAGAACAAAGGAAAGTGCCAAGCACTTAATCATTCATCTTATACTTTTTAATTTATTGTGATTTTCTTTAACAGCAAAACTGATCTTGTTATAAATCATTAGTCATAAATTACTTGGTTAAAATCTTATGACTGTTCATTTGAGTAAACCATAAGGTATATTTCTGCTATAATTTAAAAAGCTACCAAATGAACTATAATTCATTTACTATTAACATCCAAGTAAGAGCTATAAACCAAAAGAAGAAAATGAGTCATGGTTGCATTGCAAGAATTCACTTCAGGGAAATATCAAACAATTAAATATTATTTTCAGTACACTGGGATTAGCTGTTATTTGCAACTCAATCACTTGTAGCACTCTGTTTCATGATAGAAAGTGCAAGACACATGATTAATCCTGACATGTTATCTATTAACATTAATCTAGATTACTGTCTTCCAACGCTAGTTTGTTTCAACTCTAGGGTATTTCCAACTACCTTAAGGGATTTTACAGAATTCTTCCAAATTCCCCAAACAAAATTAATTTTAATTCACATTAATGTTAAAAATAAATATATGCCATATGGGAGACTAAGGGACAGAAAACAGAAAATTAAACTAATAACTTAGAACAAGATTCCTAATCATTTGCCAACTTGAGGATTTAGGTAACACTTTTTAAGCCATAAACTCTCAGTAAATAGGAGTATCATTCTGAAAACCGAGAAAAATATTACTGAGTTTTAAGCTCTCAAACTACATTTTGAGGTCTCTTGATGGAACACTTTTCTTTACGATGCACTGATTCTAGCTTCAAAAACATTTCCAAACTTTCTTGGTCTTTCTAAGTTTAGGTACGGATAATCTTTCACCCCTACATACTTGCTGTATGATTTATAACACACTTCCACATGCAGTATCTCACCTGATAGGCAATGCTGGTGACATGTTTGGCCATGGAGAAAGAGAAACTGAAGAGGCTATCTCAGAGAATGATCTTCACTAGACATAATCTCAGGTGGAATATAGGTTATTCTACACCACCGAGAGTTTAATAGTAGCCTTGGGGCACTTGGGGAACAATCGGTGATAGAGCAAGCTGCTACTTTGCTTTCACCTTCCCAGCTCCAACACCACCTATAGAAGCTAAATGATGCATGAATTTGGCTTCAAACCGTCCCACTCCCAAATAAAGTAGAGGGAGGGATGGTTGGGAGCCAGTGGCAGGGAGGATAAAAGAAAATGGTGGGTTTAGCATAAACTGAATTTAAAGGAAGCAGTGTGTGTAGGGATCATGTGGAGAAACCAGGTGAGCAGGCAGGTAAACCACGTGGATGGCAAGTGGACAGCTCAGAATGGGGCCATTTGAAATGACACCTACTGATGAAGGCGCTTGATATGCAAAAGGAGAGCCACTCGCTCTTTAAAAAAAACAACCCTTATACACAAATTACAAAGATGCTGTGCTTGTTTATCAAGAGTGTTTTTTACACCAAAATTTCATCCCTATTTGTGATAATATGAACCTAACCCATATTTCGATTTTAATACTTATTCAGAAGAATATACTTAGAAATAATACCTAGATAGTTTTAATGTTTTGGGCATGAATATAATTTTAATATACTTAAAACTGAATCAATATACTGATGGCATCATTATAAGAAAGAAAATACTAAAGAAACTATTAATAATTTGGGAATTCTGGTTCACCTAGGTAATGTTAGATCTATCTACTGAAGAATTACATTAGACCCTGATATTAGTAAAATGCAAAGCAGTATACATATGATTTTTCATGCTATTAGGCTAGTCTCTGAATCTCTCCCTGCAGGTGGTAGACACAGAAACTCCTTTGAAGGAGTTTCTGGTCCCTGTAGGATAGCCAAGAATCATAAAACTAATTATCTTTAGTTGTTTTAGTAACAGTTGTTCATCCAACAACTTTTTGAAAACTCTTCAGCAGTCTATGATCCTGGCCTTCAAGAAGTACAGTTCAGCGTAATAAACAGATACACCCACAAATAAGATTAACACAGCAAGGTAACGGCTACAGAAGAGGTAGGCACAAAAAATTCTAGAAGCTCGTAGAAGGGAGTGATAAGCTCCTTCTAGGGGAGGTAGGAAAACTTTCTCAGCAAAGCCAGCACTTACATTCCCAAATGAAGAAGAGAAGTTACCAAGTATAAGAGAAGGACATTCAAGGCAGGGGCAAGAGCGCATGAAAAGGCATGAAGGTATATTGATAAAATGCATGCTCCAGGGAAGAGGGAGATGTGTTGTATGCCTGGGGCATGGCAGACAAACACAGAATAAGGGCAAGTGTACAATACAGCAGGAGGGTAGATGTAAAGGGTGAAAGTTCTGGAAAACAAGGCACTTACAATACAAAAATCTCCAGGAAAACAATATTGGACTTGGAAATCATTTTAGCCTTGTCCTTTCCCCCAATTCTGACCCTTCTAGTAGGTAGTTGATTCAAGAGAATACCAACCTAACGATAGAAATCAACAAGAAACATGACTTTATCTCTAGAAATATGCTTTATAGTTTATTTGCTAGAACACATTTATTTTATACTGAACTTATGGCTTATTTTTAATATTTGAAAATACCAAAAATAAATCTAGAAAGGATTTGTGCCTTGATTGTTAAGAAGTGCCAGATCCCTACAATTCTATTGGAAAAGTAAACGACTTCATGTGTACAAATATAATAAAACCACGATCCACATTTACAACTAAACACAAATGAGACCAAATTTTCACCTCCTGTGTGTTTCCTCTGGCTGTAATCTTCCCAAGTCTACTAAGAAGCTGCTGGGAAGTATGCCTATCATGAAAATCGCTCAATTTTCAAAATGATCTATGAACCATAACAGGAATCTTGGTAGTTAACTGCCTACAATAACATAAAAATGCCTCCCAGCCTTTAAAAAGTTGGTAGAAAGAAGTAAAAAATGACCCTTACAAGGGTCTTTATTTAATCCATTTAAATCTCAGTATACCAGAAAGCATTAAATGTTTAAAAAATAGAGGATGGTTATAATAAGATATATAAGCTTACAGTATGATAATATGATGAGAGAGATAGCCAGTTCCTGGGTTAAAATCCAGGGTCCATCACTTATGAGCTGTGTGACTTTGGGTAAGTTATTTAGCCTCTCTGTGCATAGGTGTCCATAAAATGCATGCAATAATAGTACCTACTATATAGGGTTATTATGAGTGTGCTGAGTATCTTCTCTTTGCCCCTTTAGTTCCACCTCCAACCTCTCTCCACCCTGCTTCTGTACCCTGGAAGACCAGCCCATACAGGTGGCATCAATGAGCTCTTTGCTCTCTGGCTGTCTGTTGGGTTTGGCCGATGGGAGGCACTGGCAGGGGAGGCAGGAGGAGAGTGAGGATGGAGTGTTTATCCCCCTTGTTCCCTTGCTGACACATTGCCATGGGGTGTCTGCAACCCAATGCTCCTGTCGGGCAGCCTCTGGGAAGAGACTCTCTCTGAGTACGTCTAACCATTCCCTCCCTGTGACCCTTCAGAAAGGCCAGGGGATGGTAAAGGCTCCCTGCTGCTGTGAGCCAGGGTGTTGCACAATCCCCTAGTGCATTTTCTAAATCCCACTCATACATTTGTAAATATTCCTTTTATTCAATTTGCTTCAATTTATCCAATTTGAGCATGCCATCTGTTTCCTGCCAGGATCCTGGCTAACAGAATGAGTCCACTTTTGTAAAGCACTTAGAATAAGAGTTGGCCCATGATAAGCACTATATAAGTATTTAATAAACAAATAAAATAAATGAGATTTAGAAACTTTTTTGTAGTAGACATTAAATATATCTTTCTCTACCCTGCCATACAAAGCAAAATCTTCAGAAGCTTTTTCCCAAATAAAACTGTTCTTTTCAATAGACTTTTTGTGCATGGAATAACCATCATTCTATTTTTAATCATGTTTGTAGTGCTTTGGTTAAAAAATTCTGTTAAGTAAAATACTATTAAAGTTGTTTTTTATTCGACACGAGCCTATGGGGAATTTATATAACAATATCCATTATAATCATTACATATAGTTATTTTTCCCTTTTTAATATTATATTTTGTTGTCCTTTATATGCCTTTTGTCATTTGTGCAAAATTGTCTCCTTTGGTGTTTTAAAACAATTTGGAATGCAAACACTTATTTTTTTTATTCAAATAATCAAAGAGAACAGTATTTCACAGATGTTTCTAAAATTTTAAATGTATCTGATAAAAACTAAAGGCATGTTTTGTGCATTAAAGACAAGAGATTTTGCATGTCAGATTCCATCTTTTCCATCCTTCATTTCTTGACTCTAAAGTTCTGAGACTTCTTTCTCCTCACCCCCATTTTATTCCAGGATATTTATCTATTTTGTATACTACTACTTTTTAAAAATCACTGAAATCAGATAGCAGGAGCAGCCTTCTAGTTGGAGATCTTGTTTACTGATTTCCATTTTGGCAAGTGCTTACCTCAGATTCATCTTGGTGGTAACATCTCCAGTATTTTTAAATTCTAATTTATTTCCTAATATTCTGCAGTACGGCCTTGAGCAAACTGCAAAAAAGAAAAAGTCTGAGACTTCATGGATCTGAGGGTATCCTTTCTTTTGCACTTATGTATGGATGACTTGCCTAAATGGGATATTCCAAGGTTCCCCAGTTTTTTCCTAAGCGTTCTATAGATGTTACTCCAGTATCTTGCAATAATTGCTATAGTAGGAAAATGTGAGGATAATCAGGTTTTTACCATTTTGAAATTAAGCAAGTTTGCTGGCTAGAAGACCAAAAAAATTAATCATGTTTTTTACTCTAGCAACAAACATTTGGAAAATATAAATTTATTTTTAAAAGACACTATTTACAAAGCAACTAAAAGTATATGATATCTAGGAATAAATTTACCAAAAATTATGAAACTTTATTGAAATTTCACTGAAAAAGATCTAAATAAATAGATATATTACACTCATGAATAAGAATAGGAAGACTCAGTATTATAAAGATGTCAATTCTCCTTCCTAAAATCTATATATTCACTGTAACTGGGACTACTGGTTATACATATGAGAAAAACGTGTTTCTATCTCACACCATACAAAATACAGTCAATGTAGATTCAAGACCTAAATATGAAGGCAAAATGTTAAGACTTTTAGAATAAAATAAAGTAGAATATCTTTATTACTTCATGGTATGGAAAGGTTTCTTAAGTAAGATGAAAAACCACAAGCCACATAGAAAAATGATTAATATGACACGTTAAAATTAAAGACTTTAATTCATCAAGAAACACAACTTAAAAGTAAAAAAGAAAAAAAAAAGAAAGAAATAAAGCCAGACTGGGAGAAGGTATTTGCAAAACATCTAACTGACAAGGATAAATATAGAACTCAGTAAGAAAAAAGATAAAAAATTCAATAGGAAAATTGACAAAAGACAGGAACAGATATTTCATAGAAAAATATGGATTACTAACAAATGAATAGAAAGGTGATAAATCTTAATAGAATCAAGAAAGACTAAAATAAGATCCACAGTAGATACCATTTGTGCCAGCTGTATTGGCCAAAAAATTAAAAGTTCTGGGAATATGAACTATTGATAAGAATGTGAAACAATAGAAACTCACAGAATGATGGGTTGGAGTATAAGTTGATACAATTACTTTGGACAGGCATTTAATGTTATCCAACCAAGATGCACATATCCTCCTATGATCCAGTAGTTCCACTTCTAGAGTAGTGGCTCTCAAACTTGACAGTGCATCAGAACCTCCTGGAGGGTTCATTACAACACAGATTGCTGTCCCCACCCTCAGAGTTTCCAATTCAGTAGGTCTGTGGTGGAGTCCAATTACAGTATTTGTAATGCCAACAAGATCCCAGGTGCTACTCAGGCTGCTGGTACAGGACCACACTTTGAAAACCACTATGCTAGAGAAACTTCCAAACTCATGAATCCATGTACAGGAAAGTTCATAGCATCATTCTGGTAATAACAAAAAATTGCTTATTGCAAAGTCAAATAGCAAGAAACAAAATTGTAACCACCCAAATATTCATGGAAGGGAGGATGAAAAACTAAATTGTAATTTTTTTCATTAAATATTGTAGAGCAGTAAAAATGAATGAACAGCAGCTGTGTGTATCAACTTAAATGAATATCAGAAAATACAATGTTGAATACCAAAAACAAGTTTCAGAAGAAAACACAGAGTATAATACTGTTTATTTTGAGTTCAAAAGCATGTACAAACTATATATTGTTTAACAATAAGCATGCTTATATTAAAAAGTTAAGGTAATGATAAAACTCAATATAATGGTTACTATGTGTAGGTGAGCAGAGAGAGGCAAAATCAGAGAAGGGAAAATAGTGGAGTGTTCAACAATATTTGGTTATGTTTTATTTATTTAATTTTTGACTTTTTTTTTTTTTTAGAGATAGGGTCTCACTGTGTTGCCCAGACTGGAGTACAGTGGCTATTCACAGGTGTGATCATAGCGCAAGACAGCCTTAAATTCCTGAGCTCAAGAGATCCTCTAACCTTCTCCTCCTCCTCAGTAGCTAGCTTGTCTTATTTCTTAAACTAGATGTAGAGCACACAAATGTTTGACATATTATTTTTAGGTTGTTCATGATATATGAAACATCTAAAAAATAAATTTAAAATAACTACATGAAATTTAAAATGGACTCTGAGCTTTCTCTTTGAAAGTTGAAAACTCTCAGGGTGGGAAAAAAAAGAAAATTGAAAACTCTTATGTCCCAGTTTTAAGTGGCTAAGGATATTTCTTGGTTTATGATATTACTTTTATTCAGTTCTGAAAAATGTTATTCTGGTATGACTTTTTTTCATGCCTTTACTATTTGTTTGATCTTGAGAATATTTTTCACACAATTTAGGTATCCCTGTTATTATCTTTTTTATCAGTTGTCTTTTCTTGAATTTTTCATTTCTACCACATTCCAAACATACTTATTAAATTTATCATCTATTTCATTGTTTTACTTTCTAGCATCATCCATCTCGTGAGAACTTTTTCTTTTTTAAAAAAAAATTTTAATAGAATATTTTATTTAACCCAATATATCCAAAATACAATAGTTTCAACATGTAACTGATATTTTAAAACTTATTAATGGGCTATTTTACACTCCTTTTTCCTACTAAATCTTTTTTTTTAAATTTCAGAATATTATGGGGGTGCAAACGTTTAGGTTGCATATATTGCCATCTTTCATGACAACTTTCATTTACAGCTAGATTTCATCCATTTAAATTTTATTTTGCCATGGGGAAAAAACTATAAATTTTTTAGGTTTATCTCCAGCCAAGCATTCTTGACTGAGATCCATGAAATCTCTGAAATCATATGCAAAATTTATGTTTGTGATTTTTTTTAATCTGGGGAAGCGATCCATATTTTTACCAGACTCCTTAAAGTGTTTAACTCTGAGAACTATTCTGTTCTTTTTATGTTGGAGAAAATCTGCCTCAAATTATTTTTCTGTTAATTTATTCTCCATTAAGTTTTCCCTATTGGTAAAAAAATCTTGTTTTATTTTACAGTTATCTTAACAGGGTATCACAGATCAGTTTCTTAATTTGCATTTTGATTAATAATCCAAATATTTTCATGGATCTAAACAAAAAAAATTAAAGGCTAAAATTTTAATTCCTGACCATAGTACTGTACATTCTATGAATGAGGCTATGAATCAGAGGCATGATATCAAATTTTTTCCATTTTTATTTTATAAAAAGACATGAAAGTGAATACAGAAATCTTTGACGAGAAGGGGCTGTTTATAGCTGGCAGAATTTTGGAAAATGTGTTGGAGGAATTGGCATTTCCCCTGAGCCTATAGATGGGTAGGGACAGGAGGAAAGGGTGGGGAAAGGGAAAGAGGAATGAGGTAAGGGAGCAGCATAGCAAAGACAAGGTATCAGAAAAGTGCACGAGAGTTTGGTAAAAGGAGGCATTTAAAAGGCTGAAAGTATGTATACGGTGGCAGCATGAGATATGTTTTCTTTTTGGTAATATTTACAAACAGTGAAATGCACAGATCTTTAGAAATGAGTTTTGACAAACACATGCACTTGTATATGTTCCCAAACTCTATGAATACAGAATATTATCATCATACTAGAAAGTTTCCACATGCCCCTTTCCAGTGAATTCCAGCCCTTACTACCAACTCACTCAAAGGTAATCACTGTTTTGATCTTTCAACATAGATTAGTATAGCCTGTTCTCAAACTTCATATAAATGGAATTATACAGTATAATATGTCCTGTTTTTGAAAGACTTCTTTCACATAGCATAATGTTTTTGAGATTCATGTATGCTGTTGCCTTTATTGGTAGCTTGTTTCTTTTTATGGCTGAGTAATGTTCAATTGTATGAATATACCATGGTTTGTTTAATCCATTCTGTTGATGGGATGTTTATAAGTTTCAACTGTTATGAATAAAGGGGCTATGAACATTCTTGTATACATTTATTTTTTGTGGATATATGCTTTCACATCTCTTGGGGAAATAACTCTAAGTGGGATTGCTGGATAATAGGATAAGTGAATGTTTGTGTTAAAAGCAACTGCCAGATTGTTTCCTATTTTACACGCCCATAACGATGTATTAGAGTTCCGGTAGTTTCATATCCTCACCAATGTATGGGGTTGTCAGTCTTCTCAATTTCAGTGGTCATATAATTATATCTCACTATGGTTTTAATTTGTATTTTCTTTATGACTTGAGGTTAAGCATCTTTTTATAAACTTATTGGATACACACACACATATACATCTCCAATACATATACTATATATATGTATGTGTGTGTGTATATATATGCACACACATCTTTATAAAGTGTGTCCAAATTTTTCCCATTTTTCATTGGATTATTTGTTTTAGTCTCTTTACTATTGGCTTATAGGAGTTCTTTATATATTTTGGATACAAACTTTCTTAGATACATGTTTTGTGAATATTTTCTCCCAGTCTGTGATTTACCTATTCATTTTAGCAAGGGTATCTTTTGATTAGCAGAAATTTCTAATTTTGTTTATGACTAATTTATTCTTTTTTTTCTGTTACGATTATTGTTTTCTGTATCCGGTCTAAAGAAGTTTGGTTTACTGCTAAGTTTTGAAGATATTTTCTCGTTTTCTTCCAAAAGTTTATGGGTTTAGCCATTATGGTTAGGTCTAGGATCCATCTCAAACCAATTTTCATGTATGGTGTGAAACAGAAGCTGAGGTTCATATTTTTCCATATGTGTATCCAGTTGTTCTGGCACCATTTGTTCAACTGACCTCTCCACTGGATTTATTTAATTAATTTCTGTTCTTTATTTTTTTCCTTTTCCTTTCTTTCATTTAATTCTGATTTACTTTGCTCTTATTTTTATAGGCCAAATCCTAGGCCATTAATTTCTTTCCATTCTTTTATTTTCTATTATACGCATTTTAAGCTATAAATTTCTTTCTAAGCACTGCTTTAGCTGCATCCTAAAAATTTTGATATGCTGTTTTCACTATCATTCAGGTCAAAATATTTTCTAATTTGCCATATGTTTTCTTCTTTAACCATATATAATTTGTCATTTAGCTTTTAAATATTAGAGAGGATATAGATATATTTTTACTATTGATTTCTAACTTAATTCCCTTGTACTCAGAGGACATACACTGCTTTCAATCCTTTCATGTTTGTTTAGAATTGTTGTATAACCCAAATATAGTCTGCCTTGCTGAATGTTCTACGTGCGCTTGAAAAAATGTGCATGCTGCTGATATTGGGTATGGTATTCTATAACTATCAATTAGGTCAAGATGGTTGATAGTGTTCTTCAAATTACTTATATCTTTATGCATTTATTTTGCTTAATTTTTAAAAATCAAATGTTAAGAATGGAGGGTTAAAATCTCCAACTATGAATGTGGATTTGTCTATTTTCCTTTTTTACTTGTCAGTTTTTATTAAAATGCATTTTGAAATTCTGTTGTAGGATACATATATTTAGAATTGTTATGTCTTTTTGATGTAATATATCATATATGTGAAACCTAAAACTACATTTTAGAATAGACCCATCCCTCCATGACATTTATTGTATATATTACATCTACATACACTAAATTTCCTCAATACTCTTTCTATTCCATTTTCTTTCTGAGAATTACTAGATCTTTTTATATTGTTCCACAGGTCCCTGAGGCTCAGCTCATTTTTCCTCAGTATTTTTTTATACATTCTTCAGACACAATTATTTCTATTGATCTGTCTTCAAGTGCTCTGACTTTTTCTTCAGTAATTTTCTTTTGCTGTCAGGCCCATAATACAAAATTTATTTCAAGTGTTGTATTTTTGGTTTTAGAATTTCCATCTGGTCCTTTTTTACAGTTTCTAGTTCTCTATTGAGATTCTGTATTTGTTAATTCTTTACAAACATATTTTCCTTTACATTCATGAAAATAGTTAAAATAGCTGATTTAAAATCCTTGTCTTGCTGGACGTGGTGCCATGTGCCTGTAGTCCCAGCTACTCGGGAGGCTGACATGAGAGGATTGCTTGAGCCCAGGAGTTCTGGGCTGTAGTGCACTATGCCAATCGGGTGTCCGCACCAAGTTAGGCATCAATATGGTGACCTCCCGGGAGTGGGGGACCACCAGTTGCCTAAGGAGGGGTGACCTGGCCCAGGTTGGAAATGAAGCAGGTCAAATCTCCTGTGCTGATCAGTAGTGGGATTGCACCTGTGAATAGTCACTGAACTCCAGCCTGGGCAACATTTTGAGACCCCATCTCTTAAGAAAAATAAAATAAAATCCTTGTCGGCTAATTACTTATCTTAGTGTCAGGCTCCATGGATTACCTTTGGTTTACAGTTTTGTTTTTTCTTCATATATCTAGCATTTTGGATAGTATTCAGGAAATCGAGAATGATGTGTTATAGAGCCTCTGGATTCTGTTATATTCCTCTGAAGAGTACTGATTTGTTTTAAGCAGATAGCTAACTTGACTGACTTCAAACTCCAAAGTGTCTCTCTTGCAGTGAACAGCAACAGAAATCTCTGTTTAGTTCTCCTAACCTTAGCTGGGCTACTTGAACACATGGTTCAGGGGTCAGCCAATGACTTGTGCAGCATTTATACATAGAACCTGTTACTTCCCCCTATTTGGCTCTCTTCTTTCTAAGATTCCCTCCTCACTTTCTTGTTATTGTAATCATCCTGAACTCTACCTCCTGGCTCTTCATTCCAGTAAGTCTACAGTTTTTCTATTCAAGTTCTAGTCACCTTTATTTGGCATTGGTTGGGTCTTGCTTTCCAGCAAAGAGTTGAAATAATGGGAAACTTTCCCATTGCCATTCCCTTCTTCCAAATGCAGATTCCCCTCCCTTGTCTGCCTGCTTTGTTGCTCTTAGTTGGCTCTGAATAGCTGCTTTTTATATTTTGCCCAAAACTCATAATTTTTATATTTAGGAGGATTACAGAAGCCAAAAGTCGATATCATTTCTATTTTGAGTTTGCTTGTATCCCTTGGTTATTCTTCTTCTCCATTATTTATTACTTTTTCCTCTTTGGGTCCCAGGGCTTTTGCTGCCCAGAGTCTCACAGCCTCTCCTGAAAACATTCCCAACAGGCCTCATCTTCATAATCACAGAGGCCCAAATAAAGTCCAAGGAGCCAGGCAGGGTATGAGGATATGCTATCAATTACCCTGTCTTAGTTCATACCTTAGCATTTTCTTTGAAAGCAGTATAGTTTATAGATAAATTCGGAAAATATTTACTAAGTGTGTACAAGGTACAAGTCTCTTAGCAGGCCTTTTAGATACATTGATAAACAAAACAGTCAGGTATCTTTGCCCTTGGGGAGTTAACATTATGAAGTAGGACACAGACAACAAATGATAGACATAATTAGAAACTTCTGCTAATCAAAATATGCCATTGAGAATATGAATAGGTAAATCACAGACTGGGAGAAAATATTCATAAAACTTATATATAACAAAGGGTTGGTATCCAAAATATATAAAGAACACCTATAAGTCAATAATAAAGAGATGAAGGAAAATAACTCAATGAAAAATGGGGAAAAATTTGGACACATTTTATAAAGATGTGTGTGTGTATATCTCTATGCACACATATACACATATATGGTATATATATTGGAGATATATGTGTGTAGATGTGTATTGGAGATATATGTGTTATTATAGACATAATAATATTATAGTATGTATTAATAGTATGGAAGGTGGTAATTTACCACCTTCATCCTCATTTACAAAGCAGTTTTGATTGTTTGAAATCACAGTCATTCCAACATCTTCATTTCCCTTAACTTTACTGACTTGTTAGAGTTGTTTTTTTCAGAACTAAGAAATAGGCAGTGAGCCCTGAAGGAAAAGCACTTGGCATCAGCTGCTGCAGTGACTCAAGTTCACCACTGGGTGGGAAAAAATGAGAGGAGCTAAAGAGTAATCACAAAGGGATAGACGGCAAAGGAAAAGCACAGTTCAATTATTGCTAAATTCAACCTAATCTTAACTCTCCATGTGACCTCTATTCTACTGTTAGTGCTAGGATCACACAATTAGGTAGAGTAATTTCATCACAGAATAGTTGTATTGTGCACAGAAACTAAGAAAATATTTGGCACAGGATTGTGTGTATGCATGTGTGTGTATTCTACTTGCCTCAATACCTGTATTTTTCATATATTATACATAATATATATGTGTTTATGCATGTGTGTATGTATATGTAGCCCACTTGCATTAATATATATGTATTTCATCTATTACATATGCAAGCATATGTACTATATGTGTATACATTATATTATAAGCCTTCAACAAGCCACTTTATATTCATTATGTTTCTTACTTTCTGTATTTCCTGCTGCTTGGACATCTCGGGGTCCTGCTGATCCTGGAGAGACTGCCCCTCCTGGGGTTAGTGAGTTCCTGGAAACAGTAAACACCTCCCCAGGAGTGCACCTTTCATATACAAAACAAACAATCCAAAGCACACACTCCCAGCCACCTCCTTTATCAGGTTCTTATGCTCAGGAACACTATCCCTCTGTCCTAATTACCCTAGGGCTGGGTACCAGAAGACTCGGAATAGTCCCTGTACCCCAGAGCCTGCCGAAATTTCTCAAACTAGCCACTCCTAAACCTGCTTACCCTGCTGCCTTTCCTGCAGAAACTTCAATAAAGGTTGCTGCCCACATTTCCTCTCACTTCCTCTGCCTCCTGCCTGACCTTGGTGCTTTTTCCGTGTGGTCCTGCACGTGTGTGCCCTGCCTCCTGGGCCCCACCTCCTATTTCTAGGGACCTGTGAATATAAGAACTACCTCCTTCCTAACAGTTATTTCTGTGTCCACATAAGTCAGCATACCTGATTAAAACAAATCCCAGGTATATTCTAGAACATACTTTTAAAGCTCTTTTGAGGTATGGTGTTCTGTGTATGAAAAATTTTAAGTATATGGGCACCACCATCATCATCATTGCTCACATTTAATAAGCTATGATCCAAGTGTTGTGCTAGGTACTTTGGGGTATTTAATCTTCACAATAACCCTACAAAGTAGAAACTATCATTATTCCTATTTTACAGATGAAGAAACTGAGGTGTAAAGAGCTTAACTCACCCACGTTGGAACTAGGATTTAAACTCAGTTCTGCCTGACAAAGCCATTATTCTTAACCAAGGGTCAGCAAATGTTTTTTGCAAAGGGGCAGATAGTAAATATTTTAGGATTTGCAGGACTTATGACCTCTGTTGCGCCTACTCATCTCTGCTTTTGTAGTATGAAAGCAGCCATAGGCGACAAGTAAATTAACAGGCATGGCTCCGTTCCAGTACAACTTTATTTATAAAAATAGGTGGTGGGCTTGGTTTGGCTCATGTGCCAGTTGTCCTTTCCCTGCTCTCACTAGGCTCCACTGTCTCCATGATGGCAAAGATTCTGATTAAGACTGAAAACTCTTCCTCTCTACCACTTACAACAGTGCCTGTCAGAGGCAAGTCACCTGACCATGCTGGGCCTCAGTCCTTCACTGCTCTGGACTTCAATTCCTTAGATCTTGGTGAGAACAGAAAATTGACTTACAATGCAGCTATGAACTCTATAATTCTGGGTTTTGAGGAATTGAGCTCAGCCACAGGGTGTTGTGGATGGTCACAGAAAAGGAAAGAGTAGGTCAATGTCCATGAGGGTGGCTGAATTGATCTAAAGGAGACATTCAGATGTAAATTGTGAAAGAGACATTTCTTTTATCTCCAAAACAGTACATGGAATGGTGTACCACGTCATAGCCACTAGAGGTGGATAAGCTGGCAATTCTGTTTAGAGCAAAAAGCATGCTTGGTGAATTTTCATATGCATCAGGCACAATGCTAGGCACTTGATAACCCCTATTTCACTCAAAATACTCATATGTGGGCAGATGTGGTCATTTGAGGGTGAAGGAGAATGGAAAGGATATCAATATCCAGAGGGTTGTAGGCAAGGGCCTCTAGGGACAATGCCTCATTTGTGAACCTGGCAGATCCAGAAACTATTATTTTTATGCCTAGTGATGACAAACTCAGTTACTAGATTAATGGCCGTATGCTCTGATGCATAGGCCAGAGTATCAATTTATTCATTTATCCAGGTGTATTTACACCTAATGGGCAGTTGGTTCAACAATATGTGCTAAGACCTTGGGAACAAAGATAGAGAAGAGGACATGGTCTTTGCAATGAAGGGACTTCTGGAGGGTCACTGCATGTCTCTGAGGGATATGATGGGTGCTGGATGGAAATGGATTAGGGACAATCTGAAAGTGGGTCCGGGAACACTCACCTAGAGTCTCCCTATGGGACAGAAGGAAGAACACAGGACTGGCCACCCAGGAGATCTTTAACCCTTGCTCTGCTCCATCTCCTTTTGAGACCTTGAACAATGATAATGGCTCATATGTACTGAGCTCTTACAATACACCTGGTACTTTTTGCGAAGTGCCTTATGTATATGACCTGACAAACTGAATCTGAATTCCCAAGTGTGACAGTATAGGCCTCTTGTGATTGAGCCCTGGCATCACATGCTAGTTTTTTCTGCTGTATATGCCCCCTTATCCTGCAGCCATACTGCATTGCTTCCATCACTTTCACTTTCCAGCTTTAGTTGACATGATCTCTTCCACCTGAATTGCCTTCTTCAACTCAGTCTGTCATAAAGCTGGCCATCTTTCCAGGTCCGGCACACATACTAACTTTTCTCTGAAAATTTTCCTTGGCAGGGACCTCTCTTCTGAATACCTATAAAGTTCTGCACCTCACTCAAATGGCATTTAAGTAGCTTTTAAAAAAACATCCATCTTAACATACTT
>VBSM01003143.1:3203856-3255561 GCA_008086735.1 Cheirogaleus medius
AAAAAAAAAAACATTGCTCATTGTAAATAACTCAAACAATAATGGTGAAGTTTTTGTAAAAACACATCACACACCTCTCGTGATTTAAGTTACTCAAGGACAAGACTGTGTTTTATTCATCTTTATATCCCCCCAGAATCTACCCCTTGTAGCGCCAGAATGTCTACTACAGGCTTTGTTCATTGTGAGAACTAAATAAGTATTTATTTGAGTGAATGAATGAATTATTCTTAGGACTTTTATTACTAAACCTAGAGCTGATTTTTAAAATGTATGTGAGATTTGTGGTTAATGATATTATTAACATGGCTTTACTTCTAATATTATGATAACTCTCTAAAAATTACTAATAAAATTATTTTATTGCTAGATTAATAAAATGCCTGTGCTTTTTTGGAGTGTTGGGCTAAATCCATCTAGGATCATTTGTTATTACTGGAAATTCTATTGCCTCTATCTTTAGACCACTTTAGAGATGAATTATAATATTTAATCCATGCTGAGAACATTTCAGTACTTCAGGTTGTTCACCTTTCAAAGTTCCTCAGGTATCTGCAAGAATTTGTAGTTAAAATATTCCTGGGTTGTAGGTCTTAACTTCATTGAAAATTGACTGCACATTTTTATCATTAAATCATGAGCATCAGGTGACTTTCACATTTCTGCCGAAAGCATGTTTCTTATTAGGCTAAAGCTTTCCAGTCTGTACAATTAATGGTTCATAGCACACCAGGGAACATTTATTAATTTTCATTTTACTTGTTTTTTGAAGGTTATAGGGGTTAAGGGTTCTAAGTTGGAGTTATTGAAATTTTAAAAGGTGTAAATACGTAAATATTATGGTTCCTGGAAAAGTGAGACATTTTTCCCTTTAAGTATGTGATTAATATTACTAATAAAAATGTCATCAGCCTTCCTTGCCAGGGTGATGCAGTTAGAAAGATATTTTGTATGTATGTGTGTGGTTTACTTTCCATATCTAATATGACATTTTGAAAGACTGTTTAATATAAGAAAATTACTTTTAAAAATAGATTCTTGATGCTTTGTTAGTCTTATGCAATAATTCTGAATGAAAAATAGTATCTTCCTATGCATTTGTTAAAGATTTTGCTTGACTATATTTGATAGCTTATATCAGTGTTTGAGACATAGGAATTTTTTCTCTCTCATCACATTATGCAACATGAATACCATTCTTGTTGAAGGCTAAATTTCTGGAAATAGGCCTTCCTATACTTTTGTGGATAAATCACTTATTTTATTAATATATTTCAATTTAGTTTCATTTGTAAGCAAGTTTCTTTAGTAGTTATTTCCTTATGCTACCATTCATAGTACATGGCATTGATTATAGTAATACACAGTAAAATATTTAATTTTGACATAGATCAAGCAATACTTTTTAAATAGCTGTATTAAGATATAATTCACATATCATACAGTTTACCTATTTAAAAAGCATAGAATTTAATGATTTTTAGTCTATTCACAGAGTTGTGCAACCATTATCACAATCTAATATACATAACCTTAACATTTGTATACCCATAATATACTGAAATAAAAAAAAATTAAAAAAAAATAAAACCTTCTAGTCACTCCAAAAATAACTCCTTTACCCATTAGCAGTCACTCCCCATTCTCTTCACCTTACCAGCCCTAGGCAAGCACTAATCTACCTTCTGTCTCCAGGAAAAAAAAAAAAAAAGCAGCATGTTACAAACAAATTTTAATTATCTCAAAGTTTTGTTAATCTTATAACCTTATTAAAACTAATAATTCAATATAATACTCAGGTTACATAATGGCATTTTTCATCTTCCTACAATTTTTATCTTTAAAATGAAGAATTTGGTTTGTAATAATTTCAAATCCATTGTTAAACTGCAGTAGTGTTATGCTTGCCTGTGCTGCCCTTCCAGTTGGTTGATACTACAAGAGTGTTATATTTAAACCTACAAAAATGCAGAAATGTTAAGTCAGAAATATGGTGAATATTTAAACAGTTAGCATGAAACACACTCAAAGCAGAATAACTCAGGTAACTATACCGTCCCTCCTTTTTATTCTTCAGTTCCTTCTTCCTCACCAACACATAAACACACACAGAGATACACCCACTCACACACTCACACAGTATTCATGGCCACATATAGTGAGCAGACTTTATGCAGAGACAAGAAGAAGTAGCAGTACATGCCCAGTATTGGTATTTTCTTATGCACATTATAAAAATAACACGTGTTGTGTATTTTGATTGCATATACATATGGTTTATGTCTAAATCACAGTGGGAGTCATAGAACATTAGAAGGCTAGAAGTGCTAAAGCAGAAAGCAGAAATATATAAAATAGTACTCTAGGTATATGCTTGATTCTACTGACTTTATTCACAGCATTATCAGAAAACCTGGGACCATTCATCTGGTTACTCATTTGTTCAACACCCAGTGATTGACTGATGACAATGTAAAGGGCACAGTGCAAGACCCCATGTCACAATAAACAGCTAAAATTCAGCTTCCTTGGGAAGTGTCATCCAACTTCAGCACATAAAAGGGTGGGCTTTCTTCTCATAAGGAAAGCACTCAATGAATCATGCATCTTTTCCTTTTTCTTGAAAAACTGCAGCCTATATTTTGCAGGAAGATTCAACATAATTGGTATATACCCATCTTTTTAGGTGAATTAGGCCTTAACTGACAGATAACCCATTTTGTTCTAAAATTCAACAAACTCTCAGAAAATCTTATTCCACACAATCTTTTGAATATGTCATTTGCCATTTATATTTGATGGCCTTAAGAAAAAAAGTTATAAAAAGGTATTAATGCAAGTAGATAATAAAGCCGCATTCTATAAATCTATAGCAGCTTACAGTAATCATTAAAGCATGCAAAAGCCTTTCATCTATTCAAAAATATGCAGTGCACAGAATGTCTGCTAAGGTGCATGACAAGTCAGAGTTAAATATATATTAATAAATGAATTAGCTTCATAAATAATAGCCATAATGACATTTTAGGAGACAATAAGTCTGAGGATTGTCAGAAAACGGTTGATGTATGAGCTTCACGTCTCAGTGATTCTTCAAAATGAATAGGCTTTGCGAGATAGTTCAGACCCGCGACCAGCCTATTTCCTTGAATAATTTACTTGTTGTCAATTTGTACAGCCACATTACACATGCAAATTGTGCTGCCTGTGCAAACACCACTTGGAGATGATAAAAACAAATTTACGAAGGCTATAGAAGAAGGATTTATTTCACTTTCTCACCCAGGTCAAGCAATACATGTATCTGACGATTGTGTGTACCCAATTTTGTTGTAATTATATCAGCAAATTATTCCTTATAATCTTATTATTTTTAGCAGTCTCCTTGTGCTTGGGATAATTAGCTTTCTTCACTCAGTGTAAAAACAATTCAACTTGCCAGCCAGGTAGGGCATAGCTCCATTATCTGTTTTGGGTTTAAATTTATTCCCTATATTCTTGGACACTTTGTGTAAATTAAAAATTTCATAGTCCCTAATACTGTACACGCTGTTCATTCAGTGATGAATTAAGGCCCCTAAACCTCTCCGTTTGCTATTAGATATCTCACCCACTTTATATGTTAATCTGTGCTAATGAATTCCACAACCCCTAGCCACAGTGAGATGACTAAAATTATTACCACTTACAGAGATATGCCTTTTTCATTTAAAGTTCAATTCAAATTGCTCGCATAAACAGTCTGCCACACAAAGATACCTCCTATAAAGGAGAGTTACTTACCTATAAGTAGAGTTCTCTGAAGGTAGTATTATCTTTGGATGCACATTCCTAGGTCACGTGCCCTCAGGTCTGTGGCATGGGGGGAGAGAATTCCTAGCTGATGGGTAGGTCTTTCTTTCCTTGGGGCCCTTCATTAGCTCGGTGGCCTGTATTCCTGAGGGTTACTTGTGCCACACCCCTTCACACAACCAATCCAGTTCTTAGTAAAACAAGCCCCAGGGGAAGTAGTAGGGCAGTGTAACCACCAAATGAGAGTTGAAGGCCTGGTTACCATAAACAATTGCTGATGCTTAAGAAACACAGTTTCCACCTTAATGAAGTTACCTATAAAATAATGTGCCTATTAACTGAAAAAAAAAAGGTAGTTTTTTAAAACATATAATATGTAATTTAAAATCCATACAATACTTATTTACTTTTTATATAAGTAACATTTTTATTATAAATAATACCTTCTCATTATGGAAAACTTAGAAAATACAGATTAAAAAAAGAATAAAAATCACACATATAACCACCAACAGTCCGACCACCCAGTGATAGGTATCTGGTATCTATTTTTACAGACTAGTTTTTTTACTTAGATACCCCCTTAACATGACAACAAAATCACCAGTGTTATCATGTCCCTCTTCAACCCATTCCAACCAGAGGTTCCAGGACAGAGTGCCTGCCCCATTTGCCCGTCTCCAACATAACCCATTTTAAGAATGTTGTTTGTTGTCTTCCTCTAATGTCGAGTGATTCCCAGAGTTTCAGGTGCTGAGCCCTTTGCTCCTTCCCCTTCTCTCTCAACAAAACATTCAACCAAGTTCTCACCCTGCTTAGCTCTAAGTTCTCTGTGATTACCACCTTCCGAAATAATCTTTCGTAAATGATGCCGCAGGCCCAAAGTGAAAGGCGCAGTCTTAAGGTAGGTCCTTGTGCCAGACTTCATTGTACCCTGTACACATGGAGTGTCTCAGGGATATGGGTGGTGCTTCACTTTCGCTGCCGCCTCTGCGTTTGTGCCTCCCAACCACTGTGGAAGCAGCCAGAGCAAGGGCTGTTATTCTTGTTTTGCAGATGAAAACATCTAAAGTCTGGGAGGCTAAGTCACCTGCCTAGGAGATAAGAATTAGTACCCAGGTCTTTGTGACTCCTGAACACAGGACTCTCCATTTTCATTCTCGCCCTTACTTGTCACTTATGACTTTGGACCTTAGGGCACTTGGTGTGTTTTCAGTATTTCTCCTCAAAGATCATTTTCAAAGGTAAATCTTTGGAAACCTTTTAGATTCAGAGCTTCATACATTATTTTATTTTTAGGTTCCTTAATTATTTATTAGCTTGAGAAGGCTATTTACATAAAGCAAATATTTTGCTTCAGGAGAGTTTATAATAGTCTACCTTTTATAGTATCCTCTGCTTAAAAGTCAAAACAACTTCTTGGGAATGAGATTTTTCAGTCTGTGGTTAAGATATACCCACAGATGAACTTAATTCGATATCATACCTGGATGCAGTATGATTAGGACCCAGCCTGAGCCCCTCCCACTCTGTTTCTTCTTCTCTTTTTGCCACAGGGTCACTCACGGCATTATGCACCAATGCAGTTAGGATGGCAAATCACATGTGACATATGGTATGGGAGTAACATCAACTTAAGGGAACAATTTAATACATCATTTTACAATTTGAAACCATCACATGGATGATAGATTGAGCATCCTACAATTAACCTGCATTAATATTTGGCAGAGTCAGATGCACAGCTCTTAACATCTAATCTCACACAAAGTGCTTAATGTTCTTCAGTAATACAACCCAAATGTATTACTGTAACTCAGCATCTTCTCTGGAACACAGTGTGTTCACCTAATTATCTTATCTCCATTTATGAATCACAAATAGGAGTTTGGTTCTAGCAAGACCAAGCCTAGAAAAATGTGAAGTGGGCGAGGGTGGCTTTCTGCATCTCGACCATCCTCAGGTGGGCTCCTTCCTTCCTTCTCCCAGACTTCCCCCACCCCTTCTTCTGGGTGCCCTGTGGCCTGCTGGTCTTCCTCCCCCTCATTAAAACCACCTCTCCTGAACCCAGATAGTCGTCAGTCATACTGCAGTGCAGTTGACTAATAAAGCTTATTGTGTTTTCATTCCCAGGATTATTTTTGCTTTGACAGGGACAAACTCTGCAGAAAATATTTAGGGACCAGGAAAATGTACCAATGACCATCAAATGAGGTGACTTGGCTCAGTGTTCTCCATTGTTATGGACATTTTAGTTGTAGAATTGTTGAATGCCATGTGGAAGATCTGGGTTCTTTTCCTGGTCCATGTGACAACATACTTTCTTTTTTTTTTTGGTACCCCCATATACAAAACTGGGATAATAAGAAAACTCTCATATGATTATTGTGAGGAATAAATTAGTTAATATGCATAAAAGCACTTGGAATAGTACTGGTATTTAGGAGGTACTCAGTTCATTTTGTAGATGCTCTTCTTTCCCTTCCTCATCATCCTCTTATTTCTTGGGGGAGGCAATGTGGTTCAGAAGAACGCACATGGGTCTGGGAGTCAGGTGATCCTGGGCTCAGAACCACACTCTGCCATTTGCTAGCTATGTGATCATGAGCATATAACCTTTCTGAACTTTAATTTCCTTTAGCCAAACACAGTGATAATAAGAGTAACTCATATGGTTGTCATTGTCATGAAAATTAAGTGAGATAACGAATATATTATGCTTAGTAAGGTGTTTTGTATCTAGCAAACACACATTAGTGAATTATTATTATTGATGCTAATAAAGACAAAAGACATACATATATTAAATTCAACAACACAATTTAAAAAGTATAAATTGTCTCTTACAGTCAATTAAATATGAATGCCAGTTTGTTTGCATTTAAATAGTGTTTTCAGGGTTATTAACCATAGACACCATTTCCTTTCTATGAATATTTTCCCACTATCCAAAGCAAACAAACAAATAAAAAAACACAATGGTATTATTTGGAGAAACCATTCTAGTGAAGTACTAAGGAGATGCTATTGACTGAACTATTGCTATAAAGAAAGGTTTAATATATGGGAAAATATGAGGTATATGTTAATAAGACTTTAATGAACAAAAAAAAGTAAAAAAAGAAAATACAGAAATTCTGTTAAGCAAATTATGATACAGGTCCTTGAGTTTCTATTTAATTGAAAAATTAGCAAACTTGGAAAACTATTTTTTTCCTCAGCATTTTTCAAGTCCCTTTACTAGTTAAAAATAGTTTATGGTTATATTAAAATATAATAGAATGTAAAATAATTACCTTTACATCAGAAAAAATGAATCTTATACATATCATATTAAAATAATAATATATAATCTACTTTATAATTTTAGGGTACTTTTTTTAAAGAAAAGAAATTGGTTCTAGCTGTTTCTATTAAATTCCCTGAATTTTACTTCTTTCCTTCCTCCATAGAAACAATTGCCAAATTCTTCATATTTATTCCCTCTTTTTCTTTTTTTTCCAGAGCCTATGCCTGAAATAGAAAACACAATCTTTTGTTTGGGGTTCAGTCCTATTGTCAACACTTTTTATCTAGATTATTGCCATAGCCAACTAGTAGGCTTCCCTAATTACAGTATACATGTCTCTATTAACCTGTCTTTTAAGTATCTCCATAATTTCATCTCTACTCAATTTTTCCATTTCTCTGATGGTAAAACTGAGGTTAAGGAGGTTCAGATAGTTGAACATAGTCACACATCTTTGTGACTTCACAGCCAGGGTCTTATTAAATCATGTTACTCTTCCCTAAACATGGCCTATAATTTCCCAAGTTTTCCTAAAATGCATTTTCCTATCATACACACCTGTTAAGTTATTTATGTCCTCCTAAGGCCAATATATATCCTACCTTTACCAAGAAACTCTCCTGGAATCCCAGTCTGACTTCACTGCTTCCTACTTACTGCAATCCTGATACTTCGCTCTAATTTCAACATAGCACTTAACATTTTCTGCTTCATATTAGGGTTATTTACATCTGTCTGTCTCCCCAACTAGATTTTGGATTCTTGGATAGCAGGCACCAAGTCTTATCTGTCTTATTTAATCATCCTTCCCTTTCATCCCAAAACATTCAGTGTTTCCCACAGTGCTTTGTATCTAACAGATATTATATCAATGTTAAATAAATTGAATTCAAATTCCATTTTAAAGAGAAGAGAGTGGGGTTCTGTGTTTTGTAGGAAATTTGAGTGTGTATTTTCAGTTCAAATGGCAACTTTTAAGAAAAATAGCAATTATTAATTAGGTGTGCTTGCATAGAATACTTTTTCTCAACAAGGAAACATTCTGTATAGGTGAAGAAAATTTATGTCAAGTTTATTCATTATTTACCATTTAAATATTTACCAAGTTCCCAGTGTCTAGCACTGTAGATAAATGATGCAACTGTCAAGGTGTTGTTGAACCTAGAAGTATCAGTCCTTGATCTTAAAGAATATAAGCTAAAATGAATAAACTCTAACAACAAAAAGATTTTGTGAGAAACAAAAAGAATCTTTAAGAAGATATGCACACCTGTCTGAATTCCAAACACTTCTACTTTCCAAGTAAGTTCCTGTCTGACCGACCTCTCCACAGATAGTAACTATAAACTCTGAAAGAAGCAAATAACCGCTTGAAGGCACTGAAGAAGAAATAAAAGTAGGCAGATACTGGAGAGGTCAGGTACTTGGAAGAGGAGGAAGGCAAGGAATGCATTTACCACTGTTTTGCAGCTTTATAAAATTTATTTTTATTTTTATTTTTTTTAGAGACAGGGTCTCACTGTGTTGCCCAGGCTGGTATGCAATGGCACAATCATACCTCACTGTAACCTTGAACTGGGCTTAATGGATCCTCCTGCCTCAGCTTCCCAAGTAGCTAGGACTATAGGTGCAGGCCATCTCACCCACCTGTTTTTTTTAATTTTTTGTGGAGATGGGGATCTTGCTATGTTGCCCAGGCTGATCTTAGACTCAAGTGATCCTCCTGCCTTGGCCTCCCAAAGTGCTAAGATTAAGGCATAAGCCACGGCATCCAGCCTGCTTTCCAGTTTTTATCATGAGAGCAGGCCACAGCCAGAGCTATGTAGGAAGGCTAGAACTTAAATAGAAATCAGGTCTTAAATGGGAAAGAGTTTGGGTCAATAACAGCTGCTAGATAGTGAAGGGAAATATTGGAAAGAAGAGAGAGAAAGGGTGCCTAAATTCTACATATAAACTATGCCCTCATCTTTGGAAGACCCTTTAACTATGCAAGTGAAGGGCAGACTTGAAGGAGCTAAAATAACTGAACTTAAATTTGAGTTACTTTGCCAGGGAGATAGAGCTTTCACTTTGAGCTTAACCAAGTTAACTGTCTACTTTTTTTTTTTTTTTAAAAAAACTAATATTCTTTGGAGGGGCATAATAGAATCCAGAGTGTCTACAACATATCCTTTATAATTTCTAGGATAAAATCCAAAGTTACTTGTTATATAAAGATACAGGAAAACATGAGCCAGTTTCAAGGAAAAAGAAAATCAATGGAAACTAATCCTGAGATGACAACAAGGTTGGAATCAAAAGATTAGAATTTTAAAGTATTAATAATTATGCTTAAGGGCTTAAAGGAAAATATATTATAGTAATGAAAAGGTATGAAACCTCAGTTGAGAGATATAAACTATAAAAAAGAGCTAAATGGAAATTCCAGAACAAAAAAATATGTAAAATAAAAATTCACTGCATGGCTTAAATGCAGAATGGATATAATAGAAAAATCAGGAGAACTTGAAGACAGACCAATAGAAATGATATATCCTGAAGAACAGAGGAAAAAATATTTAAAAAATGCTCAGAGGCTTAGAATCCTGTAAACAAATATAAAAATATCTAATATTAGAGAAAAGTAATGAGAGAATTAATTAGAGAAAATATTTGAAGAAAGAATGATTAAAAATTCCCCATATTTGGCTACAGACATAAATTTTATAGTTTAAAAAGTTCATAGTGAACTTCAAGCAAAATGTATAAAACATAAAAAGCACATCTAGAAACATTACAGTCAAACTGTTAAAAACCAAAGATAAAGAGACAGTCTTGAAAGCAGGCAGAGAAAAATGACACATTTTCTACTTGGAAGCAATGATTTGAAGGACTTTTAACATCACATCAGAAACAACGGAGGCTAAAAGACCGTGTAACAACAACTTTAAAATAATAAAAGAAAAAACCATCAACCTAGAATTCTAGAAAAATATCCTTTAAGAAAATGAAGATGAGGTTGGGCGTGGTGGCTCACACTTGTAAACCTAGCACTCTGGGAGGCCGAGGCAGGCGGATTGCTCAAGGTCAGGAGTTCGAAATCAGCCTGAGCAAGAGAGAGACCCCTGTCTCTACTAAAAATGGAAATAAATTTATTTGCCAACTAAAAATATATAGAAAAAATTATCTGGGTATGGTGGCACATGCCTGTAGTCCCAGCTACTTGGGAGGCTGAGGCAGCAAGATCACTTGAGCCCAGGAGTTTGAGGTTGCTGTGAGCTAGGCTGACGCCACCACACTCTAGCCCAGGCAACAGAGTGAGACTCTGTCCCCCTTCCCCCAAAAAAATTAAGAATTAAGATGAGTTTCACTTCTACCTAGGTTGTAGAAAGCTGCAAAGAGCATTGGTCTTACCCTAAAAATAAAAAAGTGCTATATAAATAACAAAATTATAAATTGCCTTGAATTCACAGGACTCTAAGTTTACAGGGCAAACAAGTATCTGGAAATCCAAGGAATGACAGTCTCCTTCAGGAAGCAATGAGATAGGAGTACAGTCTCCTGACAAAAGCATAGAAAGACGGAACAAAGATGAAATGGAACAAATAAAAATATCTAGAAAGATGGTACATTTAAATGTCACTATATCAATAATTACATTAAATATAAATGTTCCACCTAAAACAATTAAAAGAGATTGACAGGACAAAAATGCAAGACCCAAGTATGAATTGTCTATAAGAAACATACTTTAAATGTAAATGCATAGATATGTTAAGAATAAAATAATGAAAAAACATATGTCACACAAAAACTAATTAAAAAAAGCTAGAGTGTCTATATTGATATCAAACAAAATAGACTTCAGAACAAGGACTATTACCAAGGAGAAAGATGGCTATTACATAATGACAAAAAGGATAATTCACAAAGAAGTCATAAAACCCCTAAATATATACACCTAAAAAACATAGCTTCAAATACCAGAAGGAAAACATCTAAATGAGAGATAGACGTATCCATAATAATGGCTGGAAAATTCGACATTCCTCTGTTAGTAATCAGTTGAACAAGTTGACAGAAAAATCAGTAAGGAAATAGAAAACCTTAACAATGCTAGCAACCAACTTTGACCTAATTGATGTCCATACAACAATCTACTCAACAACGACAAAATATGTGATCAAAAATTTTAAATTATTTTTATATAATACCAATGAACAGTTGGAAATTGAAAGTAAATATAGTTCTAATTTGTAATAACAATTTATAATACGGCATAAAAACTATTAAATATTTAGGTATAAATCTAAAAAAAAATGTGATCTACATGCTAGAAACCACAAAATATTCATGAGAGAAAATTAGAAAGACCTAAATAAATAAAGTGGCTCATGGGTTAGAAGACTTAATAATGTTAAGATAGCAATTCTCTCCAAATTGATTTATAGATTCCGTGCATTCCCAATAAAAATCCCAGCAGTATTTTTTGTAGAAATTAACAAACTAATTCTAAAATTTGTATCCATAAGAAAACAAACTAGACTAGTCAAAACAATTTTGAAAAAAAAGAATGTGGTTGGAACACTCACATTGCTTGATTTCAAAACTCATCATAAAGCCACTGTAATTAAAACAGTGTGGTATTGGAGAATGGATATAAACATGGACCAGTGGAACAGAATTGAGGGTCCAGCACAAAGATCTACACATACACAGTTAATTTGATTTTTAACAAAGGTGCAAGGGCAATGCAATGGATGAGGAGTTTCAACAAATCATGCTGGAACAATTGGATATCTAGGTGCCAAAAAATAAACCTTGACTTATGCTTTATACATAACTGATGCAAAATGGATCATAAACCTATCTAGAATAAAACAGAGAGAATAATATTTGTGACCTTGAATAAAGCAAGGATTTCTTAGTTACAAAAACCACAAACCATAAAAAAATTGATTAATTGAACTGCATCAAAATTGAAAACTTTTGCTCTTTGAAATACATTGTTAAGAAAGTGAAAAGATAAGCGGGAAACATCATAAGTCATTAGAGAAATTAAAATTGATACCACAATGAGATAACACCACACAATTATTTGAAAAGCTAAATTTTTAAAAATGTCCATACCAAAGAATGTGGAGCAATAGGAATTCTCATACATTGCTCATGGGAATACACAATGGTACAGCCCCTTTGGAAAACAGCTTGCAGTTTCTTGCATGGTTAAACATAAACTTATCATACAACCCAGCAATCCCATGCCTAGGTAATACCCAAGAGAAACGAAAAGCTTTTTTTTTCTCCACAAATCCTATATGTGGGTGTTTTTAGCATCTTTATTCATAATTCATAATTCCTCAAATTATGAAACTGAAAACAATCCAAATATCCTTCAAGTGGTGAATAAATCATATTAGAGCTAAACAATGGAATATATTACTTAGTAATAAAAAGAAACAAACTGCTGACACATGCAACAACATGCATGATCCTCACAGGCTTTAACACATTGACTACTGCATTGGAAAAAAAACACTTTTTCCCTGGGGCCGTGGTGTTTTATTAAAACAAAACAATCCTTTCTAATTTGTTATTTTTTATTGTTTTCTGTGCGTGAGTTATATGCAGCACAATCCATGTTTTTAGAATTTAATGGTCACTATTAATAGTAACAATAAGAATATCAACAAGTAAGATTTTCATGAACCAATTGCAGGGTTTTGCTTCATGTGGCTCTGAGCTCAAAACTAGCCTGAGTTAAATACAACTCACATGGCAGTCAATGTGTTAAACTATGTGAACTAGGCTTGACTTAAAAGACTACATACTATTTGATTTCTTTTATATGACTCCATTCTGGAAATGGCAAAACCATGAGGATAGAGAAACTTTCAGTGGTTTACAGAAGCTGGGGAGAAGTGGTTGACTACAAAGGGGCATGAGGGAACTTGAGTTGATGGCAATATTCTGTATGTTGATTGTGGTCATGTTTACATGACTATATGAATTTGTCAAATCTCACAGTGTACACATTATAAGGGGTGAATTTATATTATATGTAAATTATACTGCATGTAAATTATACCTCAATAAACTTCACTTGAAACAAAAAAGAATGAAGGTAAAGATAAAATAAAATTAAGAAAATCTGTCACCAGCAAAATTATACTACAAGACATGCTAAAGGAAATTCTTCAGAATGAAGGTAAATGAAAACAGATGTAAGCTCAGATTTATAGGATGGGATCAAGAGTATCAGAAATAGTAAATATATGGAAAAAATAGTCTTTTTCCCTCTTTATTCTTTTAAAATAGATATATAGTTTAAAGCAAAAAAAAGATTCACTTAAGTGTGAGATTTACAGTGTATGTAGATATAGTATATATGACAACAACAAGAATGGGTCAAGAGCATTAAATGAACCTGTAAAGTTCCAAGGTTTCTACATATTAAGTGAACTGTTAAAATATTAACTTTATGTGGTCTGTGAAAAGTTACGAATGGATATTATAATCCCTAGAATGACCATTAAAAATAAGACAAGGAGGTATAGATAAAAAGCAAATGTATAAATTAGAATGCAATTCTAGAAAGGACCTGGAAGTAGCTTGGGAAGAAGGAAGACCTTGCTCTAGGGGTGGGCAAAGGCTCAGAGCTGGGAGGACAGGAAGTTAAGGTCTATGTGCAGCTGATGTGGTTAGTAGGCTGAAAACATGTCTATAATTCAAGACCACAGAGTGCAGCATGTTTTTCTTAACTGAAATTAAATGAATGTAAACGTACCCAAAATTTATAGAAAGCAATTTGAATAAATTTCAAAGACAGAATATAGTAAGAGGAAGATTATGTGAGGCAGATCATTAAGGATGTTATCAATTTGCAAATACATGGTTTCAAGTGTTTATTTCTAAATAGTGATAGGAAATTGAGAATAGTTATTTCATTAGAGGCAATGTTCTGAGTGGTGATTAGATTCCTAGGCCATAGAAGGTAATGCCACATTGCAATACAAACCAAACAAAATAATTAAATAATAACACTGAATAAGACACGACTTTCCCTTACTTTGAATGGTAGAAACTTTGGAAAAGATTACAAAGGGTTCTTCTGGGCACAGTGAAGGTGACATGTTTTAATTAGGTTTTTACTTTAAACTTACAGCTTTCTTTTTCTTCACAAGCACATTGTTGCTTTGTGCTCAAAGTTATGATTACTGTGGTGATAGTGGTGTTTTGTGGGTTACAAAAAAGAGGATGGGGAAGAAGACACTGAAGTTACTGGACTAAAACTGGTGAAGAGGTTTCTAGATGATGTACCTGTGCCTGTTGTAGCTATATTTGTGTGGAAGAGATTAGCTGATGTGGAATTTTCATACCCATTTGAACTTTAAGAATCAAAGGAGAGGCAGAGAGAATTTTTTAGGTTCTTTCTATACCAAGAGGAAAATGTGTTGGGTCAGCCCCCAAGAGGGATACCAGGAGGCCACCTACATGATCACCACTCACCTGGAACAGTTTTGTTGTTGTTTAGAATAAACTGAAAATGTGGTGCTGAAGGTGGAAAGGAGGTTGTTTGTAGGGGGTGCTTGAAAGTCAGATTTAATTTAAGATGTGTTCTGAAAATTTTTAAAAGAGGTACCCCAAGGGCTGGGTTGAATTCATAAAACTGAACACAGAATGTAGGGAGCAATAAGAGTAAAGTCATGAAAGCAAGAATGAGAGGGTATGAATGGGGAAAACATAAGACTTGATGCTCAGAATTGCCTCTTAGCCTCCCATTGCTTTGGCCAGATGCTGATCATTTTTTCCATAAGGCCTTCTAGCTAGGTGCCTTTCATGTTGGTTCAGCTACCTCCAAATCCATCTTTCATAATCATGAGACTATAGCATTAGTCTCACTGGAGCACCTACTTCACCTTGTCACTCTTTTGACTAGGATCCCATTCTTCTCTCTACTGTATCAAGTTAGAACTTGTCTGTTTGCCTTAGGGGAGGCTCCATAGTCTGGCCCAAGCTGGTTTCTTATGTCTTCTCTAAATCATAACATTCTTGTCACTCTGCATTTGTTAATATGATGTTCCTAAGCCACCTCCCCCATATTCGTCTTCATACCATGCACTGACATCTCCACTTCTGCCATCCATCTATCCTCTCCACAAACATTTAACTGAATACCTACCGCCTGACAAGCACTGTCCTGTGGGAGCTCACAACCTATCAGAGGAGGTGACGCATGACAACTAATCATATTTCAATCTGATAAAACCCTGGCTGTGCTATGTACCAACTATTATGAAGACATAGAGAAGAAAGGTGTGAACTGCATGAGTCAGGAAAGGTTTAACTCAGGAGGTATTATTTGATCTAGGTTTTGAAGGATGAAAAGAAGTTTAACAGACATAAAAGACAAAGGTATTTCAGATAATAGTATATGCTAAATTCCATCTAGCTTACATTTTCATTTTCAGGACTTTCATAGTTTTTACTTACATCACAAACCTCACGATTTTAGTACTTACTGTATAAAATATATCATTTATAACCGTATTATATGTCTCAGATTACAAACTTCTTGACAGGCCAGTTCCTGTATAGTACTTCTTATGAATTCTCAACCTTAGCACAGTGCTGAGCATTGGGCACATAGTAAGTAAGGATCATAAAGGTATTGACAAGTTAATACGATACTCTATCAACATTTATGGGCTTCATAGTTTTTACATGTAAGGGAAAGAAACTAATATTTACTGGTCATTAACTACAAGCCAGGCTCTATGTGAAAGTTTTACATGTGTTCCTTCATTTAGAGAGATTAATCAGGCAGTGAGGTGTTTTGAGAGATGAAGGTATTTGGAAAAGGGAGACTACATCAACTTCAATGCAACAAACCAAGAATGACTGAAGAGGATGCCTCTCAGAGGATCACTCATTAGGTACTGAGTAGGAAGGAAAGAGAGGAGACATTGTGCTCCCAAAGCCTCTCTCTTCATGAGCTCCCAGAAGATACAACATTTCACTGTGTAGTAATGATGTCTATACTTTATTGACGACATTGTACTGGGATTCATCAGGAACCTTTTCGTAAAAGAGGCAGTATGCAACAGTGGGGAGTGCGTGAGCTTCAGAGTCCAGTGAAACTTCCTCACCCTGGTTCTGCATGTTACTACCTACATAGCATTAAGCAAGTTTCTTAAACTCTTGAAGTCTTAAATTTCTTTATCTATAAAATGGATACAATAATAGCTATGTCACAAAACTACATAAGATATTAGATATAAAATACTTAGCATACAGAAATGCTCAATAAGGTTCCTTCTCCTATTCTGCCTCTCTCCCTGTGTACAACCTGTTGGAACTGAAGAATTTACAAGTCCTAGATATAACCAATAAACAAAAAGTGGTTTTCTTTGGCAACCTCCTATACAATAGAAATTTTGTTTCCTTAAATGTTAACTCTCATTGATGTTATAGTGTTAGTTGTTCACCATATTCTTGGAATAATAACATTGTTTACAGATGTTTCAGTTTTCAAACTTAAAAAGTAAATCCAGATATAGAAATTGTCATTCCTTAGTCATGAAGGATATCAACACAATCCTGAAATTCAGAACACTCTGGTTTTAATTCTTTTGCTTAAGTCACTAGACCACTTTTTTTCTTCAATGTCAAAAAGAAGCATTTTATACAGAAGGAAATTAATTATTTTCATTCTCAGTTTCAGCAAGAAGCACATTTATTATATGTTAACAAAGTTGTATTCACTTTTGCCAACTGAGAAACATTTAAGGCATTTCATTATATTTGGAGAAATTCATCAATCAGAGATTTAGCAGCCACCATAAAGAACTCCACAATTAGTCTTTTATATCATGGGTGTGACTGATAATCTCTACACTAAAAAATTATTAAATATAGGAAAAACTGTTCATAAACTGTAATATTTCTTGGCAAAGAAAAACTGCTTTGTATTTTTAAAGATATGGTTGAGAATTTAAATGAAACTTACATGCTTGAAATTAGTGCCAGATGCAACACAATTCAAGCACAATTCACTAGCTGCCTCAAGTATTTCACTGTGATTTAGTAAAAGGTATTCAACAATTCTATGTTTCATAGAAATCTCACTAATACAAGTATTTCATTCACAAAACGCATGGCTTGGCAGGTTTCCAGGACAGGAATTTGCTGAAGGGAAGGTAAATTTATTGATTAAAATAAATCAAAGGACTGACATTTCCCCTAAAAAACTGTCCAAACAATAATACTCAGAAACTGACAGTCTTACAACCAGAACCAGAAGAAAATTCTGAGCTATTATTTATGTTTATTATAGGAATCCAATAATGTCATAGAGTAAACAATCTGATATTTGAGAATTCTCAAATTAACATTGAGAAACTTAATTTTAAAATGCTAGATATTTTTGAATTAGGACTTTCCAAAAACCTTTGATATGAAATCTGGTATATATAAATCTTCAGAGTAGTTATAATTATATTTTACCTGTATTCCTTGCACATTTATATGCACTAAATAATAAGCATTCTTGAGGGAATACATACAGAAACAATCCAGATAGTTCTTAAACATGCCAACATCACTTCCTTCTTACCCCATGCCTCAGTTCTTCCCTTTCCGCTCTCATTTCCCATTCTGGTCACACTTCCATCATCAGCAATTATTATGGACTGAACATTGGTGTTTCCCCCAAATTCATGTTGAAGCCTTAAACCATAGTGTTGCTGTATTTGTAAATGGAGCCCCTAAGAAGGAAATTAAGGTTAAATAAGTTCAGAAGGGTACAGCCATGATCCAGTAGAATTAGTGTCCTTATAAGAACACAGAAGAGACACCAGAGAGCTCCCCAAACCTGTGCACACAAATAAGAGGTCAAGGGAGCACAAAGGGTAGAGGGACTGCTGTCTACAACGCAAGAGGAGAGGCCTCAAAATGAAATCGAATTTGCTGGTACCTTGATCTTGGACTTTCCAGCATCCAGAATTGCAAGAAATAAATTTCTGTTGTCTAAGCTACCTAGTCTGTAGTATTTTGCTATGGCAGCCTATAGTATTTTGCTAAACAATCAAGAGGCCTAGTGCAAACATTTAGAACAGCACTTTCATACACATCCTTTCTTTAACTGCTTAACTTTTTAAAGATTTGGATTCAAGGAAAACCCTACTAAGAAGCTGAACAGATTTGGCCAGGAGAGTTTCATATAAATCCTTAAATCATTCAGCCTTGCTTCTATTCTAGAATCAGAGAATGTGAGCATGAGAAGGGACCTCAGTGACCCAAGTTTGTTGATTCAGGTTTTTCTATGATTCTGGGGTTACAGAAAACCACTCTACACTTGGCACATCTTCTGGAAGATGTTGGAGGTCAGGTAGGGTAGTGTATAGTTAAGTAAAAGGCTTAAACATCTGTTTATGCTAAACAAAGATATATTGCTGAGTGCAACGCAAAACTTTTATACACTATTAGCTTGCTTCAAGAAAGGCATTACTGATATGTCAACAACAAATAGCTAAAACTGAAAATTACTGTGAACCAGGTAATGTGTTAAAGGGTTTATGTGTATGGTAATCCCCCCTATCCACCAGGCATACGTTCCAAGATCCTCAATAGATGCTTGAAACCTGGAATAGCACCAAATCCTATTTACGTTTTTTCAATCTGATAACTGAGATGACTGCTAAGTGACTAACAGGATAGTAGCATATACAGCATGGATACATTGGATAAAGGGATAACACACAGCGCTCAAGATTTCATCATGCTACTCAGGTATGCAAATGAAAATTTATGGATTGTTTCTTTCTGGAATTTTCCATTTAATACTTTCAGTGAACCTATGGTTGACCACAGGTAACTGAAACCAGTTAAGCAAAACCTTGGTTGGGGGGGGCACTACTGTATTATATAATCATCACAGCACTAGAAAATTGACAGGTACTCTTAACCTTATTCTTATTACATATCACTATTTGCGAAAATGCAAGCATTTCTAAAATAGCCCTCCTCTCCTCCCTATCACATTATGCTATTTTATTTCCTTCACAGTGCTTTTTTCTTGTTTGCTTTTTTCCCCATGCTCCCCAACATCCTAGGCAGGGCATAACCCAGTGCCCTCCAGGGAAAAGGGGTTCGGTCAATTTTTGGCCAAGGCCACACAGCTGGTCAGTGAAGCATTCCGGACTCCATCACCAGATGGTAAGCACCAGGAGAGCAGGAGTTGGAACCGCTTTCCTCTAACCAGAGGCTGCTCTGGTGCCTGGTACACAGTGGGCGCTCAATAAGCATGTGCAGGGTGAGGGGAGAATAGAAAAGAAAAGAGAAGAGAGAAGACAAGAGAAAAGAGAGAAGAGAAAAGAAAAGAAGGGAGGAGGGAAGGATGAATGAATGAAAACGTTTGCAGAAGGACCTAGAGAGCGTTGGCAACCATTCTCCCTCCTGGTGGCATGAACTCAGTTCAATGTCTACGTCAGCACTTTCCTCGCCCAGATGCACTGGTGTACGGCAGGGAATGGAGAAGGAATAAAGCCTTAAAGAACGTTCGGAAGAAAGGGAAAGCGGTAAGAGAAAAGGGGGATGGGGGAACAAGAAGAAAGAAACTAACCGCCTCCTTCAGGTTGACAGAAAAGGGAAGCCAAGCGAGGCCAGTTGCCATAGCGACTGTAAGGCCAGAACGGCCCCAGCCCATTGGCTGAGACGCCGAAGCCAATGAGAAGGCGCGATGTTGACGGGGTCATAAGATGGCTGCTGGGACGCCGGTTCTTGACCGGTGAGTGCGGCTTAATGCGAGCTGGTTACCGGCTGGTCCGGGCCCTGGCGTAGACGGTCCGGGAGGGCCCCGTGCGGGCAGCTGAGGGAACCAGCGTGGGCGGCCTCTCAGCTCCTCAGATGAGCTGCCAGGAGCGGGTTAGAAAAGCCCCTAGCCCGGACCCAGGGGAGGACGGCGGGGCCGCCCGCTCTTTCTTCGGAGGGGGCGTCGCAGAGCCTTCCCCGGCCTATTAGTGGGAGAGGGTTTCTCAGTCCCACCCCAGCCAAAGTGAAGCGGGGTGAGGGGGGTTTGAATCGGGAAAACAGCGTTATATTTACAACTGCTGTATCCCGGAAGACAGCTCCAGTTAATTGGGCATGTCAGCAGGCCAGATATCCTACGCCGGAATCTGTGGCACTTAGTTGTGTGTCCGGGAGGGGATTCTCCCGGTTTGAGGATTGGAGTGTGGCACTGCCGCCAGAGAGCCTGCGGAGTTCCGGGTTGTGCAGCCAAGCAGGAAAAGGTGTACCTTTATAGAGCCACCCTCTTGCAATCTTGAACCTTGTAAGTATTCTCACAGCAGAATCAACTTAAAATGAACCTTGAAATGTTACTGGATAATTGTAAATTTTTCCATGTAGGTCTGGGGAAGTGTTTTCCAGGCCTTGACTAAACAAACACTTCAATTAAAACTTACGCATACATGCAAAATCCTGCTAAATAAATAGTTTATCTGGATAAGTAGATTGTCAGTTTAAATTCGAATTCAGGCCTGATCACTTGTACTTTCTGTACCTTTCTGAGAAAAGGCAGCACATTTATTTCATAAAAGTAAATAGGACATTTTTGTTAATGTTGATGTTACATGCTTAAAAATATTTTAGTTAAGTAACCAATTCCAAGTCAAAGGAACTGATTATTGTGTAGATTATTTAACAAGATCTTCAGATTGTTGAGTGGTGGCTTATGATTGTTTTACAAGTAAGATTAGTTTTAGATCAGACAGGGTTCAGATTTCTGGGATTATTTCTAATTGAATACGAAATATGGGAAATAAAACAGCTTCATTTGATGAAAATGGAATTTAAACTTTGGAATATTAGAGACAGGAAACGTTTAGCCATGGAGCCGCTTAGATTATATCTTTTGAGTTTTGGTTATAAGCAGCTGCCTGGTCTTCCAGAAAATATGACACTATTACTCAAACCTCTGATTGTAACTTTGATGTATACAATTTTGTATAGCTATAGCATTTTACATAGCTTTTTGTACTTAATAAGTACAGAAAAAAAATTCTTAACCAAATTCTAACAAGTCTATAATTAGAGGCTAGAGTCATTCTTCAGACCCACTCTTAAATCCTTGTCTCCAAGAATATGTTATCACTTATAACTTTGCCCTCTAAAAATTCATAATTTAAAGACTTATGTCCTTATTTTTGTGAAATGAATAGATCACACTACATTAGGCAAGTAAGTTGCCTCATCTGTAAAAGGGGTATAGATAGTGATTACTAGTGGAAGGATTGTTGTGAAGATTAATGGTAGACCAAGGCTTGCCAAATTGTTTGTATGCCATGTGTAGCAGTGACCTGCTTTGTTTCCCCTTTTTGGTTCTGTTTCTTCTGTCTTCTGTTGTAACTAGAGTTTCCTTCCCCTTCTCAGTGTCCCGAGGTACAGAGCCTTTCTGAAAACTAGTAGTAATGTTGACTAGGTTGCTAGGTAAAAGAAAAAACCTTATCTGTTGGGGTATTGGAATTTAATAAGGATTGCATCTCACTAGGAGAGAATGGAGTGTTACAGAAAAGAGTGAGGTGGGTCTGGACATTTGAGGCACTTATAATATTAAGATCATAAAGAGACATTTTAGAGTTGCAAGACATCTCAGAGAGCATCTGAGCAAACTTTCATTTTATAGCTTAAGAATGGAGACCCAGGCAAATGCAGTGGCTTGCTGCTAATCATGTTGCTCAGGACTAGAAATTGTCTTCTTTCAAGACAGTGTTTCCCCTCTGTAACCAATGGTTCTCAATCCTTGCACACTGTAGAACCATTTTTATTATAGTTTGATATTGCCATAGATGCTGTGTTTTGAAAGATTGTGTCTACTGTATTCATTAATTGCTTTTCTTATAAAAATCAGGCCAATAGCTACCATTCAGAGTCTTTGATGAACATAGGGGTGAAGAATAATGCTTCACTGAATTTATATCTGCTCACCTAATGATGGACGATACTGTCTCAATGGGAGGAATAATAAAATATGTTGGGCTTTTTGAATATTGAAATTAGCTTAGAGACCCCCATTACCATCTTCATAAAGTTTGTGAAAACCTTAGAACTGCTGAATTGTACCCTGTTCTTGATGCATTGTTATTTGCCCAAATGTACTAAACAATAATGACTATGGTTGATTTTTAAGGGCAAAAGAAAATTTAGCTATTTACACTAGGACCGTACATAAATATTTTCATTTCACAGTATATTGTGTCAGGCCAGGACTAGAGATGCATGCTGTGCAGTACACCCAGAATGTTTTTGAGAATAATTGTGGGATGGAGTAAATCTTGACTCTGGAGGTAGAAGGTGTCTAAAATGAAGAAGAAGGAAATATTCAAAACCTTAGAGAAAAAGGAGATTCTGAATCATTTACATTTTCCTTGGGGCTAAAATGATTAAATTAAAAGTTATTTGTGTTGCAGGCTAAAAAAATGAAAGCTTATGATTTAATACCTTGGCTGTTATAAAGACCTGGCTGTAATCTACACCAAAAAAATCAAGTTTCTATTTCTCTGGTATTCCACATCTCTTGAGAATGGCTGACTGAATTTTCACAGTTAAAGGATAATTTGGGATTATGTGCTTTAAAATAAAGAAATACACTCTGAAAGGCATGAGTAAGAGACACTTCAAAGAAATGGAGAATCGTCCTCTAGAGCAGCCAAAACAGGAATACCAGGAGGCCTAACATGGTGCCAGTTGGAAACTGTAGGAATGACATATATATGCTATGAATAGAAAGACAGTGTTTTCAAACATGAGCCCAAAGCAAAAGTCACTAAGCAGCCTCTCCATATTGGCTGATTTGTGATTGAGCTGCTTCTTACATGGGCAACTCCATTTTGTAGGCTCCTCAGTGAGTGACAGCAGTTATCTGTGTTTGTCAGTGGCTCCTGAGTTTCCCTTGTATTTGGTTTTTTGTTTCTTTAACAGTCACAGGAAAATGGCTCATGACTTTAAAGATTTTTAAGAACTGAGTCCAGAAACATATATTATTTGAATTTTGCCTTATTTTATGGATTTGGAGGTGGATTCCACTTTTTAGAAGTTATTTTAACTTTTCTTTTTTCTTTGGGTACACTTAAATTATCATACCAGGCAAGTGCCACATTGAGGACAGTTCTTAATGCCACATCAACAGGAGCTAAAAATAGATAATCTTGAGAAAGTCCAAAAAGCCATCGAAAATGCACAACTGCTTGAAGGTTGATTTAAAAAAAAAAGACGTGCCCTCTCCAGGGCAACTGAGACCGCTCCCCAGAGAGAAGCATGTTTGGATACCCAGAACATAGACTGTCACCTTGCAGAGATGCTAAAACAGTGGTCCAACAGGAAAACCTGTGCCACTGCGGCACATTGGAGCGGCACATGCCTTTTTATGAGCAGTCACATCTGAAGTCCAAGTTGAGTGATATTTGGCTGCTGATGGACAGAAGCCTGCTGTGTGTGTGTCACTCCATGAGGCTAAGGATTTTTGATTGTTTTATATATTTCTGTCCCCAGGGTCTGGAAGAATGTCTGGCACACAGTGGGCATGTAAAAGCTGCTGTGGACAGGAAAAGAAGACCCCAGTTAGCATCACTATTTAAATTAAGAAAATGTTACTGTCCTTAAGTCCTTAAATGGATAATGAATCTGAAGGTATATTATATGCCAGTGGCAAATCATGTTGGAGCTTAATACTGCTCTCCTCCCCGTACTCCTCAGAAGAGTAGAAATCTTTTTATTAATAGTATAACATCTGTTTTCTAAAATTGGCATATTTTTCATGATGTCTTTTGTGCTATCAGAGAATCTCAAGAGTACCTCTATTCCAGCTTTTAAAATCCACAGGCGAGGTTTAAGGATGAGTCCAGATTTTGTGGAACCTGGGATTATATAATTTTGAGTCTCTTCTTTTAAAAAAGAAATGCAAATTCTGAATAGAAATTAGGTACAGTGTTTTGGAAGGACCTGTGCAAATGAGGAGCCTTGATGTTTAAGCTCCCATCATCTTCCTGGTAATTTGCCTCTCTTTTTAGTGTTCCATTCAGAAAACCAAATACTAAAGTTTTTATAGACACTTGATGGCAGACTGAATATCATGGAAGTAAATGATTTGTATCAGTTGCTAAGTGAGTGCACCACAAATATTAGAAACTTCAAAACTATCTTATGAGCCCTGCCTCCGATAATAGAAATGATAAAAATGCAATACATGGCCACGGAAATAATAATAGCAAAAAGAACTTAACATTTATTGAACCCTTAGGACCTCCTAAATATTGTGTTGAGGGGCTTATCTCATTTAATCCTCAGAATAACCCTATAAGCAGTATAATTAACCATGCATTACAGATGAAGAAACTGAGGGTCAGAGATGTTAAATGATTCCCTCATAACACTAGTAGGTGGCAGAGTCAGGATTCCAGTTGGAACAGTTAACTGCTGGAGTACTTCCTCATAAAGAGCCAAGAAAATATTTGGTGAAGTTGTTGCAGAGACCCAGCAACTGATGAAGCAGGACCAAAACCAAAAAGTAAGATCTGATTCTTTAGACCTAGGATGAGGTCCTTAAAAGATAACAGAAATCGCCTCTAATCCTCACTTGGGTGAGGCAAAGGCATAAAATGTAACCAAAATGTTTGTACCCTCATAATAGCCTGAAATAAAAATTAAAAAAAATAAAAAAGCTATTATTCAGAGTAGTACAAAATCCCCTGATGCCAGTGTCTCAGAGAATGATAATGGTTTTCTTAACTAGGTTAATCACAATATGAGACAGGAAACGTGGCAGAACAGCTTTCTGTTCTTCCATTTTATTCCATCAGATTGATAATAAGTTGTGAGTGGTACAGCCAACTTCTCTATTTTAGACATATCTTTAAGGAACTGGTTTTGGCTCAATATGTATTCTAAAATAAAATGTACCATAGAGACCAATGAAAATGTACTCAAGTATAGTTTTAACAAATGATTACAACTCCTGATTTTTAACATCACTTTTATTAAACTTAACAACAGTTAATGGTTCTCTCTACCAATGGCCTGTATTAATTATAAATGTTATCCTGAACTTTAACATTAGTTTCCCAAATATAGTATCATTATTCAAGAAAGCTGTTATGTTTTTGTTAAATTGTTAGGATTATATTTCCTTTAGTATTATTTTAGCAAATAGTATTAAATTGAAAACTAGGTCATTCTTTTTACTACCATTCCTTCCTCAAACTTTTTACATAGCTTAAAAATTTTCCTTTAAATGATTGTTTTCCTGCTCCTTAGACAATAATCCGCCTGAAAGTTTTATTCATTAAAATATAGGTAAAATGTCCATGTTTATTTTCTCTAATTGATGAAGCTTGAAATATGGTATTTAAATTTTTAAATTGCCTGCAAAGTATATTATGCTATTAACATTCTTGGGCAATGAATGCTTTACTGAATTTCATTTTTTTAAAGATAAAACTAGCCATAAGGTCCAGCTTTCTTTATTTGTAGGTACAGGTTGTAACCAACTTGTTTAAACTGCTTTTAAACTGTTTTTGGTTTTTACACGGTGACGTTTTTAGTTATTTTAATATAGAAGGTTCATCCCATCCCATTTCAGATTTCAAAAAAAAAGTTTAGGTGGACTGTTATAATCCCAACCACTGTTATAATCATTAGGTTCCTGGAGTGTCTTCTAATGGTTTTAACACATTAACTACCTAGTGAGTTGTATTTTACTCATGCTAGTTTTGAGCCAGGGGCTTCATGAAGCATATATAACTGCAGTGGTTCCTGAAAATCTTACTTGTTGATGTTCTTATTGTTATAGTTAATATTGACAATTTAATTGCATATAACTCATGCATAGAAAACAACAAAAATAACAGATTTTTTATTAGAAAGGATTGTTTTGTTTCTGAAGTTTTTATTATATTTTCATAATAAAACACCATGGCCCCAAGGAAAAATTTTTTTCTTCTAGTGTGGCAGTCAGTGTGTTAAAATCTTTTCCATGGCTATTCTATAAGACTAAATTCATCTTTTTCCTCATAGAAGAAAAGATGTGGAGTGGGCTGTTACCTTCTGGCCTAAACGAAAGTGATGTTGAGTCGAATTCTGAAGATGAAGCCACAGTTGAGGACTCTGGGCTTAGCTTACAGGAAGATAAAGAGGATGGAACCATTAGAAACACAGAAATCTCAGATTTCCCAACAGATGGATCAAAAACTGAAACAAAGGCAAATGTAAATGCATATGAAGAGTGCCCTTCTGGAATTCCCTTAAATATGTGGAATGTAAGTTTTCTCTGATGTGCTTGTTAAAGCCTGTGTTCATGCGTGTGTGTGTGTGTGCATTCCCCTTGCGTGTGTCTGCCATGGTTAAGATGTATGTGTTTTTGGGACTGAACAGGTAGGGAAGATGGACTCAAGAATACTTTTGCTATTCTTTGAGGTAGTAGCCACTTACATACTTGCTTTTATTTTTGTTTTGTTTTTATAAAAAAAGGAAAAGGAAAAAACCTGCTATGTAGGATTAGCTATTTTGCCTAACATGAATATATGAGAAATTTCTGTCTTTATTTTATCTCTTTTACCTATGGACCTATTATTATCTATATGAGTCACTGAGTTTCACTCTTAAATTATCAAATGACTTATTTAGAAATAAATGAGTATCAAAACTCAGGTTGTGAGATCTCAGAGACTAGAGTATCCTAAGAATTGACCATTTCGTTAGATTGATATCTTTATACATGGTAGGATATATTTTTTTTTTTACTTAATATGTTTTTCATTGCATGTTTTTCTGCAAACTATATTTGCTTTTTATATTTTTTCTTTTACATAGAAATTTCAAGAATTGCACAAAAAACATTCTGAACAGAAAAGCTCAACCTCAAGATTCGGAAGGAAAAAGAGAAAACGCTCCAGAAAAGGTGCTTTGTTTTAATTCAGTTTGTCAGTAGTGTTAATGCTAAATTGTGGCTGAGTTCAGCAATTTTTTAAAAACACAATTTTGAAATAACAACCAAATACATAGATATTGACACTTTGTGAATTCTTTTCAGATAAATTGAAGAATGAAAAAGAATCTCATAGGTGGGTAGAATTTAAAATAGTTATTTATTCTAGACAGATGTAGAACTTATCCAAATAGTTGAACTACTTATCTCTGATAGTGATCAAATATAAGAACTAGCAGTTGTAGTATAATTTTAGTAACCAATTAAAAACAGTACAAATAAAAATGAATACATTTTATGTAAAACAAAACTTATTGTGTATCTTATTGCAGTGAACAGTCCTCAAATGAAACCCAGTGGAAGGAACTTACTCAGTATTTTGGAGTCAATGATAGATTTGAACCCCCTGTTAAAAAGAAAAAAGTTGAGAAGGTAAGATCTTCTTCACTGCATCTTATATTAGCTAATAGAATATGTTTGTAATTAGCCTTTCCTGAGGTACTTGTCTTCATTAATTTATTCAGTTAAAAAGTTCAGATGCCCTCTGGGTACCAAAAAGATGCTAGATAAACAAGTAAATATATAGTTACAAATCATTAAAAAATGTTAAAAAGAAAAATAACAGGTTGTTGTGAAAAAATTAAAATGAGTATCCCACCCAAATGAGTTTGGGTGGTCATCCTTTCTTAGAAAATGCTATTTCACAGAGACTTGAAGGGTGAGAAAAAACCACCTCTATAAAGAATGCTAGTGCTGAGGCATGGGTAAAGGTCCTAGGGAAGAAAGAGTGGTCCTGGGGACACTTGGCTAACTGTAAGAAGGCCAGCCTGGCTGGAATGGGGTCAACAAGGAGGAGGGTAGCCCACGATAAGATTAAAGAGGCAGGCAGGGAGGGACCAAACTGTATAGGGGCATAATAAGGAAATGGCTTTTATTCACAGTGTAGTCAAGAGTCATTAAAAGGTTTTAAGTCAAAGGAATGACATGGTCTACTTTATGTTTAAAAAGATTGCTCTGGCTGTTACATAGTGAATTGATTGTGAGGCAGCAAAAGTAGATGAGAAGAAAACAGGAGACTTCTAGGCATGTGAAGATGGTGGATTGAATAAGAATGGTGCTGCCGAAGGTGGAGAAAAATGGATGGATTTGAGGTATAATGCAGAAGTAGAATTGAGGATATTTGCCTCTGGATTGCTAATAAGGTGATGGGGAGGGAGAGAGAGCCATTCAAGGTTTTGCCTTAAGCAATGGTGTTAATAGTGATGCTAGTTACAAAGATAAAGTTTGGGAAGGGAAAAGATTTAGATTGAGGCCAATGTAAACTTTAATTTTGGGCATGGGTGTTACTGGAACAGAGTACATGGTTAGTATAATGAGGTAGTGGCTCAGGAGAGTCTGAGCTTGAGATACACATTTGGAGTAGTCAGTCTCTAGGTACATTAATACTTAGTAAAGGCTTGAAAGAATGAGTAACTCATGTATTCTCATAGGTGAATGTTGACAGGGAAATGTCAGTAAACTCAGAAAATCAAGTGTGGAGTGGTAGAGCTAAAGGTGCAGGGGGCTAGGTGAAGCACAAGTGTATTGTATTCTGTGTGTATAGACAGATGCTTCTTCCATGGATCATCGCTATAGACTACTATGTGTACTCAAAGATCTTTGCCATTATTCTGTTCAGTCAGTATTTCTTGTGAAAAACCTCTGATTGTAAATCTGTCATTGGTTGGTATTGTGTCATTGAGAGTGCACACATTAAGGAACCATCACAACAGAATTTTGCATGTGAGTTTTTTGATTACAACTTTGTGAATAATTCTTATTATCTAAACATAGTACCTAGGGAGTTGGAACCCTTTTGGCTGCACCTAATTACTGCTGCTGAGCAACCTTCTTTTTACAAACGTTCTGCAGAAATACTAAATTTTTTACAAAGGAAGATCACTGGTAGAGTTGAAACTAAAACCCAGGTTTCACAACACCATACTCAGTTTCCTAGGCTTACTGCAGAAAGGTTGGTAACTGTTTGAAAGAATAATTGTCATGCCCTTGACCCTTGTGGTTTTGGTGGACTGAGAGGAGTGGCCTTGTGAAGGGGGATGCTCTTGGCTATACCAAATCTGTTCTAAAGCATCAGAGAGGAGGATCATGCTGACAGCCTTGGCCCACGAGCCATCTCTGGCAGACCTGCTATATATCATCTCAGCCACTGACTGGATTGTTCTTTTGAGAGAATGAATTGTTAAATATTGGTTCTACTAGGAAATATTTTTAAAGTTTTGCTTGTGATTAGGTCGTCTTTGATTTTCAAGTATTTACAGTATTTGTTATGTTTTCTCATAATTATAATGACTTTAGAATGTCTAATTGTTTCTTAGTAAAGTTAAAGCCATGAAATTAACTTTGTAGCCATTCCAAAAAGTAGAAATTCAGATAAATTTTTTTTTACAACCTATCTATATTAAAATTTTATTATTACCCTACATATTGTACTTTCTTGATACTGGGCAGAAATGGCTAACTCATTCATTGTCTAGAGTTTGGAATTTGTGTGGAGTTCCTTTAATATAGGATTCTAGGATTCTTTGTACAAAATCTTTTAAACAACTCACTTTTAGAGACTATTGTTCTATTTCACATTTTGTATTAAATGTGTTCTAGAAGAAAGTTATAAGCCAAACACCATTTTAAATATGCAGTCTCTGTTTAAGGGAGACTGCCAGTAAGTCCTTTTGTACTCACCCATTGATCTATTTTATGTTTGGGTTTTCTTAACAGTAGACATTTCTCCGTATAAATGGCATCTGGCTAAAGAAGTTATGGCAGTCTTCTAAACAAGGAGAGTGACCTGGCCAGGCTTACATCTGGCCATGATTTTGCCAGCACTTAACATCCTTCAATTAAACACAAGCGTAAAAGGAAAGGATTTAGTGAAACCAAATTGTTTCATATTCTTTTGGTAGTTCAGTATAATTGCATGCCAGTGGGTTCCCACTCGTTCTTTCGTTGGGATCACTGTTTTACATATGGCATCCCTTTTGCTGTCCTGCTAAAGTCTGTACTGTTAATACAGCACAGTAAATAAACTTAAAGAATGTCCACATTGGCGGCACCAAGATAAAAGCTAAGAATAAATGTAAGTCCAGCAGATAGTAACTATTGCTCATGAAATCTAGAGAGGATCATGAAAATCCGTGATGCAGTTTGGACAAAACTAGCATGGATTTCCATCCATTATTTTATTTCTCTGGAGCAGAGTTTGATCTGTTACTGTATCTCAGAGAGCCTTTTTATTTTGTATTCACTCAACCCTCTAGAATGGTAAAACAAAACAAACTACTTAATCTTGTATCTATCATGCAGTCTTTTTTCTTTTTCTCCTGTTCTTTTTTTTTGTTTTGGAACACTGCCACGCTGAAACTGTTGTTCAACCAAGAATGTCTATTTACAACACTGCTGTCACCTGCTTCCCAGAGAATGCAGAGGCTTGTAGTTTTTAAATGTAATCTCCCTAATATCCAAAGCTGTTTTAAAATGTTCTTTGTATTAAATACAGCTATAATTGTGTTTCTGGCAGCAGTTCTTGGACTCACTAATAATTCTGTAATCATAACATAATTATTTTGAATCTGTGGGAATTTCTTTGGAATAAATTTCACTCATTAATTTCGCTATAAATGTCTCAGGTATTCTTTGGTTGAATCAATTTGATTAGTCAGCAGTCATTACTGAAATACTTTTACATATACCTAATGGATACTTTTTAGCATGAAAAACCAGAGGTACTTTATTAAATTTTGGAGTGATTGTACAATGTCTTTGATGATTTTTTAAAGTTGTTTATGAGAGGAAACTGCTATAGTGTAGCTTTTTCAAACGTATTATTATTATTATTTTTTTTTTAGCAGACTGCTTTTCCAACCATATGCATACATGGTACTCCAGTACATAGATCAGTTAAAAGGCTTGCTACCTTGAGTGCGTCGGGGGAAAGGTGTAGGAGTGTGGAGGGAGAGATGTGGGGATGTTGTAGTGGTATCATGAAGTTCCCCTGGTCTTGGTTAGAAAGCATTCTCTCTTGATCCCTGTGTGATCCCTGTGGGGTGGGTAGGTAGGGCTAATATTAGTCTTGTAATACAGATGAAACTGAAGCTCAGCATAATTTGCCTAAGGAAACAAACAGAGCAGGTAAGAAGTGAAATGAGACTTTAAACCCAAGTCATTTTGGTCCCAAATCTAGATTTTTCTGAAGTAACAGTTGAACTTAGTTTTTACTTACTCAAATGATTTAAGTAGATATGATTTATATATAAAGGTAACACAGTCATAAATAACTACATGACATATATAAAGGTAGCTCTCCCCCCCACCCTTTATGGAGAAATTACCTCGTTTTTTTCTTCTAGTTGTTTAGGTCCAGTGAAGCCAACTTCAGTAGATAAGTCATATGTATTAACCTTTAAAATTAATTATAGTATCCAAATATTTAGTAGCAAAATTTCTGTAGAAATATAATGCAGTGCAGTTTGACTTTAAGAGCTTTAATCCTAGTTTAAAGATATTCTACATATGTGCATATGGATGTTAGTCTATAATGTTAAACCTAGTACCCATAAATTTCTTAAATATTTGTAGTCATGTCTTTTGACATCTGCAGTAAAACTTTGTTAATTAGAGGTTAGTTGTTGCCTTGTAGGAACCTGTTAGATATTGCCCTTAGATGAATTTTCCATCTGTGGCCAAATTGCCATCCCAAAGTCGCTTTGTCTGCGTTCAGATATAGCTTAAGCTATATTTTGATTATGGCCAAAAAGCAACTTAGAAGCACATGAAAACACTGCAAGCTGTCGTCAGCACTGCCGTGGCTACTGCCATGCCTGTGGTATGGAAGATGTCATAGATAAGGCAAATAAAGGCTACTCTTGGGTCCAACTTAAAACACTAGCAAAAAAAGCTTATATTCTCAAATTCTGTTTCATGAGACTACTTACGGACTCTTGGGTTGAATTCTTGGGTTTTGTGCTTAGATCTGAGTCCTTAAAGAACCATGATGAAGTGTGTAGCCAATAGAGATAAGCCTTCTCTTTGCATTAATGGCATCCTGATATTTAGATAGTAATAAGAGAAGCAGCTTATTATTTATTGGATGATTACTATATTCTAAAAACTTGGCTAGGTATTTTACATATATTTTCTTTGACCCTTATGCTAATCTTGTAGAGGATATGATCTTATTCTCCTTTTACTGCATGCGAGGTAACTGAAACCCACAGAGGTTTCCAAACTCATTCAGGGTTGCTTAGTTCATAAGTAGAGGAGTTGGTATTTGAACCCAGGTTTGACCTTGCCAGCTGTGCTCTTTGTAACATGCTATGAACTTATGGTCTTAAGGAGATGGAACTGTTTTACAGAGGAATTTTTTTTTACTAATATAAGCATTTTGAAATGTTAATATGTTCTTACAGAAACAAAGTTTTAATATACACATGGAACCAGAAATTTTTTAGAGCCAAAAGGCACTATTATACTTTACTTAAATAAATTGCCAGAAAAAAAGGAAAAGGAGAAAAAAAAAACAGTTGTATCTAGTGAAACTTTGTTGAAATTTAAAAAAACAAACAAAATACTATTGAAAGAGCTAAAAATGAAGTTGAAAATATATTAGAAACTTAGGATTTTTATTTTTAGGAGGAAATTTTGATCATTCAAGCCAGTCCTCTCATTATCTCTAAGGAAACTGAAGCTTATGAATCAAGTACTTCATTTAAACAGAGCTTTGACCACATTGCCTGACTTCTAGTCTGGTGCTATAATATATTTTGCCATCACCCTTAGATGCTCTTCTGAATGGCTGGGGGAATGGCAATTGGTTAATGGTGAAAAAATAGATTTGTAATTTTCACTGATTTATTTTCAAATGGAAATTATACCTATAAGCTTGACAGTTCATATGATTTTCTAGAAACGGGGAGTGTTCTTGCTTTTTCCCCTTTGTGATGTTAACTTTTAAACTGTGGCTCCATGGTAGCCAAAGGGAAATTAGCAGGTTGATGCAGCAAAATGACTCCATAAGCAGACCACCTGTTTATTCATGGGCATTGGTGGCAAAAATAGAGTGGATGCCTTGTTACTCACTGATCTGTGCTCATTTTAGGTCCTGGTGTAAAGGAATGCAATACCCAGATCTTGCATAATCTCAGAAAGCCTAGATAATCAAAAGGGAACAGAGCTGCTGTGTGGAACATACAGGACAGGCTTAAGAATGGATGCTGTTAGTGACCATGTTGCTGAGATGAACAGGTCTGGGTTGATGGATTGCTTGGATGTGATTGGATAAGGTCTGGGTTGAGATATTAGGCTATCCTAGAGTTTGTGGTACAAGGAAAACTGTAGTTTGATATTTATGTATTGCATATGTTTCAGTGGCATTTGAAGAGATACCTAATATTTTGCACAGTAAGGAGAGAGTATTGAATTTACATTTTTTAAAGACAATAACTTTATTTCCAATATAAATTTAAGAATAAAAATAAAGTTCTAGGTACAGGTACTGTACTAAGCTCTGGGAACCCAAAACAGAGAAGATGTTATTCATGCCCTCAAGAAATATGTATTCTAGTAGAGGGATAGATTTATATCAAGTGCAATACATGTGACCCTTTTTTTCATCGTAGGGGCATTATTATTTCAATATTACAGTTGTCAAATTCTCTTGGGAACTTTTCAAAGCAGTGGATATATAATAAATGTTCCCAATTTGGATGGGGTCCTTTCAGTGCTAAAGCAAGCATGGATAACTGCACTGTGAATATTAGTTGGAAGCACAGACTGAGGGTGTGCCTCCTAGGTGGAAGGAACTGGTTGGGATTGTGGAACAAGCCAGCGACATACAGAGTATGCTCTTACTGAGTTCTTACTGAGCATAGAACCCAAGGAAGAGACAGAGGCACAACTCACTGTAGTGTGTCAGACCAGTAAGTGCTTTAGGGACACGAGGTACAGCAACAGCACAGAGTGGAGAACAGAAAGAGAAGATCAGTTTGGAAATTATTATAATATTCCAAATAAAGGATGATTAGGCACTGAAGAAGCACAGGAGGACAAAGTGATCAACTCTGCCAGAATAGAGCTCACATGGGAGCAGGGCTTAGAAGTATTACAAATACTTGAGGATTCGTTCAAGGGTGACCTACTAGGAGGAGAAGCAGGACAGGAAGAGATGAGTTTGTTATAGATATAATAAAGTGGAAGACTACCTTGGCAAGGCCTTCAATATGAAGATGACTAGCAAGTAGGTAGAGATGTAGATTTTGGTAGAGAGGAGAAGTCAGATGTTTAGAATTAGAGATGTAAATCAGCTTATAAGAAGTAAGTGAAGTCCCAGGATTGAGTAGATTACTGGGGAGGGTGAAATGTAAGAAGGAAAAGAGGCTAATCACAGAACCTTCAGGACCTCTAAGATTAAGGGATAACAAGAGATAATGAGTAAGTAACTTTAAGAGTGAGAATGTAGTTGACATAAATTTTAGCCTACATCAGAACCATGTGGATTGCTGGGCCCCAACCCAGAGTTTCTTATTCAAAGAATTTGCATTTCTAACAAGTTTCCAGGTAATGTTGATACTGCTGGTCCAGAAGGTAAACTTTGAGAACCACTGGTTTAGGGTCTAGTTTGATAAGGTTAATCATGGGTTGCAAACAGAGAAGGAGGATGAAAGAGTCCAGGAAGGGACTGAGGAACTGTGAGAATAAATATGAAGGTGTCAAGGATTAAGGTTCCAGATGAAGACAAAGCAGGCTTATTGGGTAGGAGGATAAGTAGAATAATTATATTTAGGAAGCAGAATTCTAGATTGTGAAGCTTTGGAGGTAGAGCTTTCATGATATCTGTAACATGACCTACAGCAATCCTTCTCAAAGTACTGGTCTGCAAAGATATAAGGAACATGTGCCTGAATAACTAATTGTAATACATTCCTCAATGAAAAAGTCTTTTTACCCTCCTCCTGCCCAAAAGTCATCTAGACAAAACTGCTTAATTATGATGTGGATTTGCGTTCTTGAACAAGTTCCTTCTTTTTCCCATGGATTGACACTGTTCACTGACCAGAACTGGTACATAGGCACTGGCCTAGAGTATAGACTTCTGAGGTGGGTAGAGTTAGTGGTCCCTGAAGATGAAGGATGTTGGAAAAGTGAGTCCAGGGTGTTGTTTGGACTGTCAGAAGAGTTATGCAGAAATACCATAAAGGGAAATTTCTGGAGACTAGTAGATGATCACAAGACAAAAATGGGAGGAGGGTATTAGAGCCTTATGACATAGGATCAAAGACTATGAGGAACTATTGAGTGAAGGTCTCTAGCTGCAGTGGGGAGCAAGCAGAAACGCCTGTTGGCCTCCCAGGTACTTAGGTGGGGGTCGTGAGAAGGAACAGTTTTCCCTTAACAACAGATATCAGTGACAACCTCACTGGTCTTGTTTCTGTGACCTTTTTAGGCAAATTATGTTGTAGTTATTTTTTAAGTGTCATTTCAACAAAGGCTACACAGGAACAAAATTTCTCTCAGTTGACTAGCATAATCAAGCTTATTCTTAAGACTTCTGTTATTAGATAAGGAGGAAGAAATCTTTAGTAGATACAATATTAACTGAAAATGTGGAAGTTAAGTGATGTACTAGATAATCCATTGTTAGAAGAAAATTTTTTTCATAAGGATCATATTAGACTATATTTTTAAATTTTTATTACCTGTAGTAACTATTTTCACAACTTAGAACTCATAGTATTTAAGTCTGAGCATCTATTCATAAATGTATGATGCATTCTACCCTAGTCGGTTTGGTAATCCCATGAAAATTTTAATTATAATTTCCTGAAGTGTATGTAATTTCCTCCCATGTTTAATATTCAGCCTAATGTCCACAGTCAAAGACTATGACTATTAAATAAAAGTTTTGAGCTATAGAAATGGGCAGTATAGACAAGGAGGAAATTGTGGTTGAGAATGGAGGCTCTGAGCACATCTGGGTTCACATGGTGGCCTTACTACTTACAAACTGCTTTTGGCCAAGTTAGGGAGTCTAAGCCTCTGTTTCCTCATCTTTGAAACAGGATAACATTACTATTTCATGGAGTTGTTATAAGAATTAACTGAGCTTTCTTAACAGTACTAAGCCTAGGGTCAGGCACATAATAAGCACTCCATAAATTTTAGCTGTTATTATCATTAACATTATTATTGTTAGTAAGGAAAAGCATAGGCTTTGGAGTCACAAAAATCTGGATTTGCATCCCCTTTTTATTAGTTCAAGAAGTTATATGACCTTGGATAAGCCATTTAATGTCTCCGAGACTTCTGGCACCAATGGGCATGGTACCAACTATCTTATGAGGTTATTGTGAGAATTAAATGGTCTGTGTATGTAATGCATTTGGTGTAGTCCTTTGACTTAATCTTGACTAGTACATGTTTGCCTTTCCTTCCTGCCCTTAATTTTTAGGTTTCTTTTCTTTCTAGTCAGGCCTTGAAAAGAGGATAGACCAGGCTGTGGACGAGTGGAATATTGAGAAGGCCGAGGAACTCAGCAACCAGCTAGCTACTCGAGAGGTGAGTCATACTGATTACACATTTTCTGTGTTTCCATATTTTCTAAAATGAATATGCATTCATAGAATATGTATTCTTTTTATGATCATTAATAAGTTCAGTATTAGAATATTTGATCTAAGATTTTCCTCTTTGTCCATTTTCTTCCCTCTTATTCCGTCATTTACTTTGAAATGCTATGTTTTATTTTTGTCTTTAATGTTTTTAAATTATTCTGGTCAAAAATTTATGTTGGAAATAACCCATGATTGATATTCAACCTTAGATTTTACCTAGATCAGAAAGGCCTTTTCATGTATGATTAAAAGGCTAGCTAGCTTTTTCCATTTGCATCTCACTCGGTTTAACTCTCCCTGAGGGCAGCTATATATTCTAAAATCACATCCTTCAACCTTTTCTTAACCCCTGCTAAAACACTTTCTTACTTATGTTCGGCACATCTCCCTTAGCCCTAAAGAATTTTCAGGGTTTTTTTCTATTGTATAAACCTAGTAGATAGGTTGAATATTCTTTTTCCAAGAAGGCCACAAGAAGACTGTGACTTACACTCCCCAGGGCAGGGGGCTAGTATTCTGCCAGTTGAGAATTAATGTCACATATAGATTAAAGAGCTCAATATTTGCATGCATTTGTTGTTTTTTGTAATACTCTTTTGGCCTTTCTAGGAAAAATCTTTACCATAGCTTTTATCTTAGTACCCAGATCCTTACCTCCTTCATGTCATACTCTAACTACTCTATTGTGTTTAGTTATGTAGAAAGCATAGTGGGTTATCTGTGTAAACTGCTGGCCACACGTGCTATTGTAACTCACTTGCAGGTAGACTTTTTTCTTAAGCCGAGACTAGAGATAAGCTTATGATTTCAGTAAATTCTTCTATGGAAATACTTTTGTACTCTTGCATCATTAGATGTCAAAAAATCTATCACTGATGGCTGACAGTTGTAATTTTTGTGTTTTTCTTTTTATTTTTGGCTGCAGGCCTAAAGTATCTTGTAAATTTTACATTTTTGTGTAGAAAAAAACGTGTTCAGAAAAAGGATTCAGAAATAATCTTTTTTTCTTCAAAGCCTTGAAAGTCATTTGTCACATTAAATACTTCCAAGGGCTGTGTCCAATGGCTTATGCCTATAATCCCAGCACTTTGGGAGGCTGAGGCAGGAGGATTACTTGAGGCCAGGAGTTCAAGACCAGCCTGGGCAACATAACAAGACCCTGTCTCTAAAAAAAAAACCAAAAAAACCCCACTTCTGTTTACAATTCATGAGTGTGTGTGTGTGTGTGTGTGTTAGAGGCTAATATAAAGGAAATTATAAAGCCATGGGCTTCAGTTAGGGGCATAAGCAAGAAGTAGCATAAATAGTAGGTATGTGGCCTTTCAAGAAATAAAATGACATTTTTTATGAAGTATTTTTTTATTGTAGTAAAATATATATAACATAAAATTTACCATTTTAAACTACTTTTAAGTGTACAGTTAAGTGGCATTAAGCACATTTACATTGCTGTGTGGCCATCACCACCATCCATTTCCAGAACTCTGTCTTGCAGAACTGAAACTCTGTACTCATTAAACAGTAACTCCCCATTGTCTCCGCCCAGCCCTTGACAACCACCACTCTGTCTCTATGAATTTGACTACTGTAGGTGTCTCATATAAATGGAATCATATAATATTTGTCGTTTTGTGTCTGGCATATTTCAGTTAGCATAATGTCCTCAGATTTCACCCATGTTGTAGCGTGTGTTGTATTTGTTACATCCTGGGTATGCGTTGCATTTTGTTTATGCATTCATCCTTCAGTGGACACCTGGGGTTGCCTCCACCTTTGACTATTATGAATAGTGTTGCTGTGAACATGAGTGTGTGCATATCTGTTTGAATCCCTGCTTCGGGTTCTTTGGGGCATATAAACCAGAAGTGGAATTGCTGATCATCAAATATTTTTAATGTTTACTTTTTTTCTTATAAGATATCATTCTCCCTTTTCCCATCTTAACAGTACTTCCTATGCTTGCAGTTTGACAATTACTCCATTTCATCTCTAAAGTAGTCATATTTTGGTTCATTGAATATAGCTTTCATTGTATATAATAGCATTTTATTTCTCTATTTTAGAATAGAAAGGCACACATTTTACATTTTAACAGTGAATTTGAAAGTGTGTTGAATGGTGCCATAAACTCAGTAGGATTTCAGTGTTAATTGTTGGTTATTACAATGGCTTCTTCAGTATGAATAAGATATAGGGGTCCTTATTCCTAAATGATGAGCTATATGCCAAAAATTGTCTTTAAAATTCTATTCAACAAATGGCATCTATTGTTTGTTAGTAAGTAGACTATTTTGGCATTGGAACTTACATGTCTGTAGAAGTACTGTTAGAAATAGTGGCTTTTTTCTTGGTCAGCTTCAAAGTATAGTTACTTTCAAGTAACTCTACTTAAAAGTATAGCAAAATTATACCAGTAGTATATCTAATCTCCAAATTTCGGAGTTGACCATGAAAATGTCAGGGAATAGTGGGGAGGGGCAGTGCTTGTGGGCTTGAAAGAAACTCAAGCTTTTGGATAGCTTTTGTGGCTGTCAGGGATGGCGGGTATAGTGAGACGTCATGATGGGATAGTGAGGAGTGACTCAAGGTCTAAGGGGGACTGAAAAGCATATAAGGCAGCAGTAACCATTTTGTGGAAGGTGGTGGCAGCCTGGCCTGAATACCTACCTCATTTGGATCAGGAGCAAAACCTTTCAGAGAAGTGGTATTTAAATGCATCACAGGTGATGCATTCCATATTCCAGGTATTCCAGGTATAAAATTCCATGTTCCAAGTATTCCATGTTGTGCCACATGGAGAATAAGTGTTTCTTGAATCCCTTAACAAATTCTGGGAATATGTTTCTGGTTACTGTCAGATGCTGGCTGGTCTGGAGGCTGCTAGATAATACCTTAAGATGGGCATATAAGAAAAGGCAGCAGAGCCTTAGCACATGGCTGCCCTATTGTCTTTAGAAATGCTGTGGATTTTGTCTCTTCACTGGTCTCTTCAGGATCATGGGACTCAACAAACTCGTGTCTCATTACCATCGCTTGTCCAGCCTTCCTTTTGGAAGACCCAAGAGCTATGTATTATATGATCTCTTGCAAGTGACGAGGTGACTGACCAGCAGAGTCCCTTAGGTCGATTAGTTTCCCATATTTCTGCCTTGCTAAAGTAAGAAAGTACGGCAAAGCCTAGTCTGAAGTGTTAAAATACGAGCTCCACGTTATCCGTCAACGGCTATTTTTCTTTATGTCTTTTTCTGTTTATTAGTACTCCCACCCGAAGCAAGGGAATTTACAGAGAAGCATTTATTTTACTGCAGGTTCTGTGCTTCTTTTAGTAGTTAGTAATGCTGAAATTTTGAGAGAAACACATTTTACATTTTTTAGAAAAATTTTTTATTTTGAAATTGTTTCAGACTTTGAGAAAGTTGCAAAATTTGTAAAAAGATTTCCTATTTACCCTTCACTCGGATAACTGAAATGTTAACATTTTACAACATTTGCTTTCATTTTCTCTAATTTATGCACTTTATTTAAATTTGCCAATTCTACTAATTTCCTTTATGGTAAGAGCAAGTTTTCTTTTTCCTGGTTTGTGACATTGCACTTTGTTGTTATATTTCTTTAGTCTTCTTTAATCTGGACTAGTTCCTCAGTCTTTGTTTCTTAAGACCTTAACATTTTTGAAGAGTAGAAGCCAGGTATTTTGTAACATGTCCCTTAATTTTGGTTTGTGTGATGTTTCCTTATGATTAATTTCAGGTTATGCATTTTTGGCAGGAAAATCACAGGGGTGATGTGTCCTTCTCACTGTAAGATATCCAGAGGCATGTGCTATTTTTCTCATTTATTGATGGTGTTACTTTGATTATTTGGTTAGGGTGGTATCTCTGGCTTTCTCTATTGTGAAGTTACTATTTTTCCCATTGTAATAAATATCTCATGAGGAGATGGGGAGATAATCTGAAACTGTGTAAATATTATCTTTATCATTGTACGTGCACCCACTAGTTTTAGCTTCCATTGCTGATTCTTTCTTGTATGGGACTATTATTATTATAGTGATTGCCAAATGACTTTAGATCTTTAAAACTAAGCCAAATCCAAAATTTGGCTTAAGTGAGATATTGAATTATAGAATCTTTTATGTATCCATGTTAAATCTCTCAGTATGTCTGGACAATTGAGAATTGGGTATAGTATTCCTTAATGGTGCACTGGGATGGGGTCATCATGTGATATTCTGCCCACCAGCACTTGCCTATTAACTCAGCCCTTACCTGCTTCACTAGTATTCATTGGTGAGCTTTCCTTCCTGTGTGCAGTTTGAAGCTGCTTGTCACAACATACAGAAGTAGTGCCTTAAAGGCTTCAGAAATGTGTTTCTTTTGGGGATATTAAATTTCTGTTTTGCTGTTTTATTTTGTCATACTGCTATTTTAAAATGGGAATTGTGTAATACTGACTAGGTGTTTTACATTTTAAAGGCTATTTCCTGGCACACTCTATGACAAATGAGATTGCTTTAGAAATACATGATATTTTCAGCACAGGATAGTAAACGTTTTTCTGGTATTTTATGGTAAAGTAAATTCATTTGGTATAGAATTATAGAATTCTAATTAAAAGAAAGAACAATAATTTGGGCCCTGTTCTTCTCCTTGTATAAGTGGGAAAACATCTGGAAAATGTTTGCTGTTCAGACACAGACATTGGAAAGATACTGGTGTCATGTTCATTAAACACCCGTGAAGAATAACTAATCAAGATGGAATTATTGAATGAACAGTTTAGTTTGAGATTTAATTTTTCATATTTATTCCCTTGGTGCCAATCACTGTAGATATGTGTGGATGGTATTTTGAGAAGTAAGTGTGAGTTTGGGGGCAGAAGCCCTTTATGAATTAAATGTATACATGCATAGTAGGTGTCCTTTTGGAAATCAGGTATATTGGTTTTTAATCAGTACTGTTTTCTTTTTTCAAGCAGCAGTGACTGGGACCTACTGATAAAGCCTTTGCTCAGAGGCACAGATCCCAGAGTTCTTAAAGCCTTTTCCAACCATAATAAGTGAAACTAATTTTTTATGTTTAACATTTATAAGCCTGTGAAACCAATAGGGCAGCATCAGTATTGAGAAAAATGAAGCCAAAAGTAGAACCATGTCTGAGAATAGGCCTTGAACACAGTTCCTCAAAAAAACAGTATGCCAAAATAAGGCTATCAGTGTGCTATCGTGGTGGCACAGCAAGCACATGGTTTTCCAGAATCACATTCCCTTAAATTAATGATGACATTAAGGATGAATATAATCTGGTTTGGGGGGGATGACTCAATCAAGATTGTGCTTTCTGTCATTGTTGGTTTTGCCATGTAGTAATGTCATCATTTTGAGACTGTTCCCTCCTCTTGGTTAAATACTTCTTAGTTAGCAAGGGGGATAGATGAAGTAGAAACATATACTTGGGTTTGTGTTATACTGACAAAACTGTTCCAATTTGAAATATATATGTGTGTGTATGTATTATGCACATACAAGTATTTGAGCATATTTGTGGCTCAGACTTGGTTGGAAGTACATTCCATTTATTGATAGTAATCTTTGAAAATGCCATCCTTTGGTATTGTCTTTTCTTATGTGTTATCTTTGTTACATTCCAGATCAGACCAATTTATAGAAGCCAATAGAAGCAAGTATTTTAAAATTAAGTACTAAAACCTAGATTTGACTAAGTAAGCAGCAGTTAGTCACATTTTGTAAAGAGGTTTTCTCTCTAGGCATCTTCATGTTAGCCTACTGTCGATAAAAACCAACTCTGGCAGCAAAACAGTGAGTTTCTACCACCCAGTGAGTCACTCTTAACATTAACTGGGTATATTGCTTAGATTGATTTTAGTTATCCCTGGACAGTATGATGGCAGAAATGAATGGGGAAGAGAGGTTGTCTATGAATTTCGGTTAAGCATTTTTATGTTCCTAAGGATTAAGCTTTTTTTTGTAGGGAACTGAAATAGGATGATCTTTGACAACACCAAGTAATTGACTCCTTAAGAAAATGCCAGTACTTTATTTTGTAACATTTAACAATTCTTTGCAACCTAGAAAGAGTAGTCATATTGTTTTTTGATGATTTGCAAGGTGTTAGTATTCATATCTGAGATATTTGGTTATAATCCACTTCCATCTTTGCTAAGACCAAAACTCTTCAATTTATAGTAATGATATGATAAAATGTTTCATATTTCAAAGCTCATTTTATAGAACTTGTAAATGAGGACCTGAGGCAATGACATCAGCTTTTAGTGCTGTTGAGTTTAATATTTATTTAGAACATAACCAAGGTACCACAGGTAGAAAGATAAAAAAGATTTAAAAAGATAAAAAATATATATTTCATTTTAACATTATCTTCTTTATAGATATAAATAAATATTATATTGGCAGGATGAATTAAACCAGGAATTTAATTTTACTTTTATTATATGAAGTAGACTGCTTAATTTTTAGATTGTAAAGTGTAGGTAAAGTTAATAATGTTGAAGTATTAATAGTCTGTTAATTCTTAAACAAGATAGGAATGGCCACTTAAAAAAATTAAATTTGAATTGACTGAGTTGTATTCTTTCATAGCTAAGTGAATTAAGTGCTCTCTAAATTTGTGCAGACTATTAATTTGTAGCCTAAGTTCTATTTTTAGAGCAATGCCTAGAAAATCTGAAAGTATTCTTATCTAAGAGGGTTATATATGTACATTTGAGCAGACAGGTTCTGCATTTTATTTTACCATATAAAAAGTAGTCTTTTCTCAGAAATGCTTTGGATGCTGTAGCACTTGCTCTCTAGCATTCAGAATTTTTCCAAGTTATTGTTAGGCTTTGGTTTCCCTGAGAGGGTTTGACTACAGTTTGCCTTTTTCATTTCAGTTACCAGTTTTATGTAGATGTAAGTGCTATTGTCTTGATGGAATAGGGGCTTTAAAGGTCCCATTCCCCCTACCCTCCAAAAAAATCCTTCCCAAACAATGCAATTTTGACAGATTTACCTGTGAAAATACCTGGACTATTATTATATCTAGAGTTGAAACCTGAAACATTTGCTTAAATTTTTGAACTAGAGATGTTTAAAGTTACTTCTCATCAGTGCTATTATGTTTGCTTCAAAAACAAAAACAAAAAAGAGCCTGAATTGAAAGACATATTATAGTGAAGCAGATCTTTCAGTTCTAAACCCTTTATTTTATAATCCAGAGAAGAAAATTGTTTTCTTCCTGTTTTTGTAAATACTTTCTTTGGGTAGAAATATCTTGACAACCGTGTTTCTAAGGTAAAACAGTTTGCTCAGATAGAAAGGTGAACAGTATATTCCAATTAGGTATTATAAAAATTTATTACTGGAACCTATTACCCTGTTGAAGGATGGCAGGTCCTTTCTGTTGTCTTAATTACTGTGATTTCTAGCTGCTGAAGATTGGGTAAACAGGAAAAATGCATTAGATTTTATTTATATATATTGAGTTTAAATTTCATATCTCCATTTCCACATTTTATTTTTATGGAAAGGAGGTTATTTTGTTACTACTACCAGGGTGTATATGATGAATACAATCTAACCATAGGGGTTTTGCTAAAAAAGCAAATGGTTGTTTTTTTTCTTAAATGATTATTTCATATGGAGTCATATAATGGCTAAAAACTCTCTTGTAAAATACATTTTATGTCTTTCTTTCAAATTTTGCTACTCTGACTTCAATCCCTTTTTCACTTATTTATTTATTGTTTATTTTCTCTTTCCAGTTAGGCAGTAGAATTTGGACCTTTTTTTTTTTTTTCTGTATTTTTTCACTGATTAGCAATGGGAAAGGATATAGGGCTCTAAGGAGGGAAAAACCTCACTGAACTGGATTCTGCTGGTCAGCAGCTTAAGCAGCCACGTAGGAAAGGTGGGAACTCTCTGCCTTCCGGAAGGGTGTTTCTGTTAAGGATCATTTAGAATTGACTCCCTTTCCTTAACTTTGGTCATCTCTCAGTGCTTTCTAATTTAAAACTTCCTCCGTGTATCATTTGTAGTCTGCACACTGTCTGGGAGGCTTTTAAATGGTTATTTTAGTTCTTTCAAGCCTTGTTCTCCTTAGTTCTTGTAAGTAATTCAGTTATTACATATAGATGAATAGTTAGGACAATGTATGGAAAATAAGCTATATCTGTTCAACTAAGGGAGGGCCTGAATGAATTCCTTTACGTCTAGTTTGGAGGTATGTTTGTTCCCGTAAAGACTGTGTACAGCAGTGACGTTAGAGCATTTTTAACATCAGAAAAATAAGATTAGTGCTCAGTGATGGTTTTTTTCCCTCAGATTTTTAGGTGTGCCTACTCAGATCTCATTGCATTAAGGATGTTTTCTTTTAACCTTTGGGGTATGATTGGGTGATCACCTCAAATGGTGTTCCTTGTGCTGTCTTTTAATTATGTTTATCTGTGCTTTTAACTAACCTTAAAAAAAGATTTCAGATGTTACAAGTCTAATTAAAGAGACAGACAAAGCACAGTTTATACTGTAGATTTTTTCTGCAGTTCAATTAATCAGCATGTTTTCTCTTTTAATTAAAACCATTTTAGTAAATTAAAGCCCACAGCAAAACACATATATAATTTGTTTGTAATTAGCTCTTAATTGGTGGTAGTTGAAGCTTAGCACCCTTGGTTTCTTTCTTCATGATTGCCATTTTATTAGCAGCCAGTCATTAATTAATCTTTTTCTAATTAGCTTATAAAACTGTTGATGGCACATTATTGTAAATGTGATTTTAAGTTCAAAGCTTGTTAATAGGCTTTCTTACTTAGAAGAACAGAGATAAAGAAATTGCTGAAAACAGTACTACAGTTCTTTAAAAAAAAAAACTGTCTTTCTGATGGGGGCTGTGTAAAGCATCTTGCAGCTTATGGTTAATTTTTTAATGCTTTTTTTCCCCTTATGAATGGAATAAGTTTCTTGAATATAAATGTCTATATCCAGGACTAATTTCAACAGTATAACATCTTTTCTCCCTCCTTTGGAATACTTCAATCTACGTATAATTTGAAGCTTTAACAGTCATCATTAAAACAGGTGTTATGTAAACTATTTCACTATGAAATTGAAGTTGAGTATATGAGTCATATCTTATGTACATAGACACATGATGAAAGATATTTGTGTGTGTGTATTATATATCTTTTTGATGTGTTTTAAAAACAGGATTTGTTGGGTTATGCTTTGAAATAAAGTGATAATGAAGTTGTAGATATAAAAATAAATAATAGGTCTGTGCATAGTTGTACACACATAGATATATGTATAGTAAACCAATGTATGCAAACTTGTGCATGTACATTTTAAGATGACAATGAAATTAGGTGTGATTTCTTAAATGATTTGATTTAAAGTCAGAGTTAAATGACTGGATATGCCTAGCTTATTGACTGTCATCAGAGCTTTGGCATCTCAGGTGTGACAGTGGAGGGAAAGGTACCAAACCAAATGTACATGTCCTGAATTTACTGTAGCACATACCATATTAAATTGTGGTTTGAGTGAAACACACTAGCCACATTATATTCTTTATTTGAAATATACCCTCAATTTCATAAAAGTCCTTAACTGTGTGGCATTCTGAGCTGTTGTTTTTTTAAAGTCAATATTAGTGCAAAGTTTTGAAAGTTATCTAAAAAAAACCACAGCATCATTAGTCATTGGAAGTGCTTTTTCTTATTTGCTTCTTGAACTTTGCATGTTATTTCAACTTTGGCTATTTCTTTGCTTGTTTTTTTGGAAGGCATTTTATGATGCCATGCAAGAGACACTAGAAAGGGATAGCTGACAAGGAAAAAATTAAAAATTGGATAAAAAGTAAATGAATAATGTCATATTACTAAAAAGATGAGAGGCTAATTTGTGCCGACTTTTTGCTAATTTTGTTCAAGCCTCAAAATGAGGAGCTGTCACCCGTTCTGTGTAGCACTGATGACAGTGCCAATGATCCATGAAATAAGCTGCCGCTGGCTTTGTTCTGATAAGAATGAACAAATCTGCACAATGTTCGGCTCCCAGAATCTCATTTTCATACTTGCATGCAGGCTAAAAGAAATAAGCTGTTTGCAGGCTTGATTAATCAGACATTGGAGGGGTTTTTGTCTCTTTGATCTCTTTCGTCTCCTAGGTAACTTGCTTGACATTAATGTTGAGCTTGAGTAAAGACAATCAGGAATTGTCGACCAAACTGATATAAAAATTAAAGACCTTAACACTTTAAGTACTCCAGTAATGGTTCCGCTTTACTTCAGAAAACATCTGTTTTCATTTAATTAAAGAACAAAAGAGAATGGCATAAATATTTTTCATAGAGACCTATTATTCTATAAAAAGTTAAAGTATGATAATTGGTATTTTTAACTAAGTGCCTTGAGAGTGTTCAAAAGGGAGGAAAACTTTATAAATCTGTTACAAGCTAGTAATTTTGAGATGAGTAAAATATTTTATGAAATGAATAAGAAATTTACAGTTACACTAGATTAAGCTGTTTGAATCAGATGCTTCAAACGATTATCAGCAAACTTTATAATGACAAGATTTTGCAAGAAAAACTGACTTTATTTTGAAGTTTGTCTTTTAAAAATCTATACTGGGTTACAAGGATGTACCATTATATCTATTTTACAACCCAATATGATTTACACAGGCTAAACCTGTAAAATTGAAAGGAATTAAAAAAATGTCGCCGTGCATTTGCTTGAGGTTATGCAGACGCTTTTACAAATCTTCCAAGTGGCTGTAAAGATGAATGCCTCAAGGGTCCAGCCAGGGCCCTGCTTTTCCAACCAGCTAAAGCCCTTATCTTAAATCCAAGCAAAGTACCATTAATCTTTTTGAAAGACCTTTTATGGCTTTTAATATATCCCAAATTAGAACATTTTACACCCTTGGTTCCTGAAATATGGTGATAAAAAGCCTTTAGAGCTTAATTTTCCTTACTGCATGCTCTGACCAATTTGCAGTTCTTTGTGATAATGTTTAGACACCTTAATTAAAATGCAGCAAAATATTGGATGTTCTATATGGAAAATGCTGATACTTTGGCTACACATACAAAAAATTTTGTATGTATTTTTATTCATTTAAAAAAATTCTTTCCACATTGTGTTGCTATAGTTATCTGATGACCTGAAACTGTTTTTTTAATATAAAAACCATTGACCAAGCTTTTGTGATGTTTACATTGGGCACGAAGATGCATTTTCTTTTTATAGAAGCGAAAGGGGGATTCTTGTCGGCCTGTTTTATTTGTTTGTAATACTGAAACACAGCACGATATTCTTTTATATTCTGGAACTTGAGTTAGTCATCTTGACTGGGAAACTGCATTTCTTCTCAACCGTCTCTTCCATAGAAGGTCTTATTATCCTTTTATACTTTGAGATATTTCTGCCCTTTTTTCTTCACAGAAATAAGTGAAACACATTCATTTTAAGCATGTGAAGGACATAAAAAGGCTATGACTTTTCATCATCATTACAAGCTAAAAGATTTTTTTCTGTAAAGAATACATAGACCAGGTTTGTTCAGTGTTTATCAGTTGAACGTTTCACTTAACCTAACGTTTCACTAACCCAAGGTAAAATACAGTTAGAGAATATATGCCTTTTATAGGAACAGGTCTGTCTGCAAGTGTTGCCCATGTACCTATTTGGTTATTAAATTTATTTAGTTCACAGAGTGGTGGAATAGTTGTTTAATGTGTTCTAATAAATTATTTCTAACCAGTTTATACTATATTTAGGAACATATGTTCTAAATCTGTACCGTGATGCTGGTTATGCTGGATTTGGTCTTAGCATTGCTGGAACACTAAAAGCTTTTATATTCTTAGAGGACATGACCGTGTCAAAGTGAAGAGTACATTGAAGTCAAATGACTGCATGTCCAGACCCCTGAGATACTTTTTGGTTTGTCTGTCCTAAATCTAGGACACTCATATTGGGAAAATGTCAGCTATATCTTAATTTTCAACAGTTTTAGAAAATAATTTTCTCACATATGGTTCAGAGCATTTTTGTGTCTTAAAGTATAGGCTCAATTTAAATATAAGATAAACTAGCTGACTGGGTCTTTTTTGGGTTGGGTGAGTTTGGTAAAACTATATTATATGTCAAATTTTGATATATAATACATAGGAATGGTATTAATGGAATAATATAGATTTTTGTTTTACCTTTGGGGGATGAGGGGTGGGAAAGAGACTAAATCATCCACATGAATGTGGAGAGACCAATGTATATCTTAAACTCAGGTAGCAGGCTGTGTATTACATCAAAAGACAGTTTATTAGGTGCATTTACTGCTCCCCTAGTATCCCATTGTACCTCCACATTTCCCAGCCCCCTTGCATTTAGGTGGAGCCATGTGAGTAGTTCTGACCAGTGGGCTGTGAGCAGAAATGTGTCACTTCTGGACTAAAGCATTTAAGAGCTAGTATGAGGCCCTTCAGCTCTTGCTCTGCCATAGTGAACCTGAAAGCCGTATGTTGAGTTGCTGGCCCCCACAAGGTAGAGGAGAGCCCTGCCTATCCACAGGGACTTTAAGTGAAACAAGAAACAAAAGTTCAGCCAGTGAGATTTGAGCATTTGTTTAATTCTGCAGTGTTGACTAGCCTAACTAGTTGACAGGTACTAACTTGATGCTTTACGGGTATGACAAATGGGATAGCTCTTCAGTGGATAGGAATTCCATCTTCATGATACATTAGGCCATATCATCCTTCCAGACTTTCTTTTTCAACTGGGATGATTATGCTACAGCCCTGTGAGTCATAGCCTTTTTTTTTTTTCATTTGGTTCGCTTAGGTGACCTTTTCTATGATAAAGAACTTGAATTAAAAAGAGAACCAAAAAAACAGAGCCAGTATTGAAGTAGTCAAATGTAATGAACAACACCTTCCTCCCAGCCTCACAATTTGAAAACTCCCTGTTTTGCTCATTGCTGTCTGTCGAGCACCTAGAACAGTCCCTGGCAAAAGCAGTTATGCCTCCATAAAATTTGTTGAATGAATGTTATCCTGTAAAAAGGATGACAACCACAGTGCTACTAATACTGGTTTGAGTTTTGAGAAGACACTGAGGTTGGTCTGTTTTACAATTAATCATTCTTTCTTCAGTGGCTTTCCTGTTAGTGTTGACTACCTTGGCGTCTTGGTTTGATTGTCAGCTTCCTTCCATTTGCTTATGTTCTTTATATGTATTCTTTCCTGGACTGAAAAATCAGATTTACTTTTGCTTTCATTTATAAACTCCAGCCAGTGCTTGATTACTACTTGTTTATTTCACCCTAAAGGAAACTCTTCTCCAAGATAAACTGAAAGACAGGTCAAGCATGCCAAACCTCGCTTTCCTAAATTGGCTTCTTTCCTTACACATGTGCTGTTAACCTCCTGTCATGCAGTTCCCTAAAACTTAGGCTTTAATACATTGACTTCAGAGTGGCTGCCAGGTCATTTCTTCTCTTCTACAAGTCTGCCTACTAATATGAATTAGGCTGAGTATATGGATAGAAAAGGCAAGAAACACCACAAAGAGATTTTTAGCCTTTGTTGTTTAACCTGAGTTCTTAATGGATACTCTTGAGCCATCCAGTGGGCGAGCATTTTAAAAATAAGAGCACACTAAAACAAGACAATATCACTATGCCCATCCTGGAGATCCTTGCTGTGGAATAACTCTGCAGCCAGAAAGTTGTGTAGAGCAGAGTGTGTAACTGTAAGGTCATGGCATAGAAGCTGAAGGGCTGGAGAAATACAGAAACAAGGACTGTTTAGGTTGAGGTAGAGAACACTTCTGGGATGGGGGATTTCATTTTGAATGGACTTCGTAACGTAGGACTGGCATAAGGGTGTGAGGGGGTCACACAGAGGGCTCTGCACAGGGGACACCTAGGTACTCTGGTCCTCGTGCCTAGCCTTTTGCCTCTAAGCACCCCTATATTCTTTTTTCTCTCAGTGAACTAAAAGCTGTTACCAATCATACAAAGTGCATTTATGAAGTAGTAATTAGTTTTGCCATGTTTTATTAATCACATCTATGACTGCCAATCAGAGCTTCTGATCAGCGTGAGATAACTGGTATGACCATACTGAGTTGCTATAATTCTAGCCCAGAGCAAAGAAACTTGATGTCTCTGTCAGTCTCTGCAGCCTTATCAGGCGTAAATTCCTGCTCAGCCTACTGCAATGCTGAAATAGCTTGAAGATCCTCATTACTACCTTTGTGGACCCTGGAGGGGCCTCTTTGGGAAGGATTTCTATCCAGGAGACTGGTATAACTAGGGTAAAGGATCTGTTGGGAGTTAAGGGAAATATGGGCCCTATCTCTGTATTTGTTATATTTTGTCTGAGGAGGCCTAAGCATAGAATTTCTAACTTCTAGACATGGCTTTCTTATCCACAGGTTCTCAATTATTTGTAATTGTTGTTATTGTATTTGCTGGACTTTTTACTTTCACCTTTTTTCTTTGTAATTCTTAGCTTGGGGTAAAAATTGCCAAAGCAATTGCCTGCCACAACTTTGTAAAAGCCAAAAAGGAGGCTGAAAATTCACAGGCTGCTCGAAAAAAGAAGAAACTTGCATGGGGGTAAGTTTACTTAAGGTTTTTATTATTAATTCTACTGACTTCATACTAATTGCAAAAATCCTGCTAATATATTTTGTGAATCCAGTTTGTGTGTAATTGTTATTCATTTTACTCTTTGTGTTTTTGTTGAATGCTTACCAGATTATAAATATAAAGGCATTTCCTCATCCTGTTTGATGTTTATTTTGTAATCATTGGAGTATGACAAATTTTCAAGTTTGTCTTACTTTGGTCTCTTAGTAAACATGTTACTTTAGCAAAGTATTTTTTTAAAAATACATTGAGGTTTTTTTTGTTCTTCATTTTAGATTTGAAGCAAAGAAGAGATGGGAAACCAAAAGCAACATGGGATATATGTAAC
>VBSM01003143.1:3256964-3336196 GCA_008086735.1 Cheirogaleus medius
ATGATCATAATTATATTACTGTTATTTTTAGACTTAAAACAGTAACAAAATTTTATCAGTTAAATGATGACACATTTAATGTTTTTTCTGTGTTCCAGAATAAGTGAATACCTAGTTGTTATTTAGGAGTCTAAAAAATAATATCTTATTTCCATTTAATTGAGAAAGACGGCCTAGAGAATGCAAACTTTTAGGAGATTGTGTATCATACGAATTCATTATGAAAAGGTATCCAGACCTCCAAGATAAGCTTGGAAAATCTTATATTTTATGATTTAAAATTCCCAGTTCCATTTTATAGATACAATCATGTACAGTTTACCAGCAATATCTACTTCAGACTGCTAGTAGATAAATATAAACTTACAGGAACCTTTCCTCTAAAAATCCTTTATGAGGAAATATCTACTACACTGTCTAGTGGTTTTGTCTGAAACATTAAAAATGTTATTTTTGAGCAGGTGAGTCTTATAGATATTCTCACCAACGGGGCCCAACACAGGCATTTCCCTTTGACCTCTGCCTCATTTTTCTTTTCCCGTATCCACTCCTTAGAGTGCTGAATGACATACCTGCAGACACGTTTCACTACTCATGTGGAGGCCTTCCAGAGTGGCCTCCTGTAGGGTCTATTCCGGGAACCTGCCCAGCCACAGAAGCCCTTCTTTTTTTTTTTTTTTTTTTTTTTTAAAAAAAAAAAAAGAAGGGCTTCTTGAGCCCACTCCAGTGCCAGGATTGCTCCTTCAGCACCTTACCCAGGGTTCTCATGTAGAGGGGAGCATTTCAATTGAATGGAAGGCATTGTGCTGGAATCGGATGTAGCAGGGGACCCATTTGATAAGGGAGGCTACATCTCTTTGGGGGGCATGGGTTGTGGAAAGCTCTACAACATTATGGCGCAGCAGAAGAGAAGGGGTGGGAGCAAAGGATTTGGGGGAGAGGAAGGGACAGGTTGTCTTGGGTTGGCCCTGCTGACATATCATTTGAGACCAGTTTTATTTGATCAGCTTTAATATGAAGTAGACATTTTACTCATTAAAGCAATAAAATGGGAACATTATTCCTAGAGTACCTGTGTTGCCTAAAGGGTATAGTCATTTGTCCTCTCCGTTCTGGTCACGGCAAAATAAAGATTCTTTTTGGATCAGTAATAACTTCAGTTCCTAAAGCTTTAACATGTGCATTTACTACCACCAGAATGCCTGAATTAGATTAGTAATGTAAACGTCAGTTATTGTTAACTGAGATTAATATGTTTCAGGCCATCGGTATGGCATTAATGTAACTGTGATTTACTATTTAAGTACTTCAGGCTAAAACAACTTACTAAAGAACAGTAATTTTGAGCTTTACGGTACTGGTTTGGAGAAGTGAAGTTGGCAGTGCATTCTTGTTTGGGAGCCCTCAGGATATTTCTGATTTTCAGCAGAACATTCTATTTCTTTTACCAAAAGAAGAGCTTGAATATATAATCTTAGGTTTGCTATAATTAGGTCTGATGACAGAGTTAAGTAACTTGGCCAAGAGTATAAATCAGTACTTAAACAGGTTTCTGCAACTGATCATAAATCTTAAACTCCATATTTTAAACACTTATTTTTTTAGGCAGACAGATAAGGGAGGAGCACGCCAAGGACAAGAATAAAATGTTATCTGAACTTTAAGTAACAGCTTAGAACCTCACATTTAAAATCTGATTTTTTTCTTTATACCTTTTATCTAAAACATTATCTTTTAGATATTTTAATAACCTAGTAACTTTAATAAGATACATTCTAATTCTGAAAATATGAAGATACAATTTGTAAAAAGTCTAAATTTTTAGATGTTAGGTAAAGGTACTACTTTTAAGAAATGTATATCTTACAAACTGAAAAATATTGTATGAGGTTAATGTTTAAATAAAATGCAAATTGTGTGTTATTTTTTTAAGAGATATTAGGGGAAGCAAGCTGATGTTATGTCAGATCCCATTTTGGAAAATTAACTTAGTGAAGCCTAGTAGTCAAATTCAGAACCCACTGAATTCAAGTTTTTCAATGTTGGCAGAAGTCGCTTTTATTTTTAGTATCTGGCAGAGCAACAAATGCTTTGCATGTCAATTTAATATTTTTTCAAGCCAACTGTTTATTCATTGGCTTAAAATTTACACTCTACTAAAGTCTTAGCTCTGACTTTCATGAAACAAATAGAAATATTTGGACAAAATATGTACATTAAAATCTTTTTCCAAAACCAAATGTAGATTGGCATTTGTGGCATCAGTGCCTTCTAAGATGGTAATGGTCTGAAAGTACTTTGAAAAGTCTAAGGCATTGTACACCCACAGCAATGCATTTCAAGTAATTTTTATTATAAGATAATCACAACATCTTTCTAGAATTTCAAATTTAAATGATCAGTCTTTATGCTAGAAAGTAGAATGTGTGCTAGAGTAAGTTTCAATGAACTATCGAGATAATTTTATTACTATGTATTCTTGACCTTCGTTGTATGCTGAGACAATAAGGTCCATTTTTCATTTTTGAGGTTGGGATACTCTGTAGATACTGATAAAATAAGCAGAACTTTATTCTGTGGTCTTTATTATTGTAGCTTCCTTCCATACTACTCACCTTAAAGGGGAAAAAAAAAAAAGTATGCATTTCTTAGTGTATAGCTGGAATCAGCACAGAGACTCCCTGGGAGGGGATTCTTGCCTTCAGTAAGGGACGCGGCAGCATCTGGCCGAGGATGATTGCCATGAGGACACTTAGGAGTCGAACCGTTTTGCTCTACTATTAAAATTAAGTGTGTCTCCCCTTCAGCAGTATCTCCTACTCATTTATGAGTACTCCGGAGGTATGTGTTCACTTGCTGGAATTTCTTCAAATACAGTGGGGCTGTCAGAGTAGCTTCTTGCCACATTGGCTTTCGTGATCTTAATTCCTGAAACACAATTATAGGCTTCTGGGGGTACAGTTTATTAAATGCCATGCAGTATGCACTGTTTTCAGATGTGCTTATAAAATCAAGAATTAGCTGAGGGATAATTATCTTTTTATTAGTATTAGTAACTCGTTTTTAGATTCAAGTAGAAAAAGCATAAGATTTTTCTAAGAGAGATGGCATTTTTAAGAAAGTGAGTTTAAGTGCATGTCTTTTATATCCAGACAAGGTTTCTTAAGGAAACACAGAATACAAAGGAATGAAAGGGGAAGGGAGGGTAGTGCCCTAGAGAGCCCTCGGCTCATAAGCGCTCCTCTGCCAGGTTTCCCCTGTGCCTGCTCACTGGCACTGTCCTGGCAGCTCCACCCCACACCTCCTCCTGGGCCCACGGGCTGCCTCCTGCTGAATTGCTGCAGGGGGCCTGCTGTGTGACAGGTATGGAATGAGGTCATCTTTTTCCACCTCTAATTTCTGAAGGGTGTGTCTGTCCAGTTATTACTTGTTCACTGAACTTAAAGCTTTAGAAAGTAACAGCTACAGTACAAGCTGTAATTATTGATGTCTGTTTCATATTCATCTGTAAGTTCTGACATTTGATCAAGAAGTTAATATATCACTTCATCTTCAGGCTGAATGCCTCAGCTATAAAGGTTTTATTGTTTGATGGATAGCATATAATTATGACTGCCCAGAATAAAAAGTGTTTTCATTTGTAAGGTGGGTGATACTAGAAGAAGTAATTATGAACGTCACAGGGAATAGTGAAACAATGAAGCTTTGCGTTTGTTTTTCTTCTTGAGACAGGGTCTCTTTCTGTTGCCTGGGCTAGCGTGCAATGGCGTGATCATAGCTCATAGCATCCTCAACCTCCTGGGCTCAAGGGATCCTCCTGCCTCAGCTTTCCAAGTAGCTGGGACTGCAGGCACATATCACCGCACTCCACTAATTTATTTTTTGTAGAGATGGGGTCTCCTTATGTTGCTCAAGCTGGTCTCAAACTCCTTGCATCAAGTGATCCCCCTACCTCAGTCTCCCAAAGTTAGGATGACAGGCTTGAGCCACCGCGCCTGGCCAAAGTTTTCTTTGAATTTCTCCCTGCATAATTTAAGAGAAACATTTACTGAATACCTACTATATGTCAGATACTAAACTAACTTGCAGATTCAAAGGTGGATCAGCACAGTCTAATGGGAAATATATGTAAGTCACATTTTGGACAACTTGATTTTTAAGTGGGCTGTTAGAAAATCGGTGACTTTTTCTTTGCTGAATACAAGGAAATCTACACGTAATAACATAGACTTGAATTTTTTAGTTACCTGAGTATATACAGGATGTTGAATTTCCTAGCTGGGCAATTAGCTACAGTTGCTCATTAACTTAGTGACTGATACACACGTGCTTACATCAGAGTGGGTGGGATTGACACCCTGTCACCTTATTTCTTATGCTTACCCTACAGGTGAGGATCATTGTTGGGGTGTGACTCAGGAATGAGTGCAATTATCTGTTCTGCACATTAGACTCAGTCATTTTAAGCTTAAAGTTTTCTTAGACTATATCAACATGTCCTTTATGTTAGAATGGCTATGTCATAGTGCCTGCCCATGTTAGGGTAATGCTAGCTTCTGCAACAAATATGCCCCCCAAAACATAATGACTTAAGCACAACAGAAGTTTATTTCTGCTTATGGGACAAATGAGGATGTTGCTGTCATTGGGGGCTCCGCTCCAGAGACCCAGGCTGACAGCAACCCTCTACCTTCTCTCCCTAGTAATCCTTGTGTCACTGTCTCAGTCAGCTGGAAGGGAAAAGAGCATAGAAGAGCACTGGTGGGAAGTTACGGGCCTGGCTTAGAAGTGGAACTCATTCTAGCACTGGCTGCAGTTTCGTTACTTCACCTCACCTGACTGCCAGGGAGGCTGGGAAATTTAGACTGGCTTTTTCCCAGGAAGAAAAGGAAATAAATTATAGTAAATAGCTGTAGTATCGGCCACTTTGCCGGAATCACATATGACCTTGAAGTGGTGACTAAGTTTTGCTGATGTTAAATAGCACAAACTGCTGTTTGTGATTTGATGTAGTCATTTGTACTTGGACGTGTTGACAGAGCTGAGTCAAAATAGCCATGCTTGTAGCCACGTAGTGTGCATGATGCTTGCTGAAGTAGCATTAGGCACTCAGTGAGGCAGAGGTGGTGCTTAGTGTAAGTCACAAAGCACTACTGGGACTTCACCAGGTAGATGAATGGAAGCAAGAGCATCCCAGGCAGAAGGAGTAGCATGACACAAGGAGGCACAGCAAGGACTTAGCATGGGGCTGCGGGGTGTGAGAGCAGGGAAGTGGGGCAGCAGAAAGATGATGCTGAAGAGAGTTGGCTGGAACCAGCTCACACAGCTTTGGAAGACACGCTGGGGAGTTTGCACTTGTGGGGAGGGTTGGGTGCCTATGGGTGGTGACATGGGATGAGGGAGGTAGAAGAGCAGGCGTTTGAATAAGAGTAATGTCATTAGTAGTTTAGTCATATCAAATTAGACATTTAGTAATATATTTAGTAATGTAGTTCATACTTAGACTTGTGTCAAGGTACCCATGGAATGTCCTGGAAATGTCAAATCAACAGTTGTATGCAGAAATCTGGAGGTCAGAAGAGAGAGTTGTTGCAGAAGACAGGTTGAGGAAAAAGGTTTGAAAAGGTGGCATGTCAACAGCAACAAGCACCGCTGCGCTGTCAAGCAAGATAATGGTGGCGAGGTGACTGTTAGAGTTAGCATCAGGTGCCACCAGTGGTCATGGCCAAGTCAAACATCCAAGCCAGGATCACAATCAGTGATGCCTTAGGTCGGATTTCCTAGAAGCAGTGCCTCAGATCTCTCGTGAAGGTGATCCATAAAGGCGTACACTTTATGTGCCTGTAAGGGAGAGAGCAAAGCCGAAGAGGAAGGGAAATAGTTGAACAGGGTAAAGCCTTGGCCTGGTGTGCAGGGGGAAGGCCCTGTGAACCCCTCTTGTGGCAAGGGAGCTGCTTATAACCTCGTGTCAGTCAGTCAGTGCCCAGGGTGCAGGCCAGCTTTTTACAAGGGTGAAAGGATGGATGCGTGGATGGACGTATACATACATACCTGGTCTTTTCAGTTAAAATGTTTGAAGTCTTGTCTTAATGTCCTTAATAAATATTCATTACTGATTGAGAACATAAGCCTTGGAACTACTGTTCTACTGTAAATTTTTTTAAACACTTAGAATTTATTATTATATATGCTCCTTGCCTTAAAAAGACACTTTAGTTCTACATACATCTTAGTTCTATATGCATATAAATGTCTAGCAGATTAAAAAGCTAAAATTCTTTTGTTACTGTTTCCATGCAATGCTGTGTTCCATCCCTCTAAGGAAGGCAAACACACATTATGCTTGTTTTATAGATGAGAAAACCAAGGTGCCGAAAAGCTTAGGGGAGAACTCTGCAGCTGTCCATCTGGAAAAGGGCTGGGATTAGAAACCAGGCCAGTGATTTTTGCCTCTTCCCTCTATTCCAGTGATTTTCAAAGTGTGACTCATGCCCACCTGCCAGCAGAATCACTCCAGGGTCCCTCTTTGGGAGCAGAACCTGGGATTCTGCATTTTAAAAAGCTACTCTATGATTGGTACATACTAACAAAGACTTATTGTCTTGGAGCAGCCCCTCCTTCCTGCACCGGGAGTCCGGAATGGGAAAGGAAAACAAGCCAATGAAACGTGCACATGTCTTATCACAAACCATGGGGTGGGAAGCTATACCATGTAGTATAAATCTGAGTAATTCCATTAATATAAACACTCATATCCCCAAACAGGTTGGTTTTACTCAGTGTACCACTTCCATTTTCAAAAAAAGAATGGAAAAGAGAGGTTCTGTGTCAAAAAAAATTGGAATCCTCACTTGTTACTTGCTTCCTTGCCAGCAGTGCTCAAAAAGAAAAAGAAAATCCAAAGTCCATGTACATAAAAGTTCCATTCCCGACGGTGGAAGGCTTAATTAAAGTCCTCAGATGTTTCTATGCACCTTGGAAAGCATTTTTATGAAATTCATGTGTTAGTAGAAGTGGCTCCAACAATCTTGCAATCAAAAACCTTGTGAATTGTGTGGCTCCATCAGGAGCAAGCTGCCTTTTTCAAGATTCAGTGTCCTGGACGCTTTACCTCTGCTGTCTCCAACCCCCAGGCCCAGTACGTGGCCTGTTAGGCCTGCTGTGCTGTGTATCACCACCTGAGCTCTGCCTAACCCATCCCCATCCCCCTACTCCGGTGGAAAAATTGTCTTCCATGAAACTACTTAGGAACCAGGCTGCACTGTGGGAGGTGAGCGGCAGGCAAGGAGGGAAGAAGCTTCATCTGTATTTACAGCCAGTCCCCATCGCTCGCATCACCGCCTGAGCTCTGCCCCCTCCCCTCTCCCCACCTGCATCCACGGAAAAATCATCTTTCATGAAACCCATCCCTGGTGCCAAAAAGGTTGGGGACCATTGCTTTACCTCTAGCCTTTGGCAGTGGGGACTGTTTAAGGGCCTTCAACTGCCAGGATGGCACTAGAGGGTTTTCCAAAGTTAAGGTCAGATAACAGAATCTGGATGAAATGGATCCTCTGCCCCCATTTCCTTTCCTCATTCTTTCCATAAATATGTATTGAGGGTTTTTGATGTGTCCGGCACCATAGCACACACTGAGGATGCTGCACTGAAGAAAACAGAAAAATCCTGAGCTTCATGGAGCTCATATTCTAGAGAGGAAGACAGATAATAAACTCTAACATCACAGTGGTCTCCAAAGGAAGGTCCAGATCAGCAGCACCAATGGCACTTGAGAAATGTAGAAATGCAAGTTCTCGGGCTCCAGGCCAGACCTGAGTCAGTAACTGTTGTAACAGGACCTGTAGGGGTTCTGATGCACACTAGGGTTAGAGAAACACTGGACTCTCTCATGGTGATAAGCTATGGAGAAAGAGAGGGCCCAGAAGGATATGTTGCTGACAGCAATGTTAAAATAGTGAAGTTACTGTACATTGGACAATGGAGCAACCCATATTCTGACTCCAGCTCTGCCACTTATGAGGTGTGTAACCTCAGGCAGGTTACTTAATCTCTCTGTACCTTGCGTTCTCCTGAGAAATGGAGATAATAATAGTACCTATCTGATAGGGATGTGGGGATTAAAGGAATTAATGAATATGAAAGTGCTTAGAATAAATCCTGACACGTAGCAAACAATATACTTGTTGGGAGACAATTCTTGCATTTCTGCACATCTTGCAAGCAAGGCACTAAGTACCCTTTTGATCCAAACTGTCTTTGCAAGAATGTTTGTATATAAGCAACCTTGGAAGATTGAGATAGTGTCTCACTCTGGAGCAAAGAGCAGCCGTGCTTAAACGAAAGATTTGGTTCCCTAAACTCAAGAGATACTCTTCTTTAATGAAAGCCATGAAGTGTACATGTGTCATTTGTCTCTCTTAGTGTCATGCTGTAGGAATCAGTGCAAAAATGCTGATAGCTGCTTCTATCACTATGAGTTATAAGCTGTCTTTTGTCTCTGACCCAAGAGCCAAGTGTCTTCTATCAGCATCCATGAAACAGTGGCAGACTAACTTGCTAACTTGCAAGTAGGGTGAAATCTCAGTCTCTTCATGGCTCTTGATGATACTGTGTAAGTGTGTAAGCGTCTGTTACAGTTATTGTAGTTATACTCCACATTATGTGCCAATATTCTGGAAGAAACAAAAGTGTGACAGATGGCTTCAGCCTTTGAAGAGTTCCCAAATGAGCCAACGAGGCTAAATATCTACATGAAGATGACACAAAAGACAGAATAATAGGAAAGCACAGGCTTTGGAATCAAACTTGAGTTTGAATCTAGGCTCTGGATGCTCACCAGCTATGAAAACTCCCTAAGCCTCCGTATCTTACTTGTAAAGCAGTGTTAATAATGCTTACTTTGTGAAGTGAACATTGAGATGATGCATGTAGAAAGTTTAGCACAAGGTCTGGCATGCAGTAAGCGCTCAGTTATCATTACTGGTATTGATGAGTTCTTTTTGTGCTTAGGATATGGCCAGAGCATTTTCGATCCTCTCCTCAGATCTTTAGGGCAGTAAGTCCCCAATACTGTACTGCTTTCCAGGCAGAAGCTGCTTTCCTTGGAACTCCCAAATACCAACTCAGTATATCCCTGGATTCTCCCCCAAAGAATTTCCCAAATCTAAGCTCTGGGTGGGGTGGCTAAAGGACTGGCTTTGGAGTCAGACAGCTCTTAGTTCACATATACTTTGAAGTTTAATATGATAATATAATATAAAGTTTATATGGTTGCTGGTGAATATTTTATTAATGCACATAAAAGTCCTAGCCCACAAGAATGTGTTCAACCAGTGTTAATCAGTGCCCTAGGCGGGAACACCATGATTTAATGGGCCATTCAGTTTGCATGACTATCCCAAGGACCTTTCTCAATGACTCATAGTAGGTATTCGATAAATATTTGTTGACTGACTTGATCTGAATGTCCAGCCCACTAAGACAGCCAAGAAATCATATCCATATATCTGTCCCAAATCAACAAGATCATGGACAATCTACAACACAGTTATTGCTATTTTCTTCCTCTAGTAAAGGTCACACAAGATCCACTTCCAATATACTTGTGATTTGGGGGTAGCAAAGGGTTAAAGTAATTCAGGTATCAGGGGTTCCACATAGAATTGTGGTTTTTAAGACAAGCTAATGGTTAAGTTATTTGTAAAAACAGGTTCATTCAGTCTTATTGGTCTTACGTATAATCCTGAAAATTCTACATATACTTTTTTTGGTTTTTTTTGAGACAGAGTCTCACTCTGTTGCCCAGGCTAGAGTGCCGTGGCATGAGCCTAGCTCACAACAACCTCAAACTCCTGGGCTCAAGCAATCCTTCTGCCTCAGCCTCCTAAGTATCTGGGACTACAGGCATGCACCACCATGCTCAGCTAATTTTTTCCATATATTTTTAGTTGACCAATTAATTTCTTTCTATTTTTAGTAGAGACGAGGTCTCGCTCTTGCAGGCTGGTTTCGAACTCCTGACCTTGAGCGATCCTCCCACCTCGGCCTCCCAGAGTACTAGGATTACAGTTATGAGCCACCACGCCTGGCCTACATATACTTTTAATAATCATATTTCTCCTCCCCTCCATTCTCTAGTTGTGAGAAAAACCAATTGTCAAAGAATTGTCAAGCATCCCTTGGCCCTAGGGGATTGGGCAGTCAAGACCCTTCTGTAAGCAGAAAGGAGGATAAGACAAGAGAGGAGGTTTTCCAAAACTTAATCCTATCAAGTGCCTTACTTGACCTCAAAAAATACTTAACTGAGGTTGGTAAATGATTGACAGGAAGGGGAACTCAAAGAGGGAAGTGGGGAATGTATGAAAACACGCAAGTAGTACTGCCCAGAGGATGAACCTGAGAAGTTCAGCCATAGGTTTTCTGAGAAGATGGAAGTGTAGGCGTTAGCGTATTGAAGAATTAGGCAGAGAGTTTTCCCCATTTGGTTGCTGAAAAAGAAATGATCTGCTGCCCAAGACAAAGAAGAAAATGATTTGGGCCCAGAGGGAACTGTCACTCACATGTACACTGTCCAGGGGGTGTAGAAGGATTACAGCCGCCATTTTGGCTTCTCTAGAGTGAAGCAGCAAAACAATGTCTAGTGGTTGCTAGGCAACCATTAGCCCATCGCTGCCCTTTTCCATTAAACATTATCTGCCTTCTTAGATTGTTTTAATTTATTTTTTAAACAGGAAAGGTAATGCAACAGAGAATTTACCGGTACGACCTAACACTGAAAATGCATCTGAAGTTCCCAGATCAGTGAAGGCTTTGCAAAGATTAGATCACTCTCGAGTGGATGTTGAAGATAGTGACAGTTGACTGAAACACCTTCCCCAAACATTTCTTCACCTGCCCCCAGGTTTCCTAGTGCCAAAGGCGATAACACTGAAGACAAAACAATAGTCTCCCAATGCTGTAAGACTTAGGGCCCAGGATCTTTACACTGATGCAGCTTGAATAAGCTGTGTCCTCTGCTATGTCCTGCCCCAACTTAGATCTTGACCTAAATCATCTGTCAGCAAAGAGTGGTTGTCAGAGGTGGTAAAGTGGAGCTCTGGCTCTGGTCAGCTTCGCAGATAGCTAAAATCATATTATCCACAGAACCTGAGCGCAGACGCTTGGAAATAACACCTGCTTGTGTAAGGAACGCTTTCTGGCACAACATTAAAAGTACCTGGTAGGAGAGAATAAGCATCTTTATTCACATCTTGAAGCCCATGTGCCTTCAAGTTTTAAAGATACACTGACGACTTATACAGCAAGAGGCTATTGAGGTGCCCAGCAAAAGGGAGTAAAATCAGGACAGGGAAGGAGTTAGCGCTAGCCTGTCATGCTCAACGCGCATAGCCTGTCTTTTTAAATCCCTTGGGGCCAGTCTAAGAAGGGATCCAGGGAGAGTGGAAGAGCTGATTCTGTGGACACACAACGCTAGTGCTCTCGCTCCCACACAGCCGAGGTAAAGGAGATGGGAGCGGACCTGCGGCCTGGGGAGGGCCCGTGCAGATGGCCAGTTCCTAGTCTCCTTCTCCCACTCATGCCTGTGACCTTGGGCTACTGTCTCGGGTTCTTTTTCTGTAAGTGAGGGTAATAATAACTTTGGTAATAATAATTGCTGGTTGTTGTGACAATGCAGCAATATAAAGGATGGTAAATGGCAGTTATTATTATTGCTGTTATTATTACTTTATGGTTGCTATTTCCACCACCTCCACCTCTAGCACTGTTCCTCTACAGCTGGAGAAACACAGTGTGGTATATGTTGTTCAGGATGCTTTAACAGGAAGGGACTCCAGGCACGGCTGTACCCATCAGATGTCTGGCCTCTGAAGTATTAATAATTGATACCCTACTGGCAAGGGAGGGTCAACATCATGACACCTGCCAGGATGTGGGCCCTGATGTGACAGGTGTCAGTCTGATTATCTGTGAAGATCCTCACAGGTACTGAGATACAGACAACATCCTTTTTTTTTTTTTTTTCCTATGTGATCAACACAGTGCTAAGCACTTCCTATGCACTATTTTATTTAACTTTACAACTCTGTGAAGTAGGTACCATTATTATCCTAATTTTACACATGAGGAAGCTTACGTGCAAAGAAGTTACAGAACTTGCCCAAGACCAAACCCAGAGCTCTGCTGGTGCTGTATTACCATGGTGGCCCTGGCCTTGCTGAGGTGGGCCATCTGGTTACAAGGGAAAAGGAGGCCCGTGCAAGTCACACATCCACATGGTAAGGTCCCCATCTCCTGATAGGCCACCCAGGTATAGGACTATAGAGGCTCCATCCAGCGCGAAGCGTAGCAGCTGACAGCAGCAGGGTACATGTGGCCTGCATCCCCGAATGACCAACAGGCCCTTCCTGAGGCAGCCAGCGGGATCAGAGACATTGACATGCGATGTGCATTGTGGCTGGCGGGGTAGAGAATAGGTGCATGAGTGCGTAGTGACTGGAGAAGGAGGAAAGTTGGAATTAGAGGAATTTGGTGTCTAGATTCAGCAAAATCAGAAGAAATTCGCTGAGTCATTTATTCCTTTGACACACACTCAGTGTTGCACGCCAGCATATGCCACGCACTGTACCAGGGCGTGGTGCTAGAATGATGAGCCAAAAAAAATAGAAGGCAGTCTTCCCTTTGTGGTCACTGCCCTCTTATAGCTTGCAGTCTAGTGCAAAAACACTTCATCAAAGAATCGCCCAAATAGATGAAAAGTCTACCCGGGTTAAATGCTATGAAGGAGTTTGTGATTCCAGGAGGGACTATGACAGGGATGTGACCTGACTGGGGAGACTTCCCCGAGGAAAGGAGCATGGCGCTCAGCTCTAGAAAGCGAGGTGTGAACCAGAAGCAGAGAGTGTGGAAGGGCTCTCTACAGAGGGAACAGCCTCTGCAAAGGCCCTCTGGTGGGAGGGAGGAGGCGGGGCGTGGCTAGGGAAGCACTTGCACAATCCCTAAAATTGGTCAAGCCCACATGGAGTCCAGGCTCAGGGGTCCCAGGGCTGCTCGTGGGAGGGGGGCCAACATGTGGACCAACCTTGCCCCAGCTCCCTGCGGCAGCAGCTCCGCTGTGTTCTCAGCCTGTGCCAGCATCACTGGGGGCCTTCTGCCTTTCTGTACGTCTGTCGCCCCCTCTTGTCACTGAGTCACAGCCTTTGTTGCCCTCTATCCTTAAAGAGCTGTCACTTAGAGCTTTTATGTCTGCTGTGGTCCTCTGCTGCCCCAGGGGCACTGTGGTTGTGGAAGAGGCTGCACTAGGTGGGAAATCCGTCCCCCAGGAATGCAGCCACTTGACCACTGGACTTCCCCGCGTGCTTCCCATTCGTTCTCAGAATGACCAGCCCTCCTCTCCCCTCATCCGGGCTCGTACTCCTCCCCTGCACTGCAGTTTCAAGTTTTAATCAAAAGTCATTGATGTGGAAGTCATCTAAACACAAACCCCCTTCACTTTTTGGATTATTAGAACTTTGAAATTGGTACGTCGTTGCAATAATCCCATTACATTGTTATATTTTGTTAGGAAAAGATAAAGTGTTTTTCATCTGGACAGTTTTAGGGGAATTACGGTCCAGCTTTTCAAATAGCAATAAATAAACTTTGAGACTGGAAAATTTGGCATTTAAGATCTATTTATGGGGTTCCTGAAAATGGAACATGACTGGAGCTGCCAGTGGCCAGGCTGCTTCGCAGAGCGCCCCCAGCCATGCACCCACCGTCTGCCGGGAGAGCACAGCGCTCGCGCCTGCGTGACTGCATGTCCACGCCAGAGGGAGCACGCACTCCTCTGGGTCTGGATTGCAGGCGTTAGTGCTGCCACTGTCCAGGCAGGGTCCACGGGGCATGATGATGCAGGCTGAGGTCACCCTGAAGACTGCCCATCTGGCCACCAAGAGGTGCTGCTGCGAGGCCAGACTTTGGAGGAGTCACCAGAGTCCTGGTCTGGCCCTCAATAGCACAGACCCAGCCATCTGGCCTTGCCAGACCTTCAGAAGTATTCCCACGCAGGGAACTTGACTTGTGTTGGATGACTTACCTTCCAAGAGCCTGATGCATGTAAACCAGATACTAATTTATTAATTTACAGCGAGACGCGAAATTACCCAGGGAACTGGACTCCTGCACCCATCAAGTTAGCAGAGTCTCTTCTTGTAAGAAAATGACACGGGAAGCCAAAATCACAACCTGCCATCCTTAGCTGTGATGCCTTCCTCCTCTGCACTTCTACGGCGGGCCCCTTCCACCCGCCACCACCGCCACTCTGAGGGACACTGACTTCCTTTCTCTACATCAGCACATTTCCATCAGCTTCCCATCCTCTCCGTCTTTCTCAAGAGCCTTTGCTTGTCTATGTTCCATCTTTTAAGCATAGAGTTGTCATTTAATCCTCAGAGACTAACCTATTTTCAAGTTCTTGGTGGTGGCGGCGGCGTTTCCCATCGCTGCACGGGGACAGCCTCAGTATGGCTTCTGATGGGGAGTATATGTCACAACCAAGCTACTTAAACATCTCCACACCTCCCTGGAAAAGAGTACAATTAACTTTTCCCTTTGAATAAACTTTCCCAGCCAGTCTATTAACAGTTATCTGCTATCTGCCACCAGGGAGTGTGGGCAGGTGGGGAGCAGCTCACTCGCCTCTGTTTGATGAGAGCTGGGCAGTAGATTATAAATGAGAACCCAGCCTGCTCAGAATGACCCTGCCGGCACGTCTGACCCCAGGAGAATGTTAGCTCGCACCAGAAGAAAGCAACCGATTTTCCCGGGAGCACCCGCGCTTACCTCCGTGGCCCCCAAGCGGAGCGGGGCTGGGTAGACCAGTTGTAGACGGAGGTTCTGCTCGAGGTCACCTGCAAGGTCAGGCCACATCTTCCTGGGATCTCGCTCAGGTTTTGATCTCTCAGAAGATGCTGCTTTGCCAGCCTTTGAGGGGTTGAAAACCAACAGGGTTTGTCACAAAGAAGTATGAAGTGTGACGCCGAGCAGGGAGCGAGCGTGGAGGGGAGAGCCTGGACAGGACACCGAGTGGGCGAGCTGCCACTTGTGCTACTCCGGCGTCATCACCCTTCTTTTCTTCCTTTCTTTTTGGCTCAGGAAGTGATTTCACATGTGGCTCACAGCTGACTCTCGCAGGATCCCAGATGAACAATGAGCAGACAGGTAACACCTGAGTAACTTTTTACCATTCTGTGTGGGTAGAGGACGGGCCAGATGGCCAGTCTCCCCCACCTGCTTTGTTTATGGAAAGCTTCACTCGCTTTCCAACAGGGAGAGAGAGGGAGAGTTGGGGGGACTCTGGGATTATTTGCTCAAGGACAGGAAACAGTGTGTGTGAGCACGGGTTCTGCCAAGCCAGTGGGTGTGGTCATGGTTATTGGGCCCCTTCCCTTCCAAAAGCCCCCAGCTTGCGTCTGAACAAGGACTCCTGGAAGGTATAATAACAGGTAACACTCCCATCACACTTACCCTTGGCCAGGCACTCTTCTAAGGGCAACAGCAATCTTTTGAAGTAGATATGCTGTTATTCCCATTTTACAGTTAAGAAAACTGAGGCACAGAGAGATTAAGTAACCTGCCCACGTTTATCCCGCTGTGTAAGTGGCGGAGCCAGTAATGCAGATCTGGAGCCCAGGCTCACAACCATCTCTCCACTGCTTTCCAGAACAGAAGGGTCCTTGAGGTCATCTGACTCAACGTTTCACCATCACTTGCTCCTAAACTACCTTCATAATCTTTGCAATATCTGTAGTTCCACCTCTAATGTTATTTACTTAACATTTTTCTGTTAATAATTCACTATGTTTACTTGAATTCACTTATTTTAAGAGGAGTCTTGATATTCCTGCTAGAGATGAAAAAAAGAATCAGCATTTGCCATAAATAGAACGAAAATGTAAAAATAAATGCAGTGAGAACAAATGCTATTACATTTTGCTCAGGTACTGCTGCCCACACAAGCCCTGAGCCCTCGGTACCTGAAATGCAGGACGAAGCCGTGCTTGTTTCCGTGGTATTTTGTGCTCTCTCGGGGCCTTTGAAACCTCCTGGCCTGCCTCCTGTGCTCTGAGAAAGCAGCTTAGGCCAGGGCTCTCTCCTCCCCACCGAGGAAACTGAGGCTCAGAGAGGGAAACTGCTGTGCCCAAAAGCATATTAGTGGCCAAGCAGACTCAGGGCCCCCGACTCCAAGCATCGTGGCCTCCACACCCATTTCTAGATATATTTTCGCATATGCCTCACCTGCCAGGTTAATTCCTGGGTTAACTCTTGTAACTTACATCTTAACTCTGGCCCTGCCACCTCAGCTTGTCCTCTGTTTTGCACCTTTCCAGAGCAATTCCAAGCCTCTGCTGTCCTACCTGTTGTTGTCTATTCTGAAGTTAGCTCCTGGCCACATGTGCCGGGGGTGGGATGCTGAACTTGGAATCAGGACCCCTCCACCCAGTGGAGTCTGCCTCTCACTGTGGCGAGGGGCACTTAGTCCAGTCTGCCAACCCATCTATAAATTGAGGGCAATGGCACTTTGTGCACTGCAGAGGGTTGTTAGGATCCTAGTGAGGTCATAGATTTGCAAATGCTCAGGTGAAAAACGATGTCCAAAAATGCGAGCTCGTGTACACTCTAACATTCGCTTATTGGGCAAGCACTAATGAGGAGATCCACAAAGGAAGGGAAAAGGCATTTGAACAGACAAAACCGGTGCCTCCAGGGTGACTCACGCATTCGTGGGACATCTCCTTATTCTGCTGTGTCACGTGCCAGGGGCTGGCTGGGTATCGAGGAACACAACTAGGATACTGTGCGCCTCTGGCTTGAAGAGATTCACAGTGTATAAAAGACAAACACGGTGTACAAAAGCGACGTGCTTCTTCATATCACACACCCTTACCCCCCAGAGCATTATCAGCCTTATTTAGACCCAAATCTAACAGGTTTGGTCCTTTGCTTTCCCAAATCGCACGACTTCACAGCTAACAGATGAGGAGGGAGGGGTTGTTTCTGGGGCAAGGCCAAGCTGCCCCGATGAAGCCTTTGGCTGACTTGGAGAAAAGAGATAAGAAAACTAAGAGTCAGGAATTTGTGCATTGAAGTCTGGGGTCGCTCAGAGGAGGGACACGAAACCTGCACAAAAACTTACCAACTTCATAGACCCTGAGGTGTGTAGCAACGAGTAACTAAAATTGATCATGGCCTACTGAATCAAGGGCTTTGCACTTGCTGTTCCCTCAGCCAGCCTGATCCCCACCTGCTTTGGTTTCTGCTCAAATGTCCCCAACCTCAGTGAGGCTAACCCTCCCCACCCTGTGCTAAATTATGTCCCATTCTGGCTCTTGGAAAGCTGCCTCTATTTTTTTTTTCCATAGCACTTACCAACGTCTGATATACTATTTGTTATTGATCTATCTATCCATCTACCCACCTATCTATCTGTCTATCTTTGTGTATCATTTACTGTGGCTTTTGTGTGACTCCCTCCCACGTCCGCTCCATAAGTGCAAGGGTGTTTGTCTTTCTGCCTGATAGAGCCTCTGGCCTGAACTCCACTCCATCTCTTTCCATCTCTGCCCAAGCCAGGGCTGGGCACCTGGAAGCCATGTCCTTTCTTGGGCCCGGCCTCTTCTCATGGACTTCCCAAGAGGACTTCCCTCTAAAGAGCTTCTACAGAGAAAGAGGTTTCATTTTTTTTCACCCAACTTGCTTTGACTGTTTCCGTATTTCTTAGCTGATTCTTTACAAAGTCATTTATCAGATAATAGTCAGGAGCCCTATGATAGGACTGACATAGTGAGGGAGAAAAAGCATTCGCTTAAAAAAAACTATAAAGGCAAAAGTTTAAAATTAGCAACCAAAAATGCCCCTGCTTAACTAAAGTTCTTTTTAGGAATACCGTTGCCATAGCAACTCGAGGCCAATCTTGGTGGTCACTTTGTGCCCAATTCTATTGAAGCTGAAAATTACCTTGGTCTCGTGCGTATGCTCGGCCAGCACAGTGAAGACTGGGTTACAGAAAATTAAAACTTTTTTAGGCAGTGAAATTACTTTTACTGGAGCAAAAGAAACCTCTCAAATCTAAGTGTTTTTCTTCTTTAAAAAAAAAAAGCATAATTTGTCGGACATTAAAATAACAAAAGGGCTTTGAGAAAGGATTATGGGTTTCTGATGTTTCACCACTAGAATAGATTTACTTTATATCCGACTGATGTTGTAATCTTGCATTCTGAGGTAATGTTTTAGCTCTTTCTCTTCACATAAATAAAGATTTCAATGATAGCCCTTCATTCCTTCTCTGGAGAATTCCTTTAGATTTTTTTCCCCCCTCAGACTCTCAGACTTATAAACCATTTCACCGGGCCGGCGTACAAATTGGATGCAGGACTTCTGTCTCCGGCAGGGAACTCATTACCAGGGTTTTTATTGCTACAAGCTTAAGATGGAAAATGCTGAAAGTCTGGAGAGTCTGAATGAGGATGCTCAGCCTCTGACGCTTTTCCTCGCCAGGAGGAGGAGAAATTCCGTTTTTGAAACGGGGAGTTCAAAGTTCTGTTCTTAAACCAAAAGGCGCCTGACCTTGGCATTTCTCAAAGCCCAAGACTGCGGATGAAAACTTTCTGGAGGGTAATTCTGATTTCAGGGGGGGAAAAAAGCGCCTATGTTTATAACCCTGGCTGGTCTGCTAATCACATGCACCTCTTCTCCCCCTTGGAACCTCGGGCCTACTGGCCTGCAACTCTCTTGGGGCAGCATAGATTTAATTAGGGCTAAATCTCTTTAAAAATTCACATATATATTCCTTTCCATGTAAAGCAACTGCAGAAACTAGCCCGGCTTTGAATATCTTTTGAAACCGAAACAACTGTATGTAAATAAAGGACTGTTATTTACCAACAAGGGAACAAAAAGCCCTGGGCACCCTCTCAGCTCCCAGCCCGCTGGAGGACTTCTCTCCCCAGCAACTTCATACTTATTAGCTTGATTGCCAACTTGGGTTTATTATTCACAAACTCACCCTGAGCCCGGCCTTTGAATGCAAAGAAAAAAATGGTGTTTATGTTCCAGATTTTTTTGCTTTATTCTCATGACTGAAGTAAATGATGAAGTATTTTCTGCTTCAGCAGAAGCAGCAGGGAGGAAGTGCATGCTGTAATTACCTTAAACAAGCAGGCGGCAGAGAGGAGACTGCTTCTGGAACTGTGTGGCAGGGGCCCCAGGAAAGGTGGGGACACCGGGCTGTTGGGTCTACACCCAGCCTTCCACATCTCTGCTCCCTCGGGCAGTAAGGAGATACCCGCTCACCTTGCAAAGGCAGCCTAGGGCCAACTTGGTGACAGAAATGCTCCCCCCAGCCAGTAAAATACCTCCTATTAATTGAGTGTTCCTTGGATTATATTTATTTATTTATTTTTTAATAAGATACAATTTATTAAAATGTTCATGAACGCTCAAGGAATCTAACAACATTTCCTGAACACAGGGATATGCATGTCACTATTGTAAGTATCATGTAAAAATGATGTCAATTTATGTATGTGGAGTGAATACCCTTGGATTATTTTTAAAGATGAAAATTTAGGAAAATGTTTCAGTGTTTTAAAGGACAATCATTTGTATTTGACCAACACAAAATGATAGGGGCAAAGCTAAACTTTACTCGAAAAAATTCTTTTAAAAAATTCATCACAGTAAACACAAATCTGAATCAAAGATGCCTTTGGATAAAGATCTTGATCAGGAAAAATAAATCAGGCAATCGTCAAAAACACAAATAGCATTCAGGGTTTGACCTCAACAGTAATTTCAAATTCTGATTTGGAATTTGGTTCCAATGTACTCAACTCACCCCATGATCACTAAAAAATAAAATAAGTCAACTATGTCTTTATTTTATTTTCAAAAGCATTTGTCCTTGGGCTTAGGCTTAAAAAAATATTTTTACTAAACACAATATTCAGAGCTTCTCTGACAAATAATGACTCCTCCTGACTGTCCTTGCGGAGGTTGGGAGGGGAGCAGGTGACTAGTCTGGGTCATTTGGGCCAGCGCCTCACTCAGCTCTGGGTGGCACTGAACTGTGTGCTCCTTGGTTCTCTCCCTTGAGAATGGTGGCAGATTTATTTCTCCTAATTTCTCCTGCACCAGAGTGTGTGCGGTGTTCCTTCTACTACTAATTAATGTGAGAATAGAGAATCAAAGAGGGTATCCCTCCAAAGAGTTGTTTTTGAAGAGTGACAAATTAATCCCCTCGGATATGTCTGGAGGCAGGCAGGCAAGATATCTTCTGTTTTGTTCTGCAAAATTCTGCAAATAGATGTGTAAAAAATTCATTTTTAGTAAAGATTTTGTTGACAAATTTTATCCAGTTCAGAAACACACACACACACACACACACACACAAACACACATGCATGCACATACACCATTTCTGGGAAACAATTCTGAAAAGAATATATTTTTGGACAATTGAAAAACTCCTGGGCCAAGTTCTATTTTTTGCTGCCTCCCCCAAACGCTATTTCCTCCCACCCCACCCCCTAGCAGCCAGGTGTGGGGGTGAACACTGCTTTAAAGAAAGAACTTGGACATCCCTTCCCTCATTTGAACCCTACAATAACCCTGGGAGATATTATTATTGCCCCCATTTTACAGATGAAGAAACTAAGTCTCAGAGCAGGTAAGTGGTTTACCCAAGTCGCATAGAGTAAGTAAATGCTGGAGCCAAGATTCGAACCCAGATGGCTTTAATCCAAATCCCAGTTTCTTCCCACCAGTTTCTCCTGACTCCCTGCAGATTTCATGGACATGAGAATGAAAGTTGGACCTTGCAACTAACTCAAAGATTAATATACGAATGGAAAATAATTACAGGTCATGCTTTAAAGTTAAATATTTAGTTTTTGCTTAATGCCCACAGAATCAGGGCATTAGTTTCTCATAAATCAATGCCCTTTAATCAATTATGCTCTTATTAATAGAAATAAACCCTGAGGGTAAGCCATAATTAGACAGGCTAGACATGCCATCCACTGAAGTCTTTTTCTGCCCCAACTTAAAGAAGGTAGCTTACTTAGTAAATGTCACTGGAATACCCTTTCTTCCGACTTCATTTTGTGCCAATTTCTCCTCACCCCTCCCTGCTACCGGTTCAGAAATTGGTGCTCACGGCATATAATTTGCTTTATTTTTTGCATCAGTTCTTTAAAGCATTATACTTTGGCCAGACTACATAAAATAACATGGAGATTTGCTTTTTCTTTTTGAATCCTCAAGGGGAAGGGAGAGGAACTGACATTTCTTGGGCTCCTACTCCATGCCAGGCATTGTGTGCTGCGTTATGTTGCTCTGCCCGTTCAACGGCGCTGGGTGGGCGGGAGGAATCGTGGTATCTATTTCATGGGTGCACAGATGTGGTCTCCAGGGAGTTGAGAAGTGACTGTATCTAGGGTGCAGAGTGAGTGAACAGAGCACTACCGTGTCCTTCCAGCCTTGCACAGCGCGTCCCTAATAGCAGATCAACAAGCACGTACAATAAGATGCTGGGAATGATTTACCCACTGGCTCTCTACGTTTACTTCGGGGTGAGGCAGGATTCACATAGCAGTCCTTTTTCTTTAATTCCATGCTCTTCACATTTAATGCAAGTTGAGCATCCCTAATCCAAAAACCTGAATTCTGAAATGCTCCAAAATGCAAAACTTTATGAGAGCCAATGTGGTGCCACAATGGAAAATTCCACGCCTGAAAATTCATGTGACAGGTCACAGTCAAAGCTTTGTTTTATACACAAAATTATTAAAAAACATTGTATAAAGTTGCCTTCAGGCTATGTGTATATAAAGTATATATGAAACATAAATCAATTTCATGTTTAGACTTGGATCTCATCTCTAACATATCTCATTAAATATTTCAAAATTTTAAAAAATCTTAAATCCAAAACACTTCTGCTCCCAAGCATTTTGGAAAAGGGATACTCAGTCTGTACCACATTTCTGTCAAAATCATTTAAATTCATTACAGTTGGCTGGATTGAAGAATAAGATGACTATGGCTGAAGAGCAGCAACATTGCCCCCATTTTACAGATGAGAAACTTGAGGATCAGAGAAGGTGGGTCGTCGTGGTTGCTGTGTATCCTGTTTTATACTGTTGGCATGATTTCAGAGTTCACAGAGCTGGTGAGTGTCAGAGGCTGGACTCAAATCCTTATCTCTGGTTCCTGGATCAGTGCTCTTGACTTCTCTATTCTACATGACACAGATTTCTTGATAGTACATTTTATATTACATGTTACTTTATATTATTTATTTATAAATATTAGATTAATATTTATTCCTGGCTGATTCACGAGGAAGGGCAGATTGTGGCTAGGTAGACGGTTTGCATTTGGACTAGCAATTTGCTTTATTTAACTGAAAATTACTGCCTTCACTAAGGGGTCATTAGCACATCAAAATGGTATTTGTTGAGTCAGGAAAACTGATACATTATGCTTGCATTTATTCTTTGGTCCCCAAAGACTAATTGTTGGTTTGTATTTTTAAACACCCTTTCAAGCGCTAAGAGCCCCTAATGAATTAAATTAACAAACTATTAGGCTTAAGAATAGTGGTGTCAACGCAGACAACAGTGTTCCAATTACTGATGCTGGACACCAGGATGAGATGGTGCATGCGACACTACAAATCCGTCTGTTTCTGTGCTACTGGATCTTTAACCAAGTGTTTCCCTTGCATTGCTGTGTGATCCATAAGTCAGTCCTGTGACATGGGGACTGAAACTGCCATTTTACAGATGAAGACGCTGAGGTTTACAGAGGTGAAGCGGTGTGCCAACTCATAGCTAGTAAGGCATATTTGCATGTGGGTTTGGGAAACCCGGAGCCCCTGCATGACCGCAAATAACACTGATTTTGCAGATGACACTTGGTTTGACTTTGGACGTACACAACACTTTTGGAGTTTCTAATATAAACTGCCCAGAGCCCACCTCAGTACTGGCGTGAAGGTGATCCCCCGTGATGCCACTTAAAGATCTGCAGAGGACAGTCTCTTCATGCGGCTCATTGATTCCAAGGAGATCATTATAAGTACCATAGGAAGTTGTTAAAAGAGACTTTGGGGGCTGCCCCTAACATCTGATGAGATGCTCAGCTGCTTTTCTTTGAGTGGAAGGAAATCCAACCCTGTTCTGTGGAGACAAAGCAGCAGCCACGTTAGGAACATCTGGAGACATCCTCTAAGTGAATCTGTTTCCAAGGGCCTAGAATACCAGTGTTTCGGGCCGATGGTCTTAATCCTAATCATCACCATCATTTTTAGCTTACTTGGCATTGAATGCTTAGCACTACACGTACATTTATAATATCGAATCATCTCAACTGTCTTGCAGCAGAAGATACCAAAGCTCAAAGTGGCTGAGGGGCTTCCCTGAAGTCAGAGTGGCCACTCCTCAGACTGTCTCCCGCGGCACTTTGCCTGAGATGTCCAAGCTGGGCTCCTTCTTTGGGTCATTCTAGCTGATTGCTTGTCTTCAGGATCCTGCCCACTGGAGCTCCAGACTCATCACGTTCTCTCAAGCCAGGACCGGCGCTAACCCAGATGGTCGGCGAGATGAGTTGGAAGGAGGTTTGGGTCGCTGACATGGCCTAAATCAACCACAAACAGCTCTTGTGTTTTAGGGCGCTGGGGAAAGGAGCCAGGAATCACTCAAAATGAAAGGCCTCCACTCTGTGGGAATTGGGTTTCTGTTGCATTTAGCAAAATAAATTGGCCCTGTAAGAAGTTTTCTAACTGAAATCTAGCTCCCCAAATTCAGCCTCAACCCCACCTACCTGCTATTCTGAGATGTGTACCGTTAATGGGGGCTGCTTCACGCTGGGGGAATTTGGCTTCTTCTTAATATGTAATAATCACTCTTACCTCTCAATTAAGTAGAGAAGCACAGGGCCATGTTATTTCAGAAGAGCCTCCTGAGAGTAGGGCTGGAGATCTCCAAATGTTACCCAGAATTAGCTGGGAGAGGGCAGGCGATCAGATCTTTTAATATGTACCCAGGGGATAGTGCACATATTATGTACTAATAACTCAGGCAGTGCTGTAACTATTCCTCACCCTCTCATTTTAAGCTCAGACCTGGAAAACACCCTGTTCCTTCTCTCCCTGCTAAGAGACAGCTAGTCAAATAGGAAGAGGATTCAATTAGGTCTTTAGGTCTTTTCTGTTACTAGCAGTGGGGAAGGACAGGCTACCTTCCTTGCAAACTTAGCAGACCCACCTCCTGGTTAGAGATCAAATAGCAGTTTGGCAGAGATGGGGGAAAAAATCAGTAAATGGAGTAGTGGGGAAAAAAGAAGTCAAATTGTTTAGTATTGTGCAAACAGAAAAAACCCTGGATTACAAGACATCTCCCTATGTCTTCTGGAACATTAGTGGCTACCTTCTGTTTTGGGTTTTCTAATAAGTGAGGATTTAAAAAAATTCTATGGAAAAGATGTTTTGGGAAAGTTAAATGTAGTCTATTTTCTTGAGAAATACACTCTTTCCCAAGGCAATTTTTTAGCATCTTAAACCAGCACTGTTTCCTATGAGAAAACAGGAGCGAAAAAAAAGGCCTTTAGTTTTATTTCCAAGATTTAGATTTAGATTTAATATAGAATGGCAACTTGGAAAGGAGCTTTGGTTTTTCTGGTGGCACGAGAACTAAAATTAAATCTGGGTTTAGCTAAAAATCCCCAACGAATAATGAGGATTAAATGTTAGGAATCTGTTTGCCCATGAAACTTTTGATTTCATTTTGATCTGCATCTCCGACTGGTCGGAGCAGAGAGACACTTTACATTTACAGGAGCATGGAGACTTCAGGCATTCCGCCTGCTAGCTCTGCGTGGATCTTTACACAGAGTGAATAGCTGTGCATTTGTAGTAGAATCAAGGACTAAAGAAGGAGAAGAGATTACCCTTTTAGAACACGATTCCCACTAAACCAAAGGTAAGCTCTTTGTAACTGTTGATCAGGGAAGAAATCCTCTTTTATTATTCCACAGACGCAGGGAAACCTTTTCTCCCTCTGCTTTTCTCCAACACTTCCTGCAAATATATAGTTTACGCTGACCTTGTGTTTCTTCTCGTAGACCTGCCAGTTCTGAACTTTTATGATCTTTATCGCTGAATGTTTCTTTCCCCCTCAAAATGTGAAGTGGACATACCCTCGTTGGTGAGTTAAACTTTTCTATCAAAAAATGTCCCAAAGCCATTTACCATTTTCAATTCATCCAATAAGAAAAACAGTGTGATCTTGGTCAAGTCATTGCAGCCTCCAACATCTCACGTTCAGTATCTAAAACAATTATATTCAAGGAGTAGTGATGTAAGCACTTCAGACTTTTTTCTATTAGGATTCAGAGATTATGACTCTAGATGGGTTCTATGCACTTTTGGAGGACATATAATTTTTTTATTAAATGCTCTGCATGCACTCAACTTTGCTCAACTTATAAGAAGTCTTTACTGATGGTTGCTGGAGATTGACCATGGTGGAGGTGGAGGGAAATGATTAGCACATACATGTTTTTGTTATTTTAGTAAAAATCCATGTGCCATTGGTAATGAATTGAAGGTTAAGTGACAATTTTTCTTTCCAACCACTCTTGTATAGTCTGTGAACTGAAAACTGGATTAACCTTTAATTACCCTCAGTGATCTCTCAACCCCGAGACATTACCACTCCTACTAGTAGTATTTGCATATACAATTTAATGAGAGAAACATCTGTTTGCATATTTGGTATCATTAATATTATGCAGATGAATAGATATTCACAATGTGATAGGCATTCATGCTAATGTCTCATTTTCTTTCTTCATATCTAGTCTTTCTTCCTCCACCCACTGATTGAGCTGGACTTGTATTAATTAGAATTAAGGGCTGTCTAAAGCCAACAGCCTTGTGCAGAATGCACAAATGCAATGTGATCTGCATGCCTGCAAAGCCACGTTTTATTCAACTGGAGAAAAGACAGAACTGCTGGGTCTTACAAAGTGGACATCATAGAGGCTTGCGTGTGTGTGTGTGTGTGTGTGTGTGTGCTTTAAAGAAAACTATGTTTTTCACTCTTCAATCCAAATTTTTAAAAAATCCTTTATATGTCTATTTTTGGAAGCACTTGGTTTCACACCCAATTTTCCTCTGATGGCCATATCAAATACTTCCTATATGGAGTTTAACAATTTTGGCACTGACAGAATCCGTGAGGGCCAAGCCAGTCGAAACTTTATTTTCTTGTGAGGCTCACTGAAGTCTAACTGGGTGAAACGAATTGCCTACAGTCACCTTAGTGGCTAGTCGTGGAGCTGGATCTAGGGTCTGAGCCTCCAGACTCCAAGACAGGTGTTTTTGGACTGAACTGTGCTGCCTCTCTATATGAATGAAGTTTTAAGATGTTTATAGCAGCCAGTAAACCCATTTTATACAGTTTCATAGAAAATCTATGTGGTTACCAATGGATGCCACCATTTTAAATGTAAACTATGCATTGCACATATAAAATGCACACCACATACACAATTTTGATCAATAAACGTATTTTGTGTACATATGTTTTGATTCCTACCTATGCAAATGTTTAACTTTTGTGTTGCTCCAAAGATAATGACAGATTTTTAAAAAAGATTTTCAGGCCTTTAATTTCATTTTTCAAGACTTCTTTTGATATGAAAAGACGAGTGCTGCTTCTTTCTGCCTTTTAAAGTGAAAAACTCTCAGTTCTAACTTAATTTCACCCCCTTCTGATCACAAGCCTTGAGCTGGGCACCACCACTTTTTAGCACTTCCAGCTTCTCAGCATATGCCAGGGAAATTATTTTATGGAACTACTCCCCGTGACTGTATTGTCTCATCAGACTGAAGAAAATTCTTGGCTTTCATTAGCGAATCTATCCTCATTAATTCAAACTAAATGGTGGTAGTGGTGAAGGGGCAGCCAGATTAACTAGTGAATACTTTGAACCATAGAAATTTTTTATGGGAATGTACTATTCTTACTTCCATGGATGTTCTGTAATTAAAGCTGGGCTGTGACTCTAAAGGTCTTTAGGAGACATGATTAAATCAATTGGTGTGTGATTTCATATCCATTATTTGTAGGTAAAGGTGTGTTACAAAACTATTGGAAGCAATTTGTTCTCAAGTATATTTAACATCTCCTAATTTATACACATTCATTTATATGATCTATAAAATAAAAAGCATTTCTTTAAAAAAGGAGGGCTAGTTCAGATAGCATCTGGGTTATGATCATTTCCAAATAAATAAGATTTTTACCATATTCTCCAAGTAGAAATGGACATAATATGACCGTTTGAGTCAAAAAGACATTTTTGAACACCTGCTGTAAACAAAGCACTGATCAGGGATTAAGTTTCCGTCCGAAGTACAGTTAGTTTGTGTAATCATTTTAGATATCCATCTCCTACTACTGTCTGGTAAGTGACATTTTAATACTAGGTGAAAATGTGTCCCATCCAATTGTGACTATAAATACTGTGTGTGAATGCCTGACATCTAGGAGTATTCGATAACAATAAGTATTTGTTGGATGGACAAATGTACGGATGGGTGTATGGATAGGTGAATTGTGGCAGCATGAGGCATCCTGATTCTCCTAGCCATTTCTAGAATCTCGAGGAATGCACTATGTCCAATGACCTAAGTACAAATTATAGTCCCAGGACAAAGTTTTGCAAAGAGAGGTATCACCATCACTCATGGCTTCTAGCAGTTGCTGATCTATCATGTGTTTTGTGGGCATCCAGTATGGGTTCCCGACCACTCTGGAATTGTACGGATAGTAGTTAAGGGGTGTGTGTATGTGTGTGTGTGTTGGGGGATTTCATAAAGAATCTATGGAAAACTGCATTTAGTGGACAATTAGTGAGTATAAATTAGCTTCTGGCTCTATTGTGAACTATATGTTCTTTTATTTATGCTACAACGCAGCCTTCTTATTATTTTATATTAATTGACCTATATACTGTATTAATTTGACCTCTGAGTGCTCTTAGTGTATTTCTGGCCATGCTCTAGGCTCTAGAACCTATTGCATATACTCTCAGGTGTGTTGACTTTTGGGTCATGAATGCATTCACTTCAAGACAGGATAAAAAAGACGTTATAAAGTGCAGGACCAGTTTTCCCCTGTGGGCAGAGGCTGTGTAGGATATGGAAGACACCTCTGCTGACCCACTGGTTAGGACTGCTTTGGCGCTTGCTATAATTGCACTTCACTTGTTTCTGCCCTAATTAGGTGTGAACTCTTGGAAAGTAATCAAGCTTCTAGTTGCACAAGGGAGTGGAGGCACAGATGCCTTACTGAGGTGGATAGCAAGAATCTCTGGGGCAGACCTTGGGCTTCCATGGACCCATTAACTTTGGGGTATTTGCACTGTCCATGATCCATTGCGTCAAGGAAAGAAAATACTAGAACTTTCATTAAAATGTTTTGATTGAAAATATAAGAAATAAAATGAGCATTACTAGTAGTTATTATATGGCTTGAAATCAATACATGTATATAATTTAATCATAACTATACATATACTAGGGATGAGCAAATGCTTTCTTAGGGTTAGGGATATATGATCAAAGAAGTTTGGAGACCTCTAGTCTGTGGGAAGAGGCGCAGCATTTTCTGAGATAGCTGAGTAGAGCCCTTGCCCAGCTTCCCAGGGCTGTCTCCTATAGCTCTGGGCAGTCTAGATATCCCACACAACCTTCAGGTCTCTCAGTGTGCTATGCTGTTGTGTGCCTCAGGGCCTTTGCACCTGCCATTTTTTCAATCTTGGATTCTCCTTTCCTCTGCTTAGTAAATCTTTATTTTACTTTTAGAAACAGTTTCCTGTGCTTGTTGGGCAGCATGGATCTCTCTATGGGCCCTACCACTCTCTCCTCAAAACTTTATTACTGCTTTACATGTTTATCACCCTTATTATCTTTTGAACAGCTGGAGGGTAGAGCTTGGTTTTTATACATTTGTGTGTAAATGCTTGCAGAATGAATGAAAGCAAGAAAACGAAGTGAAAGCAGTCTTCATTGACGACTTGCTGCAGGGTTTGCAACCTGTGACTTGTTTAGTTTACCAGGAGGGGTCGCTGTTGGTGCTTCCTGTACTGGCCAGCGCCGGGATGTTGGATCTTTTCTGAGCAATAGGCTCCTTCCCAATATGGCAATATGGCAGAGTCTACGTTCAGTTACCTCCTTCCCTCCCCCTTTCCCCAACCCACTCCCTTGTAAAGGGGACAGAGGCTGAGCCTAGAAGGCAAAACAGAGTCTCTGACTTTATAATAAAACTTTTGAGCTGAGGTACCCGGGGAGCCCCCAGAGGAACGGCTTGCTGGATGAACTCCCAAATGCTGCTGGAGACACTGTTGATGCTACCCTGCTGCTTCTCCTAGACCAGAGAGGCTGTTCTGGAGCAAGCAGTAGCACATAAAAGAGGCTTTTGAAAATGCCAATGACTGAGAAACAGCAACCAACACTCATGAACAGATTTTTTGAGGCATAAAACCACATCACTCCTTCTGAATGCACCCGGGCCAGGGGATTCCTTTAGCTTCCATGGGCAAACTGGGTAGAAAAATGCACCAAACTCGGCGAGATCTTTGTGTTAACAACAGTGTTGGAGAATGCACAGCTGTTTGCCTGACAACCTGTGTTTTTAAAAGATAAGTAATTATGAAGACACTGGTATGAATATAAACGGGGTACAGAATGTCTCAGTCCCATCCTTTAAGATTGTTGTTAATTTTTTAAAACTGTATTTTAATTTAAGGACATTTTTATACCTTCGTAATAAATTAACATTTCAAAAGTACTTTTACCTGCTGAGATGGTTCATTCTGCTAATATGGGTAACGCTGTGGACTCGAATAATTAGTGTAAATTGCCTTTGAATAACACAGAGCTGGGAACAACTTTAACTTGCTAGAGCTTAATGCCCCTTGCAGTACAGGATGAAGAGTCCTTAATGGGGCCTGGAAAAACAACTAATACCTACAAATCAAAGGAGAAAAGCCGTTTTTGATGCATTTGTCTGAGAGTGTGAGTTTTAAACTAAATTGTTAACACTTCCTCCCTGCTGAGGGTCATGGATTAGCTAGGCTGGGAGATTCTTTGAGAATCTTTCACACTGACCAGGGGAGGTAGGGGGTTCCAAATACAAGTGTTTTCTTAACCCTAATCCCTACCTCCCTGACCAGGACAGCTCTGCATTTCCCTCTAATTAGGTGAAGAATTAGGAGGTGGATAAATGTGTTCAGGGATGAGGATAAAGTGATTAGTTCACTCCAGACCATGATAGTGATTTCTAGGCGCTACTTAGTTCCTTTCAAGATAATAACTTTTCTCTTTTTGACAAAAACGTATTCAAGCGAACCTCAAACATGTATTTATAGGCAATGATAATTATCTTTGGGCAAGTTTGGGGCAGCATATTGACAAACTATTTTTATCCTCCTCTGCATTTGTTTAATTTTCATAAGATTTTTATCTCATGGAGGAACATCTAGAGCAGTTTCCAGTCTGAACCAAGTGTTATAATTATTTGTGCAATCTGAACAAAATTTAATAACCTAAGCAAAAAAAAAATGTATTCACATTTAAATGATCCTTTCAGAGAAGGGGGAAAAGTACTTGTTGCTTAGGAGCTGTCTGAGATAAAACCATTTTGACACATTTTCTGCATATGAATAGATTCTTCTATGTATGCCTTTTTAAAAGGATCTTATAGATATTCCTCACTGACCTGTAATTTTAATTTCAAGTTGATTAAAAGCTGTTACCATATAGCTTCAAACTTTGGTGATATTAGCAACCTTCACCCATGATGAATATCCCAGGGCTACCTAGCCCTCGAAATCAGTTTCTACACGAAAAACTCAAGTACCAAAAAGAACATGTTGCCTTTTACACTCCAACAATTGGTTCCAGAATTGCATAGAAAGTTTCCTCTGCTTTTGCCCTTTTAGCTCTCTTGCATACTGAACATACCGCCCATTGGTCTCACCTAGTACAGGTCTCGTGTGCTATAAACACAAAAGGACAATAACCTCAGGAAAAAGAAAAGTGACAGCAACAAACAACACAAGGTAATGTTCTTCTGCCTCATTTCCAAGGACATTTGAGGGCTTGAGGCATTATTCCTTTGGGTCCTTTTTGAAAGCCAGTGTTTAGGAGCTTCGAAAGGCAATGATTTAATTGTGAGCTTTTGGAACAAATTTTCCCTGTTTCATCCCTCTTGGACAGTCATCTCTGCAGATTCTAAATGAGCCAGAGCAAAACAGAAGTGAAAAATGAAACTAGGGATGTGTGCTGGGTCTCCAGTATACATTTCTGAGATACTCTCAACTGACCAGGAATAGACATGGCCATGGACAGCCTCTTCCCTCTGGAAGGCACATCCCATTATTATTATTATTATTATTAAAAATAAAACTTCTTTTAAGCTGAAGTAAGGTTTCCTTTCCACTCCTACAAATAGCATGGCTGGGTTAAGGTTTGATGTTTGCATAATGCCCAATTATGCTATACAAGACAGATCACACTACATTAGCCAGGATTATGTTGCCTCTTGATCTTATCAGCTTTGTTTCCTAAACTACAAAAAGATCTAACACAGTGCTGGTTAGCAGTTTGGCTTAGACAATCTCTATAGTCATCCATCACTGTCACTGGTTAGCAGGAGGCATTAGGCACAAAGCTGAGAGACAGGATGCAGAGCTGACACTCTTCCCAGGCTAACTCTCTAATTTCCCGTTTACACCAGCTCTTCTTAGGCTTGTCCTTCCTTACTATTGAAGCTTTCTTTTCCTTGATTTTTTTTCTTTGTAAGAGGAAATAGATACCCGTTGCCTTCTGAAATCTTATGGGATATGTTAGGCATCTCAGTGGTTGGTTTGTTTGATTTTAAATGCTTTGTAACAATAGATAAGAGAGGGAGCATAGGTAGAAGGTAAAATTAAAATATATATTCTTGAACTAAAATGGAAGTAGTAATTCAGATGCCTGAGGGAGAAGAGGCTGATTAGTGATTGAATCTGAACATTCCCATCTTTTGGGTTGGACTCCATGCACGTAATGGAAATTCTCAGCAAAAAGGGTACAGCCAGTCTAGCAATATGGATTTGGCATCTTCTTCTTCATCAAATGTGAGATTATTCCAAACTTGTCCATTTCTGCCTCAAACTCTGATTCTTTTAAATGGCACCAGGAGCTAGCCAGGAACCTAGATTCTGACCCACTCATAATTGGACCAAGTAGTGCTGGGCTGGGTCCTTGTGCCAGGTCAGCAGCCTTCACGGGGACCCTCATCTGGAGATGAGAAACGGTACGAGATTTGGAAACAGAACCCATTACCCTATTTGTGGTCAAAGTCTGATGGGATCAAGTAATAGGAATCCCAGTAGAAATATCTATGTGTCAAGTAGTAAACTTGATAATTGTAAGAATACATTTCATGCAGCAGGAGAGAATACCCAACCAGAAGATTAACATTTCTGTTATATAATTACAAGTTCAAGGAGTTCAGCCTCTTATCACTTTATAGTGAGTATAGAAAGTAGAAGTGATCCTCTTTAATTTGTAATTATTTAACTGCAATGTGAGGTCCGGCGGCCTTATTCTTACCCTTCTGGGCTGGAAGACATTGGTATGCAGAATCCATGCGAGAAGGCACAGTACACTATCAGAAGAAGACATGTTTGATTATTCTTTAAAACCAACTAAGAGAAGTTAATCTCATTGAACTTCTTTTTATTCAACAAAAGAGTTGGATGTTTCCAAGTCTAATGTGACTATAATGTTCATTAAATGGACTTCTTTACACCTTTAAATGGATTAACTGCACATCTTTACAGTCTAATTATTATACATGTCATTCAAAAAAATCACAGATCTAATTCAGGGGATGATAAAGGCCTTTCTTTTGCGACTATGGACAAGACATTGTAGTAAATGGATGTGATTTTTATCAGTGCCATTTTTTCAAAAGGGCACATGTTGCTCCCAGGAGGTGGGAGGGAAGGAAGGCACTGAATGTGCTGAATTTTTCTGCCCTAGTAATTTTATTTTAGAGATTTAGGATCTGACTACACTGGTGCTTGCCGTGCCAGGTACCTTAGAGGTTCCTCCCGCCTACGTCTGCCGGACTAATGACTTCAATCTGTCCAAGACAGCTCTTAGTCAGATAAGCGATAAATTATGGACGGCCCCCGCTCCGTCTCAGGCCTTTGGGGCTTCTCTGAGTTCTCTTACCCAGACCATTCTTGAAAGTGCAAGAGACTCTCTCACCACGCTCCAAGAAAATAACAATCCAGCTTTCACATGTACATTTGACGTCAACTCTGGGCTTGTACGTGTCTTTTTTATTTTTTGCTGGGAGAACATGAAACTTGGCATGCTGTGGCGGTTCGCTGGTGTCCTGAGGATGTCACAGGCCCTGCCTGGCTCAGGTGGATACAAACGTTCTAGGAGCTGTTGGAGAGATGCAAGGACATTTCCCTCTTTGGGGACAAAGATATCTAGAGGGGAGGACCCTGGGAGCCCCCAGTGAGCAATTCAGGCTTTTTTTGTTGAAAGCTGAAGAAGGCACAGATTTGTCTTCATTCATTCATTTCACTGATATTGAATTAGAAATTATTATGAATCATGTACTGTGCATGGTCAATCGGATGCAGCCCCGAGTTGAGCAGGCACAATTCCTACACTCATGAGCATTCTGTCTCAGACACATTGACATATAATTTTGTAAATTGAAGAAGGCTCCAAATCTTCCATAGAGGGGGTGCTGAGAGTTGGCAGTCTGGTTAGAAGATGAGTCTAGAGCTCTTGCTTTGAGGTTGTGCTTGCTTAGCAAGCTCATACTATTTTTCCTTGTATTGTAGCTATATGGAGTTACTTTGGAGTGGATGAGGACTTAGGGGAGGAGATGAAGTACCTAACGCCTCTCTGGACACCCGCCTTAGAGCCAGTCAAGAGCCCTCTTTACCCCTCCAGTCCTGGCTCCTTCAAGGACGCCAGGCTGGACCACAGCTGGGAATGAGAGGCATGTCTGGAGCACCCTCATGGCATCGAGGGAGAACACGGATGGTGTTAGGCAATGGCAGGTGGAAATGCCAGTACAGCCACGTCCTGGTGATATAACTAACAAGTTGCTCAACCTCTTAAACCTGAGTTTCCTCACCTATAGATAGGGATAATTATATCCACCTTTCAATGCTCTTATGGGGATTTAGAAACAACAAATGTATAAAGGGACTGGCACAGTCCCCAGCACATAGTAGGTGCTCAGTAAATTCCAGGCCCCCTGTCCTTCCCTGTCAGCTGTTCCTTTCACTGCCCTCCTCAACCCCACTACTCATTCTTAATTCTCAGAAGCGTTCAGTTAACTCTGAGTAAGTTCTTGCTTCATAAACGAAGTATAACAGCCCAAAATTTACCTGTCCTGGGGCTCTTTGCCCTTTGAAAGGAAAATCCTGAAGCACTCAAAATTTCAAGGAGCAGTGGATTGATGGCCAGTGGGCTCAGTATCTGGGACAGCCAGATACTTCCTTGGCACAGGCAGCCATAGACCCAGGTGACCACAGACTCTCCCAGCCAGAAGCCCCTGTTCAGGCTCTGTGTTCTCAGTCTCAGCCCGGTGCCCGAAACTCCCTCTCAAGCCTGCCTACTGTCTGCACTTCCAGCTCTGGAGTATGGCCCTGGGTTAGCACGTGCTGTCCCCAAACCTGAGCATCCCACTTTCCATCTCTGCCCACCTCTGCTGTCCTTCATTCCTGGCATTCCCCAGGGTATGGCGGCAATGGGTAAGGACACTCTCGGAGACTCCTGTCTTGAGAAAACTCTTTCATAAATCATTTAAGACCCATGTCGTACCAACACCAATTATCAGAATTAATTGCTCCTTAAAACGTAAAAAATTGTGCTACAAAGAGTCAACATTAGCTCTGGAACTGTAAGTCTCTTCCTCAAATCTTCGGAAGGAGCACGAGGCAGGTACTGGATAAAGCAAACATCAGCGCGTTGTGTGCTAGGTACTGTGTCCCCGTTTCCAAACTAATAAATACTGAATGAGTAAATAATTTTGTTTTCTCTCTGTGTTATAAAGATTCAGTCCTATTTGGCCAAGTAACTTCAGGGAATATCATTAAATACATTTCAAGTAGTGTTTTCTTTAAGCCATATTCTGCTCTTGGAAAATGTCTACAGACCCACTTAGAAAGTCAAGGTGGAAGGAGGTCTGTGTGTGGCGTGTACTCAAGTGCAAAAGGCTCCTCGAGACCGAGACTTGCCACTCCCTGGAGAGAAACCAACAGTGGGAAGCACATATTGTTCGCTCACTCATTCACTCACTCACTCATTCGTTTTCTCATTAATTCCAAATGGTCTGAGGAGTCAGTGGTGTACAATGGAAATTAAATTACAGGAATTAAAATCTTACCCAAACAAAACATTTGTATAATAAATGACAGAAAGCTAGAAAAAATTTAGTTATAAAGACATGACTTAAGGATATTTAAGAATAGAATGCTAGGATCTTATTAGCTATCTATAGGGTGTATATATATGCATATATAATATGGATATCATGTTCATAGTGCAAATGTGTGAATTACATATAAATAATATGCGTGTTACATATGAGATAATGTTAATTCTGAAAGCATTAGCCATTGATACTACATAGGAAAACATACATTCTTACTTCAAGATTTTTCTCTACAAAGGCATTCTGTGTTTCCACCATAGATTTTTCAATCTATGAGATAGGAAGAATAAAACAACCTCACTATATTTTATGTCAATTTTATCCTAGGTTTATCAGGTAACAGAAAATAAGCTTTGATTTGCACGTATTCAGAGACCTGACACCAACTTCAATGCTTGGGAGGGAAAAGAATCTTTTTGGGAAGTCACTTATTGGACAATTAACATGTGGAAACTATACCAAACAATATGTGAAAATGGTAAATTCACGTTGAATTTCCAAAGGGCGGAGGCTCGTTCTTGCAACAAGACCATGACAACTCTTGCTGATGGAATAAATGGGATCATTATATTTCAGTCTCCAAGTAATTATCAGAAATGAAGCTTTGTGAATTCTTTCCTAATGGGGCCACCTGTCACCCTTCAGTCTTTTGTGTATAATGGCATTTTGTTTCTGAAAACTTGGACCTGCGTTTAGCTCTTCCAAATGTTAGGGACCGTGTCCTGATTCACCCCTGTCTGGCTATGATGAATAGACACACTCTCAGCTGGTTTTCTCTCCTCCACCCAACATGTGATTCTGTGTGTCCAAAGTGCCTGTGGCAGGTATGTAAAGCTATAGCAAAACCAGTTGTTCCATCATAATTATCGGCTCATTGGCAGACTCAATTGCTGAGACATCCGTGGGGAGTGGGGGTTGCATGGTAATTTACTCACCGCGGCCTCCTCTGGCTGCCGCCTGCTGCCAGCTGCTCCGGGCGTGTGGCGGCTGCACCAGGCTGCCTCTGAGACCCAGGACTGAAGGGTGGCTCTGTGTGGCCTGTGGTCAGGGGACTGGGTGTCTGAGGCCTCGCTCAGGGCCTGCACCAGAATGCCAGCTCCACGTCTTTTCTGCTGGCAGGCTGGTTGCATGTGCTCAACACGTTCTCCTCTGTGGCTGGACTGAGAGTGCAGCTCGGCTCTGAGCTCGCTTGTGTGACTTGAATACGCAGCTGTCTCGTGGCTCTCTGGTCGATTATTCAAGATTTTTTCTCTACCGAGGCATTCCACACTCGCCATCATGGATCTGTTTGATCTGTGAGGTAGGAAGAGTTAAACAACCTCACTACATTTTATGTTAATTCTGTCCTAGTCTTACTGGGTAAGAGACAACATGCTTTTATTTGCACTCCATTCAGGGACCTGGCACCAGCTTTGGATGATGGAAGGAAAGAGGATCTTTGTTCAGGAAGTTACTAATTGGACAATTAACATGTGGAAACGATACCAAACAGTATGTGAAAATAATAAGTTCACATTCAATTTCCAAAGGGCAGAGGCCTACCTCTTCCTTTCCTCACAGATCGAGAAACTGTGTTTGGTTCGGTGATATCTGTAAATGGCGGACATTCTTCCAGAACACCGAGTGATCCTTCCAGGGGCTGCAGCTTGGCAACCGCTAAAGATCCACTAAAGATCTCCTTTAGTGAGCAAAGGTGTGTGGACAGAACCCGGAAGGAACTAACTCGGTAAGGTCCTTTCGTTAGGTCGTGCCTTGTGTTGCGCTCTCTGAAACAAGGGAGGGAGGACTTGAGAGTCTCTGTCATTTGAGTGATGATGTGAAAGTGCTTTTCAGGGCTTGGGAGTGAGGGTGGGAAATAAGTTGAATCTAAGTCTAGGCCATCACAAGGGCTGGGCCAGCTGAACACTTTCCTTTCTTGTGGAATTGCAGTCCTCTAGTCTGTATGGATCGGGGCCATAACATTACTGGGAAATATCATTTCACCCTACTTAGGACTTCTCATCAACAACTTTCTAAAGATTCAGATTTGCATTAGTGGTGCAAATTGTAATCAGTAATCAAAAGTGGTCACTCCTAATGCAGGAAGAATCCCTGATACGCTCTTATGTCAACACAAGACTTCCCTGCTCCAAATTGGACCCAGCGGAAGTACATGCCAATTTGGCATCTTAACCTATTTCAGTCTCAAATTCTCTTGCAAGTGATGGTTCTTCAGAAACAGCCCCAAACCTCCCCTCCTTTCCTCCAGTTTGACAAGACACAGTCGCATCAGCACCTGGGTGGCTGGGCGGAACTGAGCCCTGCCATCCTCACGTCACCGGTTGTGTGATTCTGACCACAGCCCCCAAATTGACACCTGTTGAAATAATATTGGAACCACGTTTGTAACTAATTGCAACCAAAATGTCAACTCAATTAATCTGACAATAGAAATACCCAGGAGCCACGGCTCATGCCCAGGCTGGTGCTCTCGGTCAAGTCCAGGCCTGTTGTCTATTACCTGACAAGCCCAGGACAAAATTAACACTAAATACAAGGTAATTTAATTAACTCCTCCTATCCCAGCAGGCAGGTCCCAGCACCCTGAGTGCCTCAGGCCTTCTAAAGCAGAGGAGTGTTGCACCCCCAGCGGGTAAACACTTAGGTTGTGCTTTCATTTTTGAGGTGGATGGTTTGCAACCAAAAATCACCATGAAACTCCTTTGGCCACTAAAGCAAAAGCATAGTTTTTTCTTACCTTTTAAAGACATGGCAATAAATTGCATGAAATTAATTCATAGGAAAACGTACCTTGTAAGAGTCAGGATCCTTCAAGGAATACATGTGTTTCCTGGAAAGAGAGAGAGAGAGAGTGAGAGGAGCATGTAGAAGACCTAGTTTGAAACGAACAATGACAACAAAGTCTGAAATTAATATATATAATAAATATAAGAAAAAAATGCTTTGCAAAATTGTTTTATTATAAAGATATTTCTTGAGCTAATATTTTTAAGGGACACAAAACCCTCTTTTATTTCCAAATTTCAACAATGCTGCCTTAACTCTCTCGTCCCCAGTGAATGAACACCAACCTATTTAATTATTCTTCTCATTTTCTTGCCTTCCAAGATTAAGCCAACGCAAAGTACATGAACCAACAGGTTATGGTCTTTATGATTGCAAACCGAACTATTCATTCTGTAAAGATAAAGCAGACAAGTGGAAAAGGCTGGTGGGAAAATGTGACAGCTACGGCCATATATGTTAGCAAGCTGAGCCCTTAACTTATAAATAGATTGCCCAGAATGAGGCTTTGCCCAGGTGCACGGGGGGAGGGAGGAGAAGGAGGACTTGCTGAGAGCCAGGTTCATGTTCTCCCCTGGGCCTCCGAGTGACAAGGGACGATGCATGCTGAAGGCTGGCTCGGGCTGGGTTTGTGTGGCTGTGAGACAGAACTTTTCTCCACGTGAGGCCAGTTAGATTCGACATCAATGATAAGGAAGTTACAGTACATTTTCAAGCGTAGATGAAATAGGTACCTGGGTTGGGAAATACTAGGTGAATAAAAGCCTGCAGACCTCATTAAAAGGCAGATCGTGGGATGGACCCAAACCATTAAGGGTATTAATTTACAGAAAGGAAATTAGAACTTTGGGAAAAGCCTGTAGCTGATGGAAACCCCAGCCCTGGCTTCTCTGCTTGGTTGACCTTGGGTGTTCTGGGTGCCAGTTTCCTGGTCTCTTTCATGAAGGAGTTGTAGTGCATGAGCTAAAGTCCCCACAATTCTATTTAGTGCTCAATAACTCAGCTCTGAAGACACCTTAAGCGAGTGCTTCTCAGCCGCAGTTGCACATCAGCGTTACCTGGGGACCTCTTAAATATCCCGGTGCCTGGGCCACGTCCCAGACCAATTCAGTCACGATCTCTGGGGGTGACTCCAGCATGTGGCCAAGATGGCAGGTCACCAAGCTCTCGTTCTTGCTGGTAAACAGGAAGCAGAGATACGTAAACATTTCCCTGCCATCCTTGAGATAAGCTGGCATTTTCTTGATGCGGGAAAAAAAAAAAAAATCAAAGAAGTCGCTCAATCTCACACTCTTATTTCCTGGCGAACAGCTCTGGAAAAATTTAAGTCAGTGACAAAAAACAAGTATAGATAACAATAGATTACAAGAGTCCTACAGCTGGCTGTCCCTTCAGCTCAGCGATGGACAGAGCTAGAGAAAGCCGCGTGGCCCATCCCAAGCTGGTGGGCAGGTCACGGGCCGGGCCGTTGGGGAACACCTAGCACGGTGTCGCTTTGCTTCTTTGCCTAGCGCTCCCAGCCTCCACTCAGGTGCAGACAGTGCCTGCCAGCCTCGTGCCCTCTGCAGTGTGACTACCGTGACGCACTGGTCCCCTGACCTCCCTTCAGGAGGCTACAGATGGGAGAGAAAACAGAGCCCCGTAAAAAATAGTCAACATGGAAAGTGGGTTACGGTGAGCTCTTTTAGACAACTGTACTGGGTTGAATAGTGTCCTCCCCCAAAATTAATGCCCTTCCCAGAACCTCAGAATGTGATCTTATTTGGAAATAGGGTCATTGCAGAGGTAATTACTCCATACCGGAGTAGGGCCCTTAATCCAATGTGACTAGTATGCTTATAAGAAGAGACGAGATGCAGAGAGACGCACAGGAATCACGCCATGTGTGTTAGTCTGTTTGGTAGCTGTAACAGAACACCGTGGACTGGGTGGTGTAAACAACAGAAATTTATTTTCTCACATTTCTGGAGGCTGGAAGTCCAAGATCAAGGTGCAGCAGGTTTGGTTTCTCCTGAGGCCTCTGTCCTTGGCTTGCAGATGGCCGTCTCTCAAGGTCTCCTCACACGGTCTTGCGTCTGTGGTCTGCATCCTAATCTCTTCTTATAAGGAACACCAGTCATATTGGATTAGGGTCCACCCTAATGTCCCCATTATGACTCGGTCACCTCTTTAAAGGCCCTATCTCCAAATGCAGTCACAGTCTGAGGTACTGGGAAGTTAGGACTTCAAGGACTTCAACATATGAATTGGGGAGGAGGTGGGGGGACAGGATTCAGCCATGACGACCATGACGACCATGACGACCGAGGCGGAGATTGGAGGGATGTATCTATGAGCCACTGCTGTGCTTGGAAGCCCGTGACTTTCTGAGCTTCATCTCTGTAGCCACAGCACCAGTCTGGCATGGACGAGGTACCCAGGTTACCTGTTGAACGAATGAATGATTTTAAACAGGGACGTGATTTAAACAGGAAAGCAGCTCCCAGGAGGCATTTGGGCTCAGGAAGCCAGTGGCCCTGGGCTCTGCTCCTGGCTGTATCCAGCCACTGTGGGGCTTGGGCCTCAATCAGAGGAAAGAGTTAGGATACGTGAATCTGTGACTCAGTTGCTTTTCTTACGGTCAATGAATGTGGCAGGGGCGTGCACAGTCCTGTTTTCTCTCACGTGCTCTTGAACTTGCCAGTGGGCCAAGGGATATAAATCAGCCCCTTGGAGCCCCTTCAGGAGGAAGGGGGCCCTGAAGGGGAGACCTGGCAGTGCTCAGTGGTCACTCCTCCAGGTGGCCGCAGAGCATGGGAAAACATAAGGTTGTGTACAACCCAGGGCCTGTCTGACAACACAGTTTCTAGGGGACCGGGTTTAATAAAGTTTTTACATGTAGGAGGAAGGGAGAGAAGGGGCAGATTGAAGCAACGAGGCCCCAGAGTGAAGAGCTGCACCAATTAGCTCGGCTAACCACAGGCAGCCTTTATCCCTGCCAGGAAGTACCCCAGCACGACCAGGGACAAGCAGCAGCTGAGAGGTGCCCACTTCTTCAAAGGGAAAATGTAATTTGCAAACAATCAACATCTTAACAAGCTATAAACAAGCAGCCCTGACTTCTAGCAGATTTACTGATGCTTGAGTGACCAAAATTCACAATGTTTTTCCAGACCAACTTCGTCATTACAGCCTGGTGTTTATTAGGACAAGTCCCTGGGCAGGCCACTGCCACCAGCTCAGCTTCCACCCCTGTGCTGTCGGGCCAGTGTCCTTGCACTTGTCCAGCGTGGCTGCAGGCCCAGGGCAGCCCAGTCATGTCGTCTTCCCCTTTTCTCCACGTTACACACCGGCCTCATAACTAATAGCATGGGATATGTTTGTTTTGTTTGAAAATTCTAGCGTTTCAAAAATCACCCATCATTTATCACTCATCTGAGATGAGCAATTGTGGGTCGATGCCGGCTAGATGCTTTTCCTGCAAACCCCTCCTCTCTCCACCTCCCTCCACCAATGCCCCCACCCCGGGGGAAATCAAGAAAAACAAGATTCTACTTGTCCAGTTCCTCCGAGACTCCTCGGAATTGCTGGAATCGTCACAATAAGTGGTAGTAATAGAACCATATACAGGATTGTAAATACAAACTGCTCCGTGGAGTGGCAAAAAATAATGAAGTAATTAGGTGAACTATTATCAGCACCTGTGACTGATGGGTGCAAGCACGTTTCTGGCTTTATTGTATTGTTACTTGTCGGGAACAATGCACAGATTCTGAAGTTGCATAACTTCTTGCCCTGTGTCCAGCGCCTCCTCCGGAGGGAGTCAGTCCCCCTGGCGTGGGTCGATGCCTGGGGCTGTAGCCCAGTGCCCCAGGCTGGGGGACAGGTGCACAGAGCTTGGTCTGCGGAAATACACAGTGGGGAAATGAGAGCCCCGTTTTCAACCCATTAGGGTTAATACCACTTTAATTAGCAATTGATGTGAAGACTAAGCAGTGCTATTTAATGACCATTTCTAGGCTAAAGATGGGCCCTATGGACAGACAGACCCAAGCCATGGGCCTGCTCCGATGTGAGACAGTTGAGGGGACAGGGACTCAAAACACAACTGACTGCTGACTCTCCATGGAAACGGCCATTCAAATGCTCAACCTGCGTTCCTGTACCTGGCAGATGCCCTTCCTCCTAGTTGGGAGTTCTGCATAGGACTGCCCAGCTGCTAGGAATCATAATCATTTGGTGGTGATAACAGTTAACACTCATAGTATTGCTGTGCACCAGGCCCTGGTTTAAGCATTGCGTATATACTTATTCATTTACTCTTTACGACAACTCACGGAGAGAGGTACCATTATCATCCCCATTCTACAGATGGGGAGACTGAGGCACAGAGAAATTAAGTGACTTGTCCAAGGTCACAGAGCCAGGTTTCCAACCCAGGCAGTTTGATGCCAAAGTGTACCCTCTTCATCTTCTGTTCCCTGCCCCATTTAGAGCATGCCTTCCAGGGCGATGGGCCAAGGGACATTGATGATGTGTCTGGAACAGGCTGGGCACCAAGGAGGGAAGTGAAGAAAGTGGGGAAAGGGTAGTACTAAAAACCAAAGCAAGAAAATGGTTTCTCACAGACTTGCCAACTGGCTTGGCAGAACCTAGCGCCTTCCTTGAATGAGGAAAGGCAGATATCCAATGCGACCTTCATGCACGCAGAGGTGTGGGTCACAACTCTCATTATTGTCTAGAGAAATGGACAAGTGGACAGGTAAATCCATTTGCCCAGACACACACACACACACACACACACACACACACACAAGCTTCTTCTGAGCTTCCTTCTGCCCAGAACCTCTCAGAGCCCACAAACTTTGACTGGCTGGTTACTAAAGAATATAATTTTTCAACTAATAGAGTTTGTTGAGTTGCTAGCCAGGGGATTGTGCTTTCCAAGTTTCACTCTCTCGGGCAGGCAGAGTCATTTGTTTCTACCACCTAATCAACACTTTTGGCATCAGGAAGCCAAGCAGAGGAACTTCAAGTTACCCAACTTCCGTGGACCTCAACTTTCATATCTGTAAAATGGAAATAATGACCCCACCTGCCACATAGGCTGACTGTGAGGATTAAATAAGTTAATACTTGTTATCTGCTAATTACTATTATTTTATACAAAGGCAGATGAAGCTTAAGCTAATGAAGCTTAAGCTTCCTTACTTGCCCTGTATTGATAATTTTGTCTTCCTTTTCTTAAAAAGAGCCCCCAGATTGATAAGCTCTAGGACTCTCAAATCTGGGTCTGCCCCATGATTATTGAGAAAAGGAAGCTTTTGGTTTAGCTAACTGCCACAGCCTTACCTAGCTCAAAAAGGCAAAATTTCTAGGTATTTGGCATAAACACACAAGTGAAGGACCCTGCTTTGTGGACAGGGGTACAAATTTCTTTCTAAGAAGACAAGAAGCCATAGAAGACAGCATGTGCTAGACTCATTACAGGCTGACCAAATGGTCCCAGGGACTGTACTAGTTTAAAAGCTGAAAGCACCATGTCTTGGAAAACCTGGGCAAACCAGGTAGGTTTGTCATCTTACTTGTTGAGGACAGAAGTATGCCACTGCTATTCAGCTAGCAGATTGCTTGGTGCATGGTGAGTGCCCAAAAAATATTAGCTGGATGGAAGGAGTGCAAACCAACCGTTGGTGCTCAGGGGAGGGAGAATGCACAGAGATCCGAGATGGGCAGGTAGATTTCATGGAAATCCAGTGTGAAAAGTCAGTGTGTGATGGTGCCGTTGGATCAGAAAACTACAATTATTGGGGCAGGGGGTGGGCTGTGGAAGGTGATGAGGGGCATCCCCCAATCGCAGGGGGACTGCTTAGACCTCGGGACAGTTTCTGTTTACTTTTGTGCACTTGGTAACAAACAGTATGTCTCCCATTTAGAATCTCCACATCATCCTTTTCTTCGCGTGCAAACAATGCCTGCATCCGAGGCAGAATCCCGAATACAAGCTCAATCTGGCGTGGGAGGGGTGGTAAATGGTGCCCCGGGCAGGCAGTGGGCTTTGAGCGTGCGGGTGAGCTGCTCAGGCCCCGATTCCACATGCTGTGTAGACTCCAATTACCCGAAGACTTAGAGATCAAACAGCCCAACTGTGCCGCACAATAAAGGAGGAGGTCTTAATTTTACTTTGCGCTACACCCTTCCAGCCAGACCGTGCAAAACAATGCGTCGCATTTATGTCCTCCTGAGCTCCAAACCTTTGTGAAATTGTCTCGGGTTATCCCAGCAACATCTCTATAAAGTGGACAGGGGAGAGAGGAGATATTTTAAAGAATTGTGTGATTCCTGCTGGACTGGGCAGAAAATCATGGCAACCACAGATGGCTTTATCAGAACCATACACTCTGCTTTGCCAAAGACACAGCACTTTTAAATTGTATTTATTTTTAGTTTTAGGTATATTTTTAATGGTGTAGTATTGGCTCACGGGGAAAATTGTTTGCATTAGCCTTTGGCTGAGCTGTGGCATATGCACAGGGGACTTGATAGCTAGAAAACAGGAAAGCCAGGAAAACGCCAATGGCTAGAGACGGGAATTCTGAAATTTTATTTTTCTCCCCTCTCATAGTACAAACAGTTAGGATTTGTAGTAAGGCACAATGCTGCTAAAATTAGTCTCATTTCCTTTTCAACTATAACATCAGCTAATAGGTAAATATGCCAGAAAATATAGTCACTTTGAACATTTAAGATTTAAAAAAGCAGAAAGGCTGGAATATTTTTTTTGTAGACATCTAAATATGTAGGCAACAATAGAGACCTAAGTAGGCAAATCTGGTTTATTTTTATGTACCAGTAGTTTTTTAAAAAAATACTTCTAACTTTCAGACAATGGATTTTTTAAAATTAAAAATAGTGCGCTCAAGTGATGGAAAAATTCAGGATTTTTTTGATACGCGACTTAACCTGTATAATAATCAGAATCTTCATGTTACTACTTGTTTACAACCTTTTCTAAAAATGAACACTACAAATATCTTAAATTGATAAATCTTTCTCTTATAATAAATCACTTTGATAAAAGGAGTGGAAATATTTAATATATGTGTGAGATATAGCTGAAGCTCTATCACGATTTGTGGATCAGCATTACAGTTCAAAAGGTAAAAGCAAGTATCTTTTGAGGTTGAGCATTTTATACTGAAAGCATATATTTATAATGGAAATTAACCTTAACACGAAGAGGAAATGATCTTGTAGGATTTTCTATTTTGAAACTAATATGCTAAATCATTTCTTATTTGATGGAGTTAAAAAGCAGTTAACATGACTTTGAAAGCAACATTTTTTAAGCACTGTAAACAAGCTAGCATAGAAAACTAGAGAGAAGCAAAATTTTCCTATCTGTGAGATTCTTAAATAATTTATCTTAATTTTAGTTGTTTATAATCAAATACTGAATGTTTCCCCATTATTCCACTGTACTTGTACACTGTTTATTAAATAATTTTTGTGAAATTTATAGCCAAATGACTTATTGTCTCACTTTGATTGTCTTAAAGATACTTAACGCTGATACTTAATGAAAGAAGAACTCTCAACGTCCTCACTCTATTTTGAACTAAGTGCTATTACAAGAAAAACCTGGAGATATTTATTTTCCCCTACTACTTTTGGATTTATTAATTCTTCTACTATAATAGCCCCAAATTAGAAAGTTCAAAATCAGACTATTGATAATTGTGAAATGGGATATTGCAATTGATGGCAAAATATCATGATTATGCATATGTGTAAAGATTAAGATGTCTCAGGAATGAGCACTGAATACGCTGGATAAAATGAGGCACCTGCCACAGAACCTGCCCCCCGTGCATTTCGGCAATGCCAAACAAGTCCTCTGGGTTGGAGAAGGCACAGCCAGGTCATGGATTTCTGCACACAGTGATGGTTTCTGTGGAGAAAAAAAGCAGTGAGTATCCCGCTACTTACCTTGCTTTCTACTACAACTGTTGCAGGCAGGGGTGTCTCCGATTGTGTCTCAGTTTTGCTTATCTGGATCCAGAAAGAAATCTTTTCCCTGACTAGTTACTTCTTAGTTGTTCCTTAGGACTCAGGGATTTTGGAAAACACTGTGGCATGCTTTCCTTCGTGGTTCCTCTGAGTTTAAAGCCTTAAAGATGGACAAATGTTCAGTGGCTGCCCGAGAAGCACTGAAATTCGGAGTAGCCAAGCTTGTTCCAAAAGCCTTTCCCACGGCATGAGCACAGTGGGAATTTCACAGATTGCCACTAGATGGCGTATGACAACCATGTGTGTCAGCCACGCGCGAGGGCGTCTTAGTTTCTCCATAAGGTACCAAACGTGATCTAAAACAATCCCTCCAAGACAACTTCACTATTAGATCACTATTATCATTTCAATCTTTATATGGAAGCTTAAATGGTCTTGATTTACGTTTTGGAAGTAGGGGGAAATTTTCACTGGGAGAGCCTATCTGGGAATGCACACTCTTCTATTTATATATGTTATGTTTAATAAACACTGGCACTTAAAGCTGAATTAAGACATAAATATTAAATGTCAACTCGCATCTATCCACTTATGTACCAATGCTTCAAGAAACATTTATTAAATGTCTATTGTGTGTGAAATGTTACTTGCGCTTCTTAAATGTTGAAAGAACATTTTATTACCAGGTATTAATGCAAGTATCAGAAAATAAAGACATCATTCCATGTTGTACAGTTGGGCCATTAATATAATGTTAAAACTAAATACAGTAGTTCTTCCTTCTTTGAGGTTTTGCTTTCCATGTTTCACTTACCCGTGGGTCAACCATGGCCCAAAAATAATAAATGAAAAATTTCAGAAATAAACAACTCATAAGTTTTAAATTGCATGCTGTTCTGAGTAGTATGAGGAAATACTGCACTGTCTTGCTCTCTGTCCCACCTGGGGTGTGAATCATCCTTTTGTCCAGAGTATCCATGTTGTCTAAGCTACCCGCTTAGTAGTCACTCGGTAGCCATCTCGGTTATCACATAGACTGTTGCAATATCCCAGGGCTTGTGTTCAAGTAACCCTTATTTTACTTTATAGTGGCTCCAAAGCACAAGAGTAGTGATGCCGGCAATTTGGATATGCCAAAGAGAAGCCATAAAGTGCTTCCTTTAAGTGAAAAGGTGAAAGTTCTTGACTTACTAAGGAAACAACAACAACAACAACAAAATCATATACTGATGTTGCTAAGAGCTACAGTAAGAATGAATCTTCTATCCATGAAATCGTGAAGAAAAAAGAAATTCATGCATAGTATATATAGAGTTCAGTACTATCTGAGGTTTCAGGAATCCGCTGACAGTCTTGGAATGTATACCCGTCGGATAAGGAGGACAATTGGATGCTCCTGGAATTTCAATAGCTTTATTTCTTGGTATAGAATAAATCTGAATAACAGGGACAAAAAAAATCACATGAAGCATCCTGTAAATTCTTTTCTGCCTTATAGCAAATATGATTCCCCTTGCCTTAATAATCTAAACTCCTATAAAGAACATAAATTAATAAAATATGCAAGTTGTATAGTGGAGTCAGTTTCTCCTTTGTGTCCATTGTCACCAAGTATAGGGATGAGATATTTCATGACATAATTAATTTTTTAAGTCTATATAAAGATAATACTTAATAACAATGTTTTTTTCACAAAGTGTTCAGAAAGACATGAGAAAACTTCTTCAAAAGTTAGTTCTATACCCGTGCAGAAAATTAAGAAATCTCTAAGGTCATTTCTACTTGTAAAAGTCAATGATTGTGCTCGCTTCGGCAGCACATATACTAAAATTGGAACGATACAGAGAAGATTAGCATGGCCCCTGCGCAAGGATGACACGCAAATTCGTGAAGTGTTCCATATTTTAAAAAAAAATTAGCAGCATTTGAATTCTTTCACCCTTTTCAATATAGGTGTGATATTTCTTCTAAGCCAATCTCTAACTGAAAGGAAAGAATGGTCTCATTTTTAGAATTACTGGCTGTTTGTTTGAACTGAAGAATTAGTTGCATTTCAAAATACAGACATGCCTAATGAAATGATTAAAACATACAGAACATTAAATTATAAGCAGATGGGGGTAAAACTAGGGGGGAGGTGAGTTTGCAAGAGACCTGAGTCCAGGGAAGCTGACAGCTTTGGATTTTCCTCAATAACACAGAAGAGGATTGTTTAAGCAACAGAGGGTAAGAAAACAACCTCTAGAAGACAAATCAATCTCTCTCTCTCTCTCTCTCTCTCTCTCTCTCTCTCTCTCTGATAGCAGCATGCAAGAAGAGTCAGAAAGTAAAAATCCACATGTATACTAACAGTCTGCAGAAGGCCATTATTGAAAGAAAATGGACATTGACATGGATGCCTGCAACAAGAACCAGGAGTCACCTTGCAAATGTGTCATAGCAGTGAGAGAGCCTGTGAGAGCCAAGGAGGGCAGACTGGCCCAGAGTAAGTCACGGTTCAGGATTCGGGTCTGCACCTTCGTAAGACAGACATCTCCCTGGCTGATTCTGGTCCCAGTTATTCCCGAAATGCCTTCTCTCCTCCTTCCCTGAAATTTTTCATTTAAAATGCTGCTCTGTAGAGTTAAAAGATAAGAGTTTGATGAGATAGAGTTGACAACAGCTAGAAAAGAAGTTTAGCGGATGGGAGCAGTTCACAGACTGTGCAAATTGTCTGTTAAGTGGCCCTTTATGGTTCAGCAGAATCCATGAGAGTATTATCTTGAATTTCTATCGGGCTGCATTCAGCGGGGGCTGGTTCCCTGGAAACTGGCTTTTTTTTTTTTTAAATCTATGTCATGTCTCTATCTTTCGTGAATATACAATAGCAGTTTCGACCCATTTGAGCTGCCTTCCTGAACAGTGGCACCGATTGTCTCCAAGTGTGGGTTAATGGATGTAGGTCTAGAGATAAAGGAAATAAACCCTCTAAGATGTTGTCTAATTTTTAAAAGGCATCTCGCCTTCCTCAGTTGTGTGTCTTCTTTGTCTAGGATGTCTGCGAGGGAGAGGACAGCACCGCCGTGGCGACGGTGGCTTGCACCCAGGGCCAGGGCCAGGCTCCGAGTGGGGGCGAGGGTCACCTTTGGAATCAGAATAGGTTCTCGCTTTAAGAGCACAAAGAACACCCTGGACATGAGTCAGTGCACACACAAACAGACATTCACCCCACGAGGGAACTGGCTGCTCTCCTGTTTCAGGTAAGAGCCCTCCCCGTCCTTCCAAGCTGCCCCCAGGTGTCCGCTGGACTTTCACATCAGCACTTCCGTGTCTGGCAGCCAGCACTGCTCCCTCTGAGAACCGACCAATTATTGCAGAATCTTGTTTCCCCAGCATCATCCACCAGAGAAGGTGCAAGCTATCAAACTCTCTCTACTTCATGCCTAATTAAAACTCTCCCAGCCATCTCCGCCAGGAGACAACAGCCGTGTGCTCGGGAATTGAGGGACAGCGTCTCTTTCCCAAATAATTTGCCCCACTTACCAGGAAGGTCGGGGGTCAATGAACTGCTCAGCTCCACCAGCCACATGGGCTGGTCAAGGAATCCTGTCACCCCTCTCACCTCCTCGCTCTGACCATGGTAAGATCTTTAGCTTTTCTCCTTAATTTTTAAGGTTCTGTTGAATGTGTCTTATAAGCCTCTTTCAGTCTTTGGAAAGAAAATGGTCCATAAATGTATAAATTTAACATTTGTGTATAAAAATATATAAATGGTATCTACTGAAATTCCACCTTTGGAGATGCACTTTCTGAAGATTTGACGGTGTTCCTATCGCTCCGTGAGCAAAGAACGCCGTCACCTTATACCTTTCCTCGTCAGCTACTGGCCGGCGTGGAAGGTGGGAACCCGGAGGCTGGGAAGGGGAAGGGCAACGCCTCGGCAGCCAACCAGAAGCAAAGCTTACTAGGGCAGGGTGAGGCAATGAGACACAACTGACCCATGGGGCCAAAGGCACGTGGCAGCCACTCTCTCTGTGTGCACGTGGCCCGTATCTTTTCCTGGTCCCTCCAAGATCCTACAGGAACAAAGGGATACCTGTGGCCCTGCCACTGTGCTGGGAGGAGCAAAAACCCTCCTGATTTGAGTTTCTGGCTCTGCTTCCCTCAGACATTCCTCCATGGAAACCTCTGAAAACCCAGTTGAGAAGTTGTCATCGTCACCATCATTGTCTGTGTCTGGGGAGAAGTAGAAGCCAATGTACTGAGAGCTCACCACATTCCAGGCACTGTCCGCACTTCACCCGCATGATGCTGTTTAGATGTCCCGGTCACCTTGTGACATAAGAGCCACGTTCACCCCGAGCCCTGGTTGGGAGCAGTCCCTGGCACATAACAAGAGCTCCAGGAAGAGCAGGCACCGCCAGTGCTCCGTGTGAAGGGCTTGCTCAGGAACAGTCCTTTGAAAGAGAAAAGAGGAGCTCTGTGACCCTGTAGGTTCCAAAGCGAGATTAACTCCACACGACTCCATGTCCTTGTGGAAAACGCGAGGCTGCTGGATTTGCAGGCCCCACACACCTGGCGTGTTACACTGGGCACACACAGGTGTGCTGGTCCAGGTTAGAGGGATTCAGAGACGTGGATGGGCTGCCCCTTGCCCTTGAGGATGAAGAGGGGATGAGGATGCGGAGAGGCGAACGGCACCGGGTACAGGATATGCCCAACATGCCACTCCACGCACTCTGCTCCCAGCAGCTTCCCCACCTTCACTGCCCAGGAAGCACCTGCGGGAGGTGGGGAACGATGTAGACATGACACATGTCATGCCCAGTGATGCTGATCTGGTGGGTCTGGAGTGGGCCGGGAATTTTGCAAGTTTCTCAGGTGATCCTGTTGCGGGAGCCACGGACTCCTGCCGAGAAACAAAGACCCAGAGGAGACAGGGATTGGGACGGACTTGGGTGGTGTTGGGCGTTGGCTTCTCAGGAAGGGGGGAAGTGTCGGGTGGGCTCTAACCTGCATTACAACTAAGACCATTTATCCCAACTGGGGACCCCATGCTTTCCAGAAACAGGCCACGGTTCTTCAGGACTGGGTGCCTGCACAGGGAAGCAGAGACAGACAAGTCATGCATCCCACCTTGGGAACCGATGCGCAAGAAGAGGAAACAAGGCTCAGATTAGCTCTGAGGCCCCCAGAGTGCAGTTCAGGGCCCTGGGCAGCCGGGAGCAAGCCGAGGGGCGCCTCACTCGGCTTTCTGTCCAGCTGCCTGGATGCGAACAGCTGAACTTCAAAGGAAGCGCGGGGTTTACCCAAGGGCAGCTGTGGATGTGTGGGTGGGTGGGGCGCCAAGGGGAGCCGAGGAAAGGGCTGTAGAAGGGAGAGAGGAGAGAGAGAGATTCGCAGGGAAATTAACAGCTTTGGGCTTTATTTACCAGGGGAGGTGGGCGTACTTGGGATTGTCTTCCACTTTTGTGTTTTAATCAACACTGAATAGTAAAATTGCCCTCGTAATCCCTTGAATATCCATGCAGAGGAATTGTTTCATGGTATTTCCATCTGAAACCCTGTTCTGAACTCACACTTTTAAGGACCACCACTAAAACTAAAACTTCCTGGGAGCCACAAGGGAAAGGACCTAGAGCATCCACGTCCCATGTCACTCCCAGCAGATGCTTTTTTTCCCCCCTTAACATGCAGTGATTTTAGAGACTTTGGCTAAGGAGTGGAGAAAATCCCAAACAAAACAAAAACCAAACCACTCAGGATTTGGAAGACAGAACAGTCAAGAGTCTGAACCGTGTTCTGTCTGAGGAAGACAATGGAAGACAGGGCCTTCTAGCAGTTTCACAATAGGTGAGAAGATGTTATCGAAGGAATTGCTTTCAATGGCTTAAGTTACAGGAGGGAAAACATGGGCTCAGAGCTTGAAGAAGTTAGAAAAAAAAACCCCACAAAGAAAAAAAAAACAGGGATTGTGCAGAACAAGAGAACAAGCAAAACAAGGCAATGAACTGCCAAAGAAAGTGGAATTTCCATCCCTGGAGCTATTCTGAGCAAGAGGAGGGACCTCTTTATTACAGGTTGTTTAGAGTAATGAACTCGATCCCACCGCAATGCATGGGAATGGACTAAATGACCCAGGCAAATCTCCTTCCAGTCCAAACAGCTCCATAATTATTGACCCAGGTGGCCAAGGGTTTGTCTCAGAGGATGAAGAGTTCGTTTTCAACTGACTTGCAAAGGCTCTGTTGCCAGCAGTGCTTTGTCATTGACTGGATCGTTTTCAAGTGATGTCGTTCAGCAAAACCTCCAGTGGGGAGATCCACAAAGCAACCTGTTAAGCGCTTGCGGAGGACCGTCCGGGCTCAAGCCTTTCTGGCCAAATTTAATTCCCAATTGCATCGTGCAGGCTTAGGAAGGGTCTTGGAGGTCTGCTGAGGAATTCTGCAGCTCCTGGGAGAAATGGAAGTCAGCAAATGCTCTCCGTGTTTGAACTTGCTAGAAAGTTCCACCTATTTGTTTCTAAAGCTGGTGGATGGACTTTTCCCCTCAGAGCAGAGTCTGCCTCCATCCTGTTTTCAGTCCCACAGATGTGGAGTGACTCTGGCGTCCTGCTCTGCACGCCGCTGCCATGTGTCCTCACTCGGGGGCTGCAGACGAGGACGTCCTGCCCTGACAAAGTCAAACAAAACCCCAACCTGCTGCCCCCTCTCCACTTCTCCCTCATCTCCGGTCTCAGGGAGACCATTTGAAAAGGAGTTTTAGACAACCAGTTTTTAACACTGCAAATCCTTATACGATAAATATTTTGTAACAATAATCGAACAAAATAAAAAGATGAGTCCTAATTTTTTCAGGCTTTATCAGCTTGAGTGGGTAAATGGACCCATCTTCATGAATAAACCACACCCTGCTGCCTCTCGCCCCCAGCTGCGTAATGCAGATGTCGGCTCCCTCTGGCAGCCCCCAGGGGCTCTTGAATGAGCACCCACAGTCCTGGACAGTCCACACTGGCTCCCCAGGGAGCCACTCTGAAGGGGCGATTCAACACTGTCCCTGCCGCCAGGACTTGCAGTGACAAAATGGATTCCCCGATTACAGCGCTTGTTCCAGATAGTTCCAAAGTGGCAAACGCAGGGGCTGCAGCAGAACTGTGCTCCTCAGACTCTTCTATATGCTGAAAACACAGGTTCAAGTCCTGTTGACACATGGGAAAGTCCCCTGTCCCTCAGGCCCTGCCTCTGTAAGATGCAGACACCAGGATGGGGCTTGGCCAAGGTACTAACACCTGGGACAGATAAAACCCTGCTGCGGCCTCCGCCACCAGGGTGCAAGGACAAAATTCCCTCTTGCTTTGGGCTCCCAGGGGCCCCACCCACCAGCCAAACAAGAATGAATTCAGCTGTGTTTTTTGCCAGCATTTTCCACCTCCAACGACCATCACAGTTTTTCTCAAGCTATACCCATGACACAATAATTCCCTCTGAGTCATTTTTTTTCAGGGAAATAATTCTGCATACAGAAAAGCTGTTATGCACAAAGATGTTTACTGAATCATCATTTTAGATGATTCAGTGATCAATCAGAAGTTGCCAAAATGTTCAACCATTAAAAAATGGTTGGGTAAATGACTATCTCCTCAAAGAAATGGTGCACAGCCATCTCTGTGATTGGCTTGGAATTATTATTTTTTAAAACCTTCTAGTTACTTAGTTAATAAGCTTTTGTCTTATTAACAATTCTTTACATTAAATTAGCTCCATTCAAATAGCTGGAGTGGCTTCCGTCACTTGGGTGAGATCGCAAGTCTCTGACCACAAATACCCCCAGACCTTCACCGTACATCCTCCTATTTCACAGAAGAAAGGGACGCCTTCAGCTGAGAATTCCCCATTTCTCACATTCCAAACATATCCATGTACCCACATCTGTTCTCCGCTCACACCTCCTTTCCTGTTTTACAATAATTAAAGCCATCTCTCCTGTTTAAAACCAAATCCTACATGTGTGCCTTTGATTCCATCCTCTTGCCGTCCTCTCAGCAAACCTACACTCTTAGCTAATTATCAATTTCCCCTCACGTAGGCCACATTTTCTCAAATGGATCCTTCTGTTGGCTTTTTGAATAGGTTCGAATCTCATAGAATAAAAAAGTTTCTTTCCTTGGCTCCCAGCCCCCGCCAGCTGCCACCCTGTCTCAGCGACCAAACTTCCTCAGGAATTGTGTCAACCCACTGCCTCCGCTTTCCCCCTTTCTACCTATTCCTTGATTTACTCCAATCTGGTTTCTGGTCCCAGCAGTCCAGTGTTAAGGTCGTCAATGAGCATCATGCGACGGTTAGTCCTGGGGGAAGTCTCTGCTTCTGCCTCCCGCTGCCTCGGACATGGTAAGAGCCCTTTTGCACGGTATAGACACTTATCACAGGCAGGATTTTACGTTTACTTGGGGTTGGTGGATGGTGGTCTCCCCACAAGTTGCGTGTTCCAAGAAATCATTGACTATGTATGCCTTGCTGCACACTTGAACTCTCAAGGGCTGGCTGTTTCTTAAGATAGATGAGTGTTTGTTGAATGAATGAATGAATGATTCAGATTGGGGACTGCTGCTCTCAGGATATTGCTCTCTCAATCCCTTTATACTGGGTTTGGGCCATAATCCTGAATGTTGAAATCTTGAAAGATCAAAATCCCTAAAGTTGAGAATCCTGAAAAATCACAATTCTGAAAATATAATTCTGGAAAAATATTTAAGAGACATTTATTTACATTTTTAAAGGGGGATTTGTTTGACAGAACACTTCCTAGGCCATCTTACACAATAAAACAGGCGATAATAACATACACATTTTTGCAAGCATAAACACTCGGGTGTACTAACGACAGTTGCATGGATATAATAGTGACGAGTAGAAGAACCATATTCATAAAGAAATAGGTCTTTTAGGAAATGTCCTTTTTCAAGGAAGAATGGAAAGGCTCTCATACCTATTGCTGATGACATGAAGAGATGCTGAACTTGAACTTATTGGCTCGTACGACCTGGAGACCATTTCTGTTAATAATAAAAGTAAAAGTATTTCCTTCTTATGAATATTTACTGAGTGCCTAGCATATTTTAAATTATCTATGTATTATACACACTAATATATTAAAATAACAGCTATGTTTTGAGCAGTTATACCCGTTGCCTCATTTAATCTTCATAAAACCCTATGAGGTAGACATGATTATCACTCCTCTTCTGTAGATGAAGAAACTAAGCCTTGGGGAGTTCAACTTGCTCAAAACTCTACAACTAGTGTAAGGCAGAGACTAGTCTCAAACCTGGCTCAGCCTGACTCCAAAGTTCAGCATCTTTACCACTACGAGGAAACCTGAGTTAATGCTCAGTGCCTGTATGTAGCAGTGTTCTAGTTATGTATTGCTGCGTAACAAACAAGTCCAAAATTAGTGAGTAAGAAACAATAACCATTTTATTATGCTTATAATTTTGTGGTTTGAGAGTTCAGTAGGGCACAGTAGCGATGGCTCCTCTCTGCTCAGAATGATTCAAATGGCTAAAGGTGACTGGCATGGCTCACAGGGACTCCTAGGGACTTTGGTTATGACTCTTGTTTGTGTGCCTTGGCTCTTCTTCACATCACAATTTTTGGCATGAAGTATCTGGAATGATTTTTTCACTCACATGTCTGGCACTGGGCTGAAATGGCTGGAAGAGCTGGGGCTAGCCAGGCATCTCTTTCTACTCTCAGCCTTTCCACATGGCTAGCGTGGGCTTCCCCACAGAATGGTGGCCTCAGGAGAGTAAGTCTTCTTCCACGGCAGCTAGCTTCCTTCAGAGCGAGCATTGAAGGAGACAGGAAGTAGAAGTTGGTTGGAGATAAACTAAAAGGAACATAAGGGTTGGAAATAATTTGTCATTTACCAAGCCTGATAGCTAAAACATAAAAACTTCCAGCAAATAGTGGACAACTGAAGAACCTCTGAAATGGCATGTTATTTTAGTGTTTTGATTTCCTCTGTTGCATGATTTCCTCTCTCATGCTTACCTGTATTATTTTTTTTAAGTTGTTGGGTTTCTATTGGTTTCATTTTTCTTTTAGAGCTTTATTCCTCAAATGTCATTGTCCTGGCTTACAGCTTAAAAATGCATTTCTGGTTTTTAAAAATAAAATTTTTATTTCGAGATAATTCTATTATAGATTCAAATGGAGTTGTAAAAAATAACACAGCTCTCTTGTACCCTTTTCCCAGCTTCCCCCAATGACAACATCTGGCAAAACTGCAGTACAATATCCCAAGCAGGAAATTGACGTGGATAAAGTCAAGACAGAACATTTTTATCACCACGGGAGCCCTCACGTTGCCCTTGTGCAGCCACACCACTTCCCTCCCACGTCCTCCCTCCTTAACCCATGGCAACCACTAATCTGTTCTCTCTTCCTATAATTTTCTCATTTAAGTGTGTTACTTAAATGGGGTCATGCGCTATGCAACCTTTTAGTACTGGCTTTTTTCACTCGGCATAATTCTCTGGAGGTTCATTCTAGATTGTCGTGTATCTCAAGAGTTCATTTCTTTTTATTGCTGAGTGATATTCCATGGTATGGCTGGACCACAGCTTACCTGTTGAAGAGTATCTGGGTTGTTCCAGTTTTCGGCTATTACAGACCAAGTTGCTGTAAACATTTGCTTACTGTTTTTTGTGTGAATGTAAGTTTTCATTTCTCTGGCGTAAACTCCTAGGAGTGTAATTGTTGGGTTCTATGGTAGCGCATGTTTCATTTTTTAAGAAACTGCTAAACTGGTTATACCATTTAACATTCCCGTCAGCAATGCATGAGTGATCAGTGTTGTAAAAATTTAATTTTAGCCATTCTAGGAATTAAGTAGTGGTATCTCATTGTGGTTTAATTTGCATTTCCCTAATGATTAATTATGTTGATCAACTTCTCGTATATGTATTTGCCATCCATACATCCTCCTCAGTGAAATGTCTATTCATGTCTTTTGTCCATTTTCTAATTAAATTGTTTGCTTTTCTATTGCTGAGTTTTGAGAGGACTTTATATATTCTAGATACTAGTCCTTTGTCAGGTACGCAGTTTGCAAATATTTTCTTCCACTCTGTAACTTGTCTTTTCATCCTCTTAACAAGATCTTTTACAAAGCAAAATTTTAAAATTTTGTTGACATATAATTTATCAAATTTTCCTTTTGTGATATATAATTTTGATGTCAAGTCTAATAACCCTTTGCCCTAGATTCTGAAGATTTTCTCATTTTTTTTTTCCTAAGGAAAAAATCCTTCAAAATCCATTTTAAGTTTCAGTTTTATCTTTTACACTTAAGTTAGTGATCCATTTTAAGTTAACTTTTGGATGAGGTGTGAGGTTTAGGTCAAGATTCCTTTTCCCTGCTATGCTTGTCCAATTGCTTCAGCACCAGTTGTTTTCAAGGCTATTGCTCATCCATTGAATTGGCTTTTGCACCTTTGTCAAAACCAGTTGGGTATATTTGTGTAGGTCTGTTTCTGGGTTCTCTGTTCTGTTCCATTGATTTATGAGTCTATCCCTCTGCCTAAATTACACAGTCTTGATTACTGGAGCTATAAAAAAGGCTTGAAATCTGGTAGATTGATTCCTCCACATTATTTTTTCTTTTTTAAACTTGTTTTAGCTATTAGAGTCCCTTTATCTTTTCATATAAATTTCACAATAATCTTGCCTATATCTACAAAAAAAATCTTCTTGCAATTTTGATATGAATTATGTTAAACCTGTACATCAATGTGGGTAGAATTGGCATTTTTGCTATGCTGAGTCTTCCAATGCATGGATAGAATATGTCATATTATTTATTTAGACCTTTGATTTCTTTCACTGGCATTGTGTAGTTTTCAGCATCCAAGTCCTGTACATATTTTGTTAGATTAACAATTAAGTATTTTATATTTTTGAAATGGGAACACATAAATAGTATTGTGTTTTTAATTTTGATATTGTGTTCTTTGCTAGTATATAGAACTAAAATTGATTTTTACATATTTATCTTTTCTCCTGTAACCTTGCTGAACTCACTTATTAGTTCCAGGAGTATTTTTTCTAGAGTCTTTGGAATTTCCTATGTGGATGATTATGTCATCTGCAAATAAGAACAGTTTTATTTTTTCCTTTCTAATCTGCATGCTTTTTATTTCTTTTTCTTGCCTTATTACAATAGCTAGAAATTTCAGCACTGTGTTGAGTAAGAAGAGTGAAAGTGGACATTCTTGACTTGTCCCTGAGCTTAGGGGGAAAACATTCAGTCTTTCACCATTAAATATAACAGCTGTAGGTTTTTGACTGATGCTCCTTATCAAATTGAAGATGTTCCCTTTGTTTCTATTTTTCTGAGAAGTTTCTTTTTTAATCACTAATAGGTGTTGAATTTTGTCAAATGCATCAATTGATATGATTATGTGACTTTTCTGTTATTATGATGAATTATGTTGATTGATTTTCAAATATTGAACCAGGCTTCCATCCCTGAAATTAGTTCCATTTGATCATGGTATATAATTCTTTTTATATAATGCTAAAGTCTATTCACCAATATTTTGTTAAGGATTTTTCACATCTCTATTCATGAAGAGTATTAATCTATAGTTTTGTTTTTTTTATACTGTCTGGTTATTTTCTGGTTTTGCTATCAGAGTAATACAAGCTTCAAAATAACACTGGGAAGTGTTCCTCCCCTTCTATTATTTAAAAGAGATTGTGTAGAATTGGTTAGTTCTTAAAACATTTGGTAGAATTCTCCAGTAAAACCATCTAGGCCTGGATATTTCTTTTGTGGGAGTTTTAAAATCATGAATTCAACTTCCCTAACAGAGCTATTCAAATTATCTATTTACATATTGAGTGAGTTATGGTAGTTTGTTTGTTTTTTCAAGTAATTGGTCCATTTCAACTAAATTGTCAAATTTACGTATGTAGAGTTGTTCTTACTATTCCCTTATTATCCTTTTGATGTTTTCAGGGTCTGTAGCTACATTCCATGTTTTATTCCTGATATTGGGAATTTTTGTCTGCTCTTTCTTTCTCTTTGCCAATCTTGCAATAGGGTTGTCAATCTTCTTTATCTCTTCAAATAGCCAGCTCTTTGTTTCATTGATTTTCTTTATTGTTTTTCTACTTTTAATTTCATTAGTTTTTGTTCTTGCCTTTATTATTTGCCTCCTTTATGTTTATTTTGTTCTTCTTCTAGGTTTTTTGAGATGGGAGCTTAGATTATTGATTTGAGAATTCCCTCTTTTCTAACGTAGGCATTTAGTGTATAAATTTCTCTCTCAGCACTGCTTCATCTGTGTCCTATGAATTTTGATATACTATATTTTTCTGTTATTTAGTTTTATGTATGTGTTGATTTCTCATAAGATATCCTCTTTTATCTATGAGTTATTTAGAAATATGTTTTGTGGTTTCCATATGTTCAGAGATTTTCCTCTTATCTTTCTGTTATTGATCTCTATTGGTCACAGAACAACCTCTGTTTGATTTTGATTCTTTTAAGTTTGTTAAGGTTTATTTTATGGCCCAGGATGTAATCTATCTTGGTGTATATTCCATGGGAATTCTGCTGATGTTGAGTGAAGTGTTTTCTGAATATTTACTAGATCCTAATGGCTGATGGTGTCGTTGAGTTCTTCTATAACCTTGCTGAGTTTCTGTATAGTTGTTTTATCAATTATTGAAAGAAGTGTTGGTGTCTACCTAGGATTGTGGATTTGTCTATTTCTCCTTTTTAGTTCCATCAGTTTTTGCTTCACATATTTTGTAGCTCTGTTGTCTGGTGCATGCACAGTAAGAATTGCTTTGTTTTTTTAGTGGATTGACCCTTTCATCATTATATAATGCCCCTGTCACTGGTAATTTTCTTCATTCTGAAGTTCTGATTTTCTTTGGTTAATATTTTCATGCTATATCTTTTTCCATCCTTTTACTTTTAATGTGCTTGTCTAGTTATATTTGATGTGAGTCTCTTGTAGACAAAATATACTTGGGCCATGTTTTTTAATACACTCTGCCAATCTGTAGGTCTTTTAATTGGTGTATTTAGACCATTTACATTTAAAATTATTATTGATATGTTTGGTCTTAAGTCTCCCATTTTATTTTATTTTTGCTTGTTCCTGCTGTTTTTCATTTCTGTTTTCTTTTCCCTGACTTCCTGAGGTTCACTTGAACATTTTCTAGAATTCAACTTTGATTTATCTACAGTGCTTTGAATATATCTCTTTCTATAGCTTTTTAAGTGGTTGTTCCAGGTATTATATTTTATATGCATAACTTAACAATCTACTGGTGTCAACTTTTTACCAGTTTGAGTGAACTGTAGAAACATTATTTTCCTTTATGTCCTTTTATCCTTCTCCATATAATAAGATTGTGTTAAATATTTTATTTAGAACCATGTAAGACCGTGTTATAGTTTTTGCTTCAACCATCAAACATAATTTAAACGATTCAAGAGGAGAAAGAAAGTCTATTGTATTTACCTGTATTTTTGCTTGCCATATTTTTTCTTCCTTCCTAAAATTCAAATATTCCTTTTTTTTTTTTATCATTTGCTTTCTGTTTAAAAACCTTCTGTTAGCTATTCTCTTATGGAAGGTCTGCTGGCAACAAATTCTTTAGTTTTTATTTATCTGAAAAGATTTTGATTTCCCCTTCATTCCTGAAGGACATTTTTCCTGGTTATAGGATTCTGGGTTGACAGTTCTTTTCTTTCAGCCCTTGAACAGTGTTATGCCACTTTCTTCAATCCTCCCTGGTTTCTGATGAGAAACCCACTGCTGCTAGAGCTGTTTTCCTCCTAGAGGTAAGATGTCATTTCTCTCTTACTGTTTTCAAGATTTTTTTCTTTGTTTTCAGTTCTAAGAAGCTTAACCATGATGTGTCTTGATGTGGATTTCTTTGGGCTAATTCTGTTTTGGGGTTCATTCAGATTCTTGAATCTGAACATTTATGGATTTTGATGAATTTGGGATGTTTTCAGTCATTATCTCTTCCAGTACCTTTTCAACTTCACTCTCTTTTTTCTATCTTTCTGAAAGCCCAATGGCAAAAATAGTAGATCTTTTATCGAAGTTTCACAGGCCTCTGAGGCTCTGCTCATTTGTTCTCAGTCTAATTTTTCTCTATTGTTCAATTCAGGTCATTTCTATTGTTTTATCTTCACATTCAATGATTTTTTTTCCACTATACTCTTCATTTTGCTGTCGAGAGCATCTACACAGTTTTTTATTTAAGTTACTATATTTTTAAGTTATAAAATTTTTACTTAATTTTCTTTATATGTCCTGTTGCTTGGCTGAGACTCTATTTTTTAAAATTATTTTCAGGTTGTTCATAATTACTCATAAAAACATTATTATGATGGCTGCTTTAAAATCTTAGTCAGGTAATTTGAATATATCTTAGTTATCTTAGTGTAGGTATCTATTAATTGTCTTTTTTCATTCAGTTTGATCATCCTGATTCTTGGTCTGATGAGTAATTTTGGTTGAGATCTGAACATTTTGAATATAATGCCATAAGATTCTGGATCTTATATAAGCTTTTTGTGTTAGTTGGCCCTTTTTTTTTTTTTTTTTTTTTTTTGTGATACTGCTCTGACAAGAGAAGAGGGAGCATTGCCTCATCATGGCCAGGTGGGGAGGGGGTAAGTCCAGTTCCTTCCTGGACTCTGTTGACACCCAATTTGGAAGGGAGGATTCCCCGTTAGTGCTGGTGGGTGTGAGAGTTCTCTCTCTCCCCACCAGGCCTCCACTGACACCCCTGGGTGGGGTGGCCTCCTTCATGCTGGAAGATTGTGAAATTCCTGACTCTTCAGGTCCCCTCTGTACTGCCCCAGTGGAGTGGAGGCACACCTCATTACTGTCAAGTTGGGGTTGAAGTTCAGGCTTCCCATATGGTTTTTACTGATACCACGGGGACATGATGGGGTTGGAGTTGGGAGGGCTCATTATCACCTGGCAGTGATGAAAGTCCCAGCCACATGGCCTTCTCTAAGTCCACTCCAGCAGCAGGGGTGTGAGTGGGTTTAGATGTCTCCTTACAGCCTGGTGATGGTGGAAGTCTAAGTTCACCACTTGGCTTTTGCTGTCCTGGATAGAGGGGTGGCCGCCGTGTTTTCTGTGATGTTTAGCTGCAGCAGAGCGGTTGTTTACCAAACATTTTCTTTTGTGCCAGGCTGCCCCTTTCCTTGTCTGCTTGCTGGAGAGAGCAGGCTTTTGTTTGGGCTTTTTAGGTCTGTACCTGTTGGCTTTTCCAGGTTGCTGGCTTTTCCAGCACCCAGACTGGGGTATATGAGGCAAAAAGAAATCTGGAGTGCTTATCACTCCGTTATTCCTCAGGTCTCCTGGTTCCTAGCCTGTTTGCCTTTTTTCCCTTAACTTCAGTGCCTTCTTATATTTGTTTTGTATATAAGGTCCAGGATTTTTAGTTGTATTTAGAGGGAAAAATAGGGAAAAGTACATCTACTTTGTCCTCCCAGAAGCTGAAGTTCTCACCTAATCTTTTTTTTTAAATAAAGATTTTCATTTAAAAAATGTTTTTGAAGATATAGGTTGCACAGAAAGAAAACAAATACAACAAAAATAAAGCAAAACTAGAAGTGAAGTATGAAGATAAATACTCAACAAATTTTTTTAGAGAACTCTTTAATCATTAAGACTACTTACAACCCCTTACTAAATAAAACAATGCTCCTTTACATTTAGAGGTTTTTTTTTATAATTTCTTAAGTAATTTCTCATCCATTATCCTATTTGATCCTGCTAGGAACCCTGTAAAAGAGGAAAGGCAAATGTTATCATCCTAGTTTGACAGAAAGAGAAATGGCTCTATGAAAATCAGAAGAAAATGTAGGATCCACTGAAAATTAATGCTACACAACTGGCATATTTGTTTTCCTACTGCAAAATAAATAATTCTCTTTTATAGAAAATAATGAAAACTCATCTTTTCAGAAGGCTTTCTTCCCAATCCTCTAAAAAGAGTATTTTACCTGCTATAATCCTTCCAGGATGCAACCATGAGGATACTTGTTTGGAATCAATGAGAGGATGGGAATTTACTGCTTCTCCAACCCCTTCAAAAATACCGCACCATAATTCCTGCAACTCATGAATCATCTTTTGAAAGTCTTGAGTTATATTCTGAATCCTCATCTGGACCCAAGCTGGAGAAATGGCATCTCCTTTGAATTTCAGATTCCTTCTGTGCTACGGAGGCCAAGCCCTGCAGTGTTGGCTCTACCTGCGTCTGCACGTGCAGCACGCCGAAACGTGGGAGCCATTTTGAGGAACATATCATACTGAAATGAGATGGTACCTCTTCTGACCCCGAATTACAGACAGAGTACACTGTGGCTGAATTTTTCTTGGGCACAAAAACATCTCACATGATGGAAACATTCCTCAGGTCTGAGTCTCCACCATCTGCCTACAGAGTTCTGCAAGAGGCAGAGAGCACAGGGGAACTAACTGGCCGTGGGGCTTTCTCTTGGAGACACAGAACAAAGAATCCCTGCTTAGTTTGGTTGCTGGGTGCATATTTAAGAGACTGAAGTATAGAATCTACTGAAGAGGAGAATAAAGCAAAACAGTACATTAGGATATGAGATATCTTTTCTAAAATTGTGGTAAGAAAGGATGTGTTTGAGAGCAAGGAGCACCCTACACTGGTAGGGTGTAATACTGAGTTAATTGAGGTACTCAGCAATGGCTCACTCATAGATCCAAAGCATTACAGCCAGGAGAAACTATTTCCCCAATGAGGCTAGGATCTGGCTTTCCTGTTTGTTCTCAGGAATCATCCATTGCCCATCACCTCTGTCTAAGGCAATTGCTGGAGGCAAGAAGACTCAGTCTGTGCAGCTAATGAGGCCAGACCTAGAGATGAGAAGATGCTAAGTGAGGAGCAGAGACATGTCACTGGCCCTAGGAAGGAGGCCTGAGATATAGAAAGGAGGGAGAGATTTCAGCCAAAGAGGAGAAGGGAAGAGGAAAGGCAAAGGGTGAGTCTGCACCGTAATGTTGAGGGGCAATGATGGAAATGCCTCTAGGATCATCACCAAGAAGGGGGTTTATAGAGGAACATAGTGGCAAAGTGGGCCCACGAGGAAGCACAGGTGAGACTGGGACTTCATTCGGCAGAGAAGGAGAGCTCCTAAGGGCTAGTGGGGAAAGGAGAGACACACAGAAGGAAGCACATCAAGAAGATGAATCCTGCAGTGGAGTGTATGTATGATGGATTGCAAAGAAGAGACCCACATAATATGGTGCACTAGGTACAGTCGCCTTTGTGAGAAGCAACTGATTGACACATCAGCCTGAATTTGGGGCCATGTGTGCCTATAACTTTTGGGTTGCAGCTGTTTGAAATCACTGTGTTTCATTTAAAATACATGCCACAGGCTCCCCACCAACAAACAGTCACATTGGCCTCTTGTGGCACCCAGTTAAAGCCACCCTGAAGAATAGGGACTGCTATTTATCCATCCACTTGTCATGTCCCACCCCAGCCTTTTCTAGAGTGAGTCTCACATAAGTCACATGCCCCATATTTTAAATCAGAGCTTTCTAAATTAAGTGAACAGCCAGGCCTTGTGGCACATGTCTATAATCCCAGCTACTTGGAGGCTCAAGTGGGAGGATCTCTTGAGCCCAGGAGTTCAAGTCCAGCCTGGGCAATATAACGAGACCCCATCTCTAAAAAGGTAAAAATTTTAAAAGTTTTAGAAAATTAAGTGAAAAATCTCTCTAGTCATTTTCTTTTGATGCTTTTTTTTGAAATTTAATTTTATTTAAATAAATTTTACACTATTTCTTAAAAGAAAAAGACTAAGGCACTTAAACTGATCTGATGGGATAACTGTGTTAGCAAGTAACTGTATTAGTTTCCTAGGACAGCCATTGCAAAATATCACAAACTAGGCTCTACAGAAGAATTCTTCCCTGCCCCTTCTTAGTTTCTGGTGGCACCAGGCAGTCCTCAGTGATCCTTGGCATGTTGCTGCATCACTCCAATCTCTGTCACATGGCCCTCTCCGTGTCTCTCTGTGTCCTCTTCTCTTCTTATAAGGACATCAGTCATCGGATTTAAGGACTAACCTAATCTAGTACGACCTCATCTTAACTGAGATCTGCAAAGACCCTATCCCTAAATAAGATCATATTCTGATGTTCCAGGTGAACATAAATTTTGGGGGGATGCCATTCAGCCCACTACATTAAACAAGAGAGAAAATCAGGAATAGGACAGGGGAAAGAGCTTGCCAAATAAAACGAAGGGTGCTATGGTCTGAATGTCTGTGTGTCCCCAACATTCCTATGTTGAAACCTAATCACCAAGGTGATGGTATTAGAAGGTGAGGCCTTTTGGAGGTGATTAGGTCATGAGGTCTTTGCCATTGTGAATGGGATAAATGCTCTTTTAAAGGAGGTCCCAGAGAGGCTTGTCCCTTCCCCCATGTGAGGACACACAGAAGGTGCCATCTGTGAGGAGCAGACTCTGACTAGACAGCATCTCTGCTGGCGCCTTGATCTTGGACTTCCCAGCCTCTACAACTGTGAGCAATAAATTTCTATTGTTTATAAATGACCCAGTGTAAGGTATTTTGTTATAGCAGCATGGACTGACTAAGACAAAGGGTAAGCTTGATATTCTGAGTGTCTGCCTTAGGGTATCCACCCTGTTAGAAGGTGGGCTGCAAATCTCTCATTGCAATTCCTTACATAGTATAAAGTTGCTATGACTAAGAGCTTGAGCATTTGCTCACTTGCTTAGGGTTTGAATCCTGGCTAATTTCACCAATGTGATTTGGAGCAAATTACTTAACCTCCCTGTGCCTCAATTTCTTCATTCGTGAAATGGAAATGATGGCTTTTGGGAAAATAAAATTAAATGAACCATGCAAAGCCCTTGTCCCAAGTGAGTTCTCAGTGAAAGCTAGCCGTGGAAATAATGCCGGCTATGCAAGGTTTAGAAGGCGAAAAGTAAAGGAAGCTACAAAGTTGTGGTGTGGGAGGGGATTTAAAAGGAATGATAAAGTCTGGCCAGGGAGCTTAGGAAAGGCGTCATGCGAGGGGAGGCTGTCAGGACAACTTGTACATTTGGAGTTGAGTGGGAAGACGCTTTGTGCAGCCAGTCTGGCTTTGGGGCAACAGGGACCAGTCCAGTTTGGCTGGAACATAGAAAACAAGAGAGGAGGTGTGTGGGACTCATTGAAAAGATAGGCTGAACCCTTCTGTGGACATCCGGGTGAAGAGCCTAACCCAATACCTTAAGGAGGGCCTTACCTGGTTTCTTCAGGAGCCTAAACCAGCCCATGCCCTGTGTCTCTGCACTGCCCCACTGATGTTCCTCCTCATGTCTGCTGGTTTTTGACCCTGTTACAAATTTTGTGGTCCTGCTTTGATGTATCTCAAACATTTCCTCATCACTTCTTATTGGTAGGATCAGAACTGATCACTGTTAGGGTTTTACTCTTCCCTCAGATGTTTTATTCCAAACTTTGAGTTTTACAACCTTGTATCTATCATATATCTCTCCCCACCCTCTACTTCTTTATCTATAAGTAGGGTTATATATGTGACTCTGTGTCTGGTCCACTATGACCCCTGGATCATTTCCAGCATGTCTCTGGGATTCACAGGCATTCTAAATCTTATCCTGGCCTAATTTGCTGCTTCTTTCTCTGCAGGGAACTCACAATGCGCTCACATGGTACTGCTCTGTATCAGAGATGTGGCAGGCTACTCTACCCCCAGCCACAAACCATAAAATTAAGAACGGCAAGACTCTCTTGATTAATTTCATTTGGCTGTCTTTAAATCCATTAAAGAAAATGCCTGTTTAAATCATTCTTTTGCAAACATATTTGTAAATAATACTTAAAAAAACACTTCATCTAATTATTCTTACCACAGCTGAATGTTAACAAATTTAAAATGAGATTTATGTGTAGACAGCATTAAGGTACTAATTTTTTCTCAACAATAGGCACTGCAATTGACAAAATTAAAACAGAAAACGTAGACCAACAAAAATTAATTTGCACCAGGCTTAATAGTGTCTCTAAGTAAATCCAGTGGCTCCTTGGCTGCCTAAGAAAAGCCATAAAGATTTTCTAGAAGAATCTGGAGTTTGGGATTCCACACTAATTGCCTTCCCTCCCCTTTTATCTCATCTCCTTTTCTTGTCTTGACTGCAAAGACACGTGCAGTTTCCATATTCAAAATGCCTGTCCGGGGAGGAGGGGGCAGGCCAGGGAACAACATAAATAAATGGGAATTTCTACATGGACATGAGGATTTTCTTTTTCATTTTTTAAAAATGAGAATAAGGCACGAGTATAAATTCCAAAAAGAGCAATTTATTTAAGTCTATCATTTCTGGCAACACAATAGAACGCACATTGGGATGAACAGCCACAAATCACTCCCCTTCCCACTGTCTGTTTTCTCCACCATATGTTGTGGAGAATACAATTCACATGCCGAAGTTTTGCCTCCTTTCGATGTGAGAAAGCATATTGTGATATCAGCAGCCTGATCACTGAGCCAGAGTTTTTCGGAGCAGTGGGGGTGGGAAGACAGAGAAAGTCGGGAATACAATGCACCCTCCAGTCAGAATATTTTTAAAAGCCTGAAGAGCCTTAAAAATAGTACAAATAGTATATTCCCCAGCAATCCGGGCTGGCCTGAGCTGGACTGGGTACTTCCCGTGATCCTGTTCATCAACTCTCAGAACTTCTGGGCAAGGAGACACTTGAGTGGCCACCTACGCAAACACGTGGTATTGGTGACCTATCAATCTCTTTTCTCAGTTTGACATGTGACACAATGGCTGCAGGGCTTCTCCATAAACCAGCACAACGTGTGAGTATAAAGCACGAGCTTAATGGGGAGCTTATCCTATTTTCCCATGCCCCCCCCAGGGACTCATCTGGTCCTCCATGCCAGGTAGAAAATGGGACAGCAGAGAAAAGGTGACCCTGGCCATACTCACCATTCCAGCCTCATCAGTACTGTGTAGTGACCCAACAAGCTGACGCACCCACAACATAGCAACACACCCGGAGACAAACTAAAGCTGCCTATGATGCTTCTCTGTTCACCATGAAAGTGATTATTGGACGTTCTTTGTGTCATAGCTTTCCTAATCTCACATCCACGTACGTGGCACAGATGGCCCTGATGAAACGAGGCTTTCTAGGGACATTCTAAGCTGACTCAGTAAGAGGTCCAGTATTTTATTAAGCCCTGCTCTTTCAGTTGTTTAAGGGGGGCGGAAAACCCTTGTGTTTTCATTTACGGATGACAATGTTTGAAACAATATTTTAAAAGTTTTCATCAGTTACAAAACGCAAGTTAACCTTCATGAAACGTCATGAAAAGCAAGAAAAATCTTGGGAGTTATAAGAATCACAGGTAAAAAGTGAATTTGATTCCCTCGATTGTGCATCAAACTCTTTGTCTAAATTAAACTGAACAGATGTGGAAAAAATGAGTCAGGGGCTCCCCGTTTAATTCTAAATGAGCTTTCAGGTTCCGCTTCCTATGGCTGATTTTAGCCTAAGCCGTCTTATTGCCTAAAATCTGCAACTTGATACTAAAAGCTTGTCAAAATTAAGTGCATGCTTTATAAGTTTACATTTTTACAGTCTAAGTGTTTTTCTTTGATATTCGACAGGGACACAGGTTCCCATGTCATCTGGCCTTGAAGTACTTTTAGAACTTTCTCCTGGACCAATTTGCGGGAGCTCAAGGTTGCAGTGAGTTATGGGGCCTTTAAGCTCCCTGCCCAGAGGCCAGCCCTGGGCCCACACTTGAGGGCTAACACCTGTTGGCTGGACAGAGCAATTAATTTTTTAAAAAATGCGGTAAGCCGCCAAAAATCAAAGCTAGAGGATAAAAATATAATTTTACCTCTTGAGCTTCCAAGGGTGGCCTTTGATCTCTCCCAATGCCTGTGTGGCAGAAGGCGCAGATCTTAAATTTTCCTCCAAAAGAAGCACCTTTGAAAGACACAAACACCTAGAGCTGCCCGAATGTCTCTATCCTGTGTCATATAACTCTCGAATAATCGCACTGATACCTAACTGAGATAGTTGCTCACAACAAAAAGGCAAATCTACCAAATGTCCCCCTCTTTAAAAAAATTATAATTGGAAGCTCTTAAATTATACTACAGTCCATCCCTTGTAAGATCAAATGTTATTTCCCTAAGATGTGATGGTTGGGTCTTTCCGGTTGATGATTATAATGTGGCATTTGTTTCAGAATGTCTGTACATTAAATAGATAACTGTGAACTTCAAAGAGCTAAATACCAACCGTGGGCTGGGGCACGGCCACACATACAGCCTCCCTCTTTCTCCAAACCCTTTGGTAGCCAAGACAAGGTCACTGGTCAGGGTAATTTGCAGGAAAAGTCAATTTCTCAAATACCGAAGCAGGTGTTGTGGCACTCTATGACAATTTACTGAATCTAAATTGAGGAAGTTGAAAAAAGCAAAGGTCATGATCCACAGGAAGAAAGGAAGAAAGAAAATCTCTCTGACTGTATTTTTAACTCCTTTTCAACCAGGACGCACTTGCCAACCGAGACATTAACACTAGAGACAAATAAACGAAAATCAGAATATCTCACTCCCATCGGCAATTTATCTGATTTCTTTAACTAAAAGGAGAGGACTTCATGTTTGCTTGAATTCACACGGAAACGAGCTCAATTTATAAGAGCTAAAGAGCACCTCTTCCGCTCTTGAGGTTTGGGAAGCAAAAATCAAACCAAGATGTCAGAACTTTCTATCTTAAATTAAAAAGTCAAATAAATAAAATATATTATATGATACATACTACTTGGAGTAGAGTATAAAGAATAGTTTAGAGGATAATATATGATAAACAGATAATATTTAACCCTGGATATTTTATTCTAAATTCACACAAATCCTTGGTGTAGCAGGGAGAGCATGGGATATGAAGTTAGAAGATTTGAACTTGGATTCTAGTTAATCACTAATTAACTGGGTAATTAGAGCAAATCACTTAACCCCTTTAAGTCTCCATTTTCTCACCTATAAAATTTTGGGTTGTTGTAAGGATTAAATGAGCTAATATATGTGGAAGCAATTGGAAAACTATAAATATTCATTACCATTACTAACTCTTAGGACATATTATCTTGAAGTACCCATATTGTACCAATGGCATGTTTGAGGCTGGGGTAGGCACTTAAGGTTTAAAAAAATGAGTCGATGTGAAAAAAAGTTAAGTAAATAAAAGTACAGGTGAAAAAATATTGGAAGTGGCATGCGAAAGACTGACATTTGGGTGACTTCTCCAGATTTTGTCAAATTCTTCTTGGGAGGAAAGGAAAGGAGATGGAATCACTAAACTTCCTAATGATGTTAGTTTCTAGTGCAAAAATATTATTTTTATAATGTACGTAACTGGGTTGCTTAGTTGATTCAAACACCCAACTTAGAAAGAAGAGACACATAAGATTTGCTTGCACGTCAAATTCTCTTATTAGAAATAAAATTCTCATGAAAACGACACTGTCCATGTAACCCCAAACTGAGTTCTAGTCTGTAGCTCAATGTTTTTGAGCGATATTAAATGCAATAAAATGCCTTTGCAACATAATCCAAATGCTCCCCTTGGAATTCATGTCCTCTGTCTAACAAGGAAAGCTCATATAATGTTTTCAGTCACAACAAGTTATGGTAAATGTACACTAACCTCTTCATTTTATAGATGGGTAAACTGAGGACCAGAGAAGGGCAGCTGTTTGGTGACTCTGAATGTGTTGCAGAACTGGGACTAGAACTGGCTTTGTGTCCACTGACCAGGTTCAGGGCTTTTCCTCTTCCCTAAATGTCAAGTGCTTAGTAATGTCCAAGCTAAGTCAGGGGAGAAACATTCAACATTTAAATCCCCTTTGTTCATTTGTTTTTTATTGGTGCCAGTGAAAATCCTATATCAAACACAGAGGGCAATCTTAAAAAGCATTAGGCACTCAATACATTAAGAATTGAAATATAGGTTGAATATTACCTACTTCCAGTCTCACTGGTTTTTACATTTTATGGTTCTTCTATATTCTTAGTTTAATTCTGAAGTTACTTTCCATGTTTCTGTTACCTCCCTCTCAGTGAAAAATATACTCTCATGAAGGTGTTTCTTAATCTTAACCAGGGTGTTTGCGGATCTTCTATATTTATAGGAATATTTTAATATTTGGTATGGATAATTGAAAATTCAGCACACAAAAACCTCTGTTTATAAGGAAAACAATATAAATGTTGACATGTATTATTATACTTGGAGCATTTAACCTGAAAGTAGTGTGCTTTTTCATGTTGGTATCCATTGTTTAGTGGAACAGGTATTTTCCATTAGCCAGTCAAATAAATTGCTGGAAAATGAATCATCAGAATTCTATGATCATTTTGGCTTCCAGAAACCAAGCTCCAAGCATGTGGAAAGAAACATTCCCTGCCATGACCAGTCTCAGAACACCCTGGCATTTTACTGGTACCGCTGGCATTACGTCCTTGGGAATTGGAAGTCCAGGCTAGAAGTTTCTTTTTTATTATTAATTTTTTAATTTTGAAATAATCTCGGGTATATGAAAAAGTTCCATATACTCTTCATCTAGATTGCCAAAATGTTCACATTTCACCATTCTTGCTCTATATTCTCCTTCTCTCAAGAGATGCAGATGTATTTATTGTTTTTCTTAAACCATCTGAGAATAAGTTATAGGCATAATGTCCCTTTATCCCTAAGGATTTCAGTGTTTATTTCCTCCACATAAGGATATTGTCTTACATAGCCACAGTGCAATAATCAAAATCAGGAACTTAGCATCGATATAGCACTATAATCTATAATCTATAGACCTTATTCTGTTTTCTGCAATTGTCCCACTGATTTGGTTTGCAATACTTCGAATACTTCCTGTTATCTTCTAAATGCCTTACTCTGCTCTATATATTTGTAATTCTGTAAGCCAGAGACTCCTGTTCCCACACAAAGAATTAGTTTCGATATTTTAAATAAATTAGTTATAACAAATTGTTCAGATGGAAAGAATACTCATATTTAAATTTGTATACCAGACCTGTTAACGTACCTTCTAGTGACTCGATATGAGTCACATGATCGTGTCTCAAAAGTGTTTCATGCTAAAATTGAGAACTTGTCTGAGAGCTTGTGCTTTGCAGAGGTGGGTTCCATGACCACGGGAAATTAGCCACAGACCCCCACCCAAGCGTCCTGGAGGAATCCTCCCAGCAGCACTCTGGGTGGCAGCCTCAATTTCCTCCTCTGGTCAGTGGGTCACCTGAGATTTCCCCACACTTTCATTACGTGAATCACAGGAGATAAATAACGGATTAGGACAGGGGCTGGCTCATTAGGTGCCTGATCTCTTATAGACATAATTGATTTTATTATTTGAATGAATTAACAGGCAAATACACTTTGTTTTGCAAGAAACAGGAAAAAATTTATTTTCAACTTGAATTAAAGTAATTAGCACATTCGTTTTCTACAGCTTTCCTTATCAAGCTAAATCCTAGGCCTCCTCATGAAAGAAAAAATAATCACAATATTATCTTGGAACTAAGATAATATATTAAACTAAGAGTGCAGGATAGGGGCAGGGGCTATTTTACTTGTATGAATATATTGCAATGGATGCTTTACTTACAATGCAATAAAACAATGCATTTCACATACTTTCTGACTGTCAAATCATATTTCTAATCCTTGTCTAAGAGATCTTAAAATAAGAAAATTTATTGGAAAAACCAAAGAAAATTAGAAGCCTCCCTCCCTCCCTCCCTCCCTCCCTCCCTTCCTTCCTTCCTTCCTTCCTTCCTTCCTTCCTTCCTTCCTTCCTCTCTCTCTCTCTCTCTTTTTCCTTCTTTATTTCTTCTTTCACAAAGGGACGCATGTAGCTTGGGAATGTGACCCTGATCTGATTAGCCAGGCAAATAAATAAATACAGTAGAATACACAAATACAGGTGGCCACACCTGCAGGCACGCGGGCTGGGTGAGAGGGCTCAGCCCTGAGCAGGCCACACTGGCCCCTTTTCTATCACCACTGACTGTCCTGCAAGTGCAGCTGACACTACTTCGCCTCCAGCAAGGTCAGGGCACAGCGTCACAGAAACAGAGGCAGCATTGTCTCCATGTTCACACGGAGACCCCGTCAAATCTGCTCTGAGCTGCAGCTGCAACGCGGCCTCCCTCATGGCGGCGGTGCCAGGGCCTCCCTCGAGAGCCGTCGGCCTTAGCCCCCTTGCTTCCATGAACCTGCCCTCCATAAAATGCCCCATCTTAGCTTTTCCAAAACTCTTCAAATCTTTGGTGAATGTGAGAATTCTCACCTTTCCTATTTGTGCTAATTGCCTTTAAATGAGAAGTTATTTGGCCTGTGCTGTGCACTGTCGCCTGAAGCCCAAAGCTCAATGAGGGCTATGATTAATGAATTATAAAGCTGATTCGTTGAGCCATGACATTAGTACGGCACCGTCGTAAGCAGGAACTAATTATATGTGGAAATAATCATTCAGCCTGAGAAAGGCATTTCCTATTCATTAGAAAATATTATGAAGAGATACTACCTTAAAGAAATCTATACACTATTGGCCCAAAGAAAAGATTATTCAATCTTTATCACGAATTTGTGGAGAAAACTTAAATTTGACTTTTGGCTTCATTATAGGTTTTGCTTTTTTGGTAAAAGAAGAGCTACTTGATTATAAGCAATTTAGTACATGGCCAGTTCTTAAAAAAAATAAATATAGATATTTTAATTTAAAGCTCTCAATTTGTGTTTCCTTATTGAAAGCCTCCATAGGGGAAGAAAAATGTCTTTAAGATTACAACACAAGTTTAGGGGAAAATTTTGGTGATTATTGTTCACTTATTTTCCTTATTGAGCTAATTTAATTATCATTGAGGTACAGACATTAGCTCCAGTACTGGGCTTCTCACATCTGTTAGTAAAGATTTGATTAGGGCTACACAAATGTGCTAGATTAAACTATCTAGTTGGTGAAATTCAAGCCACCTGGATATTTTAGCAACATCAATAAGAATAATTCTCTTTTTCAAAATCAGTAAATCCAAGCTATATTAAAAAGAATTAATTAATGAGTGCCAGATAGGCAAAACAAACATTTGACAATGAATCATATTATCAAAGGTTTTGAGGGAGATCCCTCTCAGCTTATGTTTAGATGTCAAATTATATTACCAAAACTAAACAATCTGTTAAGATGATGTCTTAATGCAATAAGTCTCCAGTGCCATACGGGGTTTTCTTCAATTTTTTTTTTTTTAACTTCTCAAACATTCTTAGTAGAAAAAAGATATGCTCTATTTACGAATGATAATCAAATCATAAGACATTTGCCCCAAAATGTTCTCTTGGTTATTTCCAAGGGCTGTTAATATCCTTTAAATCCTACAAAAAGAAAAACTATCACAAAGTTTGGTTAATGTATCACACATGTCTCTTGATGTATGAATCATAGGAGGAGCTTAGCAAAGAGATGAGTATTGAAAAGATTAATGTATAGACATTAGGTGTTTCATAAAATACATAAAGAATTCTAGAATTAGAAGGGACTCAAAAAAATCACCTAGCCCAGGGCTGGCAAATGTATTCTACAAATGGGCAGATAGTAGATAATTTAGGCTTTGTGGGCCCAGTGGTCTCTGTAACAACTACTCAACTCTGCCCTTGTAGCCACAGATAAGAGTAAACTGATTGGTGTGGTTGTGTTTCAAGAAAATTTTATTTACCAAAGCAAGTAGCAGACTGAATTTGGCCCACAAGCAGTATTTTGATGATCCTTCATGGAGCCCAACTTCCATATTTTAAAGATCAGACACCTTAACCCTCATGGGGGAAAGTAACTTGCTCAGGTTAAACAGCAAGTGGTGGAGCAGGAGTTGAATTCGGCTCTCCCAGTCTCCAGGGAAGTGCTCACACTCGGACGAATTAATTGTAACGACACGTGGATGGTTGGCCAGGTCCAAACAGAAGGTCCGTCTCTGCCATAAAGCACATCTGAAATGCTTTATGCCTTTGATGTCCCCAGAATTGTGGTGTGTGGATGATTCCTCAAGTCTCCAGAGAATAAGTTGCTTTTCAGAGACCTGAGCGGAATCACAAAGAATATTTTTTGGGGAAAGGAACACAAACATTCTGACAACTAACCAAGCATGAAAATGCTTGACTGGAAAGCCACACATGGCTTGCTTCATTAAAGACCATTTCAGTCCTGGAAAACTGCATTTCTATTGAATATTTATAACAACTATGATTGAATAAGAAGAATTTAAAGTGCAAAAAACCCTGTGTGTTGTGATTCCAAATTAAATCTTATTTTCATGGTTGACAGTGTTTTGTATCCCGCAGGTTCGCCTGGTTTTATAAGGAACCATCTTATTACTACGCCCCTTTCCAGCGCCAAATAATCAGACTTTCTAGATTAACACTTGAGTCACCAACATTCCTTTTCCAGTGGGGTTTCCCCCTTTCACACAAGTCATCCTTTCATTTGTAGGAGATCCTACATGGAGAAGTGGGCCTGGGTCTTTCTCTGTGGAAATCTGTGTGCGAAGGCTTTGTAATCATTGCTCTGAAACTGACAGTCCAGAAAGTCATGATTGATGAGAGGGAATTGGATGTTTGAGTCAAAATGGACCGTCATTAACTAACTGAACCAAGTAAATGAAATGGAGTTTCCAAGGGGCAGTGGGGCACATTCTTCTTGAAAACATGGGCCCAATGTTCAGGATATGTTTTACCGAAGGGGGTGGGGGGAGTGGAGGGAGACATTGCTTAATGGCTCCCAGCTTGCAAAGGTGAAATAAACCACACTACACGGATATATGTTTTTTCTTCAGCAGTTCTTCATGGATGTGGATTTGCCTCTCTCTCCCTGAACAGATGAGGATGCATCGTCTCACGTGTCACACATTTTCTGCTCTGGAAATCACAAAAAATGGTTTCCATTCTAATAAATCCAAATAAAATTCTGCCACTGTAACTGTTTTCTGGCTTAGGCATTTTAAACCAGGTTAGAAGTCAATTAAGCTGTATTATTGGTTACTTTAGTTTATATAAGCAAACAAAATTGCATATATGCACAAGATAAAATTATGCATTTATGTGACATCATATTTTCATATATGGGTCTCTTTTTTGATCAAAATAACAGATTTTTTTCATAATTTTTTTTTGTTTTACACTACTTCATGTTAGAACTTAGTTTATACATAATATAAAGTACAGCCTTAGAATATATTTTAAAAACCATACATTACTGCAATATTAGAGCATATAGGTTTTTTTAAAGTTTTAAATAAAAGTTCTACTTTTCCCTCTCTCCATAAAAAAATTTACCAGATTGCTTTAGGTCAAGGATAACAAAAGCATGAATGATTCAGATGAACACCTTTTGAACTTTCCCCAAGAAGACTTGAGTAGTAGGATAACTTAAAGTCTTAACCAGAATGCGTGCAGGTGGCCATTTCTTGGCTTGAAACATCTTGAAACAGTTTCCGCGCCTAGCAAGGAGGCTCTTGTGTCAGAGTGTGACTTGCTCAAGGGGGAGGGAAAGAGAATATGCAAATGAGTGCATATGTATTAGCTCAAGAGCAAGACCAGTCACCTGAAAGTTTGGCAGAGCAGAAGCTCATTACCCTCCTCTCAGAAGCTAGCCAGACTACACAAAGTGACTAAAAATGCATTTTCATTATGTTTTATTCACTGTAGAACTTTCTAGTTTGGTTTTTATAGTAGACTATTAGGGAATACTGGACAGTATGTTATGCAAGAATAACAAAGACAAACAATTAGCAAACTATTGAATTGGAGTGGATCCACGGTGGTAGATGTTTAATTTGTAAGACTAAACAAATGTCTGTGCATTGTTAATGGGTGGAAATCTTGGCTGAGCTATCTGACTTCTTCCTGCCTATAAAACAGAACCCAAAGCAAGTGTATAAGACTTTATATTTTTATATTAGCCTTATTCCTTGCTCCATGATATGTTCTTACTTTTGTTTTTCTCCTAATTTATGTTATATTGAAGTACTTTATGCATTCTGAGAAGTTACTTTAGGTCCTTTGTAGAACTAGAAAGAGTTACACATATAGCTTGAATTTTATACAGTTACGGAAATTTGAAGATGATATCATTCACTGATAGGCACAAATTATTATAAGTAAAGCTGAAGTCATTAGCCCAAATAAAGGATTAAAGTTAACAATGGAAGTGAACCTAGAGTATAATTAATGAATTCTCTAATTGCTCTTCATGTGTTAGTTCATTAAGCCTGACTATCGGGTGGATATTCGGGCATCTGTCTCCAACATCTGTCATCGCACTGATTCCCCCGGTTGACTCCACTGAAGTCTGGAAGGAAGGACGTGCCTTTCCTCCTTTCCTCTTCTTTGCATTTTCCTCCCAAAGCTGAACATGCGGCAAAAACCAAAACCATTCTTTAATGTGATAGTATGACAATGGATAGAACCACCACGAGAGAGGTTTAGCTCACCTAAGATTTGCATGGAATGGCTGGAGGTTATGCTCATTTCGACCTTCACTGATGTCAGTTGTGCATGGTGGACAGCATGGCAACTCCAGGCCATGTGGCATCTTTAGGCTCAGAGCTTTACTGGTGATGAGACAGTAGATGGGCAGACACCTGCCCAGGTAGGTGCCGTTCTCAACACTCATTGGCTGAGAGCGAGTTCACAGGCAGTGGGTGGCTGCACCACAGGACCCCTTCCAGCAGGAAGCTGCTCAAGTCCCACTGTGCTCAAAGACAGAGAGAAGAGATGAGCTGATCCTTTCCTTGTTTTGTGATGACCTTTATTGAACCAGTGTTCTGGATAACACACTCACTAAAAATTGGAGAAGCAGAAAAACCTAGAAGAAGACAGAGGCATGGAAAGATGCAAAAGGTGAATCTTTATCATTTAATCAGCTTGTTAAGTTCCAGGACTTTACATTTAAAAAGAACAGTTGCTTAGGCTATTGTTAAAAGGGAACCATAATACTTTAGCTGCAGAGTAGTTGTAGGGCAAAAGCAATTCCAGGATAAGTTCAAAGCTGGAAACTATGTTGGCTGGGGACGGCATACTAGGTTAAAATACTTTCAGATATGGGTGGGGGTTTGGATACTCAATTGAAATGAGTCCAGGATATATATCATAAAGTTCAATGCAACGTTTAAAATAGATTAGCTTCAGCTTGTACTTGCAGATGGTCGTGTGTATAAATACCTGCTCATGGCCATTGCTATTGTTAATGTATAACATTTGGGATGTTTCAGTGTTCCAGTGCATGGATCTATTAGGAAATATTCTCCTGTAGGGAAGATATGACATGCTACTGTTTTCTTCTTTTGCAGGATAAAAAAGTCCAGCAAATCAGTGACACCAGTACAGCCAGAAATTATCTATGGGGCTCCACTTTCCCAGGCTATATTTCAAATTGGTGTGGGGATGGGATTATACGGAAGTTGGGGGTGCATAGGGAATCAGAAGGTTTAGTTTCTAGTCCAGGTTCTGCCACCAAATAGTCCAGTGACTTCAGATCTCAGCAGGTCTCGTCTTTGCTCCATCTTTGTCTATAAATGAAAGGGTGAATTCATTGATTTCTAAAGCTTCCTTCCAGGTCTGACTTGTTTGGACATTGTGTCCTTTTTCTGTCTGGAGAAACGAGGCTTATTTCCTGTGGGTGGTGGTCTTAGAAAATCACTCTCAGTGAGTAAACTGCCCTTTTCTTCTTCTTTTTAAGTTGATTGTATTTTTTTTTTG
>VBSM01003143.1:3336296-3543378 GCA_008086735.1 Cheirogaleus medius
TTGCCTTGGGGGTCTTCCTCAAACATTCTTTGCCTAGACCAATGTCTGATAGGGCTTTCAGTTGATTGTATTTTGTATTTTAAAATTATTTAGATAAAAAGATTTACCAAGAGCTATCTGATCCATCAATCAATCCATAAGACCCCAGTTTATCATCTGATAAGTAAATGCCTTCATTGATTCATTGGTTTATTCATTGATTCATTTATTCATTTAACAAATATTTACAGAGTACTCCTGATGGGCCTGTCACTACAAAGAGGATAAAGCAAAGGACAGGAAAGAGTCATCCCTGCCCTCCTGTAGCTTACACTTGGATGGAGGATACAGATTTTAAAAAATAAGTAATTACGGTAGAGTGAAAGAAATAACAGTGATAAGGAGGTCTTGAAAGCTATGGGAATATTTAGCAGGGGAGGCCCAGTCCAATCTAAGGGCCAGCGACAGTGCTCAGTGGCAAGCTGACATTTAAGCAGAGCCCTGAAGGTGAAGCACAGTTAGTGAGCTGAAGGGAGAGATGGAGAGAGAGAGTGAAAGTCATTTATCCATGCTCTGTAAACCACCTGAGAGATGGAGGCATCTGTCACAGGTAACAGGATCTCAAAGGCCAGCTCAGAAGGGGAGAAGGAGAGCCTTTGAAACAGAAAAAGATGCAAAGTCTGATTCTTCCCTTTCGAGGGCTTGATGGATTCAAACAAGATGTGTCATACAGGTTGTTACCTGCAAGCGATAGACTTTGACTTTAGAGGGTCAAAAAATATTTATTTTGAAGGATATTGGGCAGGGCCTTTTTCTTACAGTCAAGATGGAATAAGACAGACAGAATTCACTCTCCTGTAACAATAAAAAAGCCAACAGAATACAATAAACAACAGCTTTCAACACTGAATATCAGACAATGGAGAACAGTGATCCCTGAGAGACAGGTTCATTACTGAGGCGAGCCCTGTGCTTGCCCCAGCTCACTGCCTGGCTGCGTGCAGGACCAGACAACCTGGTGGACTCCCTCAGTTGCAGAGATGGAGCTGAGCCTCTGGGGAGACCAAAGGAGCTAGAGTTTATAGGACAGAGTGCTAGGAGGGAAGGGCAGCACACAAAGAAAATTCCAGAAATCTGTAGAGGGTCCCCTGCAAGTATTTAGCTGATAACTAATCATTGTATGTGCGTGAAGAAACTATCCAAGCCCAGGAAAAGAACCAACTGAAAAGATTAGAGGTGACAGCATCCAGCATACATTTAGGACTGGGAAAAGTGTGTGTTCCCACTAACTAGATGGAAAACCCTCTTGATTCACAGGACATTGGATAGAGGACACTAAAGGGACTCACCTCAGTAGTGGGAAATATAAGTATCTTTAGACTGAACACAGCTCTGATACCACCTAACGAATCTTAAAAGCAAGATCCAAATAGTACAAACTGTTTTCAAATAACTTAACTATATCACAGAACAAAGCTCAAGAATATTTACAGGAGTACAAAAATACCAAACACCCAATAATATGAAACTTATACTTCCTGGCATTCAAGTAAAACTAACCAGGCATGCAGAGATGTGGGAAAATATGACCTGCAATGAAAAAAAATCAATCAAAACCCACCTGGGCCATCAGAGATGTTACAAGCAGTAGATAAGACTTGGTTATTGAATACATTCCATAAGTTTAAAAAATTAGGCAAGGACTTATGTGGAAGATACAAAAAAGGCTCCAGTTGAACTTCTAAAGAGGAATGCTACAAGGTATGAGGTGGAGAATACATCATATGGGATAACAGCAGTATAAAGCTTTCAGAAGAAAAGATCAGTGAACTTGAAGATGTATCAATAGAAACTTATAAAATGAAGCACAGAAGAAAAAAGAAATTTTTTTAAATGAAGCAGCATTGGTGAGTTTTGGAACTTTAGTGTCCTAATATAATTTAAACTGAAATCCTCAAAGGAGAAGAGGAGTGGGGAACAAAAAAAATTTGAAGAAATAATGTCTGAAAAATTTTTCCAGTTTCATGAAAACTATAAAACCAGTGATCCAAAGAGCTCAACAACAGCCAAGCACATGAAACATGAAGAAAACCTTACTGGAGCACATCATAATCAAATTGCTTAATAGTAAAAATTGTTTTAAAAATTTTTTTAAAAAAGTAAAAAATCTTAAAGCATCCAGAGGGACAAGAAAATCACATTATATACAGGGGAACAAAGATGTTTATTCTAACAGATTTGTTGTCAGAAACAATATGAGATGACAGTAGAGCAACATCTTTATAGAGCTGAAAGAAATAGAAACCCGTCTACCTAGAGTTCTATACCATAAAAAATATCTTTCATAAACAAAGGGGAAATAAAGACTTTTTCAGATATATGAAAATGGAAAGAATTCATCAGTAGCAGAAACTCACTACAAAAAATGTTGAAAGATGTTCTTCAGGCAGAAGGAAAATGATGCCAGATGGAAATACAGATTTTCACAAAGGAATGAAGAGAACAGGAAATGATAGCTACACAGTTAAGTAAGTTTTTTTCTGGTCTTAAAATATTTTTAAATAATTGACTATTTAAACAAAAATAATAACAATGTAGTGTGGAGTTAGTAACCAATGTAAAAGTAAAAGGTATGACAATATATTACCAAAGCCTGGGAAGGGAGAAATAGAAGCATATGTTGGAAAAAAATCTTATCACATATATGATTTAGTATAATATCACTTGAAGGAAAATTGCAATAAATTAAAGATGTATACTGTAAACCCTAAATAAATCATGAAAATGACACTAGAGAGTTATGGTTAATAAACTAACAAAGGAAATAAAAATGGAATAACAGAAAATATTCAATTAATCCAAAAGAAAGCAGAAAAAAGAGGGAAAAGGGAGTAAAGAATAGAAGGGATAAGTAGAAAACAAATACCAAGATGACAGACTTAAACCTAACTGTATCATTAAGACATTAAGTATAAGTGATCTGAAGCCCCTAATTAAAAGCAGAAATTGTAAGACAGGATATACTCCCTATAAGAAACACACTTTGTATATAAAGACACAAAGAGGCTTAAAGTAAAAGGATAGAAAATATATACTGTGCCAACACTAACCAAAAGAAAGTTTGAATGTCTATATTACTATCAAAGTAGATTTCAAATCAAATAATATTACCAGAAATAAAGATCATTTCATAATCAAAAAAGAGGTCACTCATCAAGGGACATAGTGATCTTAAATGTTTGTGTACCTAATAAGAGAACTTCAAATCCCGTGAGCAAAACCAATGTAAGGAGAAATCAAAAAATCCACAATGATGGTCACAGATTTGAATACATCTCTATTACTCATTGATCAAAGAAGTAGACAATCACTATGAATGTAGCATATCTAAATAACACTATCAACTGACTTGATCTGATTGACATTTATGGGACACTCCAGCTAACAACAGCAGAATACACATTATTTTTAAGAACATATATTAAATTTACCAAGGACTATATTCTGGACCATAAAAATGCTCAAAAAGTTAAAAATAATTCAAGTCAACACAACGTATATTCTCTAACCAAAATGAAATTAAGTTAGAAAACAATGACAGAAAGATATCTGGAGAATCACCAAGTATTTAGAAATAACATACTTCTATATACACCATTAGTCAAAAATAAATCAAAAGGGAAATTAGAAAATAGTTTCAATGGAATGAAAATCCAAACATAACATATCAAACTTTGTAATATGCTGTTAAATAGTGCGTAAGGGTTGATTTATAGTACTAAACGCCTATATTAGAAAAGGTCAATGATGTCATTTTTCACCTTAGAAAACTAGCAAAAAAAAAAAAAAAAAAAAAAAAAAAAAAAAGAGCAAATAAAACTCACAATGAGAAAGGAATAATAAAGATCAGAGCCGAAATCAACAGAATAAAAACCAGAAAAACAATAGGGAAAATTAATGAACCAAAAATTAGTTCTCTGAGAGCATCAGTAAGAATGAAAAAGCCATGCTGATCAGGAAAAAAATAGACGACAGAAATTACCAGTATCAGAAATGAGAGAGTTTGGTGATATCTCTACAGAATCTGCAGATATTAATGATATAATGGATTTTATAAACAATTTTATATCAGTAAATTCAACAGTTTTGACAATATAAACAATTTCCTCAAAAGACGCAAACTATCAAAACCCACTCAAGAAGAAATAGATAACCTTAATAGCCCTATGTCCATTAAAGAAATTAAATTTATAGTTTAAAACCTTCTTAAAAAGAAAACTCCAGGCCCAGTTGGCATCACTGGTGAATTGTACATTAAAGAAATTAATAATAACAGTGCTCCACAAACTCTTACAGAAAATTGAAAATGAGGGAATGCTTCTCAACCCATTCTATGAGGCCGGCGTTATTTTGATATCTCAACCAAACGAAGACATTACAAGAAAAGAGAACTACAAACTAATACCCTTGTGAACATGGATGTAAATATTCTAAACAAAATTTCAACAAATTGAATCCAATAATATATAAAAAATAATACATCATAACTATCATGTAAGTTGCTTTCACATTAGAAAAGCAATCATAATTCACCATATGAATAAACACAAAAGAAAAACCATTTTATGATCACAACACATACAGAAAAAGCATTTGACAAAATTCAACAATGATTGTGTTGACAACTCTCAGAAAATTAGGAAAAGAAGAGAATTTCCTTAAGTTGAGGAAAGGTATCTACTGAAAATCCACACCCAATATTATATTAATACCTAGTGGCAAAAGACTAAAATAAATTCTAGAAAATGTAAACTTATAGTGTCAGAAAGCAGATCAGTGTTTACCTAGGGATGGGGGAGGAACAAGTTGAAGAAAACTTCTGGGGGTGATGGATAAGTTCATTGTATTGAGGGTGCAGGTCAAAATTTATCTAGTTGTGCACTTTGTGTACAATTTATTGTACATCAATAAAGCTTTAAAAATTCCAGCAGAGACTGGAAAAGTATATTTGCAACAAATGTAATGACATTATATCTATACTAGATTAAAAGTTCATATAAATTGATATAAAAATACTAATATTTTCTAATAGATAAATGGGCAAGGTCACAAACAAATTTTAAAAATAATATAAATATGATCAGTATTTTAAATGAGCAAATGTTCAACTTCACTGAGAATTGAGGACATGGAAATTAAAACAACTCAAAGATATCAATTTTTACTTTAGAAAATTTAATTTTTTTTTTTTTTTTGAGACAGGGGCTCACTATGTTACCCATGCTGGAGCACAGTGGCTATTCGCAGGATTTGCTATAGTCTCGAATTCCTGGCCTCAAGCGATTCTCCCCCACCTGAGCCTCCTGATTAGCTGGCTATAGATGCTATAGAAGTGAAGCTGGAAATATTTAAGTGATAAAAAAATGTGCATTAAGGCATGATGAAATAGTCTCTCATACATTGCTAGTGACCATGTAAATTTATATTATTCTTTTGGATAACAATTTGGCAATCTGGATTACAAATAACATACAAACTGAGCCTTAAAAATGAACCTGATATTGATCCAGTAATTCTACTACTGGGAATCCATCCTATGGGAAAAAACTTTAAAAATGGAAATCTACCCCCTTTCCCACAAACATACTCACAGAATAATGCTTATAATAAAGTAGTCTTGGAAACAATCTGACATTGAACCATAAGGAACTTTTCTGTTACTGTTATATCAATTTCCTGAAAAGTAATGCAACCATATAAATTCTATTTCAAAGATTTCATAATAACTGGGGGATCTGGAGGAAAAGATAATGCTATAATATTAAAAATAAAAAACAAGTACACAGAACCACAGTATAATTATAACTGTGTTTTTAAAAAGTAGTTTTGCAAGAAAAAACATATTAAAGATTACATTTGAATGCATCAAGATGTTGACAATGGTTTTCTTTGGGATTCTAATTTTACCGTTGACTTTCTTTCCTTCTTTCCATTACTTGCACGGTTCCATTTTTTTATGTGATTATATTGAACTTTTGTATTAAGGAGGAAAACATCTTTTTTAAAAAAGCAGAAAGTCTGACCAGTTATTCACAGATTTTATAATTTGATAATAAAAATCTGGGTTCCATTTTTTCCTCTAGCTATTTGGAGACCATTAAATATAGGCTGTTTCTGCTCATAAATTGATATCTGGAAAGAACACTAGTTCTTTGTCTCATCTTCTCATCTTTGTCACCAACTCTCTGAGTGACAAGGTTTTTTGTTTGTTTGTTTCTTAAATCTAAGTTTCTTCTTCTTCTCTATGGGAGAATTTGGACTAGTTTTATACATTCCTTCATCACTTATTTCCAGAGCCCCTGTTCTGGGCATGGTTTAAAGGTGGCGACAGGAGAGCTGGAGAACTTATGAAGTTCTCAGAGTCCAAGATCCCCTCTAAGGAGCTCATGTGAAGAGCAGGCTTCTGAGAACTGGTGACTTTCCATGAACCATCCTCAGGGGGCCCGGCCGCATCGCGGTGGAAAAAAGCGTACAGCGGTCTCTCTCGCAGAAAAAGGTGACCAAAGCTCACAGATCAGCAGGGTAAATGCACATGTATCCCGGAAGCCAAAAGGAAAAATAAGTTCAGAGGAAAAAAATTTTTAAAAGTCAGACAAAAATAAAGCCTCTCATTTCTTAGTGCCCAGGCAACGCATTCACCATGGGCTCAGAGAACAGCAGGAGCGCAGAGGTGCTTCCTGGAGAGGGAAATGGCAGCGTGTGGGAACAGGACGGGATGAGGAAAGCGCAATGTGACAGTGATGTCTCTGTGTGTGTTGGGGGAGGGTGGGTGTCCACGCTTAATGCCAGGAACTTATAACGTGTTTACTTGGCCCCAAAGATTGGGGTTTTATGGTAACTTGGGAAGACAGTCCTGAGTTGGGTCAAAAGCTCTACTGTTGCAGAAGATTGCATTGCTCCGGCAAACACCTTGACCTCGGAACCCACCCTCCCTGCTTCTAGACCTCCTGCCTGTCTTTTCCATTCTGACTTTTTCATGTTGATGACTCTGGAGGAGGAAGTTGACTGCTTCATGCACTCATTGGGGAAAATGTGCTAGCCGCCTTTAGCCCGGATCCACATTATGCTTCTGATGTAAGCCTAAAAAAGAGAATCTATTTTGACTTTTTTCTCTAAGCAAAAAGTGATCATTTGCTGATGGTTCCTTGCGCAATTTGAAAAGGAAATTATTAGATGTATGTAGGCAAGTACCAACTTGTGATGACAGTTTCTGAGAAGATGTAGAATGTATCAGTAATATATTGCTAGGCATTTTCTGTTTGTTTTCATTATCTAATGTGCACTAGGATTGGGGGAGGTGAATGTGTGTGTATGTGTGTTTCCATGTAGGGATAAAGTGCAAAGTTATTAACATTTTCATCTGCAGAAACTGATTGAAATTGTGTTCACTGACTCACAAGCAGGATCCATTACAGGGTGATGGCCGGCAATGTCTTCTGAGCAATACGTCGGGAATGAGAAATTGTCACACCAAAGGCGGCTGTGGATGCTGCTTCCAGACAAGCATTTTGAGGGGCGGTTTTCAAGGGGCCTGGCTCAAGCTGGAGGGCCCTCCAGGCTCCAGGGAAGGGTTTGATAACAGCTAATGGGTCACACAGTGGCTTGTCACCTCCTTAGGAAAAGCCAATCTGTTTTCTAAGTCCACGAGTGACAGCATTAGTGCTTCCGAAATGCTTTCATCTTGACTGTTTTCGTCTGAAGCTGCTGGAAAGGGCTTTGCCAAGAAAAGCAAAGGATAAAACCAAAACACGCCCTGCCTTTCGCTAATGTCCTTGTTTTTCACAAGTGCAGGTGCCAGGGACTCTAGATGGGACAACCCCTGAGGGTCCTGGAGACGGGAGGAAGCACATCAGAGGACCAATTGCATGGCTGGGGGGACACAGAGAGCCATTGTGCCCACTTCCCTTTGGCCAGGGCAGAGCCATCATGCTTGGGGATCTTCCACTCCAGTGGGGAATGACAAGTCCATCCACAGGGCACATTCTCTGCCAGGGCGACAGCCGGTTTTGTGCAAGACCCCCCGGGGTGCATGAGTTTTGTTTTTCATGCTGTTGCCTCTCACGAGGCTGGATTTTTCTTAACGGTCCCCTCTCCATCACGGCACCGACTCGTGTCCCTCTAAGTGGTCTGTGGGCTCCCTGCTACCCCTCTCCTCTTACCTCCGCCTGCTTACACTGGGACTAAGGGCACCCTGTTTTCTTGTAATCAGACTCACTTTTGTCATTTGACATTTCCTTTGGACATTACTTTTCTATCTTTGATCTAATTTCCATTCCAGCCAGGAGTGTGAGAATCTCTGCAGTGACAAATCCGTCTAAAGGGTACATCCTGGCCAGGGCCCACTGATGGCAAACTGTGTGCAGTGGACATTGGTCTGCAGCGTCTCTCTACGTTTGCTCTGACAGGTGTCCTGTACTGCAGTCGCCCGTAGTGAGCGAGGGACCCTGAGCATTTCCTCGTCTCCTTCCCCTTGTCCCATCAAAACTTACAGATCCCGATGCCAATTTCTCAGAGCCCTCTTAGGAGCTAAAGTTAAAGTATATAGCTTATAAATAACTGTCACCTTCTGCCCGGACACTTTAGTATCTCAATAGGGTCTCTCAATGTTTTGAGCTGAAGTGGCGGAGCAATGTTGGCCTTTTAGGTTCCCTGGCAGACCAGAGGGGAGAGAATTTTGGAACCATGGTGGGAGGGCAAGGGCCGCTGTTTAGGGTCCTTTATACATCATGCTTAGAGGGGGCTGTCCAGGAAACTACGGCCTTGAGAAAGTTGTGCTAAGTCCAGTCCACTTAGCACAATTTCTATCATGCTGAGAAAGCGGTGCAGCTTTTACAACGCTTCAAGAACTAGCCTCAGCCCCGCAGTGTGTGTGTGTGTGTGTGTGTGTGTGTGTGCATGCGCAGTGTGTGTTAGGGGCACGGTGCATGGTTGTGCAGGCTGTGAACTGCTAAAAGGCCATATGTAGGGAGGCACCATTCACATGGCAAACACTGCAGCATATGTTAGCTATGACAATCAGATGGCAGAGACCTATTTCCAACTGGGAGATGGGAGAGGCCAATGTAGGTTTTAGTGAGAGACAGAGGCAGGTTCTAGCTTGTCCCTCTTGGGCTCTCTGCAACTTCGTGTCCATCGTTCCGTCCTGATCTCCTGCCCTATAACTTCAGGCTCAGCTGAGGAAGAAACAGCCATTTGTATCTGTCTTACCAGCTCCCGCGATGCTTGCTCTGCACTATCCTGATGGCCCTGCTTGTCTGCCTGTGATAGCCCCTCCCCTCCTGCACCCCAGCCTCGCCGGCCCTCTTGCCAGCCCTGGGAAGTGCCACACTCTGCCCTCTGCCACCCCAGAGTCTTTGCACATGCGGTGCCTTCAGACTACTCAGATTATATGAGAATATAACGACTCATGCTGTTCAGCTATAAAAGACAGAAAAGAAGGGATTTCCTCAGTTCCTGATGAATAAGGTCCAAGCCCCTTAGTCAGGCAAGCCTTACTCTACCTTGCCATCGTGACCTTTTCTCAGTTCTGGAATGCCCGGCATGCCTTCTCCCTTGCCGACAGTACCCTGCTTTCCTTTTTCCTCCTCCTCATTGGATAGCTAGCCAAGGCCGTCATTTGGAGCACCACCATCGCTGAGCCATGAGGCCATTAGCTCCCTCAAAGCTTTGCCCCTGGGAACCCGAACCTTGAGCTGAGGCACGGATGGCCGGAGCCGGCTGGAGCTCCATCCTGGCAGAGGCTGCCTGGGCCTGACCACGCTATGGGGGTGGAGCCTGCCCTCCAGCCTCCAAGCTGCCTTAGTTCCTTCCTAATGATGGGACCTTCCAAATTCCTCCCAGTAAATTCCCTGCCTTTGAAGTTACCCAGCGTTGGTCATGGTCCTTGTTAACTACCAAAGAATGTCTTCTGATACCCAGCCCTGATTCTTCACATTGCCAAATCCCACCCAACTTTCAAGACCACTTCCTCCATGAAGTCTTCCAGAATCCTTGTCCTCCCATCCCAAGCCAAAAGGAGTAATCCTTCTTGCCTCTTCTCTCCATAGCTTTTTATCTATTCTTCTCTTACACTTTGTGCCGATTAGTACCTTGTGTTAGTTCTGAACCTGTGCCAACTGTCCTGGTTCTGTAGAGCAAGGATGAGGTCTTCATTAATTTGCAGGTCCCAAGCAGGTTCTTAGCTGAGTCTTGGTGGATGCAAACTCAGCTGGGGTGGCTGGGAGCAATTACATTCTCGCTGCCTCCTTGACTGACTCGGTGCACGTGTGATTATCTTTTCTTGCTTCCTTTATTGTGAGGAAACTGAGGTATTATTCCCTGTAGGTTAGAAAGCTCAGAAAACTCTGCCCAGTAGATTACACTGTCCAACTCTGATCTTGTAAATAGCTAAAAGAATGATGACTTTAGGGGATAAAAATATACTGATGGCTCACAAATCTCACAGGGCTCAATTGCATCCTTAAATGCAAAGAAACTCGGGTAAATGAGTTCTTATAATCGATGCCAATCCAGTAGTGATCTTCGAATTTGCTTCCCACTCAGGTAAAGGCTCCGAGTCTCACCGGTCCCCCTGCGTATGACTCTGTGACGCAGAGCGCAATGAAACAGTATAAGCCCAGGGATGCTCCCACACTACCACTCATCCCTGTGGAGCAGGTGAAAGAAAAGGCATCGGTAGAGAAGACTGGTGGGAAGCCTGGAATAAGTGAAGCCTGTCATGTTTCGGACTGAGATGATATGTTGAGGCAAATCGAGCCACTGAAACAGCATATTTTCTTTCAGACTCTTCAACTTCTTACAGGAATCTTGTAGGAAACAGAAAATTCAAAGCGTGCCATGCCTACATGAGTGGAAGGAATCATGTTATCTGATTTGAGGACTGCAAGGTTATTGATAATTTTATTTGTACCAGCTCAGGAGATCAGTTGACTTTGGAATATAACTTGTTAAAGTGAGGTGCAATGTTTGAGTTATTTGGGGATGGGCCAGAAGATCACCACGACTTCTGAACACATTGCTTGGTCTCCTCTCATCTTGCATAGAGCCTCGTGTGTCACAGAATGTTGAATTTGGAAGAAAACCCAAAAATTCTTTCATGTGTCAGATACTATTTTAGTGGGCAATTGGCTTTTTAAAAGATTGCAAATCCCATTCCCTTTCAAGGACATTTCAGCTTGGCGTTAGCATTGCTCATTCATGTGTAGTATTGTAAGAACACTTTGGGTGTGGAAGAAAATAAATGGAATGCACCAACTTTCCATGACATATTGAAGAAAATGAATGCAGTGCAAAGATATTTAGATGAACTCTGCTTCATGTCCTAGATAATTTCTGGGAATTCTATCCCAGAATCTTTACAAAAGCTTCAAGAACATTGTCTTCAAGATTATCTACCTTATATTGTCTGGGGTGATACACTGATCTTTAGCGAGAGCTTTCTCATTGATGGACCTGATTAGAAACTCCAGTTGAACCAGGAGGGGCCCTCTTGAGCACCTTTCCTCACATATTCTCTTTGTCACTCTTGCATCTGCTCCTCTTCCAATATCTCCAGCTCTGTGAATGACTTTCCCGCACCCACGATGCCCTCAACAGTCAACAAATACCAAAGTTCATCTAATTGCCTCCTGTATCCACATCTCTTGCTCCACTGTCATTATCTCAGTCCCAGCACCATCTTCTCTGCCCTAGACCATGGCCATGGCCTCCTAGTTCCTCTTCCCATTTCTTCTTATCTTTCTCTTCTTTTCCCATGCAGTCTCCAGGCAGCAGCTGAGATGATAGGAATTTTTAAGACACCAATCTGATTGTATCTCACCCCTGCTTAACACCCTTCAGTGGATCCCTCTGCCATACTTGAGCCTGGCCCCCGAGTCTCAGAACCCTCCAGCCCCTCCCTCACTCTGACCACATCACTTGATCATGCACTCAGGCTCCCCATGCCCCAGCAATGCAGACCTTGACTGTATTCCTCCATGTGCCACAACCGTGCTGACTCAGGACCCCCATTCATGCTGTCCTGCCTACCTGGACTACATAGATCCCCCAACTTTGCCTCACACCCCCCCCCCACCCTGCTAATAAATTTGCCTGGCCAGCCCATTTTCAATCATTGGTCTTACCTTAAATGCCAGTTTCTCAGAATGACCACTCTGATTCCTGAGATTAGATTCCTTCTGGTAGATGTGCTTACAGTGGGGGCAGCAAACCTTTTCTATGACAGGTCAGAGAGTAAATATTTTTGGCTTTGCTGGCCATACAGTCTCTGTGGCGACTACTCAACTTTGTAGTTATAGCAGAAAACAGCCATAGACGATATATAAATGAATGAGCATGACTGTGTTCTAATAAAACTTTATTTACAAAAACAAGTAGTAGGCCAGATTGAGTCTAGGAACCATAATTTGCCAACCCATGCCTTAGCGCATCATATTTCTTTGTTTCATAGTGTTTATAATAATATGTAACTAAGTCATTGTATCTGTATAATTATGGGTTAATGTCTATCTTTGCTCCCTAGACTTCTTTTCCATGAGGACAAAAATCAAACCTGCCTTGCAACATCCAGCAGGGACAATAGACACCCAGATTAAACAGTGACTTAAGCCAAGCTGATAGGCCCAATCAAGATTTATCCTAAAGTCTTTAGCTTGAACATTGGGGAAGGGGCCTTTCCTCTTTCCTGTAGGAGACAATAACTTGAGCATATAGACAAGCTGGAGCTGCAGCAGCCATGCTGGCATCATGTAGAGCCTGAGAATGGAGCCAGCACTGAGAAGTAGGTCTGAGAAATTAAGAGAAAATAACTAAATCATGTCTATTTCATTCAGGCTGTAGATCAAGCCCTACCTGATTTAATCTATTTAGCTCTTGACTGTAAAGCTTCATGAGCCAATACAGTCCCACTTTGTTAAACACATTTTCATTAATTTATAACACCTGATATTTTCTCATTTGAACAATAGAGATAATAAAGCATAACTTGAAGGACTATTGTAAGCATTTAAAAATATACATAAAAATGCCTGAGTATTGTATACAGGAGCCACTTGTTTGTTAAATAAATGAGTAATTGTTCTCATGAACAAATACATATGATTTTATGAAGCACTACTTATAATAATATACCTTTTCACACACTTTCCCAATTTATAATTTGATTATGGAAAATTTTGACATTGTTGTCAGTTGGTTAGCAATCAAAGCGGAGCTATCACCTTAATATATAGTGCAAGGCACCATGAGAGGGGATGAAAATTACAAAAATTTGTATTACCCACAATTTCAGGAATAGACATTTTGTATATAAAGAGGCTCACTGACACACCACCAAAGAAGACATACATATGGCAAATAAACACATGAAAAGATGCTCAACATCACATGTCGTTAGGGAATAGCAAACTTAAACAACAATGAGGTATCGCTATGTGCATATTAGGGTGGTCAAAGTCCAAAACACTGACAACGCCAAATGCTAGCAAGGATATGGAACAACAGGAACTTTCATTCATTGTCAGTGGGAATGCAAAATGGTACAGCCATGGTAAGAAGGCAGTTTGGCAGTTTCTTACAAAACTAAACATACCCTTACTACACGATCCAGCAGTCATGGTCTGTGATATTTACCCAAATGAACTGAAAACTTATGCACACACAAAAACCTGCATATGGATGTTTATAGCAGCTTTATTCATAACTGTCAAAACTGGGAAGCAACCACCTGTCCTTTGGCAAGTGAATGGATAAATAAACTATGGTACATCCAGACAGTGGAATATTACTCAGCACTAAAAAGAAATGAGCCATCAAGCCATGAAAAGACACAGAGGAAACTTAAGTGTTTATTACTAAGTGAAAGCAGCCAATTTGAAAAGGCTACAGACTGTATGATTCCAACTATATGGCATTCTGGAAAAGGCAAAGCTATGGAGATACTGGATGGAGCATGGTTGCCAGGGGCTGGTGGAAGGAGGAATGAATAGGAAGAGCAGAGAGGACTTTCAGGTCAGTGAGACTATTTTGTGTGATACTATCATGGTAGGTACATCCATATATAATGGTAGATACATGCATATATAATGGTAGGTACTTGTATATATAATGGCAGGTATACATGTATATATAATGGTAGATACATGCATATATAATGGTAGGTACATGTATATATAATGTAGGTACATGTTATTATACATTTTTCAAGACCTACTAAATGTACAATGCTAAGAGTTGACCCCTAAGGTAAACTACGGACATTGGGTGACAGTGATGTATCAATGTAGGTTCATCAGTTGTCACGAATGTCCCACTCTAGGTGCAGGGAGTGGGTATTAATGGTGGGGGAGGTTGTATATGTGCAGGGGCAGGAAGTTTATGGGAACTCTCTGTACTTTCTGCTTAATTTTTCTGTGAACCTAAAACTGCTCTTAATGTTTATTAATTAAAAAAATAAAATCTATTTAAAAAGAGGCTTGCCCATATCATGGTTCACATAAAATGTTATTTAATAATCAAAATTCTCCATGGCCCCTCCCTCCAATCTCCCCCACAACATTATTTCTGAATAATCAGAAAAGAAAAAGAAGGAAGAAAGGAAATAACCAATCAAACCTCCAAGCATATCTGAGTATTGAGCATACCATGTGTTTGGTACTGGGTTTTTAATCTTCGTCATGAGTATGAAGAGAATAGAATTTGTTTTCTTTTGTCTTATGATCCAGGAATGTGAATAACTGTTGACTGATGCTTGCCAAGACATGAAAACAGAGGGACTGTATCTGACTCAAGGAGCAATGACACAAAGCTGAGAAGAGAATGACAGGACTGGAGAAAAAAGCACCACGTAAAATATAAACTGGAGCCAACTTTTCCCTGTGTTCAGCCATTCACTGGCCATTCACAACACTTAGAATCAAACCCCAAGTCCTCACCAGGGCTGAAAAGGCCCTGTGAGAGCTGGTTCTAGCCCACCTCCAACCTCATTTCCCACTACTCCCTCCTGCCTCTCTGGCTTCCTTGTTGCTTCTGCCCCAGGACCTTTGCACTTGCTGTTCTCTCTGCCTGAAGGGCTCTCCTCCTCTTGCATGACTTCTTGTCACTTTATTCTAGTCTCTGATCAAATGTCACTTCCCCAAAGAGCCCCTCCTTGACCACAAGACTTAAAATATCAACCTCCCTCCAACCTCTCTATTCTTCTTTTTTGCTTCATAAAAACGATTAATGCTTCAAGCACCAATCACTCACTACCTGGTCCCAGTACATGTTGCTCTGTTCAGCTGTCCCATGTCTGCCTTCCTGCACTTGCATGTGAGCTCCTGAGGACAGCTCAGCTCAGCATCTACAACAGTGCTTGACATATGGTAGCAACTCAATAAATATTTATTGATTGAATTTGCTACAACCAATTTCTATATGTCAACTTGGCAATTACATTAACTTCATTGTTTGGTTTTTCAACAATGAAAAGGAATCCCAGTGCCTGCTAACCTCCCCGGAACAGCTCACGCGTCTCCAAGACGGAGGCATAGGTGGCTGAGAGGGCAACCTGCCTCATTTATTCCAGATCGAACTCAAACACTCATAATGTAAAGAATATCACATGCCTTCTCATGGCACTGAGACATACTTTTTCAGAGGATTAGCTTATAAGAGTCAGATAATCCTCCTGGGTTGGATAAATAGATCTTATAGAAATTCCTGGGGCACATGCTGTATAAGACCTTTCACTAAAATTAAATTAGCAAGAAAAAAAAAAAGCTTTTCTTGGGGTAAATTAAAGTTGCTTTTCTTATATTAGCTGTTTTAAACTATCACAATCTGATAGGCAGGGTCCTTCCCAGACACACCCGGTGAGTCACATGCCTCATTCAGAACCTGCCCGTGCCCTGGGGAGGGAGGAGAGGAGAGAATGGCTGGAGTTGTCCAAGAGGAGGCAGATTTGAGACTTTTAAACAAGGACCTAAGAATTCCAGCGATTTACAAAAACTACTTGGTTAAGTTGACGCCTATAACAATACGAAATGTGCAGAGGAATTTTGTTGAATGAAAACACCATGCTTTCCGCTGCCTCCCCACCCCCAACAAACCGAAGCTGAGATTTTGACTGTCACAGCCCAGCAGCGTTTGTCAACGGCTGTCACCGGGGCAGTGACCTAACCCCAGGCGCACCCACAGAGCAACACTCAAGTTTGCTTCTCTCCTGCAAAAACGTGGGGGCCGGAGAGGTCAGTCCAAGCGCCCTTCCCTCCCTCAGGTGCAGCACTGTCTCTGCTCAGGACTGAATCGCACAACTGTGCAAATATTTTACTTTCATATATCATCTGTAGTAAGTGTAATACTGAGATCTAAAGGTAAATAGCTGGAGAAATTGCAGTTGCGTTATCAGACCGACATTCCTATCATCACAAATCAAATTGTGCTGTGTGCAGCCAACAGCAAATAGTGGTTTTAGTCACCACCTTTTTTGTGGGCTCTTTCAGACCATATATACAAGGCTATGATTTGGGTCAACAAATAGTGAGATAAAAACATATTTTGTAAGGGTTATTCTGAGCTAAGGGGGTTGAACTTATTTTAGCATCATATATTTTCTTCTCACTAGAAGGAGTTGGAACTAAATTGGGGGGAAATGAATGTTCTCAATGTGATTTAGAACAAGGAGAAGAATAGATTTGAATTGGAATATTAGAACATGGTTAGCCCCTGAGAGGAGCTGGTTTAATGTGTCATGTCTCTGTGGATGTCTCAACTCCAGTCCTCAGGCCTGAGGCTGTCTCTGTTCTGTGGCAATGCATAGTAGGTGAGGCATGTTGTCCAGGTGTGAAGGTGCCAATCAGGATGAAGAGAAATTCATTTAATCAATTAATCCACCCACCCATCCACCCACCCATCTATCCATCCATTCATCCATCCATCAATGGAGGCCAACCTTGAGTCAGACTCTGTGCTGGGATTTGAGGCTATAAAGCAGCTCCCCGCCCGGTTATTTATATAAGCATCAGGACAAATAACACGTGGGCACTGATGAATAGGAAATAAATTATCACTCGCAGTAAGCAGCAAAAGGATTCCCCAAGGAGAAAGGCTCAGGTTCAGTCCGGAGCAGAGCAAGAGGAAAGCCATGTTGGGGAATGGAGTATAGCCAGCGTGGGGTTCCCCCGCGCCGTCTAGAGCTGTGCTATTTGAAATTCCCCCAGGTACACCGAGGTGTGAGTGTTCAGGCATTTCTCTTATTGGGTCACACAGGTTGAGGGATGGGGAGAGGGACACGCAGGGATAGGACCTGTGGAGCCGTCAGTGGCCAAACATCAGTGTTAGAATCAGCGGCTTAACTACACATGCCCGCCTCAGAACAATCTCCATGTCCAGGGGAATGTGATGTTCTCAGTGGCTTAGGCCTGGGCCACAGGTTTCCTACCCAGCCAGGGACAAACATGCCAAGAGCACATGAGCAGAAAGGTAGGACGGGCTGGTTACCCAGAGAGAAGTCAGGGTGTGGTCACCAGAAGAATGACAAATGGAAAATGGGCAGCTGGAAAAATGCATCCCCACTTGGGGTAAGCCAGCTTGCGCAAGGTCACGTCGATGATAAGGGCAGAATAGGATTTGACACCTGGTCTGGCTGTCTCCACTATCCCTGTTTTATCTGGTTCTAATTCAGCTTCATACCAACTGGTGGTCTATTTGTCCAAGAAGAGCTAGAAGCATCGTGAGTTTCTTATTCTCTGGCAACTCTGCAAACTTGAGAATTTTGTAAGTAGGAAGGTTTTCGAAGTTCTTTGAATCTCTTTTCGTATTCCATCACAGATGAATAAGACTTGGTCTTTACCCTACTCAAGCGTGGATTCAGGAAGTCGCCAGGTTTTCCAGCCTGAAAAAAGGTTTAGAGAGACCTCAGCACTTCTAATGGGAGTTGGGGAGGGAGGGATGCAGTTATCTGTAGTGGTATTCCATTCCATTCCATAAAGAGTGCCTGAGTAGCTACTCGATTCCTGGCAGCGTGGAGGTTGCACTACGATTAAGTCATAGCTTCTGCCATGCAGTACAGTGGGGGAGACACTCACCCATGAGGCATATATACAGCAAATGATGCAGGTAACAGCATACGAGTCCTGGTGTAAAATAGTCTGCCTCCTACATCAGATGGGGAAAATACCAGACACTCATTTTCCCAGCCTCTCTTCAAACTAGCATGTGGCACGTTGACCTGGGCCCCATCCGTCAAATGCAATCATCCTAGACTTTCGAACTAGTGGCTCAGACAAGCAGGGACCACAAAGGATTCTTTCTGCAAGCGAAGGAAGTGGAGGCATGATGCAGGTACCCACTGTGGTGGTGACAGTGATGCTAATGGCAGCAATCAGTGCTGGGCGTTAGGTACAAGTGACAGCATCATCAAATCTCCTAAATGAAGCAGTTCTGTGGCTTGAAACTGGGTAATGTTTCTGGCCAGTAATCCCAGTGATTTGGAAAACTGCCCAAAATCCTTCTGGGTAAAGTGCCTTTTTAAAAAAGTATCAGCTTTATTGAGGCATCATTGGCACACCATACGCCACACATATTTAAAGTGTGCAGTGGGATAGTTTAACATATGTGTGCAACTGTGAAATGGTCACCACAATTAAGATACAGAGCCCTAAAGTTTCTTCCCACCTTTTGCAATCTCTCCCACCCACCACACACTCTCCTGCTCCGACTGATCTTTCTAACAGGTCAGTTGCATTTTCTAGAATTTTATATAAATTAAATCCTACAGTGCAATGAACTGAATGAATGTTTGTGTCCCTTTCAAATTCACACATTGAAATCCTAACACCCAAGGGCATGGTAAGGAAGGAGGGGGAGCTTTGGGAGGTGGAGCCCTCATGAATGGGATTGATGCCCTTAAAAGAGGGACCCCAGAGAGCTCAATCCTCCTCTTTCAGCCGTGTGAGGACGTAGCTAGCAGATGGCTGTCTGCGAATCGGGGAGCAGGCCCTCACGAGATACCAAATCTTCCAGCGTGTTGACCATGGACTTTCCAGCTTTAGAACTGTGAGATATAAATTTCCATTATTTAAGCCATCCAGTCCATACTATTCTGTTATAGCAGCCTAAGCTAAAATACACAGTGTGTCTTCTTTCTTGTCCGGTCCTTTCAGTCAGCAAACTATTTTGAGATGAATTATGAGGTTGGGGTCTCACTAGTTCACTGTTTTTGACTGCTGAGTAGTATTCCGGTATGTGGGTACGACACAGCTGGCTTCCCCGCTCACCTGCTGATAGACACACTTGGAGTTGTTTCCAGTTTGGGGCTATTATAAATACAGTTTACATGAGCATTCACATATATGTCTTTCTATGGACCTATGCTTTCATTTCTCTTAGGTAAATATCTAAGAATGGCTGGATCATATGGTGAGTGTTGAATGTGTTCAGAAATTGGCAAACTGTTTTCCACATCTGATGTACTATTTTACATTCCCACCAGCAGCGTATACTCAGTCTTCTTACTTCAGCCATTCTAACAGATGTGCCATGGCGTCTCATTGTGATTCTAACTTGTCCTTGACTAATGACTACTGATGCATCTTTTCATGTACTTATTTGCCATCTATGTATGATCTTTGGTAAAATGTCTGTCTATGTTTTTCTTAGAGGTCCTTTCATTAGGTTGAGAAAATGCTCTCTGTTTCTAGTTAGCTGAGACTTTTTATGAAGAATAAATGTTGGATTTGGTTAAATGTTTTTATTGTATACATTGAGATGATAAGATGGTTTTCTTTTTAATTTATTGATTGATTTTCAATGTAATATCAGTCTTGCATGGTGATCCTAAGGTGCTATCTTGCTAAAATTTTGTTGAGAAGTTTTGCATCTATGTCCATGAGAGATATTGGGTCTGTAGTTTTTCCTTCTTATAGTATCTTTGGGTTTGGCATGAGAGCAACACTGGTCTCAGAGTTGGGAAATATTACCTTATTTACAATTTTCTGGAAGAGTTTATATAGCATTGGTATTATTTCTTCTTTAATGTAGAATTCACCATTGAAGCCATTCAAGCCTGGAGTTTTCTTTGTAGGAAGATTTTTAACCACAAATTCAATTTCTTTAGCAGGTACAGGGCTAAACAGATTATTTCTTCTTGAGTGAACTTTGACAGTTTATGTTCTTCAAGGAATACGTTCACTTTAAGCTGTGACATTGATTGGCATAAAGTTGTTCGTATTGTGTCCTTACTATCCTTTTAATGTCTGTAGATTCTGTAGTGATGTCACCTCTCTCACTCCTGATCCTGGTAATTTATGTTTTCTCTCTTTTTGATGATAAGTCTGGCTAGAGATTTATCAGTCCTATTGATTCTCTCAAAGAACTAATTTTTGTTTCATTAACTATATCCATTGTTTTTCTGTTTTTATTCCATTGATTTTTGCTCCAATCTTTATTATTTCCTTTCTTCTTATTATCGTGAGTTTAATTTGCTCTCCTTTTACTAGTTTCTTGGGTGGAAAGTGAGGTCACTGATTTAAGACCTTGCTTTTATTCTAATGCAAGTATCTGTGCTGTAAGTTTCCCCCTAACTACTGCTTTAGTGCATCTGTCAACTCACGGGATCCAGGAGGCTCTGCCGAGGTTCCTCCTGTCTGCGCAGCAGCATGGACGCACTTCCAAGGCGGAAAGCTTGCATGGAGATGTCACTTCATTTGCATCATGTCCTCAAGGATCTCTGTTTGGTTTTGCTTAATGTATGCGGTCTTGAAAATTGCAGTTTCATGTATTTCATCTCTTTATTTTTGGTTGTTTCAAGTGAAACGTTAAATCTGGTCTATGCCTCCATCTTGTTCAGAAGCAGAAGTCCTTTTGTTTGATTTTAATTTGTGGGGTATATGTCTGTGTGTGGGTTTACACAGCTTTTAATTTCATGTGGTTATAATAAATCTATTGATCTATTTCTTTACCCTTTTTCTGTCTCTTCAATCATAAAAAGTCCACCCTCCTCTAGAAGACTGAATAATATTCATTTATTCCTTCTTCTGATTTTTATTCATTCATTACTGTATCCATATTTTAGTGTACAATGTGAGAAAAGGCTCTAAATTATTTCTCATGTGCCCTTCTCCCCCTGTCCAAATAGCCAACTGACTGATTTTCCCACAATTATTTATCATAATACTTCCCTGTTCCGTTGATTTGAGATAAATTCTTTATTATTCTATTATGCTTTTGTATAAAATATAATACTTTTGGGTAATATTCATTCTATTATACTGATCTTTCTTTTTCTCATTCTCTCTTTCTTTTATGATGGAATAGTTTTAAAATTGTTATAGTTTTACAGTATTGTTTTTATAAGCTTCAGGCAGGGTATACTGGAGCTGAATTTTACTAGCAGACAAGCACTAATTCTGTTTTTCTTCTCAACTCCATGTTCAGTAATGTCACATTGGTAGCTTAATATTGACCCATGAGGGGAGTATTTATACCACAGATATTGGCAAACACTACATATCAGGGAATTCTGGGGGTTTTTATGGTTTTTTTTTTTGTTGTTGTTGTTTTTCCTAAAAGTCAGTTTAGAGCACACCATTGGGGTTAGTTTTTCCTCATAAATATTTTTTGCACATTATATTATTTACTATTCACACATATACCACATAAACTTTAGAGTATTTTTATTGAAGATTTTCATTGGCATTATATTCAAACTCAATTTAACTTGGAAAGAATTCACATCTTCTAACTTGTGACATTCAATCTGCCCATTCTGATAAAAGATCCATAACTCTGAATTTTTTCAAACACATCTCTTCAAAACTGGTTAACAGTTTTCTCTGTATGGGTCACAAAAATTTTATGGCCCACACTGTTAATGGTATGTTAGATTGAAGTTATGATGAAGCCACAAGATGATTGACTTAAAAAGAAATGAGAATGAGAAGAAATATACTTGGATGAGAGAGTTGAGTTCCATCTCATCTAGCGTTGACAACATCAACTCATTTGACTCAAAGAAGCAAAAGAGAAACAATATGTGGGCTGCTCATTCTCAAAAAAAGTGGACCAAGGGATAGAAAACAGGTCATACAAGGAAAAGTCAAAGGCTCTGGAAGCTTTATCTTAGAGAGGAGAAGGCTAATGTGTAATGTGATAAAGAATACAAAGATTGTTTTGAATAATATGCTAAGCCATTTATCCAAGAACGAGCACTTCCTAGAAACAGCAAAGAGGAAATTCATGCAATAGTCAGAGTTGGATGAATGGACCTTTCAGGTTCTGTTAATTCTAACAGGCTAAGACTCAGATTCTCTTTGAATATGGTGAACAAACAAGAAGAAGCTGACTCACAACAAAGCAGAAACTTCAGTTCAGTGTAGGGAGACTTTCAACCCTGTCAATGCAAAAGCAAATAGACAAACAACAAAAACAACAAACGAAACCCTGGAAAGAAGTTAGGAGGAAGCAGGTGTTCTCCAGCTCTGGAGAATATGTAGCAGCTGTCCTGGATAGTGCAGATCATCAGCAGCAAACTAGAGGATGATGGTCTCCATCTGGCAACAGGCCTATTTTATCCATCTGGCAAGGTAGCGTTGAAAGCAAGATCACACCTGTGTGTTTTAGGTGGGGGCGGCACCTTCTCATTTGCCACCATCCATCCATTCTCTATTGCTTAACATTTTTTACTGGAGGTCTGCTGTAGTCATTCATATCGCCTAGCTGGCTCTGAAGGCAGACACATTTTAAACATTGAGTGCTCTGAATTTGAGGTATTAAAACCCAACTCCACTCTTAGAATTATAAAAATCTGAACACAGGATTTTAAGTTGAAAATTATTACCACATCTTGAACTTTCGGTCTTTTTTTTTTTTTTTTTTTGATACTTGCTAACATGAATTCATGCTCACAGCAATGATTCAAAAGTAGCATTTGGAAGTAGGTAATGTTTTCTGCTCCAAAGATTTCTGCTTTCAGAGATGAGTTTCTAAGCCTTTCTTTCTTTCTTTCCTTCCTTTCTTCTTTCCTTCCTTCCTTCCTTCCTTCCTTCTTTCCTTCTTTCCTTCCTTTCTTTCTCTTTCTTTCTTTCTTCTCTCTTTCTCTTCCTCTTTCTCTCTTTCTCTCTCTCTCTCTTTCTTTCTTTCATTCTTTTCATTCTCATATCTTTCTTTTCTTTTAATTTATCAAGAAAAGAGGTTTGTTTGGCTCATGATTTCGGTGGCTGGAAAGTTCAAGATTGGGCAGTTGAATCTGATGATGGCCTTGGGCTGCCTCAACTTGTGGCAGAAAGTGAAAGAGAGAAGTGTGCAAAGAGATCACAAGGCAAGGGAGAAAGCAAGAGAGAGAAACCTAGGAAGCCAGACTCTTTAAACAACTGTAAGCCATTCTTGGTCAATTATGCCATTAAGTATTGAATGATGAGGCCCAAACACCAATAGTGAATAAACATTTATATACATATTCTTAAAATATATTTCTAAATTCCCCCCAAAACAAACAAAATGAACAAGTGAAACCAAAAGGTATTAAAAAAAATACACTTCTAGATAATGAAATAATCTTTGTTTTTTACATGTAGAGAAGTACTAGAGCCATTTTGATCATCACATTGAGAAATGGGTAATTAGCAGTTCTAAAAGTTTCAACTGTTATGCAGGCAGAAAATAGCCTTATAAAAATAAATTCTAATCATTTAGGCAAATTACAATTAGTGGACTTCTGACCATGGTTCTTGATCTTCTGCATCCAAGAATAATGCAGATGTAAAAACATAGCGTAGAACGGAGAACAGAGACTCCTCAGAGGTCTGTGCCGGTGACTCAATCTACTTGTCAGGGTTCTTGTCTCTCTTTCCCTTATCTTCTTAGCTTCAACTTGGAATGAGAAAGTAGGGAGAGAAGAGAGCTAATGAAGAGCAAATGTCACACCCTCAACATGGCTTTAATGTTTACTATTTCAGAAACATTAAAAATTTAGGTTAAAGAAACTTAACCTTTTATTTTTTTTCTTTATATGGAGAAGCAAAATTCCACACAACAATGTTTTGAAAACCAGAGCCTCCTAAGTCAGAGCTTAAAGTTATTTCTTAGTACTCATCTAAGGAGTTTTGGATAGGGTCATATTTTGAACATATGTATGAGACAGCATTCCATAATTGATTTATTAACATATGAGGTCATGTTTATGATTTCTTTCTGAAATATTTAAAAGCAAACTATAACTGCATAATCCTATAAAATCTATTCATCACAAACCTGCTTCAAAAGTTCATAAAAAGCACAAAAAGAGCCAGCATATTGTATTTAGTTACGGTTGAAGTTTGTACTCCAAAGGATAAATGAATACGATTTGTATTTGCTATGGATCAGGCTGTGTTTTATTCACATTGTATTACATCTCAGGAGAGAGTCTGCTAAATAAGTCCAAATGGCACAGATTCAGAAATCCAGAAAAATGCAAACATCACATTTCTTTTTTTTTTCATGGTGGACAAGACAGGAATGATTAAGAAATCCTTTAGAAAATATTACATTTTCAAATGTTTTCGAAAGGCCATGGAATTCCTAAAAGCTAAATCTCTTCTCATCCCATTCATCTTTAACTATCTTGACATTGCATGCGATCTTTAAAAGTATAATGTGTGTACTTTGCTTTGCTAAACCCTTTTAATTTAGGTTTCCTGGATCCTTTATATTCAGATACATTATTTGTCATCATCCCCTGCAGATCTCAGTGGTTACCAGAGAAAACTAAGACCCTATGTTGGCTCAAAGATGGGGTAGGCTGTTCCTCCCCAAAATGTGTGTGCTAATGCTGCGCTTCTTTTATTGAGGGTCCTTGGAAGAGGTAAGATATTGAACCAAAGTTACTCTAAGTTGCAAATGTTATTAGATCTCTTTCCAAGAATAGTTTTTACTAGAGGAAAAGGCGGAGATCTGGCACTTCTAAGACTCTTTAGAAGGAGAAAGAGAAAAATTGTGTGGAAAGGGTCAAGGATCCAGAGAGGAGGGGCTTGGAGTATCAGAAACAAATAGCCTATTTCACAGCTCTCTTGAGAAGACCCAGAAGAGTGAGGGAAGGTGAAGAAAGAGATATTACCTGAGCACACCTGCGTGCTGGGACAGTGCTGTCGCACACATGGTCCTGTTTAATCCAATCATAATCTTGAGAGGCTACCTTTTTTTCTTACATAGATATGGGAACTAAACCATAACTTTTAAGTGGATAAAATCATGACTCCCATACAAATACACACTTTCCAGAGATTTTATTTAACTCCTTTGTTAATGAAAGAACCAGTAAGATGTGATAGATCAAAGGACAATCCTTTGAACAGACATACACAAAAGCAATCATGAAAACGAAATGAATTTGCTAACAGAAGCAAAGCTGGTCAATAGTCACATGGTAATGACCAATTACATCTCCACTAGGATAAAGTTTATTTGTATCTGCATAGACAAGAATCACCGTCATTACTATCACAGAGTTGTAAAATAGCTCAAACACAATGAGAGGTGTAGACTCCTAGAGGGTCAGATAACTCCCTGGAAGATCTACTTAGACCAGGTTTCTCAATCTCATTTTGGGACAATTTCTTGTAGCAAAGGGCTGCCTTGTGCATTGTAGGGTGTGTCACAGCATTCCTGCCCTCTATCCACTAGATTTCAGTAGCAACTCCCAAGTCGTGACAACCAAAAATATCTATAGACATTGCCAAATGTTCCCTGGGGAACAAAATCACCCAGGGTTGAGACAGTGGTTTAAACACTGCCCAGTATTTCACTGAGAGGACGCTGTAAACTCTGCCCATTTCCAAGTATTCTACAATTTTTCCAGACAGAATGAGATTCAAAAAGGTTAAGCACCTTGGCCATGATTCCATAGCTACTAGGTGGTAGAATGGATGTCCAAGCTATTTCTGACTTGAGAGCATATTTCTTTTCATTCCACCACTCTGTAAATAGGAATTGGTAATATTTAGCTCCTTATATGAAATACTCTCTTAGTAATTATAATCCAAATAATCCCAGCCCTTCTTGCACTTGCCCTAAGAACCATTTCTGCTTGGTGTCACCATTAAGAGAAACACAAACCTGACCATAGAGGTCTAGAAAAATAATGTTTTCACTGAAGTCTCTTGAAGAAGAGAGGAAGTTAGAATTTCATCCCGCAGGAAAATAGCAAAACTTCCTGAAACTCTGTGTAGGCACCTCCCTCTGGAAAGCAGCCCCACTTATCTTTGTAGCTGCTTCCTTAATATCTCTTCTGTCTCTCCAGAACTCCAGCTTGCTTCTCTCACATCCTCTAGTCCCATGCTCCACAGGGAAGCACTGCACCCTTGCATATATCAATTCAGTCTCTTCACATTTATTTTTTAATTCACCTCTGCATTCCTTATTCTGAAGGGAGAAAACAGGGTAAAGCTGTAAATGTTTACATTTTGTTATTTTTTACTCCAATGCAAAAGTGAAAAATTCTTCTTTTTAAAGGATAAGCTAGATAATAGCACATTTGAGGGTCTATTAATTGAAAGAATCTAGAAGCAGTGACACTCCAGGAACAATGAGCACTCCTAGCACTCAGATCTTGGTTTCTATATACCAAGATCTCCACTAAAACACCCAGAGCTCTTTAGAGACTTGTACTGGGGTAGGGAAGGAACAGAGTGAGCCCGGAAGTGCTCAAAAATTAATGAGAACATGTCAAAAAAATACAGGGGCCAACTAAAGAAGTTTTCATCACCAAATTTAGGACAAATTGAGAAGCAGAAAGAATAATGACAGTTATGAGTCACAACACATAGAATCCATGAGTCCATAGTGATACTCAAAAAGAAAAACAAAAACCTCGGGGTGCTGGATGGAGAGGGAGAAGGGAAAGATTTTCTTCACCAAAGAATGTCAAATAATAATATAGAAGGAATGATAGAATGATAAGATACTATCTACAGCTTGTCTGCATGATTTTAATTTAGATAATTCCTACAATAGTTACACACACACACATACACACACACAAAAATCTCTCTGCCTATTTATCTAACTGCATATATTTGGATTTCATATAAGAATTTTTAGGTTCCCTGGCTAAAATAAGTTTGAAAACTACCATGATACAATTTATTTTTATATATCTTATTTATATGTCTGCCTAGATTTCGTTGTCTAGGTTTAAAAAATTTAATTTAGCTATACTTTTATTGTTGCCAAGTTTAGAATTATTTATTATGCTGAAACGAATATCCTTGCCCATAATTCTCTGTGTAAATTTGTACTATTTTCTCCAGATAAATACTAAGAAGTGGAATGGATAACTCAAAGGACAGAAACAGTTTTTGAACTTTTGGTACAGATTTTCCAGGAAAAAACCCCTCCAGCTGTTGGCTTGCATGACTTTGTGATTTATTAATAGAAGCAGTCATGCTAATTTCTATTTTCTGGGCATCTGTACTATGCCCTGCAGTTTATAGGCAGCTCTCATATTGTCCTCCCAGCAACCCTGCAAGGTGGATAGTATTTTTCCATACAAACAAGGGACCCGAAGCTCCAAAATTCATGTGCCCAGAGTGAGAAAGCAAGGTACAATATGCTCTGGATTTGAGCTCATTTTATAGCTCTCTAGAGCCTTTTCTACTTGGCCAAGCTACCACCCTCAATGTACTTAAAACAGGGTCTCATTGCCTTTCACTTTGTGACTCTCCATGCTTAATTTTTATAAACTACAACCTGCTCTTCAATGCCTAGTTTGGATTCTATTACTCAGAAGGCTGGCTAAGCCCACCACTGCGTCTCTGCCTCCACATCTCACAATGGGGCGTGTGAACAAGACCACACACACACACACACACCTGATACCTTCAATTCTCATCAAAATCATATGATTCTTTCTCCCCATTCCACGTTTGTTATCTCCCTTTAGGACCTTGGCTTCCAAACGCATCAGTGTATTTATTTATAGTCTCAATCCTATAATACAACCCTTTAGAATCACTATACCAATACCACTTCCAAACAACACACCTACAGAGTCAAGTTGAATTCCTTGCAATTCTTTTGTGTCCTTAGCCTGTATCCCACTGAAGGTGTAGACTCAGCATTGGTGTGAGAATTCTAAAGCAGAGTGGCACTGCTGACCAGTCCGGAGTGTCACCGTTCAGAAGTCTCAGTCCCCATCAGCAAGAGCAAGGAAGTGTGAATCTGAGCTGGCTGAATTGCCCACAGACATGCATGGGGCACTTCTGAAATGATGGGAGGAGAATCGACGTGCAGAGTCAAGCAGTAGAAATCCTTCCCTCTAGCAAGGGGCTAAAAAGTTGGTGACATAAAATCGGAGAAGGAGGAGAAACTGGGCTGATCAGGAATGACTTTAGAGGAGGGAGAATTTCCCTCGCCAAGCTCTGAGGGCCAAAAGGGAGGTGCTTCCCTGGCAGGAGGCCTGGGTCCTCCAAAGGGCCCAAATGGTAAAGATCAGAGTCAGGCAGGCTGTGCAGAGTGTCACAGGGTGATGTTGAAGCAGCCACGTTGTGCCACTGTCTCAATAGCTCAGGTTAGCCTGAGTTCTACACTCTGGATCTCAGGTTTGGATTTAACCCAGTATTTAAAGCAATCTGTGTTCTCCAAACTTGGGGGTGGGAAGAGAGAAAACTCAGCCATGTGAGGGAGTTTTATGGATAAGCCCCATGAGCATTCAAAAATGCGTCGTATAGAGCAAAATACAACTTACAAGGATTTAGAGAGATTTCTGACATAGACCATGAAATCTGGCTCATGGAAACATCCATGAGTCAGGGGTATTGCTCTCAAAAAGAAAGAACTAATTCCACTAAGTGAATTATTGCTGAATATGAGACTAAAGGAAAGTTAGTATTTAATTTTACTTAATATAATTGCTGCCACTTCACCCATCTCCTGCCCTCTTTGCGGTTGGCTCCTCTAATGCCAGGAAGCACAGATAACTCAGAGGATGTAAGCTGGCCTGTGGCCCAACCAGGCTTGAGAAGAGGCCCCAGTCCTATATTCACAACCTAAAAGAAGCCAAAGGAAATAGATTTGGGTTGCAAATGCAGAACCCGCCGATGTGGAGGGCCAAATATATTTATTGAAAAGAATTGAGTACAAGTGGACGTGCACAGTTCAAACCTGTGTTCTTCAAGGGTCAACCATACTTTTCACATTAAAATGATGTCAATTGATGCCAGGAGTTCTTGTAGTTGGGTTTAGTTTAATACGTACGAATATGTTGATAGCCACATGAGATATTGCGATAGTCTCTTACTGTGTCTTTCCCCCCAGATACTCATTCCAAACAGTCATTCCTTGGTATCTGTGGGGGACTGGTTTCAGGAGCACCCTGCAGATACCAAAATCCATCTGTGCTCAAGTCCCTGATATAATATGGTGTAGTACTTGCATATAACCTGTGCAAATGCTTTAAGTCTACTGTAAAGCATCTCTAGATTACTTATAATACCTAATACAATGTCAATGCTATGTAAATAGTTGTTGTACTGTATTGATTAGGGAATAATGAAAAGAAGAAAATAGTCTATACGTGTTCAGTAGAGATGCAACCATCCATTTTATTTTCCAAATATTTTAGATCCATGGTTTATTGAATCCATGGATGCAGAGGGCCAACTATATAAATAACATGGTCCTCTACTGGGATAAAAATGTAGGTTGAGCTTCTTAATAAACAAAACAAAAATCAATTCTCACTATCTAATCTCAAATTGGCAGCCATGAGACACAGCGCTCTTTTCAATCAACTCTCCCCAGACAGCTCCGTTTTGAATGGACTATTCTGTATTGCTCATCAAATGCATGGCTGGGACTACAGATGTTGGGGATGCTAAGAGATGTTCCTCTAAGTCCTTTATGCTCTATTCTGTTGGCGAGTCGGAGCACGAGGCTATCAGCACAGAACAGTGGTTGAAAGCACAGTATTTGGACGTGGGTCTGAGTCCTAAACCCAGTTTTATTACTTACTCAATGTGTGACTATGGGGAAGTTAATTCACTTTTTGTGCCTGACTCTTTGTAAGAGGCGGATAATTAGAGTACCTACCTCTCAGGTTTGGGGGTGGTGGCGTGTGCAGGTCCTCAGCACAGGGCCGAGCATGGCGGAAGTGCCAAACACATGGGAGTCGTGCTGATGAGTAGACTAAAGGTGGATATGAGGAGCTCTCTAAGGAAAGCTACTGTGGGAAGCTGAGTTCCAAGCTGTGATCAAAAAGGGAATTCATAAGCTGGGATGGATACAGAAACAAGGATGGTAAAATATTTTCTCAAAGTGTCCCCTGTTCACCAAGCTTAAACACCCTTCCCTTCCTAGGCCTGAAGCTTCAGGTCAGTGGACCAGCCCGGGAGCGCAGCTCGCGGATGCTGCACGGGTTTCCTCTTTCTTGGGAAAGAGGATCAGGCCTGCTCGCACCATAATTTTTCCCTGATCATGTTCACAGACAAGGTTGTTGTCACAGATCCTCAAGTCCGATGCCACTTTTTAAAGGGAGATCGTTTAAAGAATTGTTTTGATTTTTTCCGTTTTATGTTCATAATTAAACCTTTCCCCCTCAGTTTTTGTGCCATTGATCCCTGCATCCTGTCCAACCAGCTGTCTATGTGCTTTGTTTTTTACTGTATATAATATGTTGCTTCATATTCTTTCTTTTTATCTTTGGAAATAGGCAGAGTGTTATTACTTTAAAAACTCCAATCAATGTTATTTGTAAAAACGTATTTCAAGAGCTTTTAAAAAAAACTAGAGCATTGGACAAAGGAAAAAATAATAATTTTATTAATTTTTAAACCTACAGATTTACCTGAGAGTAGGAAAAAGTAGAAGAGAGAGCAGTCAGTTTAAAAATAATAACAACAGCATCAGCGTTACCGTGTGGTTTTTCTTTGCAAATCCAAGAGGAAGAGCTGGACTCCAAGAAACAAGAGCTATTTGCCTTGATACAGAAATAAGTCATAGATTATTTTCTTCTTTCAGTGAAATACTATTCAAACCGAATATTTATATTCTTCCCTTCGCTAAAATGCTATTGAAAATGAATATGAATCTTGTGGGAATTTAAGCGTTGCGTATTGTCTAGCTGACAGAGTCATTTATAAAAGTTGGGATATTTTATACCCCATCAGGGCTTAATTAGGGTTTATAAAGATCACTGGCAGTTGAAATAGAAATATTGTATTCTTCCTTCCCCCAATGACTTTCCCTTCTTCTTTTATGAGGGCCTTTAAAACTCATTTAAGTCTTGCTGAAGTTAATCATGAAGATAGATACCAACCGTTCTACAGGGGAATCTAATCCTCTGCACTTTCCTCCTTTTCCCCCCAAATTTCTTGGAAAACCACAAGCAGAGTTAGTTCCAATGCTGACCCTTCTCCTAATCGAGTTTTGAAAGGAAATTTCCTCAAACAAGAAGGCGACTGAAAAGACATGCAAAGCTCAAGACATCTGCACTCAGAATTTCAGCTGACTTAGGCCAAAGGATGGAAAATGAATGGTTTGGTGAATTCAACGGCAGAAAATTGCTGACAAATAGTATCTTTGCACAGGAGATATTAACACTCTGGCTGTGAGGGTGCAAAATTGAACAGATGGCGCCTCTAAATGCAAGGCTCATATAATCTATTTCCACTTGTTTTTGTTGTAAACTTTTATTTTAAATTTGGTGCTAAGAACAAAAAAAAGTGTGTTAATGACACCATCCAGGGACAAACTTGCGGCAGCTTCTCTTTAAGAGCTCAATTAATACGCCTTGAATTCAGCCTGTGGTTCTCATCCTCTTCCTGTTCTTAAGCCTTCCTGAGAACCAATGAAGGTGAAACTTCAAGGGAACTAGAATATGTGGTCAGATAATAACTATACCAAGTTTGTCCTAAAGTGGGACTTCTGTGGCACTTTGCATCACAAAGGACACCCAGAATCGTTCTCCCTCTGCCTGCCTTGCCTCTTGTGGACATCCTCAGTGAGCCTTTTACTGAGCTGCAACTATGAGTACAAGGTGAGATAAAAATCTTACTATGTGGCTGTTTATTTGTTAAGGACAGACAATAGGTTGACCAAGACATAATGCAATTGCCAAAGCAAACAGTCAAAGCATGTCCATTTTAAGTTTAGCTGTTAAGTCTAGAGCAGGACAAGAATATTTTAGAACATTTAGAACCTACGAATTCCATCTCTCTGCTTATGCAACAGGATGAGTTGTTTTTGTCGTGTTGCTCCCAGAACAGGTATTCGGGGAGCTGGGTTTTGATCTTAACATGTGTACACGTCAAATCTTCTCAACCGACTCCAAGAGCCCCCAGAGGAGAGGCTCCGTCTTACATTTCCTTGCATCCCCGTGCACCGACCATGAAGACCGTGTTAAGCGTTCACTAAATGCATGTCAACGGAGCTCTCTAGCCAAGTTTAAAACGAGAATGGAAAGATCACAAGCAGATCATTTACGAAGATAAAAACTGAGAGACCAAATGTTCAGGAAAGTCAGTGCTGATCAAAATCACTTTATAAAACAATGAACCAGCCTCATGGTCCGCAAGCTCTGGGTCTCTTCCTAGGGGTACACTTGGGTGTTAGCTGCAAGTAACGTCACCATTTCTACGGGAGAACTGGGTAGCCCCGTGGGAGTTCGGATGCCCACATCACCCTCATTACTCTGCCCTGTGCTGGCCACAGAAAATCACTGTGTCTGTGGGATCCTCAGGTGCAAGACACAGAGACTGACACTGGATCATTTAGGCTGCAGAGAGTATGGGCCAAATCAAAGTATCTCTGAAAGGCCTAGAAAATGTGGCTGGAGGCCGGACAGCCAAGAACAAGGCTCAGGTGCTGCTGCAGCAGTGGTCTGGTAGATACCACTGTCACCGGCGCAGGGCACAGAGGCTACAGTTTGCACCATGATGCCACCACCACCAGCGCTGGACACTAGATGCTGCCCCGGGACCACCCCACCTTGGGAGATCAGATGCAGTTGTTGCTGGTGCTGCCTCTGGGAAAAACCAGCGTCTTTGCTGTACCAGCTCCTGATTGGGGACTGAGGGCTCTCCTTCCCATGACTGGTGGAGATGAAAGTGCGAGGGAAGCTGGCAAGCAAGTGCCTGGCATTTTCGGCTTCTGTAGGAGGAAGAAGACTGTGTCATACGGGGTGTGCCTGTTTAAGGGGGTGGTCACTTCTGGGATAGGAAGGAGTTCAAATGCTGGCCAGACAAAAACAGTGACAAATGTCCACTGCATTCACCATTTCATTAATCTGGGGTTCTGTCCAGGACTGGAGCTCCCTGTGCTCCCCAACAATCCATCCTTCTAAGCCACCATTGCTCTTGCACTGCATGGCTGCTCTGTAACATCTCACCCGTTCACGCCCTCATTAGCCTGTAAGCTCCCTCGGGGTGGCAACCCTGCCTCTTCTCTGCTACATTCTCAAAGCCCAGGCCCCATTGGCACAGTGCCAATACATACTTGATTGATGAGTAAAAGTTTATCTGCTTGAAAGCTGTTGTCTAGGCAAGTTGCAAAGGAGAGTTGGGGCGGCGAGAATAACTCCAGTCTTTTCCACTTTTCAACCACAGGCTTCAGGGCACCTGTGGGCCCCCGGAAACCCCACATGAGTGTTTGTGTGCATGTGCTTATGTGCATTTCTCTGCGGAGAAAACCCATTGTTCACACCATTTTCTCAGAGGTAGCAACATCCCCAGAAAGAACCCCTCATGTAGATGGCATCTATTTATGTTTGATGCGTACTTAAGGGAAGAAACGCTTGCTGTGAATATATAAAAAAATATATCAAAATCCCACAGTAGAGTGTTGCTGTGGAACAGAGCAGCATATTCCTTTCTGTCTTTATATATTTTTGCATTTTATACACCCCCAATTTTTTTCTTTATTGTTTTTGAATACGATTACTCAAGCTTGTACAGTTGGAGTGAAATGCTAATAAGAATGTAATTTGGTTCAACCTTTCTGGAAAGCAGTTTAGCAATGTGATTCATGAGCTTGAAATTCATGTTCATACCCTTTGGCATAGTATTTGAAATCCATTCTAAGGAAATAATCCAAAATGTAAATAAAAAATTGACACAAAAAGATGTTCATCACAGTGTTATTTATAATAGCAAACAATCTCCAATGTAAATGGCCAATAATAGACCAATGGTTAAATACACTGCACACAATGTACAATTATACAACTGTTAAATGTGATTTTATCAAGGTGTGGGGAAATGCTGGTAAAATAATATTAAGTAGAAAGCAAGGTACAAAATTATAAATACGGTATTACTTCAATCATATTTTAAAAATCAGGAAAAAATTAAAGGGTAATATATATTACAGTTACTAAACTGTATGATTCCTTTTTTCTACCTTATACTTTTCTTTACCTTTAGTCATTCTAAATTTAATACATATTAATTTAGAATTAGAAGAGGTGACATGAACATTGTCCAAGGCAACACATAACGTGGGGCATGGACAAGGTTTAAATCAGGCCCACCAGAAATGAAGCTACGTTTGTTCTGCCACATCAGGGTCACAAACTCAGAAGCTACAGGAACTGTCAAGTGTGGTCAACGAGCCAAGAGGATGGACTGTCCATACTAGGAAGTGGTGGGGACTCTGGTGCCCTGGAGGCCACGTGCCCACCTGAATGAGGCAGCCACTCCTCTTTCAGTCCCTCTCTTCCATGGGAGAAGACAGACTCAGTGTCGCTAGATCTTTGAGTATTTCAAGAGAAGCCAAAAGTCTAGCTTTTGAATATTAAATCTCTCCATGTTTAAACGTTGATAACTAACTCACAATATTTAACAGCATCATGCAGTCCCCATGAAGCTGATTTGAGATTTCTGATCTATACCATACTCCCCTCCACGTAGCCGGGTTTCTGTCACCTGAAAGAATCAAGCACCTATCCTAATCCTGTTCCTCAGACCTCGGCAGTAGCCTCCAACATCTGAATTTCTGGAAAGATGTGACGAGCTTTGATCAAATTGCTTATATTTGACACACCATAAACATGAAAGTGGACTTAAAGCAACTTTTCATAATAACATTTCCCTGTGTTCTTTGGGGCACACTGATTAAATTAGATATTTAAATTTAATCAGAATTAAAAAGCGATGACACAACCCAGGCAATAATTTGGTCACTATTATAGAAAACAGGTATTTTTCTGTCTGAGTATAAAGTTGGGGTGCCAGTATCTTTTCCCAGAATGACACCTTACAGGTTATATCATATAACACATGAACAAAGATAGAATAAGATAAGAGTTCCATATATCTAAAAAGACAGCTGCATGGTAAAATTCTAGGGGAAAAAGTAAGCATTCTTGCAAAAATGTTTCTAAGGCTGCAATTCAAATGCCTAACCCTAAAATGTCCTTCTTCTGGGAAAATCTCACCATCTACTTATGCACCTGCTTTCCCAATTTTCATTGTGAGTTTTAATCAAGGAGTCACAATTGACTCCTTTCCCCCAACGTGTAACAACTAGGACCTAATGGAGTAGGGAGCTTTTTCTATAACGCAGGGTAATATCTTTGTCTCCTACATAGTAAATTTCAATTCACTGGCAGAACATTTTGCAAATATTTTGCACACTGTGATGTTTAGGTGTTTTCCAAGATTAATTGTTTGCTAATATTCCAAATTACCCTCTGTAGGTACAGGCAGTTGCTTTTCTTTTTTTGGCATAGTGCTTTTATTTTGACAAGAATGTGACAAAGGATTAATTGGATCCATTTATTCCTCAAATGTTGGACTCTCAGGGAATTCGCTAGTTCCACTTCTAATCAAGAGCTAAACTGGCAAGTCGGTAGTTAGCAAAGTTGGCTGCACTTCTGCAAATATCAAATGTCTGCGAACAAGACGAACAGCGCTGTCTCTCCTTTCTGGTCAGATGGTTTCATTTAAGATCCAAAGGGTCAAGGGTCACAGCATGACCTCATCAAATTAGACCCAACTGAGAGAGGTGTTTAGCACAACAGAAAGGAAATAATCTGAAGGACATTAAATGCAAATGAAATGGCCATCTGCAAACTTCAAAAAACACCTGATCTAAAAAAATAAATCTCCCACTTAAAGCTGAAACCTTGCCTCCTTCTCCCCTCCGGAGTGGACACAAGTTTGTTCTTGTAGCTGCCTGACAATCACTCAACCTGCCAAAGTCCATTTGCATTTAATATTCCCCTCGACTTTTTCAAGTTGAAAAATTGGACAATGATCTCCGAGGAAGAAGAAGAGGAAAGTTTAGGCATGAATGTTACCCCTTTGTCTCTTGTGCCGGGATGGCCAAATTGGTCACAGGAAACTTTGATTTCTAAAACCAGAAGCAAGTAACTTTGGGGCAAGTTTATGCGACCATCCGTGGGCAATTCTGTGGAGTGGGGCTATGAGATGAGGGTCCCAAGGATGATGGGAATTATAGTTTATTTTTTATTTTTTCAGAATATAAGTCTTTACATGCCAGGAACTGTGCCAGGTCCTGCGGATACACTGCTAAGCCAGCCAGACGTGGTCCCTGTCCTCGGGACACCGGTATATGAGTGGCTACCATAAAGCAGAAAAAATGCTCCAGAAAGTGTGGTTTGCTCAGACGTACCCAAGCATCACCTGAGTGGCCTTGTCCTTGTCCTGCCCAGATGAAACCCAGACAGCGAGGAGAACAAGGTAGGTGGTGGCTCTTCTCCAGGGCACTGGAGTTAGGCCCTTGGGTGATGCTGTTGCTGGCTCTGCCAGCCCTCTTACCAGGCGTGACCTGCGCAGGACACGTTACCTGTCTGGCCCTTGTTTCCTCATCTGGCTAAAAAGAAAGTCTGATAGGTAGAAGTGGAGCTACTCTGTTGGTATAAGAACTTTCTAAAAACAGACTTCTGGCAAAATTCATTGAGCTGCTTTGTGAGAAGGTGAGCTTCTCCCTCGCTGGCTCTGTTCCAGAAAGGGATAGAAAACCACACGTGAGAGATGTTGGTGGGGAAATTGCAGGGAGAAGGTGACTTCTAGAGCCAGTTCCAGCTCTAGCAAAGAAGAAGAAGAAGAAGAAGAAGAAGAAGAAGAAGAAGAGGAGGAGGAGGAGGAGGAGGAGGAGGAGGAGGAGGAGGAGGAGGAAGGAGAAGAGAGGTTTTCTTGCAGTTGTAAAACTCTATAATTCTATTCATTTGAGTGAAAAATCACTGTGAAAATTTCACTCACATTACATTATCAAAAAACTCTCATTTGCCCAAAAATATCACTTGGCTGATGTTTCTTGAAGTCATTCAAGGCTATGACCTTAAGTAACTTAAAGTAAGCATTCCCTTTGGCAAAATTTAGATTTCCTTAAAAGACCATGTCTAATAACTTCTTCAAATATCCTCTAATGCATCTTATAGAACCTATGCGATACACAAACATTTGTAATCTTTATCGAGGTCTGTGAGCTTTCTCCTGATGCTGTGTAGGGTTTATCTTTGTGGCACTGTTGCTCGTGGCTTACGAATAACAGTTTGTGTCATGCACAGTCGTGGAAACTGGGAGATTTTGCAGGCTCTGCCACCTACCAGTGGTTGTATCTTGGGCAAGTTCTTTAAGTTTTTTGAGATTTAGTTTAATTATTTATAAATGGGGATTGTAAAAAAATGGCCTGCAAGGATTTTATAAACTGTAAAGAACTATGGAAATAAGAGGAGCTGTCACTGTTCCTCATCAATGTTGGGCACCAGAGTTCCCATGCATTATGGTGCAGAAATGTTGGTCACATGAAGAGAGATCTTCTCACATCAAGACCCTTAGGTGTCTTTTTGTTGCAAAGGTGACCTGGGAAATGAACTATGAGCAAATATCGCTTCAGAGATAATATAATAATAAGTTTGTGGTTTTGTACCCATTTTCCAAGACTATATATGAGGCAAATAATGATCATAGCTCATGAGAAAAAGTGAAATGAGAGAAAAAGTGAAATGAAAGAAAAAGTAAGTATATTATCCCGAGTAGTATTTGAGTAGTATTTTGTTTGTCCACTGACCAGGGTCCACATCCATCATATCCAATAACTCATCACTCCGAACTTGCTAATTTATCCTGTGAAAGCCTCTGAGAGTCAGAAAGAGAGAAGCCGATAACATCAGAGGCTCTGAGAGATTGTGTGTGGGAGGTATGTTCATTCGATGATGCACCATCATAGAGTTTTGAGGACATGGGATCTTGGACTTAGCTCAGCTGCTTTCTCTAAGACCCACAGAGACACAAGCGACCATGCATGCTTTAGGGGTGTGTGAAACAGTGGAGCAGAAGGGAGGGCAGAGGAGAGGAGCAAAGGGAAGTGGAAGGAAGTGTGGACCAAGTGCAAAGAGGACCTGACTGCTCCCATCTCTGCCATCGTCTGTTGGCAGATAGATATCAGGAAGTCTTGGGAGCTCAGTTAACTCATCAAAACAAGAAATCACTGAACCAGGTGCCCTCCAATACTAGACAATGATGTAGCAGAAATTTTGTAAGATTTGGCAGTGTAAGGTCTGGGTTTGGGCAACCAGCCCTATCACTCATGGGTTATGTGATATACAAGTCCCTTGCACCTCTCCTAGCCTTGCTTTTCTCATCTGTAAAATATACCCATGTCGCAGGGTTATAGAGAGGATTAAATGAGAGAATCGAGATGGAAATACTTAGTTAAGTGCTACACCAATGTCAATTTGTTTATGGCCCCCAAAGTGAAGGGAAAAGAATATGGGAGGAGAAAATACACACTGAAGAATATAAATGGTTTCTCTCTAGCTAAGATGGATCTGAAATATTAATGGCTAACACTGGCTTCCCTGGAACTAATGCACTATAATCAAGCACTTTTCATCACTAAGCATTTTTTAATGCATCAATAGATAGGAGAAGCCAGACAAAAACATTTAGATCCTGGCCGAAAAGTAAGAGAACTAGACATCCAGGATGGTGTTTTAGCCTGTGTGGTTGGGATATGGAAATTCATCATGTGTTGCCGGGATTGAGAAACTTCTTGGACCCGGTGGTGATACAGGATAACTTCATCAGCCTGGTGCTTGCTAGGAAAGGAGAAGGAAAATTGGGGCATGAGACCTAACTGTCATCTTTGGGGATGACGACACCTCATCGATCTTGTGTCATTTCAGAAAATGGCCAATCACCTTCCTGCCTTGGAATTGGGTCAGGAAGCAGTGATCCAAGGAGGCATTTGTTATCAGTGAGGAAGCAGTCAGTGCAGGTAGCGGGGGATTTATGAATTTGAGCCCAGGAACGCTGGGTGTGGGGCGCACATCTGGCCACAAGATGCTCTTTGGCTGCCTTTTGGATGGAGAGGCTTGGTCACAGGAGGTCACTGCAGGTTCAGTGGGATTGCATATGGTAGGGGCTATGGTGAAAGTAAACAAGCCGCCCTCTGGACTTCAGGCTCCCCCAGAACAAGGATGAGGAAAGAGGTTCACTCGTGTGTATTTGCAGAATCATGGAACTATTAATATTTCTTAGTGCTTAGAAACACAAAGCTGACAGCTCTTTCTCATCAGTCAGTATTGAAAGTTTTGTGTGAGGACAATGACAATTAAAAAGCTACCCAAATCAGAAGAAAACTGCTCTAAAATAATTACAAGCGGGGTTAAAGAAAAGTACATCCCTATCAGTTCTACAAAGTAAATCAACAATCAAGTCCACACAATTACTATACAATAACTATTGCTGGTTTTTTTTAAGTTATATTGGTAAAAGATTTGAATGAATTTTAAAAACTTTCTCTGATTTGGTTTTGTTCTTTATTTTTTAAAATTGATATTATAAACTAGTAGTAGAGAGAATAAATAAGAACAGGAATTAAACTGGTCACTTTGTAGTGCTTTTAATAGAGTGAAAGACCCCTCAAAAAGGGTTTGTGACTCAACTTGGGATTAGAGTCCTAAGGAAATAATTTATTTAATAAAATTTGGTAGCAGTCACCAGTATTTGATAATGTCATATCAAAGAAGAAAAATGTGTTCAGCAACAAGGCTGACTTTTTCCCATGTGCCCTAGGTTTGGAAACTATGGCTACAGAGCCATCTTGTTTTGCATCCATGCGTTTCACAGGTTGAGGACCAGTTTTTATATTCATTTCCTAGTGTGAAAAGTCCACACCATGAGGGCTGTTTGAATTCAGCCTCCACATCTACATGTGACTTTATTTGGATTTCTCATGGGGGACTCTGTCCAACTGCATCCATGGCCCTAGACAAAGTGACACTTCCTTGCTGCTTTTCTTCTAAGATTCAGATCTTTCCCTTCTAAAATCCCTTCTAAATGTCTCAATTTATAGCTCCTGACCCTGCTCAGGCCTTAAAACCCAAGGCTCCAGCTGTTTGGGCCTCTGGGCCCATGACCCTATAGTAGCCTCTCAACAGCTGGCAAGCTTCTGTACTCGATTTGCATTTGCACTCAATTTCTGGCATGCAAAGATTTTCCTTTCTTTCTTTCTTTCAAGCTCAGTTATATGGTTTTTTGTTGTTGTTGTTTGTTTGTTTGTTAGGCTGTTTTAATTTGTTTGCTTTTAATCCTGAATTTCTAAGGGATTGTAACAGGAGAGTTTCACATTGGCTCAGATCACTAAGTTGTCAGAACTGGAACCCCAGAATAAGGTTGATAAAATTAATGTCTCCAAAAGATTCATCAGATGGGTTTCTTATGGAATTGACTTTTATGATGTCACCCAATGCCTTGTCTCTTTCTGTCATGTGGATAACAATGTATTCTTGAAATTGGCCAGGCCTGGCAGTGTTGGAGAAAGAATACTGAAGAGGAGAAAGAGTTGAAGTCTTACTCCTATCAGTTCCTGGCCATGTGATCTGGGATAAGCCATTGAACTTCATTTATTCAATGAAGACAATAATTCCAGCTCCTTACAAATGAGGTGAGGGCATCATAAAATTTGAGGAACAATTTTTATTTCTCACTTGGTTTTCACTAGTAGCAGAACCAGGGTTCCTGGCTAAGAAGCATGATGAGCCCAGAAGATCAGATCTATCTACTAGTTTTTGAGAACTGTGAAGATCATTTTTGTTGATCATTATCAGCACCATTTTTGTTTGACCATCCTTTGACATTGAGAAATTTTAAATTTTAAAAATCCCAATACATTGAGTATATAAATCATTAAAAAAGTACAAATTGACAACTCTGTCTTATCATACTACATTATTCCCCAAGCTGTAGGGCCAAGTTCTCAGGAGAAGCCATTCCTCATGTCCATAAAACTATTCTCTTCCTTGACAGCAGAAAGAGAAAAGGAGATCAGAGTTATTCTGTGAGATAGAAGGAGCTTTTATTTTTTAAATTTTTATTATTTTTTATATAGCCCTTTTTAAAGCATGAGAGATAGGGGGGTTTTTATTAAGGTAGAAGAAAAAGTAATGTTTTCTGGTGTTTCTTGTGTAGCAGTATCTAGTGTGGTTTTCTCCACTCAGTGTGGATTTCCATGGCACTCTTCTCTTGTACCATGTATGATGTCATCAAATGGAAGCTCGGCCCTAGTTCTATTTAGACAGATATGCACATCCTCCATATGTAATTTCAGCCCTGTGAATTTTCCCATCATATATTCCCCCTTGATTTTCATTTATTGAACTAGATACATGTTTTTACTGAGCATTGCTCTGCTCCCCATCTTGGAGGTGAAACCACTTAGTGTCAGAGTGTGAAAAGTATGTTGATGATAAAGACAAAAGTGTAATTCATCCAAGGTCCGGGACCTGGAGTCAGAGCTTGGAATGCCAGAGAGGGTTGCTCTCATCCACTTCTGCACATATTGAAGAGGAAGTGAGAAACAATTTCATACCATCACTATGTTTTCTTTTCTTAGGTGACATGTAAGAGAAAATGCCTTGATTACTGAAGATTTTGGTCTCAGTGTAGAAAGTCTTCAGATATTTTCTTAGGAACTTTTCCATCCGGAAGAAGAGATGTACATGAGAAGGGTTCTCTTATTAAGACAGACCTACCAGCTGTTCCATTCCAGGCAGAGTAGTAGACCCTGAAGAAAGAAAGAGTTCAAGTTGCTGCAAATGTGTCATATAAATTCACGTTCTTAGAAAAACATTTTTAGGAGCAGCAAACAAATAGGTGAAGTTTCAGTATTCTCTAGGATTCCTGAATCAGATATAACTACCCCAATATTGATCTCCCCAAATTAAAGGCTGGTGGCCTTTCTCAATTCACATCATAGAATTTGTTTATTCATTTTTCACCCATGAAAAAAGACTTCATTCTTCCAAAGAGAAACCAGTCAAACGAAGTTTTGAAAATCTACTTCATATTAACTATTAAGCCTGAAACAGAAATTGATATTTCCAAGAAGAGTAATACTAACACTCTATTGGGCAGAATAAAAACTTACGTGAAACTTATACCCAGAAGAGTTGGCTGGCCCTTGCTAGGGGCAACATATAAATTTGTGAAGTAACTGACATTTCGAAAAATAAAATTATTTTGTTTCATCGTTGAACTTTTCTAAGTGATATGAATTCTTTATAGTAAACATGTATTACTTATGTAAAAAGTAATAATTTTCCTTAATAAGTGAGGAGCAAATATCCCAATAGCTATTAATAATTCTAGGCACTGGAAACACAGATGATTATCATTTTCTTCTTTTCTTCTGTATATTATCCTATATTTCCTAAATTTCCCAAAGTTAAACAAGTAATAAGAAAAATACTGAAGTGGAAATAATGTAATAAGAACATAATCATTGATGTCTATAATTTTAAGCAGCTTTTTAAAGAGACATTTTATTGAATGCCATCAATTAACTAAACATACAAATATGTAAGCTTTCAAAATCTATCTTGTTAAGTCCTCAGTGATAGATTCTCATCACAAAGATATATGAAATTTTTAAGCTCAGATAATTTATGTGTTTTCATTTGAGCCATCTTCTTTTCATTTGACTAGTGAAAATACCTTCTGTACAATGTTTAGATTTTTTTTTAAACTCAGCATCATTTTTGTTTGACCATCCTTTGAGTTTGAGAAATTTTAAAAGTCCCAATACATTGAGTATATATAAATCATTAAAAAAAATACAAATTGACAACTCTGTCCTATCACACCACATTATTCCCCAAGCTGCAGGGCCGAGTTCTCAGGAGAGGCCATTCCTCATGTCCATAAAACAGTTCTCTTCCTTGACAGCAGAAGGAGAAAAGGAGACCAACTCACAAAGTCACCTTTCCTGCCTTTGTGCCTCTTGGGGAGCGTTTGCTTTACCTCCTTAGATTCAAGCCTTTCTGTTGTGAGCAATAGCATTTAACCAACATGCACAAGCCCCCACTGGGTACAAGGCGCGACTCTGAGTACTGTGGCAGATTGTGAATAAAACGTAGTCAAGTCATCGAGGAGCTTATCATTTACTAATGGAGACAGAGATGTAACTAATTCATCTAACAAAAGCAATAGGAAGTAAGTGCCTTGGTAAGGTTGCAAGGAAAAATAAGGAGCGTGGCTCAATAAGATATGAATTTTAAGTGTGGAAGGAGGAGTTAAAGAGGGGAAGTTATCCGAGCCAGGGTTTGAAGGGCAGCCAGTAGGAGATGTACACTCTGAAATGAAAGACCCTGAGCAGAAGGGACCAAACTGAGGGAGACAGGAGCATTTACAGCAGGTACAAGGAATGAGAAGAAGGCTTTTGCGGTTGGGGTATGGAGGTAGGTCTGGGAGAGTTTTAGTAAAAGATAAAATTTGAAAGAAGCTTTGGGTCAGACTATGAAAAGACATGAATAGCATGTGAAAAGGTTTAAAGTTTCTTTTAGCTGATGGAGGAGGATGGGCATTGAAGGTTTTTAAGTATAAAAATTACCCAAGAACAGGGCATTGCTCTCCATTTATTGAGGTCTGCTTTAGGCCTCCCATCAAGCTTGGCAGTTTTTCATCAAATAGACCCTGCACAAATATGTATAGATATTTTATATCAATAAATATAAAATATGAACTGCTTTTATTATCCTTTCTAAGTGAACATTGCTGAATAAAGTAAAGGTATGTGTCATATTTGTTTTGCCATCTGATCCCATACTGAACTTAATTGTAATAGATTTTTCAGACTGTTCTTTTAGGATGTATACATCTATCATTTATAAATAATGAAAATTGTGTTTATCTATCTATCTATCCATTTGTCTATCTAACATTCTCATTTCTTTATTTTGTTTTATTGCATTAGCTAAAACATCTTGTGGCTATCTTTGCTTTTATCCCTATTTTAATGAAAATGTTTCTTTTATAGCACCATTAAGTATGATGTTGGCTACTGTTTGGGAGGAGTTATTAAGTATAACTATTGATTTTTACCAAATACTTTTTTTGCAAATGTTGAGATGATCACATGATTTTAATCTTTTGATCAATTGATGTGCTCCATTATAAGAATATATTTTTTAATATTAAACCTACTTTTTATTCCTGGAATAAATGACTTGTGATGGTTTTTAACAGCTAGCTGAAATTTAAAGTTTCATTTCCTTTATATCTCATGAGTTATTAGTGTAGGACTTTTTTAATTCCAAGAGTTTATAAGGATTTTAATTTGAGCACTTGTTATTAACATTTGATCTAATTGCATTGTGGCCAGAGAGTGTAGCCTATACTATTTCTACTTTAAGAAATCTATTAATGCTTTCATTTGGGACTAATACAGAGCCAATATTTGTAAATATTTTATGAGTGTTCACCAGAAAATGGTGCATTCTCTTAGGTTAAATTCTATGTATAGCTATTAAGCCAACCATATTAGTTATATTGTTCAAATCTCTGAATTATTATTTTTATCTACTTAATGTAAAGTACTGAGGAAATATATAAAAAACTCTCTCTACTAATATATTTATGTTAAATATTCCCTATATGTTAACAGTTTTTGTGTTATGTATTGTACCTCCATCAAAAAAGGCATCTTCCCATTTCATGTTTTGTCTGTACTGAATTTTATTCTAGTTGCCTCAGAGCTTTGGGACTGGTACATTATTCTGAGTGAAGTTGTTGGACCTTCTGCGTGGGACTTGCACAAGGGTAAGGAACAATGACACAGCTGCCCACATGTGCCTCTCTCCCACTGCCAGGCTTGTTAAATAGTGGTGGTTCTCAAACTTTCACGTGCATCAGAATCCCCTGCAGGGCTTCTTACAACGAAGATTGCTGGACCCACCCCCGGCGGTTTTGATTCAATAGATCTGCTCTAAGGCCTGAGAAATTGCCATTTCAACAAGCCCACCAGGTAATGCTGGTGCTAGTCCGGGAATGTCACTTTGAGGATCCCTGTTATTTAGGAAAAGGCTAAGAACTTCTCAAGGTAGAAAGTCAGGAGTTAGGATGTCTTTGGAGAGATGTTGGGGGTGCAGCTGGCCTTCCCCTTGTGGGGTAGTGCTGCTCCATCACTCAGAGGGCTTGACTCGGGAGCTCTGTAGCCTAAAGTCAAGAGCCTGTGGCTGAGTCCCCTGACATTGAGGAAGAGCTTTTGTAAGGGTGACAGACAACACCTCCAGACTTGGGCAGTGAACAGATGGCTGTGTGTTCCTAAGAACCAGCTGTGGACATGCAAAAGGGAGCTGGGTTTGTGCCTTAGAGGGAGGCCACCGAGAGACCCAAAGGACCCCAGCAAAGAGGGACAACTCCAAACCAGGGAGGTTTTATTTGTGTTGTCTCTTTGCATGAACCATAGTTTCTTTCCTTCCCTTTTTCCTAGTAATTTAGAAGACTTACAGATAGCTTGTTTTAAATGGTCTTAGGAGTAGTTTTAAATTTTAAAAAAAGACTTGACTACCCCTCGATTTCTGGATTTTAACAGTTAAACACTGTGTATGGACTTCCCCACTCTCATCTTTATGCAAGGTGAGGAAGTTGCATATCGTTAACTTCTTTCCTCTTTTCCAACCCTATACTTCTATGTTTTTGACAGAATATTGTGACTTTTAAAAAATCTAATTATTACTAGATGATCATTGTTTACCGTATATTATTTATCACTTTTACATTTTATTTGTAACTATCTTCACAAAGTTATTTACTTTTAATGCAGTTAATTCATACCAACACTGCCTTATTTATGTATTTAAAAAATTCCTCTCTTAGCTGTAGAACATCTTTAAAGTTTTCTGTTTGTTTGGGGAGGATTTTGTTTGCTTTTGGCTTTTGATTTTTCATCTTATCTTAGAAATAAATGATTGGATCAACATTATTTCTTTAAGGCACTTATCATTTACAAATTTTAGATCTACTCAGCAACCCTAGGAAAGAAGCTGGGTTTTATTTATGTCTGAAAACTTGAAATATCTGAAACATGAAACCATGGCTAAGTTCGAAGACAGAATCCCAAATCTTCCCACTTAGAAGTGCCTAAGGACATCTCCTACTTCAGCCCCCAGATGTCAACAAAATTGGTAGACTGAGTGATGAATGTTCATAGCCAGAATCCTGAGGTATGCGTGGTCCCTTTTTTTCTGAATGAACTACTTGAATTTAATTTCTATAAAAAGATTAACAACCCAAGTTTAATTAAATCCTATATTTTAAGTCTGTGAATAATATTATTTAAGAAATACTTAATCATTTTATTTTCTTGTTTTGGATTAGCTGTTTAAAGACAAAAGACTTCAGGCTCCAATTAGCTGTTGCCAAAAATTGATTTAAATAACCTAATTGACTACTCGCTCTAAGCTACATACAGTCTTGGTGCTTAAATAATTTAATTCCTTGCAAAAGTGGGTGTGAGCTTTATACCCTCTTATAAAACAATACTAGATCCATCTATTACCAAATACTCACTGAGCATCTATCCAGTTAAGCTCTGCCTTGGTATACTCACAGCACACACTATCAGCTCTCCCAGGTAACAAGTGCTCAAGAAATATTTGCTTTTGATTAGTGGAGAACACAAACAAAGCCCAAACCGCACCTTGTCCTCAAGGAGTTAATATTTGGGGAAAACAGGCTTGAGGGAGATAGAAAAGGTAATATATGATTAGAAATCAAATGAATGACTCAGGCCATGAGTTCAGAGGAGAGAGGGTAAGATCACTAATGACGCAAACTTTGAGAAAACTTCAAGGAAGAGAAGCAAATTGGTCAGGCTAAGTGTTCCTTGGCTTCAAAGGAAGGAGAAAGCAGGAAGGAATGGGAGGAAAGGCAAGTGAGAAAGTGGACAGAGGAAATGAAGTGGCATTGGGTATTTAGCACATATCATTTTGTGCTGTTAGCTATTTTTCATGCGCCTATGGTTTGCATGTCCAGTGGAGGGGAGGAATTGTGCATAACAATGGTGACGATGACAACAATGACAGTAACACCTACCGAACTCTTACTACAGCCCGGCCTGGGGAAGCGGCTGAGCACTTTACAGCGTTATCTCTTCTAGTCTTTACAGCAACTCCATGAGGAAACATATCCAATAAGGTGCTCAGCAGTTAGGTGAACTGCTCTGCTCACACACCTAGAAAAACACAAAGCAGGGAGCTAAATCCAAGCTGGCAGAGTCCAGGGCTGGTGTCTCACGGGTCCAGTGGTTCTGCTTGGTACTTCCTGAAGTTGGTAATATAGAGTCTTACAGCACGGAGGTGCCTGGTGTATTTCCATCTATTCATTTATTGACTCACTGAAGCGAAGGGTATTTGATAGAGGGTAACAAAAAGGGAAAGGGAAAGTCAGATAAGGAGAGATTCTGAAGGGCTCTGGAAACAAGGTCGAGGGACTAGGAAACAAGGAGTCTTCAGAGATTCTGAGCTGAGTTGGACAAAAGGCCACCTCTCAGGCCCTGGCTTTGCCATTCAGTTGTCCATTCTACAGATCACCCTTTGCCTCCTTACAAAGATAAGAGAACAAGAAAATCTGCTTTAGGCAAATAGTAGTAATGACAGCTCCTTTGGGGCAGTGGCCCTTTCCAGTTTGCAAAGTCCCTCACTGGGGTGCCTGGAGCAGGCTCCATCACCCGCCTCCCACAGTCTTGTGTCCCCCCCCCACCTGCCCCAGCCAATTTCTTGAAAGAGGAAGAAACCCTCCTACTTTTCTATTTCTCTTAGGGAATAATATAATCACCCTCTGAGTTTAGCTAGGGTGTTTTTTTCCCTAAATAGTTCATAAGTTTGTCTCAATCATTTGAGCCACTTATTAATATTTATCTATTCAACAACTATTTCCTGAGGGCCTAGTCTGGGTCAGAACCGTCTTTGATACGAGAGACACAAAATGAAGCGAGAGAGACAAAGCGCTTGCTCTTGCAGAGTTCTCGGTCTAGCTGGGAACACAGGCACTAACTAAGGAATTAAAATCAAGAGTGAAGAGTGTTTGGAGGGGGAAATGCAAGGGCAGGGTGGGTCAAGGAAGTTAGGGGGCAACTGGCTTCCTGCTGGAAGTGCCATTGAAACCAAACTGTGGAGGAGCCGGAGAGTTAGACCGGCTAAGAAGGTGAGTGAGTGAGTGTGTGTGTGTGTGTGTGAGAGAGAGAGAGACAGAGAGAGAGAGAGACAGAGAGAGAACCTGAGCAAGCACAGTCTGTGTATTTGGAGGCAGGGGCGGTAAAAGCACATGAGTATTCAGGCGGGGCCAGGTGGGTGGAAGTCTGTGCAAAGGCCTGGGCATGAGGTGGGGCCCACTGTGTTTAAGGAGCTAAGACAAGTCCAGTGACGTGGCCGTGTAGAGAGCAAAGGCGAGAGTGGTTTGAAAGCAGCTGAGCAGGTCGGTGGGGCCAGCGCCCGCAGGCCTTATCAACCACAGGAAAGGGTTTGGGCCTGATGCTCAGGTAGTGGGAAGGCGCTGGGGGCTTTAAGGCTGGGGTGACATGGTTGGATTTGCATTTTTGAGTGTCTCTAACTATTGAGTGGAGAAAGACGGGAATGAATGGAGGTGTGGACACCAGGGGGGAAGCAGTTGCGGTCATTCATGGGAGAGACACTGGGAGCAGAAGGTACAGGGAAAGTGTCTGGGGCCCAGGCAGGGTTACAGTCAACAGGAAGTGGTGACAGATTACATATGAGAGGGGTTCCTCATGTCTCCCAGGCTTCTGGCTCCTGCAACCGGATCACTCATTGCCTGCTAATCAACCCATCTCCCTCCTGCACGCAGGAGAGAGCTAGCCAGGGGCGTGGAGCAGGAAGATGGGCCATTTGCCTAAGAATTCATACTTGCTGTACTATTAACCACCTAAATAGGTTCCTCTGGTGCTCCCTAAACATTCTTATTCAGGAATTTATTATCCAAGAAATGAGAAGATTCTGTACTTTCCTTCCAAAGAACCCTCCATAAAGGCAGAGATTTACTGAAAGTAAACTTCATACATTCCTGGCATCTTTCCACCCATAGAGATCAAAGTCCACCAGAGTCATTGGCTTGGGTCATAATGACCATTCAGAGTTTAAGTAAAAATTAATGAAGCACACATTTTGATCCAATGTGAGGAAGGACTTTTTGGAGAGGAAATGAGCTGCCCGAGGGGGCGAGCTCTCCTCACTCCTAAGGACTCAAATGTCAGCGTCTCTTAAGGTGCCAGCCCAGAGTCCTCCAGGCAGAGTTCCTCATTCTGCCCTGCCCGCCCAGCATGTGGTTTCCTCCTCCACCACAATGCTCACCTCCTCTCATTAGCTCTTATTACAAAAGACTGTGAATGCCCAGTCGTGTCCCAGCATGTAGAAGGCACTCAAGTATTGAATGCATGAGTGAGTGAGTGAATGAGTGAATGAATGAAGGACGTTAGGTTAGGGACTGAGGGATTAAATGGCTGTGATGTGAAGAAATTTCAAGTCACAGCTAAGGAGTTGGATCATAAGTCTTTTCAGATGCCTTCTGTCAAAGCGCCACCCTTCTTAGCCATGATAGTCTTGGCTCTTGCCCCAAAGCCCTCGCCCCTGTGACCACAGGCCAGTGCCTGGGAAATCTCTTCTGACTCTACCCTCCTTGCCGCCCCACTTGTGAAGCTTTTGCTTCATAATCCATCTTCGCTTCCCGTTTGGATTTGGCAGTCAGGGCAGTCCTTTGTTTTCTTGCAAGAGGGTGTCAGGGACACTGTTTTCACTGCTCTCTGCTCTGCGCTTTCCAGCCAAGGACTGGTCTCCCACATACACCTATAAACCCAGTCGCAGCATGTGGAACCCAGGTAAGAGCCCCAGATCTCTTCTCAGAAAGAGTTTAAATACATTGTATGTCCCAGTCTCTGAGAGCTGCATTAGGATGGACGTTGAATTGAGAACGCTTAATTCACAGTCAAGCCAGCCTGTTCCTCTACAAATGTTCCCCTCTGGTGTGATAGGAAAATCCAGCAGAAGAAGCATTTTATGACATACCAGGTGTATTAGTTTCCTGTGGCTGCTATAATAAACTATTATAAACTAGGTGGCTTAAAACAACAGAATTTTGTTCTCTTACAGTTCTAAAGGCCAAAAGTCTGAAATCCAGATGTTGGCTGGGCCCAGTTCCCTCTGTAGGCTTCAAGGGAAAATCTGTTCCTTGCCTCTCCCAGCTTCTGGTGGCTCCAGGCCTTCCTTGGCTTGTGGCCACCTCACTCCAATCTCTGCCTCCATGGGCACATTACCTCCCTCTTTTGTCTCAAAACTCCTCTCTGTTATAAGGCTACATTTGATTGCATTTGGGGTCTACCCAGAAGATTCAGGATACCTTCCTCCTCTCAAGATCCTTCTTTTTCTTTTGCCATACATGGTAATATTCACTCTTTTGCCACATAAGGTAACATTTATAGGTTCTAGGCATTATCTTTTTGGGGGTCACCATTCAGCCCATTATACTGGGTAAAACTTACTTTGCCCTCTCATTTTTGGAAGACATTAATGTTATTCTAAAAGCACCTGTAGATTGGGCACAGTGGCTAATGCTTATAATTCCAGCACTTTGGGAGGCCTAGGTAGGAGCATCACTTGAGGACAGGAGTTCAAGGCCAGCCTGGGCAACATAGCAAGACCCCATCTCTAGAAAACATAAATAAATTTTTTAAAAGACCACTGTATGCTGGAGCTGATGAGCCACTGAGAAGGCAGGTAAAGAAGCCTGAGCCCTGGGGGATGAAGGGACCTGCCAAAGGTCATGCAATGGAAGAGCTAGAACTGGAAGGAGGACTCAGGCATCCAGTCCAGGAAACCTGAGTGTCATATCATGCAATAATCCCAGAAGAAATAGTATATATGTGTGTATTTAGTTAAAAAAAATTAATCCCTGCATTGTGTTTAGTAACAGAGTGACCTTCCAAAAGGGAAGCATTTAAGACAAAGCAAGGTTGAAGCCATTGCCTTTATTACCATCTCTCCATCATCAGTGAGGAATAAAATGAAAATGACAAGATATCTCACCCTGTGGTATGTAAGAGGGATGTGAACAAATTCCACAAAATAAATTTGCCCAAAGAAGCAGAGCTTATTGTTTTTATAGAGAAAAAGCATGGAGGGCTCTAGACCTAAACCAGCAGAGGCTTGAATCACAGTTCTTCCACTTCTGTGGTAGCCCTCCAGTAAAGCGAATAACACCTTCTGCAAACAGAGAAAATAGCCATCACTGTGAATGGCCACAAGACTCAAATATAAAAAATGCATAATGCACCAAGCACAGGGACCTGCACGTGGGAAGCCCTTGATCAGCAATAGTGTTATGATTATTGTCCTCATATTGGTTTATGAGGGGAAAGGGTAAGTACTTCCAAACAAATTATGTGTGTTTATCTGAAAAAGACAAGAAATGTAAGGCCGGATTTGGGAAAATACTTGGAAATTCATTTTAACATACTTTTTTTTTTTTTTTTTTTACCAAATCATGAAAATTTGGCTGGCTATTTTTGGAACTGAAATTATTTTTGAACTACACAAGTCTTAAGGACTCTTGGGCCATATTTACTCTTTAAAAAAATTAGAATATGCTTGTTTATTTCAACAAAACCTCATTGAACACTTAGCATGTTCAAAGAATTATCCTGGGACTTACAAGTGCCAATTTTAAAATTATACTGAGAGCAAAGAGCTATTTGACCAAATAAGTAAGAGTTCTAAATGTACCTAGATGTTCCATTTAAGGGTAGAAGAACTGTAACAAAATTTGGAGCACATGACATTCACGGAAGTCATCGTTTCTGCTTTTGTCTGCAATGGAATAAGGCAAGAGTTACAATATATTTAATAAAAATACCCACAGGATCAGATCAGAATCTTAGGTTAAAGATCACTGTATAACTCATGATAATAAAAGATAAATATGGTATGATTTTCAAAAATAAGGTAAGAAAATCGAAACAGAACAAAATTGGAAATAAAGAATTGAATTCATTTCAAGGGAGGCAATATGAAGTAGCAAAGAGCATGGCTGTGAGGTCAGATGTAGCTGGGTTGGAATCCTGTCTGTCACTGCTCGGTAAGACTGGAGACAAGTTACCTCTTCCTAAGCCTCGATTTCTTCATCATCAAACAGAGATACGAATGACTACTTCGTAGGATTGCTGTGAGGACTAAATGGTGCTGAGGATTAGGCTTACTGGGTATCTGCCACATAGTAAGTATTCAATAAACATCCACTTATGAAAATAAGAATTGGTAGCAAATTTGTTTCACGAAAAGAAGCATCATGCCGATATCTGTGCCTGAATAAAGAAAAGCATCTATCCTCAGCATTTATGTTGTGATTTATTTTATGTTTTTAACTTATTTGCATTACTCAGTGCTCATTGTTGACAGCTAGAAAGATCTGTTTCACAGTTCATTTGTTTCATTTCTGTTTTCATTTCCTACATACACAGAAGCATTAAATACACTCACACTCTTACCTTTGTACATACCACACTGGAGGTTCCTATTAGCTCTTTGCACTGGAAACCTTATTCTCAAAGCTCCTCATGAGAGGAGGCTCCTATTAAGCCTTCGCCCTGGAACATAAGTTAAACTATGCTAGTGTATGAATGTTTTAAAATATGTCTTGGCATTTTTTGTTGATAAAGGAAATCAACCAGGCTGCATGCCCCCCCTAAGGAACACAACTTTGCTTACAATTGCACTGAATTCAGCACATCAGAGGAGCATATCTATGATAAGAGAAATATCACCCCTTTCATTCATTCATTCATTCATTCATTCAACAAAGATTTATTGTACACTTGCTATGTTCCATACAGGTGAGGTGTTCTCTTGTTCCTACAACCACCCCTAAAGATGAAGATGGTTTTAAAACGTTGACCACTGGTCCTCCCTGCCATTGGCATCGTCCACTTTCTGAAACCACAAGTCGCTGAACCTTGGCATTTCAACTTTCCCAGCATTTTCCCTTTTTGTGTTTTATAACTCCATGAAGTCACATCTCCCCCAGGCTATTGGAACACAGAGCTCAGCTGAGCCTGAAACCTACCCAGGAGAGAAGAAATTAGAAAAGGGGTGGTGGTGGGGGGGTTAATGGCAAAAGCTATTCACATGGCACCACCCCCACAGGTCCAGCAGGTTCTGCACTAGCCTTACCAGCCTGGTTAGTGAGGCATGCCTCCCCAGGGAGGTGCTAGGACAGCCAGTTTCTCTAAAGGCCCCGCCAGGCCAAACTTCCTGGAGAAAAACCCACTATCCATAAAACACATTTTGAATAACACCAAAGTGCACAGTGACCCTTAGCTTTCTTCTTCTGAACAAATTGTTTAAAGACCCAAGATGTGTTGGGGAGATACCGGGCACTGGAGAATTAGCAGCAGGTGCTATTTATAGAGCCACTGCACTCTGCAGAGCTCCCTCTGCCCAGGGAAAGCCATTAATCTTCTCCAGCAAAAGAAAAAAGGAGTAATAAACTTAATAATGATTTAGAGTAAAGGAGAGAGAAAAAGCACTGAGGCTAATACTAAGGTGGATCTAAGCCAAGAGATTAGTCTCTCTCTGCGGAAAACAAGGCACGTGCACACACACACACAGATGCACACACGGACACACACACGCTCACGCACACACTCGACACGGGCCTCATTCCCTCTCACCTTCCTAAACCCACGGCTGCTGTTCAGCCTCTCAAAAAAAAAAAAAAAAAAGCAGTTAAATAGCTTTTCTTTTTCTGAGGCTGACAGACATATATAAATAGCACACCGGTGCAAAGAATTCTCTCCAGATACGCTACACTTAAAACAGAAAAGCCAAGGCATCCAAGATTTGTTAAACCTTACAACACCGTCGCTCATTGCTGCCTAATAAACAGAATAGAAGTGAGTTAATTCCTGGTTGATTTCCTTTATCAACAAAAAAATGCCAAGACATATTTTAAAACATTTGTATGTTAGCATAGTTTAACTCATGTTCCAGGGTGAAGGCTTACTAGGAGCCTCCTCTTGCAAGGAGCTTAGAATAAGCTTTCTGTTTTCGTACGTAAAAGAGAGTCTGCCAGGTATATCGGCATGAAAACTGCTATTCGGTAAAAGGTCTTTCGCATTAAGAAATTTTCTCTTTTTCCTAAAGTCCTCATGGACGGCAAACATAAACTAGGAAGAGCAAAACTCAAAAAGATAACTTTGTTTTTCGGAAAAGATGCTTGAAAATAAATATGCTTCCAAAGGAAGTGACTGTCCTCATTTGGGTCTTTAAAGTTCTCAGAGAGTGCCAGTTAGCGGGAAGTATTTTCATTGCGAACAATTCTGCCTTTTTAAATGTTAAGTATCCTTTATTCCTGGACACCAACCAGAGACAATGGAAAGAAAGAGAGACCTGGGCATCCAGGCAGAAAACAGGCCTTGTAACGCAGCCAAAATGAATTTAGAATTCTTGTGCAATACAATGTTAAGGCAGGAGTGTTGAGTAGAAATGTGTAATGAACTCCAAGTGGCTGCCTTTCAGATCTCAAGAGCTGAAACTGACTTGACCCCGGAGACCACTGCTTCCCCTGCTCAAGTATTCAAGTGACTACGGCCCCCGTGAATAACAATGAGAACGGCACAAAGACCACCACTTCAGCGTGGCGATCACGGATGGAGTTGGGCCAAATGTGAAGGGGCAATGGACCTCCAAAGCACTTTGTGTGTAACAACCTAAAAAAATTGATAAAGACGAGATGTAGAAAAAGAGTTAAGGATAGAGGGCAATTGAGTATGTTCACTCCCCTTTGGGGAAGCTCTTAGGATGCAAGAACACTAACTAGATCTTGCACATTAGTATCAAACAAGAAGGAAAATAGTATATTACAAAACTTCATTAAATGACATTTCTGTTAGACATACAGTTGTCATTACGTTGACTAATTTCTTAGTTATATTAAAAACATCATCTCATAATTTATATTAGTAATGCCTGTTACCTCAATTATTATGCATCATGGCAAAGCTGTAAAGTAGATCCAGTGGGTATTATTATCCCCATTGTGCAAATAGTGCAGGGAATGGATCGCTACGTGGGAACGGGGGAATAGCAGAACCCATCCTAGACCCCTGCTGCCCTGACTTCTATTTTACTGCTCATTATACCCTAGCAAATTTTACATGGAATACAAAGTCTCAGAACGACTCTGAAAGTCTCTAACGGTTGTTATGGTGTTGTGGGGTCAACGGTTTGGAACCAGGTGCTCAAAGGCAGAGACAATAACAACTGTAGGCTGAACTGTAAAAAGGGACAGCTAATCTTGCTCCATTTCATGGCCACCGTCCACATTCCTAATTCCATTCAGTTACTTCACAAATATATACCCAGGATGAAAAGCATCTGACACAGAGCCCGAGAATAGATAGACCAGCAGAGATTCCTTATCACAAATGGGGGAAAGATAAAAAAATCAAGAACATTTTGAATTATTTACAGGTTAATGATGAATTTTCATAATAGAAGACATCACATTATTATAAAGTAGCAAAAGTATAACTATTTTTCGAACTTTCTACCCAGATGAAAGGACAGAATACCACACCAAGGACGTAGCCACCACCTGCTACTGCCCAGACTTTTGTGCTTTACATATGCACCCACTCATAAGTACCCTGGTCCTTTGCACTGTCACTACTCAAAGGATGAAATCCAGATAAGGGGCATTGTCTTTGTTCCCGTAATAAGGCAGCTTAGAACTTTCTCCTTATAAGGGTTTCAGCAGTGACAGGGACTCATGACCTAATTCCACAGATGACATTAGAGTGAGACTCCATCTCTGTGTCGTCCCCAGCACCACTGGCATTCCCTTTGATTTTTCTTTGACAGTTCTTTTATTTTCTGTATGATGACCAATGCCTCTGATTTGCATTTCCTACTTTTTGAAAATTCCCTTTTAAAAAAACTTGCTTACTAAATAGAAACTAGTTATGATAGATAAGAAGCATTTCCAATTTACTTCCTTTCATAAAAAATTATATGTTTCTGAACACATTTTTTAAAGGCTATTATTAACAAACCAGACCCAGCTTCCATCCTGTGGGTTTTGTTTTGTTGGATTGTGTTTTGTTGGCTCCTTTGGCCTAAACGTTATTCAGAGCAACACACGTTCCACCCACTCAACTCTGCACAATGCGGCATTCCATCAGAGGGAGGAAGGAAAAGCAGAAAGGGCTGCAAGGGTGGTAGACCATGGATATGAGAATTATATGGAATTGCCGAATATCCTTATTTTAGAAGAAAATTCCAGTGATAAGTCCAAATAGCAACATAATATATGACATACTGAAAGTCCATTTTTAAAATGTCTCATCTCTTCCTGAATTACAGTAGTTAGAGACAGGGTAAGCAGATTAGCTTCTGTAGTCTTTAGTACTAAATTAGTTACTTGATTGCTTCTTGATGTTGTAAAAACAAGGTTTTGTGATATATAGAATGATAACGTTTTGCATCAAAATTTTCTCATTTATTTTTCAGAGATTCCGCTATTGATTACAGAAAATGGTAGCTCTGATGATCTGGTTTTTGGGTAGCCATGTCTGTGGATACTGAAGGATCGCTAGGCTATACATGAATATTGTTACTATTAAAAACACACAATAAGAACCACACCAAGAAGAATTCAACCTAAAGGAAAGAAGACAAACTAAAAATCTGGATTTCATATTAAAAGAACTGCGGAAACCAGCGGCATTTAATTCTCTGTTGGTTTAATCTCACAGATTTTGCCACCCCTGTGTATATACATCAGCATTTGCTTTAGTTGAAAATAAGCAAAATTACACATGACTATCCAACTCGGTAGTTAAAATTTGTTCCATGGGAAGATTTTAAAGATAAAATCCATGAAAAATTCTACTAAAAAATTCCTATGCTGAAGATACCCTGTTTTCTCAAAATAGGAGAAAGTTCATGATATAGATGCCTTTTGAATATTTATGTCTGGGTTGTCATTGAGAGTGCGACGTTACAGAGATGGGCGCCCCTCACAGAAAGTGCAGCCACCTCAATGCACACACTTCACCCGGTCCTGGTCCACCCACGCCAACGAAGGTTGAGATTGCATCACGGAAGCAAAGCCCTCCATGCAACGTGGCTACTGAGAAGGTAAGAAATAGTTCACCTGGTAAGGAAGTGGCCCAGGTTGGTCCACTTTGCTGTCCCGGCCTGCAGCCCCAACCAGAAGAACAGGTGCGACCACATACAGCCTGGCAGCTCCAGCATTCTTCACTGTGTGCCTCCGAGCAGGAGGTGAGTGCCTAGCTGGAAGGCTGATTAATCAGTAATTCAAGTAGATCAAAATCACAAAATTAGAAGACAGAGTTCAATCATATCATTTAACAGAAGGAATGTCCTAATTGCCACAGTGCCCAACACAGGATATGAAGCAAGTGTGGAAGGCAAGAGCCCCCCTCCTCCACAAACCTGGTGGAAGTGACTTAGCCAGTCATTTTATACCAAGGCCTTAAGGCTCTCCACCCCAATCTTCCAAAACATTACAGTTCACCAAGTTTTCCCTGGTACTGCCCAGTAAGGCTGTCGTGCCAGCACGCTGCTAGAATTCACTTTCTTTTTTAAGAATTGTCAGTCAGACATGTCAATATTCACACGCAGCACCCACGTGGGGACATTTCAGATTTATAATCTGGCAAAGGTCTCAACTCCTGCCTGACACTCTCCGAAAGGTGACTCGTGAAAGCAGGACTGCTCCTGCCCAAGGGACCGGTTCAGCGACAGTGAGGAGGGACACTTCACAGTCTCTCCATGCCAGCTGTCCTGAGTTTCACAACAGCCAAACTGCACAGTCACCAAGACCGGGCACCGACTGGCCCTGCACCTCACCCAAAGACCTTCGGCTGCAGTGGGTCATTGGCACCCACTCGATGACCACTGTTCTGGTGGAGTCCTGCCTGCTCGCACCCCTCTGGAAGCTGCGACCCCTGGCCAGGAGATGGGGAAGCGATTTAGGCAACTGCTCTGTTCCCAGGCAGCTTTCAAAAGAGGGGAGTTGGATTCTGAACCTTCCTCCGCCTGTATTTCTATCCAGCTAATGGAGACTCTTGCATGACTTTGTTGGTAGAGACACTATCACAACAATTCTGAACTTGATGAATCATGGTTTTAAACTTGGGCTTTTTGCAAACTCCTCTGAACAATATTGAGTCCCTTATAGATTCAACTTAAAGACCTTAAGCTTTCCCAGTGATGTTATGTGAAGCAGTTTTTAAAAATATGTTAGTCTCACAATCACGTTCTACTGGGACAAGCGAGATGCATCTCTGCTCAGATCACTTCATGCCTGTTCTGACTGAGAAACTGGAGTTAGCGCTAATCCTTAGATAAGCAAAGCCTGCAAGGTGTTATCCCATATCCAGTAAAGAGTATCTTATTTGCTTTCCCTATATTTGAGAGGGTATTTACTCTGATTTTCATTTTCTTAAGCAAGGCTATATTATCATTTACAACTTCCAGAGAATGTAGAAAACTCTGAGGACATCCCAATAACTGTTATTATTGCTACTTCCAGAGGAGGAAACTGAGGACCTTTCTGTTAAAGGAAGCACAGCCTGCCAGTGGCACAGGTGGGGTGAGGCCATTTGAAAAGCCATCAGTTCACTTATTAAAACCCAGTTTAATGCCAGTCCATCCTCATTGTGATGAGACCAGAGCCTAGCATACCACCAACCCGGCCCAAAAGTGAGGATCTGATTGGCTGGTAAGAATTTCAGTACAATCATTTCATGGAAAAGCCACAGCCATGCACTCTGACAGAAACAGCAAACTCTTCCACGGGAACATCTCCCTGCACCGGGTGCTGTTATGTGGCAGTTTTCAACCTTACCACGTCCTCAACTCAGTTGCTCTCAGTGACTTTTGCAGTTGGACAATGGGAGGTGGTAAGAAAAATCAGGAATCAACTGAAGTCCAAAAATTGCTATCCTCTGAAACTAAGTATGTATATACACACATATTATTAATAATTATAAATTATTAATTAATTAAATTAATCAAATAAATTAATTTAATTAATTAAAATGTGTGTAGCTTTTTATCAATTGAAACATAAGCGCAAATGAATAGACAGCACTTGCACAGTGTCTTGCACAGATTAGTGCTCAGGAAGTAGTTTTTAATAACTCCCATCTTGGGCTATAGGATCTTAGCAAATCTACAGTGTGTGCACTTTAGTATTTGATGCCCCAGTGTAAAGAGCACACATTTAGTTCTCTGAACAGAACTGTAGCTGCTCAAGCTGATGTACCCTCCCTCCTAATTCCATACCATGCCCTCCCCTCAACCCTGCCTAATAAAGTCTGCTAGATGCTATTTGCAAACGTGCATACAACACATACAATGTTTAAGAAAAACTGAGCCAACATATATATTTTAATATACATTGTTATATATAAAATATAATAACATATAAAACTGAAAGTCATGTTGCAAAATAGAAAAATATCAGAACTTATGTTGACTTTAGAGCTGGGTTAAAAGCTGTCCTTAGAACTACACTCCGGCAATCCGACATTTCTGAATGACTTTGGGGTTCGCAGATGTTTCATAATCGTTGGCTTTTGAGGATGCTTAGTTATTTCAGCAAGGGGAGTCCTGCCAACCCCCAGCACATCCACCAGAAAGGAGGGGTAAGATTTCTCTGGTCAGAGTTTTGTTCAAAATGAAAAAAATCCCCTGAGGTACATTGAGTAGAAATTTAAAAATTTTTTAATAATTAGTTTATATAGTGCTTAAAGTGAAAGCAGGAAGTCCTCAATGCTCCAATATATTGATTGAATTTTTAAAGGAAAAAAATAAAGGAAAAAGTCCTTAATTGTCTCTTGTCAATTGACAAATCAGTAGCACGTGCTGGATGATAGATTTCTTTGCAGTATTGTTGCTCAGGTGCAATTGCTTATGTCTTTCAGTGACAACAGAAACAGGTCCCCCTCATAGCTAGTCAGAGGGAAGGACTGATTCTAGGGGAGTCTTTTCAAATGACCTTATTCAAATACTCGTCTTTTATTGACATCTGAGTGTTCTCTCAGCAGAGAGAGTAGCTCCTTGAATTGAAAGGTTGGAACTGTTTTTGTGATGGAACAATTGATTTTTTCTTTCTGATACGACTTCACATATCTGGCTGAGTTTCACACCTCACATCCATCAACACAAAATAATTTTTAAAGCGCTCCGAAAGGAGTCATCTGTAGGCAACATATGTATATAAATATATGCAATAGATTTTTTTTATTCCTAAGACAACAAGGAGCATATCATAAGAAAGGTAACTTATTCGATAGAAAGTTCTCCTACTTTATACCAGGTGATGTTCCTTTCGTGCTGAAAACACCAGCAACTCCCAACCCCATGGGAAGAGTGGACATGGAGACAGGGATTTCCCATATGATTTTTTTTAATTGCACGTTCAGGTAAATTATTATTCTATTTTTTAATTAAAGAAGAACCTTGCTATCAAAATGCTCTCAGGCACATCATTTGGGGCTAGGTAGCGCGAGCACAGTTTGAGATGGAAAGAGGCCGCACAATGCGCTTATTAAGGAACTTTCCTGGTGAACCACTGAAAAATATCCTCAAGTGTGACCATCACATCTGCATCAAGTTATGAAAAAAGTAAGGCTTGTTAACCTGCTGTTTGGAAACCAGAACACTTTTATCAGTTCATATAATTGCTAACCCCTTATTCACTGCTCAACACTGGAGAGTTCTTTACCTCCTAAGATCCCACTAATTGCTGACAGATTTGATTTCTCCCTGACAGCAGGAGTCCTGTTTCTGGCCTTTACATCAAGTAATTGCTTTATTTTTCTCCCTCTGCTCTAAAAAACGGAATTCCCTTCTCCCCTGCTTGAACCCCTTTAATGGCTTCTTTCTCTGTTATTAAATCCTTGCCATTTAAATCACATTTAGCGATGTTTTGAATAACTGATTCCAATTACTAAGGCTCTTACCAAGAAGCAGCTGAAAACGCAAGTCATTACTTGCCCACAGACAAGCGGCTACACCTTACAGCCAAGTCTCTGGTGAACCGTATTGTGTTTCTCCTCGGCACAGGGCAATTTATACTCGCAGGAGGCTGACGTTCAGCAAATATACAGCCGCTGGAGCTCTCTGACACTATCATTTGTGCATAATGGATATTAGATTTTATATTTATTTTATAAATAGCCCAATTCCTTAAAGAAACCGCTCGATTCTTCCCAGAGTGGCCGGGGGAGGCCATGTGGAACAACAGCAGAGATGAGCAGCTGACCGCTCCGTGACCCACCGTTAGGGAGCTCTTCAAAGGTCTAATAAAAGGCATGGTGGCCCAAACAAACAGTGCGACGGAGCCGCCATGTCTGCCAGGGACAGCGCTGGGCCCGGTCAGATTTTGCTCTGATGGCCCACAGTTTGTTTTCCCTTGACATTGAGGAGTTTGGGGGAAAAAAATTCCTACCATCTTGTCTTCCCCTTCTTCCCACGCTGTTGGGTGCCACTGCCCTTTTTGATTTTTATTTACTTGGCAGAGAGATGCGTCCGATACATTTCAAGACGTGACTGTATTTCTGTTGTCATCTCATGATTTAAGGCTGTGGGTGGATCCTGTTTCTCAATCACATTGGAGGTGAGATGACCAAAATCTTTGTTCATTTGTGGTGATCTAATCTGACAGACTGTTTTGGCCTCACCAAACTAATACATTTTCTTGCTACATTTGCATTGATGAAACATGATGTTGTTGGATATATTTCACACAGGAAAGCCTCCGTTACACAAGGTATTTTAGCAGGTGTGGCATGATTTAGACGTCTTTGGCTTTCTTATTTTAAATATTGAATAGCCAATTAATCATATAAACTCCTGCGTAACACGTTGGGTTTAAATGGTTTATCAGGTAACCTTGGCATGGCCTGGCCATCGTGGCTCCCAGGCAGGTCTAACTTAATGAACTGGCAAATGTGAAGGCAGGGCTCTAATTTGATTAACCAACTGTATGTCCCAGCTATGTCTGGGGCTAAGGAAGGTTGTCACGAATTTCCAACTTGACATTGTTAGTGAAATTGAAAGGTCTCTCAATGCTGCATATTACATCTAAATGTGAAAAGAGTTTTGTGTGTGAGGCTGTGTCCAAGAGGTTTAATAACTATCACCACTATAAGAAAAAAGATATGTTCTGTGTGACAAGTGATTAATTCTGCTATATATTATACTGGACTCTTCTCTGCTTTGGTGGAGGTCCAACAGGGGTATAAGCAAATTCCGTGCAAAATAGAGCGATGACTTTTCTTCCAAAATTCATGAACATTTTGGTTTTTATCTTTTCATTAAAGTAGGCAATTTAAGAAAATCTTTTGAAACCCATTGTTCTATTGTTTGACCCTCTTCAAAGCCAGTGACCAAAACCAGAAGTATCTAAAAGAACTCACATGAGATATCAGAATAACACCTCCTGCTGCCTGCCAGGTACCCCTGGATCTACAGGAAAGGCACAAGCACATGGACAGACAGGTAAGCAGCAAATTCACCTGGGCTTTTGTACTTCCCATTTTTAAACATTGCTTCTTACATTATTTATGTTTGATATTTGTGAAAAGCGCTACCTTGAACGGCCCAGAATCCCCAGTCTTCTGTTTGTATGTGGAGAAGGACGGCAGGGTGGTGGCACTGGCCATCCAGAGTGTGTATTATTAATGTGCTTCTAGCCCAGAGGCCATTACCTCATTCCCTCAGAACCGGGGAAGTGCTTATTCATCCACAGAGACAAAAATCTTGTTATGATTCTGGTACTGAGTACATATTTGCAGAAATGGCCCAGCCTTTCCTGGCATCTATTACAAATAGGTAGCCCTCCATGTCTAGCCAACACCCTGCCTACCTTTCACATCCTAGGCTCTTTGCTGAGAAATCCGTTTTCAAGGGGGCTACCAAAACCTCAGTGCTTCTCTTCGGAAGGTTCCCAAAAAAGACCCCTGGGGCCATCAGTATACTGGAGGGGACATTTAGACAGCACAGCTTTTGGGCTTTTAAATATCAAACTCATCTATCAGACAGATGGGGGCAGGGAAGAGCCTTATTAGAGTCATCTCGATAGTGAGAAAAACAAGCCCTTACAATGACAAAATCGTCCCTGTAGTGGTTCAGGGCTCAGACTCTGGAGCCAGAATGCCTGGATTAGAAATCTGCTATTTATCAGCTATATAAACTTGGGCAAGTTACTTAACCTCTCTACCTCTTTGTCCTAATCTCTAATGGGGATAATTATAACAGCATCTACTTCATAAGATGGAGGATTACACGAATTAAGCTTGGAGAACACTTTAGAACAGCTCCCGGCATCGCGCTGACCATCTCCCCTCCCGGCGTGGCATTTCCTTCCCCTTATCTGCAGGAAGCACCCAGAGTCCTCCAGCATTTGCTCTCTTTTTCTTTTTCTATCAAAACCCATGCTCCAAGACTTCATTTAGCTTAAGGGAGAAAATGACTGATAAAATCTTAGGTCATTCTTACCATAGGTACTTGTGCATTAATAGCGATCTAAAACTAGGATAAAGGAGATATAAATGATGGCCTTTTAGATGGCAGCCAAGATGTTTGTGGATATAAGGGGAAAGGAGGGGTCTTGCCAGGTCCCTGAATTCATGCCATTCTGGGGGCTGCCTCCACTACATGTTGAAGATCACCCTGACTGTAGGATATTCCTTGTGGAAAGAGGAAGATGTTCATCCATCACATTATTTTGCTGAACAAGACTGACCAGGCTAGAGTGCTTTTTGATTTGCCTGTCCTGCACCTAGAAAACCCTCTGAGAATGAGATGAAATGAGTGACCTGCTTCCTGGGCATGGAATCAGACCATCTCTCCATAGGTTGAAAAGATATGACTTGGCATTCAGATCCTACTTGGTGGAGCTCATGGCAAGGGTAAAGAACAATTTGCAAAATGCTTTCGTTTGCATTTCATCACAATAACTTTACAAACGTTTCAGTGCTCCATATGGCAAAGCTCCACTCCGAGCCTGAATACGTCTACAGAGCAGTATCCACAAGGATGGAAGAATTTGCACCTCTTCTCCAAACACAAGAGGACTTTCGTGTAATTGACATTTCGATTTGTTTGGTCTAGGAGAGGTGCTATGGACCAAGGAGGAATGGCTGTGAAGGAGCCAGTGGCATACTGTCCTTCCTGAGGACACAGTGGCTATGCTGTGGGTCTTGGGAAAAGGGCTCTGGACTAAGATTTGGAAGACCTGTCTTCCCAGGGGTGAGCTGGGTTGCTTAGTGCGAGTCCTACAGTCCCTTCCATCTTCAACCTTTAATATTTTGAAATAAATCAGTTTCCTATTTCCAGGGATGGCGCTTCAGGTTGCTTATCCTATTCACCTAGAGAGAGGAGCACAATATTATTAAAGATATAATATATGGATGTTAAAGATACAAAGTATAATATCATTGAAAAATATACTAAATACTCCAAAGAATTATATCAGGCTGTGAGTATGTGTTTGTATGTGTGTGTTTATGTACAAATTCACCCACCATCATCCACCCTACGCTAGCTTTGCGTTGTTTCTCTAGAGCTAGCCTTAGTGAGATATTTTAAGAGTATACAAGAAGGACTCTGAGCTTATCAGAGTAAAGTGTCTCAGAGGTCCAATGTTTCCCTGGACATTCACAGTCATTTATGAGAAGGAGGGAAACTGATAGGACAACTATACCTTTACCTCTGGAGTTCTCCTAGGGGGTGATTCTGTGCAGTCCTCACCTTTGAAACAAGCCTTAGAACTCATCAGGAAGATACATTATTTTTCTTCAACAGTAAATATTTTTTTACCTTAAAGAGAGACCAGACATATAATATAGCAGCTATTATTATTATTATCTATATTACATGTTATATAGAATATAGATAATAATACAACATTGGTATTGACCAAAATAGTTGGGCTCTGAGTGTTGTCAGTTCTTTATAACCTGGTAAGACTATCATGAAATTCATTTAGAGCATTTCCTTTAACAGACCACATCTGTGCCCTTAATGAATAGTAATTAAAACTCACAGCAGTATTCCCATTAGGTGATAGAGAGTTTTTATATGTACTTTCTAAAATAGGTAGACTTTAGACCATGTAGTCTGCTTTTCTATGGGGGTGTCAGCACTCAGGAGGAAATTGAGACTTAAATCTAATTTTTCCATTTTTAGAGGACTAGATATTTTTTTCAAAATAACAGTTCTGAGAATGAAAATTCTAACCTGATCATTTTCCAGTACAGTGTGGAGTAGTGAAACATTACTGGTAGCAAATTTTGGTCCTGGTTCTTTAACAAAGTGGTCCTTTCTGACCCTCAGATCCTCATTTGCAAGACAGGGTGGATTAAATACTGCCCAAGATCATGCTTGACTCTAACGTACAGTGAATTTCTCCCTGTCCCCATACTCCTGGCCGCAGCCACAGGGGGCCAGCGGCATTTCCCTGTACTCTCTGAGCTGCCTGACCTTGGGAACTAGACCCTTTCTACTATGAAATGTGTAAACAGTCCCTGAGTACCCCACCCCTTTACCTCAGAGCTTCATTTCCTTTTTGTTAGAGGGTTGTGTGCCTCTCCTCTCCCTTACCTTGCCTGGCTTATGGCTCCTGACTCTTTGGCAGACAATGGATCAACTGCCTCTGTCTTCTGGGACCAATCTGCGGTCAATCGGCAGGCTCTGATCTACAACTTGCAATGAATTTCTTAGCTATGGGTCGGAACTCTTTTTGTCTTCCTGGCCCTTTATTTAGCTCCCTTGGTTCTTGGTCCTGCCCCTGTGGGATGTTGCTACTCCTCAAGATGGCCCTGAATCCTCTCAGCAAGATGTGTCTTGTCCAGCTTCCTCCAGAAGCTGACTGAAACAGGGACTCCAAAGCAAGTAGTTTATTTTAGAGGTGAAAGAAACATGGGTAGGAAAGTAGAAAAAAATAGGCAGGGAGGTAATTCGACCAACTAAGGGCACATTATCGAGCAAGCTACCACACTGAATACCTGGACCTTAACACCACAGGGGACTCTAGAAGCCAATGGAGAGCATGTGCTCAGAGTTACGTCCCTAAGGGGTGAGGGATCTGGGGTATGTATGTCCCAACTCACATCGGCATCCAGTGAAAGGCAGGCCTTTAATTCCCAGGCACTTCCTGCCTGCCTGTGCTTGGGCAGAGTGAGTCCTGCCATCCAGAGAAGCCCTCTGGTAGGAAAGGGCCAGTGTCAGCAGTTGGGCAGCACAGAGCATGCAGGCCAATGGTTAGACATAGGGACACGTGTACCACCCCCCCCCAGCACACCTGTTCAGATACAGCCACGGGGAGGCCATCACTGTAAGGATTCTAACCATCACGTAATACAACTCAGTGATGAGACCCTCTTTCACACTCTTCTGCACCAGCCTGTCCCCAGTTTGGCCTCTTCTGGGCCCCCTTCTCTTTCCTCCCAGCCTCTCACTCCCCCAGCCACCTTACCTTCTGGGGCCTTGTTCTTCTGGCTGCCATCTCATTGCCTCTTTTCTCAGATAACGACCAGCCTTTTGTCCTGCACTTGAGTTCTCTGCTGCAGGTATCTGGCGCATTGCCACCATGTGCTTGCGCTCTCTCCTGAAATGTCCTATGTGTTTGGCTCTTCGATATTTCCCCAGCTTTTCCTGGTTTGGCCTCAGAAGGTCAGGAGTAAGGTCAAAGGGGTCTGATCATGTACCACGTCACATTTGTAAGGCACTTTACAGTTTATAAAGGAATTTCATGGCACGTTAGTAAAAGGGCAAAGAGGTTAGAGTCAAAGGCATTGTCGAGCTTGCTTCTTGGTTCTTGCACGTACTAACTCTGTCCAGTGATGCTGGACAAGTCATTTCTCCTTGCTGAGTGTTGCTTTCCTTTCCTGTAGATAGGAATAATCATGGTGATACCTGCCCTCTTCTCTTTATAAGGGTTGTGACAAGGTTGGGCAAGGCAGTGGACTCCAGAGAACCATCAAGAACTTACTCTACACCTCAGATATCTAATTTGCCACAGTTTCGGTGCTCACAGCAACCTTGAGAGAAGGTAGACAGGGTTATCTTTTCCTTGTTTTAAGGATAAGGGAAGAAAGACACTCTTCTGACTCTACCGCCAGAATGTGTAGTTCTCAAATGCATGCCAAGAATTATTGTAGTTTCAAATCAAATCACATTTAAAATACATTTGTAATGTTACATTCCTGAAGAGAAAAGCAAATGCATGACATTCTTTGAATAAGTACTGTCACAAATCTGAGATCTTGGAACAACTGAGAGAGTATGATACTGGGGTCATTTAGAAAAAGTTTTAGTCTCCCTCTTAAAATTAGCCACATAGTTAATAGGATCAATCATTTGAGATTCTAAAATGTACTAATAGGGTTGGGCTGAGAAACTAAGAACTATGTGCTTATCTGTTATTGCTCTGGTTAAAAAAGTCTCCCCAGTGACTTTTAATTTCCTAGATAGGGGGCAGCTAGCCTTTTGAAGAAACTCATTTATTTCAGCGCCACTCTGAGTTCCTAACATAAATGTCTTTAGGGGCTGATCTGGAAGAACTAGGACCAGATCTACAAGACATTTCCACTATTGCCTGAAGGCAATTTGCATCTCTTAAAGATGAAGAGGCAGAGGTTAAACATAAGCTGAAACTCATCATGATTTATATACCATGAGATTTTTTTATATATCATTTCACACAAATCCATTTTTAAAAGTTGAATATGTGCTTTTTAAAGTCAAATATCTGCAAAGGAAATTGGACTGACCCGAATCTGCCTTGAATGTTTAACGGTAAGGATGTTGTGAAATTTGAAGCAATTTTGTTTTCCATGCACATATTCTTTTTTAGGAAGAAAATCTTTATTTGCTCCACATTCCTCTTTGTGCCCACAGAAATGCTTGATTTGGTTTGGTATGAGTCAAACAAACTATTCTCATCACAAGTGGAGCAAAGAAAAAAAGCTTTTCATTCAAGTTATGGGTTCTGGAAAAATCTGTGTAAAAGCAGCCTATGTAACTGTAGTTGTGGGCCACTCTTTTGTGAGCTATCTGTAGAATAGTTATTTTCTCCTGCACCCAACAGGAGAATAATGGGCACGAAAAAATTCAGACTATTAAAGTATAGGGAATATTAAAAAGTACTTATAGGACTCCTTTTTTCCCTGATCATGTGAATGTTCATGCATGTCTATGGAGAATTCTTTCTCTTCTCTTTCCACGCTTCACCCAAGATTGTGCCCTGTCAGCCTAGCAGGTTTAATAGTTGAACTACAAGACGCTGAACTTCATGAGATGATGTGCAATACATATTAAATCACATCTACCACTCATGCTATGATTTGGTTAACACATTTAATAGGAATAATTATGACTCTTAAATCACAATATTTAAAAGGGGCCATTGAACAAGAAGGAAGTTAAAATGAGCCAAAGATAGAAATTACATGGTTAGCCATTTCCTCTAGAGCAGAAAGCTTCTTAGCAAATGAAAAAATAAAATACCATCCATGATCACAGGGGAATAAAAGTAAAACCTCAACACACCCTCATAGAGGTTGTTAAACCCAATCATCTAGTATAATAATTTGGAAATAATGGAATAACTTCTTCGATGTACTAGGACACAACTGTCATCAACTCTGAAGCTCTTTAAAATACCTAGCATATCAGGCAAAGCTGGAATATTAAGACGAGAGCTGGAACAGGCCTGACACAAGGAAGGAGGCAGAATGCCGGGGAGAAGCCCTGTGGTTTCTGTGGCGGTGGTGCTGGAAATGACCAAGGAAAACCTTCTAGCATCGTAGGTCCAGGAAGAAACCAGAAATGCCATCCGGTCTGCCCGTCTGCCTCCAAGCAAGACCACACCAAAACTTAAAAAAAAATTCCATGGGGATTCCACATTGCAATTTAGTAGCATTGTTGTATAAGAAACTGTGAGGGGAAGAAAAGGTCACTGATTTGTTTTCCCCTCTGATAAACCCACATCAACCTAAAAGAGTTAGCTAAAGGCTCTAAAATTGTCACTGATTCTCAGATAAAACATCGCATTTGCAATGCCTCCCACTTTTCAAATAAGCTTTGGAAATACTTAAGTCTTGAATGTTATGCCATTCTTTTTTGAGATCTCATTGGTGAAAAAACACTAACCAACAAGTAATGTCAAAAGATGAAAAAAATCTACCACATTCTGTTTTTCATAAAAAATATAGATTTAATAAGTTTCTAAAGGAGAACAGAATGGCCACGTTAGAACACTGCCAAACTTATAAACTTTGACAGTCCCACATACTGAGACGAACAGGAAAATACATTTCACGAGAAATAAAATACATTTTTCGTCTTCTGGATTTGTTGAAGAAGAAGAAAAACACATCTGTCCCAAATTTCTTTGAAGAAACTGAATGGCATTCAGTTTTCCTGAGCCAATAGGCTTGCTCCTTCTACTGGGTTACCTTAGATGCCTTTTTTAAAGATTTAATGCTATAATCCAACAAAATCAAGGAGACAAATTGAAAAATCTTTGTCTTTTTTACATCTCAGGGCTAGAAATAACATTTTTCTCAGATGTAGGAAGAACACCAATATAAGTAATTAAATATTTATAAGGTTGTTCACCCCAGGGTTGCATAAAATAAATAATTACAGCATTTTGTGCTTTTGTAGTATCATCTGAAAAGTGGGGACAATCATGATGATTTCATAGCTCTTGTGAAGATCATGTAAATTAATGTTTATAATGGCACAAATATAAGGTATATTTATTGTTACACAATTTAATATTAGATTACGGCAGCGTAGAGAAATGGGCTTCAGAGCGGCGCTTCCTGAGTTCAGATTCTAGCTCCATTTCTCACTGCTTACTTAACCTTGAGTGAGGTTCTTAACCTGCTTGAGCCTCAGTTTGCTCATCTGTAAAATAGGGATAATAAAAGGGTCTACTGTATATAGTTGTTTTAAGAATGAAATGAGTGAACACATGGAAGCGTTTAGTGTCTGACAATAGTAAGTTATGCTCTAAGTTATTTCTAGTTCAATTATGCTGCTGCTTCTGCCGTTGTCGTTATTGTTATTTGTGATATTATTCCATTCTAACTGGTCTCTCTGGGGACAGGCTGCAGTAACCTAAATGATCAAGGTTACAGACAAGGATGTCTGAAAGCAAATCTGGGGCTCACATCCTCCGGGTTTCTAAGTTGGAGATGAAATGAGTGGGGCTGGGTTACCATGTCCACAAGGGAGAGGAAAAGAAGGGCCTTATTTGAGTCTAAGAAGCACAGGGAAGTGCATGGGAAGGCCCAGGCTGCAGGTGCTTCCTGTGCCATGTGGACTAGCAGGGCTCTGTACCTGGTTCCTGAGGCTGCTGGCAGGGACTTGCCCTGAGGACCTACAGGCAAGACACTGGGAGCAGATACGTCCCATTATATGACCTCTTTCTGAAGGATTTTAAAGCATGTTTTGGAAAATATTACAAAATAGCAAATATTGAAAATATTTTAAAGCAACACTCTAAAATGGTAAGGAAGTCAGAAATTGGTGTTAAGATAAACAATGTTCTTTGTAGATATAGATAAGGTAGAACTTCTGGTCCACCAGGGGACCATATATTGAAGCTAACAGGGTCCAATCCAGCAGACAGCCTTTGAATCATATATATAAAGGACTGAATCTGTGTCTACTTAGTTAATTCAGTAAACCTTGTAGGAAAAAGTAAGTCAAATCATTGAAGACAACAGTAAAAAAAAAAAAAAAATTAAAACCTAGCATTTGGCTCTATGTAGACAAAAGATCTGAAGTATTGGTTTTCAAGTCCTAGTTTTTTCCTCTCTGTGTAAACAGAGGTGCTTTTCTTGTGTGTGAATCTAGGCCTTTTCTTCTTTGGGGAGAAAATAGTTTAAGATCTAATGGCACAACTACTTATGATTTTTATTTTACTTTTCTCTCAAGAAAAAGAGTTAGGGAGAAATCTCCCTTGGGTAGTGCCTGGCAAACTTTGGCCATCATTAAAAGTTCAGGGTACTTGTTTAGAAATGCAGACTCCTGGGCCCCACACTATATAGATGAGGCCACATTTTTGACACGTGGGAACAAGTAGAAAGGTACATCAAAACATATTAGAGTAAGAAATGTCTTTCAGAAAAATTAACAGTATGGGGACTGCCTCTTCATTCACAAAATTAGAAAAGGGGTCTTGTACTGAAATGTATTCTAGATTTTTTGATATAATTATCTCCAAACCTAGTTCCCAAATCTAACTCCATACCAGTTGTTTTTGTTTGTTATACATATACACATATATTTGATTATACAAGTTTTGTTTTTCATGTAATATAGAATTTATTATATGATTTAATTTATTTCTAAAGAAGAACATAGTTTTATGGGTAGGGGCTTTTCTGAAATTAATCAGTATATAAATAAAGGAATAAATGACTAAAAAAATCTAAGACATGAGTGGAAAAACATTAGCTGGAAATAGGGTTTTCCCTCCTTTTTTAATATATATGTTTTACATAACAGGAAATCCTCCTGTTTATTTTTAGAAGGATGTAACATGCATGCTTAAAGAAATAACCATAATCTGATCTTTCATAAGAATACAGATAAGACCTACTGAAATTCCTAAATGCTACATTTTCTGGAAAGTTCCCAGTAATCACACAGATGGCCTAGGATGAACAAAACACCATCACCATCAGAGAATATAGTTACCATGACCTTGAAATTCATAATCACTGTACATTCTATTACTTGAGTTGAAGCTTCTGAACAGTAGAATATTCTCAAATTAAAACGGCTCTATTCAGCCTGGGATGGTGGCCTGTACCTATAGTCCCAGCTATTCAGGAGGCTGAGGCAGGAGGATCCCTTGAGCCCAGGAATTCGAGGCTGCAGTGAGCTATGATTGCACCATTGCACTCCAGCCTGGGTGACTGAGTGAGACCCTGTATCTAGAAAAAATAAAATGGTTCTTGTCTTCTACTTTTGAAAAGTAAATCCAACCTGATACTTGCCCAAAGGCAATAGATTCTGTGCACGCAGGCACTCTCCTCTAGATTTTTGGCACCTGTTCTCTCACCCTCTAGTTTATACTTGAGTTTTGAGGCTGGCTTCCTCCCTTTGTTCCCCTTCTATTCCCCAGCCATTAAACAAACACTTGTCAACTCTCTGCCTGAAAATTGAGCATGGTTACATTCAGGATTATTGATGTGGTTTTTGATATGACCAGATGGATGTAAATGTGCTGTTTCTACAAAGAAAGTTGAATACTTGGATGATATGATTAAGTAGAAATGATACTGATGTGCCATTATGTTTTAAAACTGGGCCAGATTAACTATTATTATATTTTAAAAGTCATTATTCTTTTCTTACAAAAGTCTCTTCTAAGAGAAGCTTTTCCAGACCTCATACATCTTAAATTCTAAATCTTGCATATTATTATCACTATTACCTAAGAACCAATGAGAGCCACAATCGGACTGATGCAGAGGACATTTACTCAGGGACACCCAAAACCAGAGACGGACAGAGAGGGGCAAGTATGGGAATGAATGTCTGTGTCTGTATTGATCCAACAAATTCATCTAAGAAGGCTAATCGAAGAATTAGTAAACCCCACGTCCTCTGAGGTCATGATTTCTACTTCCACTGTCCATGGATTAGAGACTGCGTGAAATACATTACTGGGACAGTCAGGAGGCCTGGGTCCTAACTCTGGCTTTGTGACTAATTAGTTCTATAGTGTTAGGCAAATAATTTAAGTTCTGTGGGATTCAGTTTCCCCATTTGCAAAATAAATGGTTTGTACTAAATAGTCCCTAAAGTCATCTCTGATATTAAGCCTTTTAAATGAACACAAGTGTTTCTGTTTTCATATATATGTATATATACACATATATGCATTTATATATATATAAAAAAATTGAGACTTACCCTCATTTCCTTCTATACAAAAATTGCAGATAAACTCCTTTTCTCCATGTCTAACACTAAAACCAACTAACAGTAAGTAGGTGAGTAACCGAAAACATTTTTCAATTTGTCCATTTGAATGATAAAATCCGTGCAGACATTTATTGTTTCAGAGAAGCCTCTGGTCTGCGAGGGATAGAAATAAGACAGCAAAACAAGTGAGTTATCTGTCTCTCAAACCAAAGCCATCAACAAAATGAGATCGACATAAATGATAAAGATCTTCTTGGAGCTCCCTGTAAGACAAGCTCTGGCGGGAAGGGGTGGGAGCTATGCACGTGCCCCCCAGGGGCCTTTGCAACAACAGTGGACAGTTTGCCTTGAAAAATTACTTTTCTACTTCCACAGGGGTTTATATAACCAAGTGAAAATATACAGGAGTGCTTTAGCTACAGAAAAAAATTAAATGGTTAACGGAGGCAATGGTCCAGATACAGGGTCAGGAGGAACAGAAATGTTGAATGTTTGACTCACTCAAATTGGTATTCTATACCCAATACCCACGGACTCGATGCCTCACTGCAAAAGGAAGATCCTTTTGTTCTTTAGGGCCTTAGAGAAAGGAAAGACAACCGTACCAAACAAGAAGCACTTTAAAGTGTGTAAATTTTCTTTTTGGGCTAAATGTGCAGAAGAACCTGTGTGGTGTACACAGATATGCTACTGCTGTAATAATTTCTGTTAAATGCCCTAAAAACAATGAGATGTGCTTATTACTATTGCAGAAACAGTAAGAGTTCACCCATTCTCCTTGGTCTTTTCTATTTTTCTGTAACCTCTAACTCGATAAGGCTGCTAAAGGCCTTAGAAGCTTCCAGTCCAATGTTTCAATTGAAAGGTGCCAGATGAACCCTAGGATTAATAAACTCTAGTCAACATCCATACGTATTTCCTGCCACAAGAGGACGCAAGCGGAAGGAGAGGTGTGGGCAGTCTTCCCAGGGACCCTCAGGAATTGATTGATCTACTGAGTTAAATAGGGAAGTGTCCTGCAAGGAGGAACCTGGGGTTGGCGGCAGCAGCTTGGAAGCATTGACTTCATCAGAGGCATCGCTGCAGCAGGTGGGCAGTCACGTCTTCCTCCAAGATGACCAATAAGCTCTCAAACTCAAGGAACATCACCCAGCCTAGCAGTGCTTGCAGTCGGCCTCTTGTAAGGTGATGGAGCTTGAGGCAATGCGTTCCATTCTTCCAGAAACGTAGCTCTGCGAGGCATGCAAGCTGGCTTTGTACTTCTGAACCACTCCGAAGATGAAATAGTCCCTGAGTGAAAGTCAATACAAGTCAGATTTGTTCCAAAGCAGTAGGGACATTGACAGACGCTGTCATGGAAGAATTTCCTGTGGCTTGTCGTATCTGTCATCTACTGGGGGCTTCTGGAAAATAGCTTGGAAGTTAGAGAAGCTTGGATTTTCTCTTGTATTAGGAAAAAAAAAGCTTTTTAAAAATGTTTAGATTACCCTTATTAAAGTTCAATAATTAGTACGCTAAGAAATTATTAGCAAAGGGAATATAGAGAAATAAAAAAATTAGCCTATTTGGGAAAATATTAGATAATCTGAGTGATATAAGCAAAAGATAGTTGCTCTTAGTAGGAAGCTAATATGTCCTATTTATTCATCTGATGTCATTGTTTCAGTCATAGACTGATAAGAGATATTGCAGAAGCTTTGCCATCTTTGCTATTTGCAGTTGGAGGACAGTTTGGGTAGGTGCCAAGATATAACACCCCTAGGTTTCAGTCTACTTTCTTTTCTTTGAAAATATTCAGACTGTGAGCTGTTACACAATAAAGTTTATCAAAAGTTCTGTATAAAAAGTAGTTTTGTAAGCACATTATATAACATGGAACAACCAATCATCGTTCTTTATATGTAGCCTGAAAGCTCTTACTTTCCACCCCTGGCTTAAGTCATTTCTCTCTCCAAGATTGCCCTCTTAATGATATTCACGGCTGCATAAACAAATCACCTTCTTCATTCATTTATTTATTCAACAAATATTTATTGAAAGCATATTATGTGCAAGGTGCATTTCTAGGTAGTGGGTGATGAGCAAACAGACAAAAATTCCTACCTTCATGGAGCTCACATTCTGGTGGAAAGAGATGGATAATATCAACCTCAAATGGCCGTAGCTAGATGAGACTTGGGGAGAGGAAGTCTGTGCTACGTGTCCCATGTTGAGGACCCATCCCTGCCACCAGGTCCTCCTCCCCCTCCTGCCCTTCTCTCTGCATTGACCCTCTGCACCAGCACTAATTGGCTAAAGAAAGGCTGCCTGGTAGCCACAGGAACAGCTTTCTGTCACCCTGTCACTGGCTCTTTCTCTGCAGTGAATCCTCTCCCATGGGCATCAGCACGAGGCACAAAGATGCTTTGTGCCCATTTCCAAGGGTCCATCCACATGCCTCTTCCAGATAGTTTGTCTCTGATTGTCCAGTCTTACTTTTTCTAGGCTCCTGACCAAACAGTGAAGCCACTTGCTTTTGCCCAGAAGTTTGTGTGTATCCATACTTCAGGCCAATTCTCCCTTCATACAAACTGAACAACCAAGCTCTGCTCATTGGAAGGATTTTCCTTTTTTTACTGACTTTAGAGAAATGGGGCAGTGTCCTTTTCAGGTTAACAGCAACATATGCCAACCCATCTATGAACTAAGCCTGAATTTTTTCCTATAAGTTGGTTGCATGTTCCTCCCACCACTGCCCCATGATGTCATAAGCATGAGTGGAGGGAGAATTGTTGTGCAACAGAGGTGAAAGTCATGGCTCTCTGGGCTGCCTGTTCATATAATTTCCTTGTGCCTTCTGTACTTGGTACCCCTGCAACCTTAAGTCTTTTAAGGGACTCTTAGCAGCTCTCCTGAGATGTAGTGTTGCTTCCGTTGCACTATCTTGACCTTGGCCTTGGAGCAGCCCTTCCTACCACATAGCACTTACTCCACAGGTCAGGGAACCAGGGTGAGACCTCCACCACCAATCAACTATACTGATTCTAGTTCTCTCAGGAACCAGAGAAATGACCAGAGTGAGTGCCATTGGACCATGAAGGGTTCTAGGGCCTAGACTCCATCCATCACATGGTATCCATAAACTTCCACTCCAGGTGGACGATTGTGACAGCATTTCTGGTTCCCAGATCAGAGCCCCTCCCCTACAGTCCCTGAAAATTCTGGGTATTGCCCTTTGCCCCCTGGATGCAGGTCCCTGTGGAAAAGGATTGGGGAATATTTATCATTTATCTCCCATACCATAGTGACAGTCCAGGGACCTTCCTCAAAAACAGGGTCTCTCAACTGTGGTACTGTGGACATTTCGGGCTGCATAATTCCTTATTTTGGAGGATGCTTGCCAATTTCCCTGCCTTCTGCCCACTGGATGCCATTGGCATCCTGCTTCCCAGCTATAACAACTAAAAACGTCTCCAGACATTGCAAAAAATCCTTGGGAGGCAAAGACAGCCCCAGCTGAGAACCCGTGCTTTAGAGGCCCCAGGCTTCCTTCAATCAATGTGCTCTGGGTCTTGAGCTGACTTAAATCTGGAAATTCTGGTGCAGTGGCTGACATCAGCTTTCTGCTTTCCAGCTTATATTTTTAAATTATTATTATCATACCGGCAAGTAGCAGGCTAGAGGGGTGCTCACATATCTCACGCTCTAGTCGTCATTGCCACAGGTTCCTGCAAGGCAAGGCATCCAGAATGCTCCTCCAGCTTGCAGCCTATGTAAGTAATCATATCCACCTTGTCTCTGCTGATCAAATGCTACCACTGACCTCTGCCATTCCAGGTTCCTATGATTCCCAGGGAGCCCAGTCCCATGGAAATATCTCCCTTCATCCACCCTAGCCTGCAATGGTTAATGCTTTTCTCATTCTTCTCTGAGCGAACAGTTTGGAGATGCATTTCAGAGGCTTTTTGAAGGTCCTATAGGACTGGACCATCCATAGTGGCTTTCCCCTCCCCCTTTATTGTATTATCTTTGACCCTTACTCCTGCTTCCTAGGAAATCATATTCCAAAATAAACTGCCTACACATAGGCCTTTGTGTTAGGCTCTTCTTTTGAGGAGTCCAGGCTAAGACTCTTGGGATCATGGTATGTACTGTGATCCTAGGAAGCAGACCTCAGGGTAGGATCTTGAAGTTGGATCATTCACCAGCCATATGGTGATAAGAATCCCATTGCTAGTGGTAAGTGGGGTGGTGATAACCCTCAGCCTTTAGGCACACCTAAAAGGTGTCTGTAGCACTGGAACATTATGGGGGAAATAATAATTACATGGATGGTGGAGTGGCCTTGCCTTTGTTAACTGCTTTTAGAAATGTTGGGTGGGGGATGGGCAACAACATAAGCCCAGGTTACCAAATACCAACTTAAGGCATGTGCTGAAATCCTGAAGTATTCTATGGCACATTGAGGAACCTTACAGCTTCTACAGCCACCTAATTTCTCCAGGATGTCCCACTCTATCGTGTCAAAGAAGCCCTAGGGTAGGAAGCAAGAGAAACAAGATGTGGTCAGCTTGCATAGGGCAAAACTGGCTGAACCCTACATGGAACTATTCCCAAGAGCAATGGCTAGAGTAAGAAATGGGATCCAGATAATTTGAAGTAATGCACAAAATATATCTGATACAGCTAGAGAATACAGTGTTTTGGAGAACAGGAAATGATCTACTGTGTCCAATGCTATTAATGAGGAAGATGTGGGCCACCAGCAACATTGGAGGTCATGGTGACCTTGACAAGAACAGTTTTAATGGAGTGATGGAGGCCAAAGGCTGATTCATCCACCTAGACTCACTCTTCCATATGGCTATAAAAATACAAATCACAAGATAGCAACCCCCATCAACTTATGCCACATGCCCTTCAAATCGACCTTGAGCATCATCCTTGGCTTTTCCCTCTGGTTGCCAGGGAGGAGGCAGTCCTCTTCCTGTCTAGAGGTTATCCTGTCCTCTCTAGCTTCCCAGGGTCTTCCACCTCTTCATTATTCATTTTTCCTCCTAGATATTCAATTGCTCCTTCTCTGTTGAGTTTTTCCCATCCGGATCCCCCAGAGCATCTGGTACAGAATGTTTTCCCAATGCATGAATGAGAAGAGTGCCATGCACCAGCGCAGGGAGCATTTCCACATGCTCAGGTCTTCCCCAGATCCACAGTCCCTTCTAGCTGCAACTGTCTTTTCTACTGCCCCCTTTTTACCTCAAAAGAGCTTCTACTTTCACCATCTCTGTGTTCTCACCCTGTCACCTCCTTGCCGTCTGACTTCTACCTGCACCACCTGAAACCACTGAAACTGCTCTTGCCAAGCTCATCCATAAACTCACTGTTGTTCCACCCAAGGAATGTCTCCCTCCGTCTCTTTCTGGGCCTCTTTGCAGCACGTGACTTCTTTGACCATTTCCTCCTTCCTGACACATTTCCTTCCATTTGCTTCTTTGACGCTAAATTCTCCTGGCTTTTCTCCTGCCTTTCTGTCCCCTTTCTCCCGACTTCTTTGAAGCCTCTCCTTCCTCTACATTTGCCTCAAGGGCTGGTGTTTCTGTCCTTGGCTTTGCCTATTCATCAAACAACCCCCAGAATCTAGAGCAACGGGTGACCTTTAGTAGACCTCAATATGTATCAGTTGAGTGATCAGATGAATAGATTTCACTGCCTGTTTACCTATATCTTGTTCACCTTGGCATATTCAGTGCTTACCATAGTCCCTGACTATGTATGTGTATTAAGTCAATGGCTATATGAGTAAATGAATATTTTCTTGATCATTCCAGCTGAAAGGAATCTCTTCCTCCTCTGAACTTACACATGCCATCACTTTATTTGTTGACATATTGTTCTGCCTTCCTGTCATCTATTTCTATGTGCCATCTCTCTTACTATAAACTCCCTGAGCTCAAGATCAGGGTCTCTCTCATCTTTATTTCCCATACAACATATTTTGCCATGTGCTACAGAGAGTGGCACTTCACTAGGTATTGGATGATGGACTGAATGAATAAACGAATGACTAAGAAGGACACAGTCTGGCAACTTGTAAACTTTCACATGCTTAAGAGTATTGAATCCATTTATACTTGTCCCAGATCGGCTATAGCTCTCCACCAAATCCACCACTTGAGGTATCAGAGAATCAAAAAACTTCATTTCTTCCCTCTGAGCAGTGAATACAAGAGGCAGCAAGTAGCGAAAACACTCATGATACCCATGGGCCTATTGGACTCTTTTTTGGCCACTAACTCACTTAATTTGGTGTAGTTTAGCACATTACAAGATTGTTCAAGAGTACTATAAATGATGTCAGACACCATCAGAAACCACTTCAGAAAATCATTGCCTATAGCCGGATCAAAAGGTGAACACCTGGAAACTAGCAATGCTAGGAAAACAGAATAAATCATGTTTTCTTCTCTACCTTTAGAGATTTGCACCTTTTTGCCCTAAAGAATGTTCAAAATTTTTTAAACTTGTAGGCTATTATAATATATTTATAAACCATTTGTACAATAATAAAACATTCTGGTACCTGATTGAAGAGGAATTATCCTGGCTTCTCTCACTTCTCTTTGCCATTATTTCTGGCTACTTTCAGAGCATTTTATTTATCCTGGTCATTAATTCAGGTTATTTTGACGTGGTACTATTTTAAACAAGTAAATTTAACAAAGACAGTCATATTTACCCAAATAAATAAATAATAATAGTAACGCTTGAATTTTCAGTAGATTGTGGAACTTAAATGTTTTAAATTGACTTTAAAAAAGCAATATTGTAGTGTTTATTGGCTTTAAGAACATTAATTTAGGCAACATCCAGAATTCGGAACAATGATATTCTTTTATCTTTTTTTTTTTTTTCTATCTGAGAGCAAGTTGCAAAAACAGGTTGATAGGACAGTTCTTATGTGGATGACAGTTAATACACCCCAACTTGAATCCAGTCATTTATTTCCTTGAGTGTTGGGTCACTCACTGATGCCTACTCTGTGCCTCACAAAATGACGAATGTGGACAAAATGACCTTGCCTGGAAAAGGGAACTGGCACTAAGCTGTGAACAGACTCAGCCAGTGTGCAGTAGAATATGCGTCCGCGGTAGCCGTCCTTCCCAAAGATAGCAAAGATATCTGAGATAGCAGAGCCGAGCTAGTGTGGGAAAAGGAAATGAGATGTGGGAAAAATTAAGACTTTTTTTTTTTTTTTGGTCATTTTTATAGCTTGAACGTGGTTTATCTGAAATTTTGTGAACTTGATATGCTATTGTGTTCAAGGCTTCGGAGTTCAAAAAGAGATGGTTTGTTTGAAATTATGGCACCAAAATGTGTTTCCACTTAGGATTTTACAAAACAAATGCTTTGGAGATTCCGAGAAGGGGACAGGATGGAAAGAAAGAACTTTCAGATTTTATTTTAACATTCAGTTCTTAGTGCCCAGAGTAATTTTTTCCCAGTACACTATGACAATCAGATCTGCCAAGCCCCTTTTGGACTTATCTCAGTCTCAAATGGAACATTCAGAAATGCCCAGGAGGGTTTTGTTCCTCTGAAAAATGAACCTGCTTCGCTCTGAAGACGCTTCTTTAAGAGACTGTTACTTCCTTGACATGTTACTAGACTGAGAATATTATGAACCATACCCTGGGCTTCCTTGTTCAAAAAATATAAAACTACAGAATTAATCAACTGAACAAAAATTTGTCTCCAAGTAGGCAGTGTGGTCTCAAGATATTTTTTCCTACTTTATGTTGAAGGACCTACAATGTCATGGATGAGGACACTCTGTGTGTGTGTGTGTGTGTGTTTGTGTTTGTGTTTTGGAGGGGGGTTGCTTTGTTGTGGTTGGTTTTCCCCCTCTCTGCTTTGGCCCTGAATGAAATAGGAATGTCTTACAGAGGGAGGCAAGCCGGGAGCACATGCATTTTGAAAAAGTCAGTTCTGGCAAGAGTTTACCCCCATACTTTTCGGGGTCACTCCCTCACTCTGGTCTAAGCTTTAAAAGGCTGAAAGATAAACCCATAAACAGAAGCTCTTTGTAGAGATACATATATATCCTAAGACATATTATATTTTTATATTATAATATATGCATATATTTGTGTAATTATATTTATGTTTATCATATTTATATAACATTTTTTCTGAAACATGATATATTAAGTATATATGTATTTAGAAAGAGTTCACCACCTAAAAGCAACTCACTTTGGGAAATGTTGTTTTGTTTTGAAGTATCCCAAAGTAGGATGATTTTTAAAAACAAAGTCAAGAGGCTCAGGCCTTGAAGTGCACGAATCCACTTGTTGGGGAGCACACCTAGTTGATGTTGCCTTCCTTTGCTTGGTGACTCCTTTTCTCTTTCTCTGTTCCCTTCTGCCTTGCCTTCCTTCCCACAGGCACATTTTCAAACCCTCCTTCAATCCCTTACCTTGGCACACCCACAGAGATGACATTTAACCTTTATTTTTCAACACAGCAGAGATGGCACATTCACGTCCCCAAGTGAGAGTAAGCAAGTTCTACAAAAGCCTGTTTCATGGTGAGAAAAGCATTCCTATGTCCTCATATCCTGTCCAACTTCCCATTCCTCCATGAAATTGCATGTTACTTGTATGGGGTCGCCAAAATATTGGAGACATGAGATCATATTGTAAAAGCATAGGTAAGACTCTTTCTAATATATTAACTGAAATAATGAATTGAGGCAAACTTTTCATTAAACACTTATAAGAAATACATCTATTAACAAAAAATCCAAGACTATGAATTACAACTGGGTCAATTGTTCAACCCTCCGTTTCACTGAATTTGAGTATATAGAAAACTATGGCTGGATTTAGGAATATGGCTCTTCCCAAGTACAAGTGTAGAAAAATAAAATGAGTATCATTTAGTCCCTTTAGTTTTCTTAATTCATCTAGAAAATGGCTGCTCAATAAAAACAGGAATTTGTTTGTTTTGATTTTATCTACTTTTAAAATGAAGATTACACCTAAAAGGTATGCCAAAAATAAGTAGTTTTAAAGTGTTCTAAATTACTTAATTCTCTAAAATTTAACCCATTTTCTGCTTAGCAAGCTCACTGACACTTTGATGATTTGGTGCATAGTAAAGACACAAGGATCCTGTTTTATATAAGCTATATGAGCTCTAAATAAAATCCCGCTCATGAAAAAAAATTTTGATTCAATCCAAAGACAATTGACTTCACCCATTTTGGTCCTCTGTTTCCCCATTTATAAAAGAAGTGGGTCCAATAAGAGGGTCTTCAAGCCCCTTTTTAACTCTGAAAGTTCATGATTCTGAGAACCTTTATTTTCCAAACATATCAAATATTATATTTTAGTGTTGTTCAGATAAGTAAAGAAACAAACACAAGTTAAAATATTAGAAAATGTATATACTTCTAAGTTTATTGAGGACCCTAAATGAAATATTTGTGTATTCCCAATTTTCCTACCTTAAAATGATCTGAAAGTCCAGTGACCAGCCCAGTTAGGTGTCCATTTTATGTTTGTAATTAAAAGTAAAGCAACTATTCAATGTTACCATGTACCAAAATTGCATGCCATGAAGAAAAAATGAGCATTAAATTATAGCCATCTCATATGTCTTATTTCAGTGGTTGATTCTTATATGAGGCAGAGACACATAAGGCTCCATATCTTCAAAATCTAAAAAAAAAAATTACAAGTATGTCTTTTTCTGATTTGCTATAAAGGTTTACTATTGATATACTATTCTATATGCTCCTTAAATTTAAAAATCTTTTCTAGATACAATACAACCTATATTTCTAAGAGGTTAACTCTAAACAAAGTCTGAGAGGGAAAGAAAAAACTTCATTATTTAGGCTGGAGAAGGGCAGATGAGTTTACTGAGTTCTAATCATGACTGGACTCCAGTAGACGTCTGGGGAGGAAGCAGGCAGGTACCGGTGCTGGAAAGGCCTTAGGAGTCCCTAATGGCTCAAGCTGGGACCTCAGATTTTCACTTCTGAGGTTACTTCTAAAATAAGTTAAACAACTTTTATTCTATTTATTATGTGTTATAAGTAGTAATTTGTAAAATATAATCATTTGCAACATGCTAAAATTAGGCAATCTGATTTTGCCATTTCTTCATTTTTTAAACAATGTATACAGAAGGCTTAAGAAATGTAAGTGACTTTACCCCATAGACACCTCAGCCCAGGCCCTATGCCTGGTCTGTACAGTGAATTGGGGGACATGGAAGAAAAAAGAAAAAACAAAAAAACAAGAAATGTAAGTGATGTGATTATGGTTTCACCTTTGGTTTTTGGATAGCTGCATATCAATGGTCACCAGACTCTAAGCTCCTTGAGAGCTGGGACATTTGTCCATTTTACTCACTGCTATGTCTCCAGTGCCTAGGATAGTCCCTGGCACACAATAGACACTCAAGAAAAATTTGGTAAATAAATAAATGAATAAAGGAAATTAGTCTATTTATGAATGTATGTTCTCAAAATATCCATTCTCATAAGAGAAAATGTTGAGGAAACCTGCAGAAATTAACTAACAAACATTGTAATCTTTTAGTATTTATATGGGACATCCCTCAAATTGGGTTCTGATCCATTCTATAAAGTCAGCAAAAAGTGAATTAACAAATACCAAAAAAAGCTAGGCAGCGGTAATAGACAGATAACCTAAACAAGTGAGGATGCTATTATTTTTCTGTCACCTTTACCAGTTAACTCTCAAACTCTCTCTCACTCCAGGATGTCTATACTAGGAAGAAGAGAAAGGAAGGAAGGAAGGAAGGAAGGAAGGAAGGAAGGAAGGAAGGAAGGAAGGAAGGAAGGAAAGAAGGAGAATGCAAGAAAGCAAGAAAATTGGGAAAGGCTCTTTTATCTCCCCTTTGGAAACTTAACAATTATGATAATAGCTAATACAAGCTAACTTGGTGTCAGGTTCTGTTCTAAGGGATTCATATATTTCAACTCAAGTAATTCTCACAACTACCCTGAGAGATATACTCTATTTTTGGCTCCATTTTGCAGCTAAGGAAACTGAGGCACAGAGATGTTAAGGATGTGCCTTAGGTGGCACACTTAGTCCGTGGTGGAGTTGGGTTATCCAAGTGCACACCCCTAACCACCCTGATATACCACCCCTGAGATTCGGCAAAGAAACATCTTTAGCTCTCTTAATCCCAATGTTCCCAAACTTATTGACCACAATGTACCAATCAATATCTCTAGAACATCATTTGGCAAACACAGAAGCACAATATATCTTTGGTTTCTCACAAGTCAAATGTATGTCCTTGTAAGCAGGAAAGTGAATTATAATAAAAAATGTTCTCCTAATTTTAGGAGAGAGTTAATGTGCATTGAGTTTGAATTCTCAGCTTCCTTGAGCCATATAACTCACCTATCAAACGAGGGAAGGACGTAAGACATTCTTTGCTATTTCTTAAAAACAAAACAAAAAAACAGCTTCTTTGATTGATATTTGTGAGTTACAAACCAAATAAAACTATGCAAAAAGTACAGTGGTGGCAAAACAGCATGGCCAACAGTGACATGAGGTTCATGAGGGAAGGCGAGTTTGTGGCTCTGAGAGGCTCACAGTCCAGGTCTGCCACACAGAACAGGGAGCTTCGAGCATCTTTAGCCACACTGTGAATTCCTGCTCCCATCCACCAAGATCAAGTTTAAGGTTTGAAAGGGTGGCAGGCAGGTGGGAATGACAGTACAGCAAGACCCATAGGTAAAATGAAAAAAAAAAAAAAAATATATATATATATATATAGCTTCCAAGCCACTCCATTCTCACCTCATCACCTGGGCCGGACATCAGTGCCAGCTTTGTCCTAAACAAAAGCTTTGGTCAAGCAAAGGCCTCTTGCAACCTGCCGACAGCTTTGGTTTAGTTCCACCGCTAATCAGAGCTGAATGGGACGTGGATTCACTACACTCTCAAAAGGGAAGGGCTTGGTGAGCTGAGGCTGTCTGCGTTTTCCTTGAGACTTTTTAAAATTAAAATTCTGATTATTGCTGGTCTACAAATCAGATAGTAACAAAATCTAGACTATATCACCATACTTTATAATGCACGGCATGTGAACTATACTGCAAACCGTGCTCTTTTAAATAAGTAGAGGAAAACTGGTTTATAATTATTCCACTACTAAGCTCTAAAGTTTCTTTTACTAAATATAACTTTTGACATAGCTTTTGAACAAAGGAACTATCTCACATTGATGACTGTAAGAAATCACACGCATATCCATTCTCATAGTCTTCCAAAGTTAAAGGTACAATACGAGATACATCCTTCGAATATATAACGGAATCCTTGAGTGGTTCAATGGATGGCTTGAATTAATGAAAACATAGGGAAATTATTCTTTAAAACCATGAATTCACAACTACAAAGCCTATTTTTGCTTTGCTATTATTAATACAATAAGAGGTTTGACTTTGACCCTGAAATCATAAACGTGGAAAACATTAACAGTATTCTATTGACATGTCTGAGCCTCTCTTTTTCTATATTAAACTGAGGCTTCTGATAAGTTTGAAGGAGTCCCTGTGGCACCAAATAAAACTAAACAATTCATACAGACGAAGATCAAGGAGGTCTAGTGAACCAGAAGATTCCAGCTCCTCGATGAAAGGAAATGTGTTTGAAACCACTGGCAATTATTCATGTTTTAAAACAATAATTTAAGAAATCATTCTTTTTAAAAATAAATATTAACCTTTTGGAAAATCTTCCCTTTGTAATAGTCTATATAGTAGGGTTTTCAAAAATATTTTAGATTCGTGTTGATAAAAGTGTCTTCAGTTTATTAGCCTTTTTCCTTAAACTGTCTAGAATGAATTAGAAGGCTTCAGTTGTCTTTAATGTAATAGCACACCCATTATAATAAATTATGATGTCTTTTAGAATGTTATGATTTTTCCTAGAAGTATTTAATTCTTAAGGTTGGGTTTTGGTAACACAAAATAAAATGGGATTTTTTTTGTCTTAGGTCCCAGAGTGGCATTTTGTCACAACCTGTGAGGTTTGCAAGGCTACTCAGTAACATTGCAGCAGGGAAACTGCATGTGGTGTCACAGACTGTCTGGGAAGACCCATGCTATCTTTCTCTTGCTTTTCAGTCTAAATAGGCCAGTGGCCATGATCACACTTGAGATGGATCGTGCCCCACGGATAAGTAAGTATACAACAAAGAAGAGTAGCTAGGAAGCAATTGTCACTGGTCTTCTGGTGGTGATACCTCAAGTAAGTGTTCAGGGCTAGCTGTATTCAAATAAGATAACAGGCTGGAGACTTAGTTTGAAGCTTTTCACAGCCTGAAAAGAAACTTGCATGAATCTGAATACCTAAAAATATTGCTGACTATATAGCTCAATGGTCCTTTACACACCATGTTTTCTTAGATTTCCTACTGAAATGACCACTTTGGTAAAGATAGCAGGATAAACCACATATCCAAAGATAATTTTTTGTCAAAGAACTAAAGCAAAAAAAAGAAAGAAAAAAATCTTTGTGAATCATGTTATGTCCTTTTAAGCCTAGTTAAGAAAATACAATTTAGAGTATTCAACTGTATGAAATTTACAAATTATTAAAATGGGTTTCAATCCTGTTTAGTCTTTAGCCAAATTACAGAGGCAGTGATTTATTAAGAGAAGGAAAGTACTGAGTCCATTTTTCAGCTGAAAATATTGATAAGTGTTGGTTTCCTAATGGCTAAGGTAAGCTGTCCCCTTGAAACAAAAACAACAAAAAGCAAAGATTTATCTTCAAAATCTCAAAAAAGGATGTGTTTTTATTTCAGATATGTGTGTAATTAAAGCAATTAACATATTCTATTGATTTGCTTGATGACTGTTAATGTGCACCATGTTACCAGGAGAATCTGACTCCTTTTGAAACACCCTAAATGGCAGAATTTTCAAACATCCTGAGCTGTAGTTGATGTCAATTTTTGGTGTCCTTTAGAGTAGCTTTAGTATGCCCAAAAGACTGTTTCTCAATTCATTTTTGGTTTAAACAATTGATGTTCAATTTACTTGAGGAAAATCTTAAACTTCAGGTTGGGTTGTGGCAACACAGAATGAAATGGGAATTTTGCCTTCCAGACAGTATTTAAGTTCAGCTCATAAATCTCTTTAGTTCATGTACAAGTATAATAAATGTTGATAATTGTTTTTAAGGGGGCTTTGAATAATGTTTGTTCTCTTTAGTTAAATACCTTCAAATATTTAAACTTTGTTTATAAATTTAATATATTCTATTTCTATTTTTAAGCACTTCAATTATCAGAATTACAGAAACCACAGTGGATATTTAAGTCACTTTTCCATACCTAGTACATTAAGGTTAAAGACAGAGTGACACTGAAGTTCTCTTAGATGCTTCAATATTGTGTATGAGTTTAGTAAGGGTTGAACTTGGACTTCTAGCCTCTGGAACTATGAGAAAATGAACTTCCATTGTTTAAGTCAACCCGTCTGTGGTATGCTGTTATAGTACCCCAAGCAAACTAATACACTACCAATTTTTCAAAATTATTTTGATGCCACTTTCTATTTTGAAAGACCTTTTAGAATTTTTTTTAAAAGATTATTTAACTAATTTCCCAACTGGCATAGCAACTTCAACTTGTTTTTATCAGTTCAAGGACAGAATTTATGATGGGGTGGCTCCTGTATCTTTCTAGTTATTTTATGTTTGTTTCTTTATTCATTTTTTTGCATTTTTCAGGGATTTGTAACTGTTTTACTCCTTCTTGCACAATTCTTCATTCATGGCTAATGTATTTCAAATTTGAGGTTCTACTCAAAGTAAGTATAGTCATCTCTTCTCAGCATATTCCCTTCAGTGGTGTACACAGAGCATAACCCCTGTCAAGAAGATATAACCCCTGCTAGAAAGCAAGATTTCAGCAAATTGTGTGGCTGAACCAGTCAACAGTTCTTCAAAGTGTTGGCTTTAGTTCTGCTTTAATTTTGCTGTATTCCTTTCACTCTGGCCATTGCAGTGGACTTGTCAGTTCAGTAAGATGTCAAGTTCATGGCATTTAATATCTGAAACATTGAGCACTTCTCAAATGTTTACAATGTATGCAGAATGTTCATATTGTATTGGGTTGGGTAACTAAATGGTAAATTAAGAAAAGTACAGAAGGCTGGATTAAAAATATGGTGAAAAGAAAACTCCCTCTTATTGTTTATAAATCATGACATTAAATATAATTATATTCAGAATTCAAAATATATATGATGTTTTTATTCCTCAAAGTCAGAATATTATAAAACCTGTGATATTCTAGTTTGGCTAACCACTGGGGCACAGAAAAACTAAAGCTAAATGAAACCTTTGAGAAAAAAGTCCCTAAGAGTGTTGTAATCATCTCACGCATCATGATTACTGATAGTATTAGATGAAGTCAATTGGAAACAATTTGATTTTTAGCAAATTGCTCATTCAACAAATTGATTTTCCAGCAAGTTGATTTTCTCCTCTCCATTTTTGAATATATGTGTCACACATATGCATCTGGACAGAAGTTTAAGCAGTAAAGTAAATGCATTCAGTAACTGTGAGTTTTTATAGCACATCATCTTCGTAGTTGAAGCAGCAGGAAACAACCTCTCAGTCAACTAAGATGATGCATTTGCCATCTGAAGAGACAACTTTCAAGTTTGAAAAGTTTTTAAGCTTCCCTAAGTGACAAATTTAAGCTCCACTAGTGACACATTTAATCTCATTGGAAGCGTTTTTTGGTGTTGTATACTAACTAGAAAGATGGCTGTATTCAGCTGGACATTTTAAAGCACTTAGGAAAACAGCTACTTGACATTGAACATTTTCCCCTTTTCAAAACAAATTTATCTTTATAAGGGTTTGAAGTGATAAATACACTGAATGGAAATGGATACTTCACAGTGACTTCATGTGGTTATCCACCCTGCTCTATTAATGTGTAATAAATAGATGTTTTAAATATTTGCTCCTAGAGGTCTCTTCTTGAACTTAAGCCTAAGTTATCTAAACAGTTGAAAAAAGATTTATAGTTATGAAGAGGCCTATATGTCAAGCAAAGTTTTATGATATGTTCTATAATAAATTAGCAATAAATGGATACAGGTGACTGTGGAATTTATGACCTTTAATGCTTTAATACTGCTCTAAAGAAAAACTAATTATTAAGGTCCTAAAGGGTAATAAAAGAATACCATCTACAAATTGTCAAATTAAGCCATTAGTCCTAGGTATTTGAGGTAGGTGCTTTTTATTGCAGCTCGGCCAGAGAGGCAGATGCAAATAAATATAAGAAAATTCAATGCTATCAAGTAGTAGAAAAAGCAGCAGGCAGGCTTTCTAGCTGAAATTAAAGAATTACTTCTCAATTTTTTTTCTTCTGCTTAAAAATAATCATTCTTTCAGTACTTTAGTGGAGTGCTATTTTTACTGCAAAAACAGAACAATTTCATTAGATTCTTGCATCACATTTATTGAGTGTTTTTCCGTAAGTGCTCAGAAAGACATTTGAATACAAGAGGTCCCAGGAAAAGTTATCTGACTGAAACATCAAATTTAAGCTACTGGCAGGTTTTAGAACTGTCTTTCCATAGGAAATTTCAATTAAAGCACTAGTTGTAGTGAGGCATCTTCACTTTCATCTTTAGTTTTTATAAGAAAAAAAGAGCTCACCCATTTCTTCCTAATTTGAACCTCACCAGGAGGTAGATGAGTTTGTTTCCTAGAGGGAAGAGGCTATTGTGAATGTCAGCCTCTAAAGTGATCTTTCCCTTTCCAGTCTTTCACCCTTTTAATCCATTCTCCACACCAACTCCAGAATGGTCTTTATGTTTAGTGAAAAAAAAATGTGATTATATCACATCCCTACTTAAAATTCTTTAATGGCCTCCAGCTGCTTAGACCCAATACCTTAGCAAGTCACTGGATGCCTTTTGTGATCTAGCCCTCACCTATCTTCCTAGCCACATTCCCTCCTGGAACCCTCTGCTCTGATGCAGAAGACCACTGGCCAGGCTCCTAGGGCTTGCTCATGACTCTGCATTTACACCCTTTGTTTTTACTGCTTGAGTGCCCTTTCCCCTAATTCTTCCTTTTCTTTCAAAGACCAGCTCAGATGTCACTTCATGTATAAAAATTGTCCTGTCAGAATCAATGGCTCTCTCAGTGCTTTTGTGTCATTGTATCCCTTTGCTGGCATTTGGTGAATCCTGCAGGTGTCTGTCTTGTTACTCAACTGAAAATCGTGGAAGGCAGGGACCTCGTCTCCCATCTTTTCATTCCTAGCATCTATGTAATAAGGATATAATAGTGCCCAATAAAGGTTTATTGAATAAAAAGGCTGGAGAAAGGGTATTAAAAGGTGGGGGAGGTGATAAGAGATGGATTGTTAAGTCTGAGACATGGGTTGGTAAACCTTTCTTCCTCTTAGGTCAGAGTTATGGGGAAGTCTTGGATACAAACCAAGTTAGCCTTTTTTGTATGTTTCATTATTTACTTAAAAGGCAACTAAATAATGGCATGGAAAAGACTATACATCACCTGAAATGGAGAGATATTTATGCACAGATAAAAAATTAAAAGGAAATTATCATTATAATGATAAGAAAAATAAGGAATTAAGACCTAGGAATTGGGAGGACGGCTGTGTCTCAGGGAAAATGACTTAAAACTAGAGTCAGAAGGCTGAAGCAGAATCTCATCTCATTCTGTGATCTAATGCAAAGTGTTTCTTTTGTCTTCCCTTGTTTCCCCCTCTGTAAAAATGGGAATAATAATGGCTACTTCACAATGTTTTCATGTGAACTAATATTAATATTAATATTCTAATAATTGTTCATTCACTTAGTCATTTATCCTGGGCCTATTTGCAAAGCATAGTCCCAGGCATTATGGGATTCTGCCTTCTAAAAATGGAAGATAAGACAGTGCAGAAATAATAACACAAAGTAGAAAGTGTAAAGTGCCATGTGAAGTTTGGAAAATGAGCTGGAAATTTATTACGACACCTACAAATACAGGCAAAGCTGGGAAAGGTAAGGACTGAGATGTCAAGTGGCATGAAAATCATTGGCTAGACCTCTCTATAGAAAAGGAGCCTGACATATAGGCTGACAAGAGTTAAGGCTGGGGCAAGGGAAGACTGTTACATTCCAAATACACATGCACCGTACTCGAGCAAGTGAAAAGGGGCACAGCCAGGAGGCAGAACGTATGTCTCAGTGGAATCTTCACAGCACAGAGGATATGAAATCATTCATCTCTGTGCCTTTGAGCAGTTTAGCAATGAAACTTTTTTCCATGCTAATCTGAAAAACTATTGAACTTGACCAAAGTATTATTTGATTTTAGATTTTTCAAAAACTGAATTCTTAAAGCCAATACATTTTTTAAAGCAGTATCTCATCAATACATGGATTATATAAATGATGAGACAAAAGCAAAAGAGAAGGAAGAAAGGGAGGGAGGATGTAGAAGGAAAGATAATCACAGAGGTTACTCCTGCCAGAACTAAAGGGGGAGAAGCAGAGAAGGGCTGGTGATGGAAGACTCAGAAATTTCTCCACTGAACGGAAGGGGTTTCCCCCCCCCCCCTCATTTCTTATTGTCACTTAGCTCTTTGTTCATGAAACATCCAAGTAGCTGTGAGTTTGAAGGTTCTAGTGTGGCGGTTATATTTGTCTTAGTGCCTATCTAGTGAAATACCAATAATCAGACTCATCATTAATTATGCTAGACATTTTACCCAATATATTTCCAGGATTTTTAAGGCTTGATCTATTAGTTTTCCTCCATTTCTAATGACTTGCTCTATTACATTAGTAAGATTATAGTAAGGTCTTATAACTACATTATAAGGACTAGAAAAACATAACCATTTTCTATAACATATAGTATTATACTCTGTAGCACATTTTTAATAGGATTATTTATAGTGCCAAAGAACTAATGATTCAGTTCTCTAGTCTTTACTACTTTTTTTCCTAAAGATGTCTAGGTATATTTCAAATGTGGGTGCTGCGTTAGTTATCTATTGCTGCATAACAAACTACTACAAACTTAGCAGCTAAAAACAACATGCATTTACTATCTTAAAAAGTCTGTGATTCAGGCTTCTGGGCATAGCTTATCTGGGACCTCTGTTAAGAGCCTAAACAAGGCTACAACCAAGGTCTTGGCTGGGCTGCATTCTTATCTGGAGATTTGACGGAGGAAAAATCTGCTCCCAAGCTCCTCTAGGTTGTTGGCAAAATTCACCCCCTTGTGTTTGTAGGACTGAGGCCCTCAGTAGTAGAGGCCACCCACAGTGCCCTGCCACATGGACCGCTCCATAGGCAGCTCACAACATGGCAGCTTATTTCTTCAAGAGCAGCGTGAGAGTGAGAACTAGCAAGACGGAGTTGTACGGAATGAGATGTCATCATGGCAGTGGCACCCCATCACCTTTGTCATATTCTAATGGTTAGAGGCAAGTGACAGGTCCTGCCCACACTCCAAGGCAGGGCATTATACATGGGTGTGGATGCCAGAAAGCAGGGTTCATCGGAGGTCCCCTTAGGGTCTGTCTGCTCAGGTGCTAAAACAAAATTTCATATTTGAGGTATCTTTTTAGATGTCAAAAATAGACATGATTTTTTCTGAATGGGTAAAGATTAAAAAAAATATACATAATTTAAAAGGTGAAAGGAATAATGTGGGATAGTGTTTTAATAGGGAGGGAAACATTTAAAGTAGAGATAAAACGTTAAAAGGTACTTTTATAAACTCAGAATGCAATAAATAAAGTTGAAGTTAATGTTTCAACAATTATTTAAATAATGATTAGTATGAAGCTGAATGTATTAGCTAGCTGATATTTTTAAATTTTAAGTGCTAGCAATATTTGTACATGCTATAACAGGATTCAGAAATAAGGCTACAAAAGGCAATAGCTTGCAATGTATTCAACAGAGAAAGGTTAATATCAAAATACATAAAATGCTTCAACAAATCACTACAGAAAAAACAATCCCACAGAAAAACAGACAAAATATGGAATAGGCAATTCAGAAAGAACATAAAAAGTAAATAAAGAGATAAATACATAATTGCCCATATAATTATGTTATAAATATCAAAACAATCATGAAATATGTGTTCACTCACACAATTGGAAAGATAAAACAAAAAAATTTGTAATATCAAGAGCTTTCACAGATGTGAGAAAAAGGGCATTTTTAAACATTTAATGAAAAGATAAGCTTTTTGGAAGGCAATTTAGCAAAACCTTTTAAACATTTTAAAAAGGCTTATTATTTGACTCAGCAATTCCATTTCTGAGAAACTATCCTAGAGAAATAGTCACATTTTTTAAAAAAGTAATACACAAGGATATTCTTTGCAGCATTTTTATAACAGTGGAATGCTGAGAATAATGAAAATGTGCTATAATATAGAACTGAAATGTGATATAACCATGCTATGAAGTTCTGTGTAGCCAACTTAAAAACAAAAAGAAGTTGACTTATGTGTACTTGCTTAAAAAGAGCTCCACAGCACACGCCAAAAATCTGCAGAAAAACAGATAAATTATGATCTTATTTATGTAAATAAGATGTGTATAGATATTTACACCCATGTGTGTGTGGAACCCACAGAAAAGCCTGAGATGCACGTTCAATGCTGACCACTTTTGGCAGGACATAGGAACAGGAGGAAATCAGAGAGACTGTCACGCAGTGTGTTGTGTAACTTGATTTGTTTGACTCACAGGCATTGAGAATGCACCATGAGAATAGAGATAAATGAGCCAACACCACCTTTTTCTTTGCCATTCTAAATAGAAAAAACACTTCAATAATAAAAAAAAGGAATAAATATTTTTTAGAACCAACCACCTCAATTTATTTATGTTCTTCCTTGCAAATAACTAACTGAATCAGCTAATTTTCTGGCTAATGATAAATGTAAACAAAGGAGTCAAAATTAGGGGGAAACTTCTCTCTCTATCTCTCATCAATCGATCTAATAATTCTCTATCTCTGCCATTTATACTCCCTATCCTTGATAGTTTATACCAGTTTTCATTCCAGTCCTAAAATTTCTACCTTTTCCCTCTCAGGTTTATTTTCGAAAATCCATGACATAACAAGAAATAGAAGACCTGTGTCAAAATATAGCTTAGGATTTTAGCATCATCTGGAACATCTTTCTTGCATAGGTTTAGCTTCTCCATATGAAAATTTCCATTGGCTCTATTTTCTTAGCAAAATAATAACAAGCTGTAAAAGGGTGGAACACAGAATTTTTGTTTTATTTTGTCAAAGTGAAGGACTTTTGAATGCTACCTCATGTCACTTTTTGCTGATATGTTTGTTACTGTAGTCAGTGCATTTTATTATAATTCCATCTTTGTAGAAAGAAGCAAGCAACATTTTTTTTAAGTTCATCATACTTCTTTTACATCAAAAAAGCAAACTAAAGACCTTAAAAATTAAACCAAAAATTAAAAACATATGGCTTTGGGTCCTTGCATTTGATTGGGTAAATGTGTATATAAATTATCCTTAGACCTCAAGGTATTCCTTGCCCATTTTTACTTTTTGATTACTTCAAGTCGATGTGGTGCCTTGTAAAAGCCTACCTATGTTGCAGTCATTCCATAAACTCTATGAAATAAAACACATCTTTCTGGCTCAATGAAGTTCAGAAAACCTGGGTCTTCACTCCTATAAATGTATCATATTGCATTTACTGGCTAATAAAGTCTCAAAGAACAAGATTGCCCTTCTTTTCACGACTTGATCCTTTACAAATTTACAAATGTAATGCTTTAACCTACTTGAACTCAACTCTGGCTCACCAAGGGAAGATGCTAACCAAGAGCGGGTGTCTGTTCCCAGTTAGCTGAGTCTGGGCGCCAGCAGCCGTTTCAGGAGGGACAGCCCGAGGAGCGCAGCCGGCCTCTGCCAGAGGTTTGTGTAGCCCTAGTTAATGGGGTTAATAAACCAAGGTCAAAACAAGAAGACACAAGGAGAGAGTGGGGACTGAGAACGCAAAAAACAGGACCCGGTACCAGAAGGCTAGATCACAAGGCAAGGGCGAGATTTGTTATCAAGCTGGAAGCCAACTCCCTGAAAACCAAACAGAGATACAAGCTGAAGGACAGGTGACATTCTTCAGAATCAAGGTGTTCGTTCTTTGTAGCCACCAAATGGTTAGAGGAAACTCTCTGCAGAGCTTCTGTGTTTAGACAATCTCAGCCATCTCGCCTGAAAAGGAGTTTATGACATTCACATGGTCTTGTGGGGAGTTTTGCAATAAAAAGCTCTTATGTATATAAAGCCCACTTAGAACAAATCACTTTATGTTTTTAAAAAAGGGTATAACTTAGAAAGAGAAGCTCCAAAGAAGGTCAATATATAAGGAAGAAACTATAATAACATTGTAGGCAGTGACTTGAACGTGACCTTGGATAAAAATGGAAGTTTTTTTTTTTTTTTAATCAAACAATAAAATGTTTTGTCTACACAGTTCAGGGCATTCTGAACTAGAAACAGCAAAACAGTAAGTTTGTGTAGGAAGTAGAGGGTAGGTGGAAAAAAGAAAGACCAAAGAAGAGAGAAGAAATAAGAGGTAGCAGGAAGGAGGGTTAGAGTTCCCTCTCAGAAGCAGGGGAGATGCTTCACTCTCCAGATAGAATAACCTCTCTTACAACCTCAAAGCTTTGAACATTTTCCTCATGTAAGGCTGGATATTATCTGAATTCCCTGGATGTTTGACATTGAGTCCATTAGCTTAGTAAAATGGATAATTAAAGCTAAATAATTCAAAGAATTGCTTTAGTTTCAGTGACAACCACAAAATACATTATCTGGGTAATTTCAAACCAAGGCATGTGTACCTAAAATAATTACCCAGTCTTCCATTCCACTCTACTAGTTGATCTTCACTGAAAGCATAGAACAAATGTTTCTTAGAGTCTGAAAATGCATGCACCCTATTTGTACTGATGTTTCTAGCAGGACAAACATGCCCATTATTAGTGGTTAAGACCCACCCACACTTGCCTCTCCTCCTTCTCAGAGTAAACACAGGAAACCCATGATAACCAAAATGGTGACAGTGGAGTCTGTCTCTGCTTCACTAATCTTCAAAATAAACAACTGAGAGGACTCAGTGACCACTGGCTACCTTCTACTCAATTCCTCCATTTTTAAACAGTGCAAAACCTTAGGGAATGCAAGTCATGTTAATCAAAATGGCGGTAGACAGACGTGGGATCCTTAGGAAATAACATTGTATATGATCCCCAGTTGCTAATATTATTTGAATCCAGGTGAAAAATCCAGTACGTGACCCTTCGTGTCCTAAGAAATAAAAGAAGGGCAGTCTGAAGGCGGTGATATAAGAGATGAGTGTGTTTTCTTTAACCATATACAAGGAACAACCTTCTCTATCTCCTGAGTCGCTGTCTCAGTTCCACAGGGCAGGGAGCTGAAAGAACCATCTTTGATTAACAAGCAGTGAACAAAATTCACCCAGTGTTTTGGAACTGAAATGCCAGTTGGTCTTTGTTTTACAAATGTGTCTGTAATCTTATCTTTATTTCTGATGCAGTTGAGATACCATGAATCATTTTTTTAAAGATTTTAACATAGAGAAAAGCTTTGCAATGAAAAATCTATTTGCAGTGGTAATGTGCTTGCCTGAACATTTTGGGAAATATTTGCTTACTCTTCACAACAAATATTTGGCAGAGCAACTGTACCTTAAACAATGGCTAAAACTCTGTAGTGGAGATATTGTTACTCAAGGAGGGGTAAACATTTCAGTTCAATACAATGTAACATTGAGCTCCAACTATGTGCTTAGCATTCTGTAAGTGCTGGAAGATACAAAAGCCTAAGAAGCACTTCTGGATTTCTCAATTCAATGTTTTCCAAGAGAAGAGACAAAGAGCTATGCAAGATAGTGTGTAATTACGTACCAACATGTGTCATGCCAAGGGCATATTCTTGTTTTAAACTCTTTTTTTCTTTTTTTTTTGAGACAGAGTCTCACTCTGTTGCCTGGGCTAGAGTGCTGTGGCACCAGCCTCGCTCACAGCAACCTCAAACTCCTGGGCTCAAGCAATCCTTCTGCCTCAGCCTCCCAAGTAGCTGGGACTACAGGCACGCGCCACCATGCCCAGCTAATTTTATATATTTTTATTTTATATATTTTTAGTTGGCCAATTAATTTCTTCCTATTTTTAGTAGAGACGGGGTCTTGCTCTTGCCAAGGCTGGTTTCGAACTCCTGACCTTGAGCGATCCACCTGCCTCGGCCTCCCAGAGTGCTAGGATTACAGGCGTGAGCCACCGCGCCTGGCCATTGTTTTAAACTCTAAAGGAAAAAGGAAATTGTACCAAAGCACTGCTGAGAAAAATGGCTACGCCTTCTTTGGAGGCGGTATGGTACAGTGGGGGAAAAAGAGATTTTAAAGTCTCACAATACCAATCCAGGTAATCAGCAAATATCTCAGCCAGATCATCCTTACACAGACCTGGCTTTGAATTCTGACTTCTCCACTCATTAGTTTTGTGATCTTGGACAGTTTTTGTTTGTTTGTTTGTTTTGAGACAGGATCTTGCTCTGTTGCCCTGGCTACTAGAGCGCAGTCATCATGGCTTACTATGACTTCCAATTCCTGGGCTCAGGCCATTCTCCTCCCTCCGCCTCCCGAGTACCTGGCACTACAGGCAGGTGCCACCACACCCAGCTATTTTTTCTATTTTTCATAGAGACGGGGTCTTATCTTGCTCAGACTGGTCTTGAAGTCCTGGCCTCAAGCAATCCTCCCACCTCAGCCTCCCAAAGTGCTGAGATTATAGGCGTGAGCCACCTAGCCCAGACCCCTTAGATAAGATTTTAACCTCTTTGAGCTTCCAATTCCAAATGAAAATAGTAACATAATTTATTTATTGCAAAGCCTCAGTGAAGTGGGGGTATAAATATGAAATGGTTTTATTTTTGCCCAATCACTACTTTTAGCATTGTTTGGGGAAAATCTGCCTGTCTCATTTGAGAACTAAAACTTTTACAATTTCTTGTCCCTGTGTTGAACAGTACTGAGACCGGAAACAATTTTCTCACCGTATGTTCACCAATACTGAGACCAAGCAAAGTAACTTGGCTGCTTGATCCAGAAAAGAGTCATTCTGGAGGACAGTGCCATAAACCAGTTCTAGAAGATAAGACTGTCACCCAAACAGTTTACAAATTAAGACTAGCAACCTGCTCAGAAGATTCGCTTCACACCCCCAGCCTTGCTTTACACTGATCAAAGCTATTAGGTCACAGATGGCTCCTTCCCATGCAGGGACTCCTGCCCCTGCCTCCCAGTACACACCTGAAACTCACCAATGCAGATTCGCCTGCTTTGAGGCACCATTAAGACTCTGTCAAGATGGTGTTCTCTGTTATTGCAGTAGATCTAATAAATTTTCTTGGCTTGATCAACGGGTTTTTCTGTGTTTTGTTATTATTATTATTACTTATTTAAGAGAGTTAATGGTCAACACATCCTTAACAATATCTTCAGCAGGTTTTGTAATATTCTGGGCACACTAGAATCAAAACATGTCTTAATACCTATCTGTTCTGGCTTTTAAAGTTCAATTTACATCCTCTTCAAAGCATTCACCCAACTTCACGTCACTTGGAGCATGTGTGGCTCGAGGGACTTGGAATAGGCAGTTTGCTCCTCTCTTTAACTAGGGCTGAGACACGAGGGGGCAGGAACATTCAGATTGGGATGACCCTCCTTCCCTTTGAAGACCTAGCATCTCTGGGAGGAGGAAGGATCTTCTGGGCAGCTAGTTACTAGCCCGCAGCGTGGAGGGATTCTGTGTCATGTGGTTGCTCTGGCGGCTCCATATGTCCTTTTCTCCACCAAGATGGTGGCCTCTGTGTGGACGGTGGGTATGGTTTCTCTGGGCACAGTCAGTGTCACACTGGCCCCGCCATCCCTGACATCATGTTCTCCACCAGTTGCTTTTTGGTGCAGTGCTGCTTCACTCCTCCCCCTTTTATAAACACTGTGCCCCTTTATGTGGATTCACAGGAACTACTAAGAAAATGAGAATAATAACTGAACATTGTGGTGAGGATCAAACACACTACTAAAATCTGTGACACAGAGCCAGTAACAAGTCATCTTTCTTCCCTATTACACGCAATGCCCCGTGTTGGTGATGCTACTTTTGTATTAATAGTTAAGAACGGAAATATGAGAACCAATATTGCATAAATGTAATATTTTTAAGTATATAAGAAAAGGCTCACAGACATTTATATTTTAAAACCAAAAACGAAACTGCTGCGATTTCATTAAACTACCAACTAATGTAAATTTACCATCAAGTCTTCTTATTAATAACTTCTAGGCAAGACCAATAAGGAAGAAACTGTTGATGACAGAGTGACACGCCCATTCTGACTTATTTTGTTGTTGCCTCTTAATAAATAAGCCTTAACTCAGTATCTTAAAAGTAGATGCTTCATTGTTGACGTGGTTAGACTGTATTCAAGGTGTGAAATTAATATGTGCCAACACAAAAGGGGGATATTTCTCTTGACATTTTCCATGACATATCCTAAAGACTATTACCATTTGGGGAAGATCTAAAAGAGCAGAGTGAGAAATATTTACAACATATGAGTGTAATAAAAAAATAATCATGAACTAACAATACATTAAACTGGTAGGACGGAGTTTACATTAGATCACAGGAATGAATATCAAAAATACAGGCAATATTTTTGAAAAAATAACCAGCAGTGAAAAATTTATTTATAATACAAACCAGACACTCCAAAATAATTTGTGGTTTACTTAATTCTTACCGTTCATCCTATATTCTTTTGAATAAGCTGAAGGAAGGCACCCAAGTAACTACCTCAGCTGTTTTTGATTTTGGTTCTGAATTTTCAGTGAGATGAAAACACTAGCCTATATAACAAAAAGAGATGGCATGTCATTTTTAGAAATTTAGATTTTTTCCTTCAATGTAGATACATATTAAAAAGAAATGTATTACAATAAATTACTATATTTCCAAATTGTCTCATTCTTTCTGGGCAAATAATAATTGCATATAAATTCAGAATAAAGGAATATCACATTGCATCTTATGTGTTCTACAATATGCACTCATAGAAAATCATTACAGTAACAAAAACAGCTGCATGTAATAGAAAGCAAATGATTTACAATGTTACTATGAGAAACTACTTTATTTCATATTATCATAAAAAGAACAGAACTGACTATTTGCATGACAAACAGAAGAATCCAGAAATTCCAAATGCCACTTAGTTTTTCTTATTTAAATAGATATTAATGCTGGAAGGTGATTTGAAAAGACTTCTACTCTAGAGAATATTAGCAATTATAATTTTCTAAGTCATTATTAGTCCAACAATTGAAAGAAAGAAAAAACTACAAACATTAATAGAATATAGAAAGAAATACTTGGAGTGGTATGTGTTCCTATCATACAGCATCTGTGTTACAAAAGCTTACATTTAGTGATTTTGAACACTAGAAACTGAGAAGTAGGATGCATTTTTTTTTCCTAAGTGAAGCTTGACCCTGAAATTTGAGCCACACCAAACCCTTCAGTGACTGTGTTTTAATATGTTTTTTCTGTCAGTTATCATATCTGCCCACCAACAGCTCAGTCCAAGTGAACTGGTTCTGCCCACATCCCTGATAAATGGAAATCCTAAGCAGACCTCAGAGCCCTAGCTCTGTCCCTCCACCCAGCCACAGCTACAGTCATGGAGCTACTATGACAGGACCTGCCTCAAGAGTTGAGAGTCCCTCTCAGTCATGGAAGTTAAAGCTGAAAATTGGCACCATAAGGAGTCCTGGCAAGGAGAGGAGCATTAAGATGAGAAAGCAAAACAGGAGTAGGCGAGAGCTGTGAGGTAGACACAGGATACAGAGTGCAGGTGACCAGGAGCAAATAGAGACCCAGGGAGAAGCAGGAAGAGCCCAAGCAGCTGGGCAGGTCTGTGGTGGGTCACCTGTGCAAGCCACAAACTTTTGCGGGCTGGGTCCCCCAAACTCCAGCTCTGGTCTCCAGGACCAGAGCCCAGGATTGGCTCCCAGGCTTAAATATCCATGAAATTCCACATCTCTAATTTTGTCCACATATATCAATATAATAAAACCATTCTAAACAAATTACCTGGTATGAGTCTCAGGTTCTTGCAGCCAAAGAATCTATAAATTATATATATATGTATAAAATTAAGCATATTGGTTATATAGTCTATAATATTATAATTAGTATATAATATATTATTATTTAATTACATATTATATATTTATGAATTATATTAATAATATAGTAGCATACAATATAATATTTGTGTTTATAATATACTTATAATATTAAACATATAGAAATTACAAATGGTATATGTTATATATTATATATTATGTATATAAAATTGCAGGTTCATATGTGTCACTAAACCAGAGAAAGGTCCTAAGACTCAAATATTTATGCCTGAAGTCCAAGCTCCAAGTCCCTTGTTAGAGCTATCAAATTAGAGAGTGACCATGCTTTTTAGAGAAGTAACTCATTCAAGTTACCTAATAAATTGTATACTGGATGCACTGGATAAATATAAAACATATCTTAAATATAATTGAAAAAATACACTAAATATGCACAGTAAACTGGCTCTTGGGTGAAGTCTTCATTTCTTATCACCATATGTCACAATGGCACAAAACCACAATACATCAAATGTTACAGTAGAATGGCCCATCACTCTGAACCTGTGGTTTTTCTAAGAGGTCTTTGCTTATAAATTTGAACATCAATTTCACCTATTGAATAAACAATATAAGTGATCAACTGTATCAAGTGCTGCTAAGTGGCCAAATAAGATGAGGACTGGCAATGCATGGGTGCAGAGTGGTAAAGACAAAAATATGATTGGATTATCTTCAAGAGAAAATGGCAGAAAGAAAAAGCAGGTATGGACAAGTCTTTCAGGAAGTTTTGCTCAAACACAAACAACAACAAAAAAACAGAGATGTACTTAAGCAATTGTTTGTTTCTTTTTTTAATACGAGAAATATTAGAGAATATTTGTGTGCTGATGAGATTGAGCCAGTAGAGAAGAAAACATTTGAGGATGTAGGAAGAAGAAGGGATAATGACAGATGCAAAATCCTTAAGAAGACAAGAAGGGAATGAGATCCATTACCTGTGTCCTCAGATGGGAGCATGGACAAGTAATCTCCAGAAACAGGAGAGAGGAGAGGTAAGGCAAGTATTGGGGCACCTTAGTGAATGACATTTCTATTATTGCATCCCAAATTTGCATTAATTTTGCAAGCTGCCACACCACAAAATGAATTTCCACTGCAGTTAGAATTAACCAAGACCCTCCTTTTTTTCCTATATGCTGTTGCTAAATCACCCAATTGACATGCACTTAATTCTTTAGGACCAAGTTCACTAAAGACATCACCTCAGGTTTATGTTAATACATTTTTAACATTTAGTCCTAATGCACTACCACAGGCTAGTAGAATGGGAGACCCAACACCATCTCATAAGATAATGGAAGGCCCCTCAAATCCCCAGGCTCTGCTTATCACCCCTCTTTGCTTATAATGTATTATTCCATGTAGCAGGTACAGTATCTCCAGCCATATGATAGGCCAGGTGGTAGGCAAGAAACACAATTCTATTTCTTTACTATTCAACATAATCTCTATTTTGATTCCCCTTTTTATTCTCTGATGACAGGAGGCCCAGGGGCTTGCCCCAGACCTTCTCTGCCTAGTGTCCCCCTACCCTGCTATTCTACTGCTATCATTGCTGCTCCAATGAACATGGTGCATGGGATTAGGGATCTCTCGGACTTTGCCCACTTTCAAGGTCCTTCTTGGGAAAAAAAAATACAAGTGATATCTACTTTTGGATGCCAGAATTTATCTGGATGCTCTATCATTGATTTGCCCAATTCCCATGCTCAGCAAGGTGGAAGAAGAGTGGAAAGGTCTTGGAGACATTGCACCTGCTCAACCATCTTGATCTTTTGTACAAGTCTCCTTATTCTTCACTCTGTCCAGTGAAATCTTTGTCTAATCTAGCTCTTTCATCAATTGCACTCTTCCCAAATTCTTTCTTTACTGCATAAACTTTGCCTTTTGTTGTCTCTTCCCCTATTGTCTACTTTGAAATGGAAAAGCTGAGAACTGACTCTTTTGTATGCCTTAGCCTCCCTTCTCTGGAGCAGTAAGTCTGGTTCTCCTAGCTGCTGTCTGAAACTAGGAGGAAGGTCACAAGGGACCAGCAATTACTAGGAATGAGAAACACATAAGTTATCATCAAGATATTATCAACCTTACAACCACATGAGCTTGTTAAGGCATGTTTCTCCAAGAAGGCACTAGGTTTGCCATGCCACAATAAATTTAAATTTACTCTGTTTTAATACAGTATATTCTGTTTTTTTTTCTGTAATAGTGAATCAATTTGGCCCATCACATATATTTATCTACTTAGCTATCAAGTTCTTATTTATCCTTCATATGTTCCTTACCTTATAATGTGAGTTGGATTTAATATAAATTTGAATGATGGTAAACTAGAATTTTATTTCTTTTAAATTTGTTCTACTCTTAGCATTTTAAGCCACCATTGAGGAAAAAGTGTATACATTTAATAGATATTAATACAAGCCTAAAACCATAATAAAATTTCATATTTCTGAAATTCTTTACAGTTTACAAAATGCTTTTACATAATTTATTGCATTTTATCGTCCAGCAAATGTCCAACGTAGGCTGTTAATGTGTGAGCCTTGGTCTCAAGGAACAGACTGTTAACATTTTGACCTTTGGTCGTGAAAGCAAATGAGTTCATTGATGTCCCACGTGATTCTTTTTCCAGGTACAGAGTTAATTAATACATTTTAATTCCTCTGTGTTTTATGGATGCCACACACCACAGTATATAGGCTGCTGCTTACCTGAATATGGCAGGAGTTGCCAAATAGATCAATTATCTTTTGCTTGTCTCTGTGCTTTCACTAAAGCGGTGTTAGGCCCTGGCATCATGTCAAGGATGCTCTGATAATGCTTCAAGCCAATTGAAGTACAAGAGTTGTTCAAAGGATATGAAGGATCTGCTTTTCAAGTGTCCTGCCGCATCCCGATGTCAGCGATGCCTGCAGAGCCCACACAACCTCACCACATTCTGTGTAATGGGATAGAAAATAAATCGGTAATGTTTGTGTTGGCTGTAGCTTTACCTCTTTCAAATTAAATGAGATTGCGATGTTAACGAATGTAGCATAAGGTGGTAATCAGCAACTGTTAGCTATTATTATTATTATTAAAACAGAGATAACAGACTTACAGTAGTAAAGGGGAGTTAGAAGACACTGCTTAGAGGATGTTTGTTACAAGGTTTACCAAAGGATACCATACTTGTATTTTTAAATTCATCATAATTCTCTCCAGAGTGAAAATCTAGGATATTAAAAATATTATCAGGTATATAATTCTGCTACTTACAGAGCTAGAAGGTATATAATTTAGGGAGTTATTTTTCTTCAATTCAAGTTAAAGTTGAATTCAAGTTAAAGTTGTTAAAATGATACTTAGAAAGTCATTATTGAATTTTAAAAGAAAGTTTAAAATATTATTTCATTTTTATTTTTGTTTAGAGAGTGTCCAATAATGTTGGGTTTGGCTTGAAATAACTCGGGGTCTCCATTTGCTGCCTCTCCCATGCTAGGCTGGAGGGGAACCTGCTGCAGCCCAGGAGCCTTAATTATTTGGTGAGAAACAGCCCAGAGCAACTGCTGTGCAGCCTTTGCCTTCAGATCGGAGGAAAGCAGTTGGAAAGAGAAGGGATGCCACATCATCAAGCCAACAGCAACAAGCATCTTTTGAGCACTTCCTATGGGGTCGGGTCCTCTCTCTGCTTTTATCTGACTCCTTTATTTAATCTTCCCAACAACCCATTTTGCAGATGAGGAAACCTGAATTTAGAAGATTTACATAATTTTGCCTAGGTCACGCTGGTAGGTAGTGCCCAAGGAACAAAATCTATAATAAGATGAATACTCAACAGCAGTTCAGTAAGTGTCTCTATCTAAGGAACTTTGGAGCAAATCTTGTTTTAAAAAATGTTACAAGTGCTTATTTCTGAGGTGCTTAATGCACGAGACTTCATTTTTACAAAGCTATCTTGCTCCATTCCTTTCCAATGTTCAAGTGTAGATAGGTAAGGGAAACAAAAACCTTCAAAATTAATTAGTACAAAGGTGATTTAGGAAACACTTTACCTTAGAACTTCATGCAATGCACATTGTAGTTGGAATAGGCTTTTTTTTTTTTTGTCCTTAATTTTTCTTTAAATCTCAGGTTACAAGAACATACTTAGAGGCACAAATTAGAATTTGGTGAACAACCACAGTTGGTCATTGATTTGAGTCTGTGGGGAAGCTACTCTGGATAATTTGATATCAAGTTCGGAGATTAAATAAATTTAAACTTTGCTATTTTCTGGAAGAGAATTTCAAGTTGCTCAAGGCCATATACAACATTAATTGACTGAGGCAGATAACTTCTCTAGGCCCATTACTACATAACTTCCTGAAAGAAGGTATTTCTTTTAGGTCTACATTGCCAAACTAAGTCCTGTGCTTAATTTTGGCTACATAGGTCATCTACAATTGTTCCAATAACTAGAAAATGAAAATGATTATAATACATATTCACAACAGTCCTTCCTATATTGTAATCTACAGGTGCTCTGAAGGTGAACTAACCCAGAATGTATAAAAGACAAGCACATAGTTCTAAGCCAAAAATACTTTTATTATCAGATACTCAGATGGACTAAAACATTGTTCAAGTTAGTTGAAAATTGTTTTAGGAGAAATGGTTTAAAATCTAATCCTGGAACAAGAAGAGTTGGATCTATCCCTCAAAAATGCCATTTCTCCCCTGGGCTTTATATCAAACACATACAATAAAACAAGATATAACAAATGTAACAAATGCTTTAAAAGTCCTTTACTTTATATTTAACATAAACCAAATAAGTAGAAAGGGAGAGAACACAAGATCTCATGTAGGGGGGAAAATACCACCACCAAATGTTCTTGCCAGCTGCCTGCCAGTTTAATGCTCTCGAAATAAACATATTTCCAGACATATTATTCTAGAAATATTATATATCCCAGAATATTCCAGAAATATAACTCAAATCCGTTATTGTTTTTAAAAATCCTCTGTCTGAGATTTTAAATGACGATTTAAAAAATTGACAGATGTTTACAAAGTATTAGGATGATAAGTTTATGTAACTCTAATAATCAATTCTTTCAGGAGTAATCAAAATTCTCCAGTCCTTGTTAACTTCCACCTAAATCCATACAGGTAGCAATGTTCTGGAAGATTTCAGAAAGACTCATGAGAATGAGACAATTAAATTTTGAAGACACATATCTAAGTGGTCACAAAATCTTCCAATAGAAATAATCTCTGCTGCTCAGTAAATGTAATAAAAGATTTTGAGAATTCTGGAGTTGGAAGATGTCTCTGAGACACAGATAAACTAATGACTATAACTCCTTAGCTTGTAGGACCAGGATGAGAACTCAAGTGTTCTAATTCTCAGGCCTGTGGATTTTCCACACTATCACTAAGAAACTCCCAATAATTTCATTGTCAATTGGCAAAAACAGGTATGATTATTTTTAAAAAATCTCTGCACATGCACATAGGAGACCTATATTGATGTTTATGTAGCATTGTTTATAATAGTTGAAAAACTGGAAACAATTTAAATGTCCTTTGGAAGGAGAAAAGATTAAATGGGGTTTATTTATCTCACCCAATACCATATAACAGTTAAAGTCAATCAATTCACATTCTGCTCACTAATATGCATTGATTCTGTTATGAGAACAAAAATTGTACAACAGAATAGTATGATAGTATGAAGAGAAAATTAAAAGATGTCCCACAAAACATTGTTATGTGCAAATATGTATTCTGTTCTACAAAATCTTACCATCCTCAGCATGTTTTCATAGTTTAAAGAAGCTACAAATAATACTAAGAGAAGTTATGTTTATTACTATTATGCAAGTGACAAGTTTAAGGCTTTTCAAAACCACTTACACTTACATGTAATTTCTTTTAAATCTTGAGCTGTTGGTGTCAATTTTCTCATGCAGGGCCTATTAATAAAACTCATATTTACTTCCTTTCTGTGATCATTAATTACTGAGCGCTCTCAGGACATATTGAAGAATTTTTTTTTCTCCTGAATTAGAGGATCTTTTATTAATAAGTTACATAAAAAGGAAATCTGCTTTAGTATAATGTCCAAATTCAATTAGATAATTATGATGCAATTTGCTTCTTTGTGTTGTGGGTATACTACTTAGAATTATTAAATGTTAGAGGATGTTTTGGTGGCTGCCATAATAGACTCTTATTTTACAGATGGCAAAAGAAGAAAAATTACTTCCTTACAGAGATGTAGCTAGTCATAAAAAAGCAGACTTGGGATTAGGGCCCTGGCTGCCGACTAGAACTCTTTACACTACATACCATGTTGCTTCTCTTGCATCACAAACTGTGTCTACGCACTACCCAATCCCAGAAGACAAATTAATCAGCTCAGTGATGAAAACAAAACAATCACCAAAAACCCCAAATACTAGTTCATTGCTATTACAATTTCAAATCAATTTGCCAAATCCTCTTTTACTTTTTGACTGGTTATGTGCAGATTGATCTATTTTTCTATCTCTAACATACCCCTGGAGCTTTGTCATATGTATTAGTGTTATATATGTATTTCAGTTGTATATATATTTGAGGTGCATGTGTACTTGAAGTCTGAAGTGTGTAATGACATTTGGGGAAAGCTTCTCACTGCCCTTATGTTTCTGAATCTCCAGCTGGAAAATAATTAATATCTATTACATAATGTATATGGGAGCATTAACACTCTTGACCCAGTGGGCTATTTAAACACTGATAGCATTATAATTGTTCTACAACAGATTCACAAGATGTGATTTTAGCGATACTGTTGTCCAAAGGGAAAATCTACAATGCCTGCAATAAGTCCCCTAATGGGACTTTACTGAAAGGTGCAGCACTTAGCAAATATTTTTATCCATGAAATCCTTCACTCCTAGGGAACAAATATTGACTATTTTAACTTTCTGGTCAAATAATTCTTACTTATTGCCACAGGGATTGTAACAATTTAAAATTAGAATTTTTAGTATTTTCTTTCTATCAAATACATTATTTTCCCAATCCCTTGATTTTGGAATTGTACCAAACATTTCCAGATATATCATTAGTCACAGGATAGTTTTAAAAAGTGACTCTCTTCAATTCTGGTATGTTGTCCTTATGCACACAATCCTTCATTCCTTTTTAAATTACTGTCCATGTATATCTTAAAATTAGTAAAAAGAAATTTTAAAACTGCAAGACAATAAACATTTTGACAGAACCACTTTGAACCACCTAAATCTTATATAATTGCCATTATTTTTCACTATGAGCCAACCATATATAAATTTGACTCAGCTGTCATGTTTTTATTCTCTTAAAAATAATCAAAAAAGAGAAACACTCTATAGGAAATCACTTCCTTTTTATACTGCAATTCCAGATTCTGTTTAGCTCATTTGGTTGGTTGGTTTATTTGCTTCCCTGAGGGGCAAAAATATGTTATTTTCTAATTCTGGCTTAAAAATGTAGTCGTATCTTCTGATCTTACCAGGCAGTAAAACCAAACAATTTTGGTTTTAGCCAGGTTTTGGGAAAACTCAAAAAAATTTAGGTGCTACAGGAAGAGATGAATAATTCCAGTTGTTCAGCTCTTGCCTTTAGAGTATTCTCTGAGTTGTGTTGGAGTATGTTATTGCGTTGCTGTGAACTACTGCTGCCAATTTCCACCCTAGAGATGGCTATATTTCAGAGATGAGTGAAATGATACTTGTAAACAAGTTTATAATCATTAATAAAGCTTACCAAACAATTTAAGCTCTTTAGAAACACACAACCACTAATATAATTAATTGCCTCTTACTTATTTAATTACAACTTTTAATAGAGACATGAAGACTTCTAAAAATGCAATTTACAAAAATTCTAGACTTAATTAAATTTGGTTTCATGATGCTTATTTTTTGTTTTTGTAAGTTTCAGGTGTCAAATTATTTCTCCCTGGAGATCCTGGTGAAATTCCACCACTGACTGTTCCAATGTACTCTTTAAAAATCCCTAAGAATATTTTTCTTTAAAGTTGACAACTGCACACTCTGGGATCCAGATGCTATATTTGCAGTATGATGATTTGGTTCTGCTTTCCACACATGGCCTTTTCATACTCTTGTCTCCCAGGGATGGAAAATTCTGCCTTGAATGGAGAAGTTTTAAACCTTGCTTGAAAATAATAAACATAATACCTTATACTTTTATGGCCATTTTAAGTTTAAAAAGTGCATTTACATCTATCATATTGCTTTACTCTCAAAATTAGTCTTGTAAAGGGAAAAAAGGCATTAAGTCATTCAATAAATTGTCTACTGCATGCTAGGCACCATGAAGGGATTGCATGAGACACAAGGTAGTCCAAAGACTTAGAATATCTTTGGGAAGATAAGGCATACACAGAAGTAAAGGCAATAGAGGTATATACGTGTCTCTTGTAATTAAGAAATAGAGGAGCAAAGGGATCTTTTGACCTGGAGCCCGTAGAGTCAGGATGGAATCTTGGACACAACGGAGATCCCAATTTTACCCATGAAAAAACTTAGGCTCGGGGAGGTAAAATGACTTGATCAAGGTCCCACAGACTGGTAGTGGCAGAGGTGGGGCTGGAATCACATGTTCTGATGCTAGTCCAGTGCCTCCTGAGCTCTTTATTAATCCCTGTGTCTTAGTTTTGGAATCTTTTACCTGCTTCCCTCTCTCTCTTCGTCTGGGTGAGGGATGCCATTTTCTGTCAAATGATGTTCTTTGAGAGAAGAGTGGATGAGGGGTTGAAGAAAAGTGTGCTTTCAGTCAATGGACCGGATTGGTTCACTCCACCACCATTTATCAGATAAAATTATTTTACCAAAAGTCACCTCCATGCAAGGTACAGGACATCCAGGGTCCAACAAAGACAGATTCCGCGCTCTCACAGATTGAAATTGGGCCCCTTCCTAGTTCGGGCAGCCTCCAGGCCTTTATGACCTCCTCTCAAGGGCAGTCCCCAGCTCTCCCAAGGGCCCCTCCGTCAGCCTTGGCAGGCCCCCACGTCCCCAGGGCCCAGGAATGGGCCAGGTCCAAGCAGCACCAGGCAGCCAGCGTGTAGCCCCGGGCCGCCTCGCACGCGCCGCGCGCCCCCGGTCGCCACGGCAACCAGGGCGGCACTGACCCCTGACCTCGAGGCCCCGCCTCGTCGCGTTCCCGAGATCAACATGGAGAAGGCCAACCCGGAAGTGCCGTAGCCGCCCGCCCGGTGCTAGGAGCCGCTGGCCGGGCCAGGCCGAGCTCCCCGCCCGCCGCCTGCAGCCCTCGGCCCGCTCCGCGTCCTGCCGGCGCCGGGGCGGCCACGTCCCTTGCCCTTGTCCCACTCCGCCCCCGTCCCACTCCACGCCCGGACGACCCGCCCTCGCCCAAGAGGAGGAGCCGAGGCGAGGGGGAGGAGGAGGGGAAGGAGGAGGGAGAGGTTTGCTAGAGGGAGCGAGGCCGAGCGAGCCGCGGGCGGTTCGTATTACCGGGGTCCGGAGGAGGAGCCGGGCTGGGCCCGCGGACGGGTGCGGGGCGGACGGGAGGCGCGGAGGCTGAGGCGGCCTGGCCGCAAGGAGGCAGGCGGGAGGCCGGGGGTGCAGAATTGGGGAGGGGGGCTCCCTCCCACCTCCGCAGCCCTCCGCCCGGGTCCCGGTGGCCAGGCCTCACTCGCCCGCAGGCCCGGGAGCCGCCCTCCGCCGAGCGCCGTGCCGGGGCCGGCGCAGCGGGAAGGTGGAGACGCGAGGCGCGGCAGGCCTGGACGGCGCGGCCAGGTGATGGTGGGCCCCTGTGTTTCTCCAGAGGAAAGGGGACCGCCGGAGCAGCCGTGCCCCCGGGCTGCCCCCGTGAGGCGTTTTGACATCGGCCCTAGGGAAGTTGGGCAGCCCTGAGCCTGCCTGTCTCCGTTAAGTGCCCTTAGGATGCAGTGATTAAGGAATTAGGCTCTCCCTCCGGGAGGGGCACTGCCTGCACCTGTGAACTCCTTGCAGAGAAAAAGGACAGAATGATGCTGTCTGAGCAAGCCCAAAAGTGGTTTCCAACCCACGTGCAGGTCACAGTGCTTCAAGCCAAAGATCTGAAGCCAAAAGGCAAAAGTGGCACCAATGACACATACACTATAATTCAGCTGGGCAAGGAAAAGTACTCCACCTCTGTAGCTGAGAAAACCCTTGAGCCAGTCTGGAAGGAAGAGGCCTCTTTTGAGCTACCTGGATTGCTAATGCAGGGGAATCCAGAGAAATACATTCTTTTCCTTATAGTTATGCACAGGTCCCTGGTGGGACTGGATAAATTTTTAGGGCAGGTGGCAATTAATCTCAATGACATCTTTGAGGACAAACAAAGAAGGAAAACAGAGTAAGTTACGTAATTTATTTTGAATTTGGGGGAACTTAACTATATCTTATTTATCAGTTTTCTGTTCTTGGAAATTACTGTGTACTTGGGGCATTGGTTTTTTGGATTGAAATATGACCCAGTTTGAAGCACCATATTTGCATGAATCTGAAGTAAAAATAGCCCTTGTGATGAGACATTTTTTAAACGGAATCATTAACGATCCATTATTCTCATTTTTGTTCGAGGTAAACATCTGTTAAATAATTGAATATTTTGCGCCGGATTTTAAGGAATTTAACATTGTTTCACTGTAATAGGACTGGATCACAGTGTTGACCAACTAGAACTTAGTAGACATATAAATTATGATAGTTAAACATAATTTTCCATGAAATAGAAGATCAGAAAATTAAATCTGCCCATGTAATGTTTATATTTTGAACTCTGTGGCTGTCATAAGATAAATTACCAGCTTTAGAACTTACTATTTCATTTCAGCGTTATACACAGCCTTTATTTTAGCCCAGCCATTTTTCAGGGTCAGTACAACTTGATGGAGTCTAAAACTGTTAAAAGAAAAAAAAGTTTGAAAAGTATGTACAACCATCCTCAGCCTTGAACGCACTAACATTTTCCTTTGAATTTGCCATATAGCAGAGCTCTTGTGTTACTTCAGAATTGGTTCTGCAAAGCTAATGTGTTTGGGGAACCTGCGGCCTTCTGATTTCAAGATTGTTCTTTTTTAAGTACCAAAGGAGGCAAGAAAAGCTTCATCTTTCTCTGCTGCACCCATTTTAATAAAAGGATTTGTTGGGTAAAATTTGGATTTAGTCAAAAGGCCGAATTTAAGGACCTAGAAGGCCACATGTGGCCTTAAGGCCGAAGGTTCCCCATCCCTGGATGCTGTAAGATTTGGAGACAATGATAAATTCTTGTGATGAAATGATTTAATGACATCTTCAATGAAAACCTGGGCTTTTTAGTGTGACTTTTGAGCCTGAGTTAGATATATTTTAATTGAAAAATAAAAATATAAATTAACACTAGGATATTGTATCTTAAATTGGAAAAATAGTATGTTTTCAGAAAGGTATACTCACCCCTTCCTTAAACTTTAAAATTTTTGTAGTCTGAGAGAACATTAAGATTAATGGAATTAATGGGAGAAAAGTACAGATTGAATTTACAAGAGAACTTCAAATTTCCAAAATAGTTTTGGTGTTTCTTTCAGTCATAATTGAATTTATTTACTGTTTTAAAAACTTTTTTATAATGATTATTTTCTTGAAGTTCATGTTAATTTCTTATATTTTAATACAACTATCTCTTGTTATTTTCTGTACATTTCTGCCCGCAAACTTCTCTTGATTGGCATTTGTTTTGTTTTAAATCAGGCCTTTACCTAAGATTTAATATATATTGAATAAAAGGATAGAGAGATAAGAAATATTAGGAATCCAAGAGGAAAATGGTAAATCTTTAAACTAATCGAGGAGGTGAAAATATTTTAAAAGGAGAGAAAATTTTTTTAAAAAGTGTAAAGTTGAATATATGCCAAGATTTTAACAACAAAATTATTTGATACCTAAAAAGTGGCATTCAGTTTCCCCCGAGAGGTTCTTCATCAAATTTAAAATGAAAAATGGATAATTACCAAGTAATTTGTTTCAAATTGACAATTTTGGGTGACATTTAACATATATTTAAAGTGTTTTGTGAATGTAAACTTTTAAGTATATTGTAACTTCAAATTTCTTACTGCATTTACAGTACTCTTAATATTAATGAATAGTGTATTTCAGGCTTTCTTTGAAACATAAATTTTCCAAGTGAAAATAGGCCCACTCAAAGATTCTGAGGATGAAATAACCTTTTAAAGTTTCTTGTTTTATTCCTTGTGTTTGACAGCATCGCAGTTAGAATACATTTGGCATGAGCAATACTCTAATATTGTAGTCTCTCTACAGAAATTCTCTACTGGCTACTATAGAAAAGAGACTGGAGCTTTTGAAGGGAAAATGCTTTTAAATGTTATCAGGAGGGCTTGTGATGTTATTGCATTCAAAGTGATTTTCATATGTTATTAAACCCTTAACATTTTACTTTATGGATAAATGGGGACCACATATTTGATGAGATATCTTTATTGGTAATATTTCTAGTTTTTTAACATATTTAATAGCTTCCTTTTCTAGCACGGCTGTACATGTGGCACAGTAAGGGACGGACTTGAGCCACCAGTGTAATGCAAGAAAGATATTTAATATTCTGCACATTGCTAAACCTTGTCAGCATACTCCCAAGTGCTCTTTAGAAAACTAGTTTGAGTGATGAAGTCTACCAGCTGATTGAGAAGTCCCATGAAACTGCTGGGTGTGACACTTTTTACTTTTTGACCCTGAAAATGTGTATTTACAGCTTGTCTTCTAGTTGTATCATGATAGGCAAAGAAAGGTGAAGGCTAAAACTTTTTTTACTTATTTTTATACTTTGAAAATAAATACTTTTTTTCTTTTGAGAAAAGGGGAAAAAGGGCCTTAGCCAGAACCCTTTGAGTGGGCATGGAAAGAGAACTTCTATAGTTCTCTCTTTAATGGATGTCTGGGTTGGTTCTGGCATGAGATTTAAGGAAATAACGCAGTGTTTAATAATAGAATGGTAAAATCATTGATGCTGTTATGTAATATTCATTGATTTTTTTTTACAATAGAAGTAGGTGATGTTGATTTTTTTTTTTAATGCTCATGAAAAGTAATAACAGTCAGAGTCTCTAGAGTTAGATATGACTCAAACATATGCAGATTTTAGGGCTTATGTGTGTCTGTGCAGTGCACCTGCGTTCTGGCCTCTGGCACCCTTACTGCCAATCTTGTCCTATTTCTGACCACACAGCACCAATTGCTTGGGAATAGTTCCCACATGTGTGGTGGTTTTTGAACATGGACCTGTGCCCACTAAAAATTGAACAGAGGCCATATACAGTTTAAATGCAGCACTCCAGAGGTGAAAAAAAAAAAAAATCAGCATTAATCCAGTTAGCCCCACATGCTGTGTCTTCATTTTATCTTCTTGAAGCCTGGGAAAACAAATGCTATCTCTGGAATGATTCTTGATCTTACTAAGACTTCCCTATTATATCAGTTTCAAAACAAAGCAGCTCAAGTTATTTGTCATTCCTACTTTTTCAGTTAGTATATTTATTAAAGTTCTTTGCAGTTTTTTTGTGTGGGGGGTTGGAAACTAATACTGTATTTATAGTTTGTATTCAAACACTGACTTTGTTCTTTAAAACTTACCTAGGTCTTTAGAGTTTCCTACTAAAAAACAAAACAATACAAAACACACACAATGTTATAGCTTGATTGTTTTAAGAATACCGTTCTAGAAATAAAAATTGAATAAACATTTATTAGTGCAAGGCAAACTGCCTTCAAGGAGCTTACACTCTAGCAATAGAAAAAATTGCATTGCTTTCTTTTTCAGCTATCATGTCTCCTGATTAAATACAGTGTCCTTGAAATATGTGCTAGTCATGTGGTTAACCTTATTAACATACGTAGTTCATCACAAAAAAACAGAACTATTTTCCTGCAGATGTTATTCATCAACTTTAGATTTTTTTCCTTATTGACTTTAATCTGACATTGGGAAGTTACATACCATTCTTTGTGCCTCAGTTGCCTCATCAGTGAAATAAGGATATTAAAGTAGATGATTTGTTTGGTCTTATTTCTAAAATTCTGTGAATTTTGGTTATCCTCACCTCCTTCCAATTTTGGAGTTATTGGTTTACTTTCTTCCAGAATACTTTGGTTTGTTATATACATGGAAGTCCTGCATGCTTGTTTTTGTTTGCTTGTATTTTAGTACATTTCTTGCAAAGTGTATTCACCTATTTTCTATGTAGCTTGAGATGTTACAGAGTATTTTTGAGATACCATCTATCCCAAGTATTTCTCCTCCTGTTGAAAATGGCTCTGTTTTCAAAAACTGTGAGTTAATACTGGGTATATAACCTTGTTTCATTTCTAGACTTTTGAGTGCCCCATTTTGTGTCATTCAGAGTTCTCTCTTCCGCAGAGTTTATTGCTGTCATTTCCTATTTCCAGCCCCTGTTTCTTCAGATTTTACCATTTGCCTCACATAAGGGATTTTCTCAGTTTAGGGTCTCAGGTTAATGCTTTTTATTATAAAATATTCTATTCTAAAAAATTGCTCGTTTTGATGAAACCATATCTTCATTGATCAAATTGCTCCAAATTAGTTAATCAAGAAACTATTTCTCTTGCATGTTACCTGCTAAGATGTAGCTGGTATTTACATTATGTGCCAGTTCTCTGTCCTTCCTGGGAAGACTTATGAACCAGTCTTCTATTTGATGTACAGTTAATGTAATCTTCTCCTAGCATATCCTGTTGGTAACAATGCGAAAAAGAACTAATGTAAAATTAGATCAGAGTTCCTTTGTCGCTAAGAAAATTTGTTACACTTGATTAGTGGTATATTTAAATAATAACCTGTCTGCAGGAATAGATATTATGCTTCATTGCTAAGTAATATGAACACATTGTAGAAACTCTCTTCTAGGCTTGATTTTGCAGTTTTTTGGCTGTTTGCCCTGTAGAATGACCACTTGTGATACCAACAGTTACTGGAGAATTTCTCATGGATAAAAATACTATAAACAATACCAAAATAAACTTTTCTTCTTATAAATCATTTAAATATGGGCAGTGTAATACATTGAGGTAACTAAAAGTATAAAATTTAGTTCTATTTATAAAATAATTTTTATTCGGTATTGTCACAATAGTAGTAAATGAAGCAAACAGTCTAATAGGAAGTATTTAGACTTTTTTCTTCGAAAACTTTTCATAAGATTTATTATTTATCACTTTTTGTGTTTTACTTTGTGTATTTTATTCAGGAAAAGGCTTTTATCCATTTTATATGCATCTAAATGATATCATATCCAGTTTTAATGATTAGCAAGCTCTATGTAGTGTAGTCTCCAATATTAATAAAATTTTTTAATACTTTTATACAAGTAATATTTTGAGATAAGGGCTAAGTATTTATGATTTTATTAAAATGTCATCTGCATTTGCCATTTTATAGTGCTCAAAAATAATTTATACTAATGAATTTTTTCAAAGTCTCTGTCTCCATGTCTTTAAATGTTAACAAATGTCCTTAGGCCATTAGCAACACTTATCCCATATGGAAACATATTAGCTATCATTGATAAGAATTTTTGATGATGAGTGATTTTTAGATCATGAAAGAAAAGGTCATCTAAAAACCTTTTCAAACTTGCTAAAGATCTATTCTTTCAGTTTATGTTACATCACAGAAATAATGATCGCTTTTTTAAATCAAACTATGAGTAAAACCAGAAATACTTTGGCTGACATATTCTCACTGAGTGCTTAGATTGCTCTACCTAAAAAGCTAATTGGGTATTACGGAGCTTAATATCTTCTCTTCATTATGTGTTACAACCCATTTTTTCCTTTCTCTTTAAGGTGGTTTAGATTAGAATCCAAACAAGGAAAAAGAGCCAAAAACAGGGGTGAGATAAAGGTCAATATTCAATTTATGAGGAACAACATGACAGCAAGTATGTTTGACTTATCAATGAAGGACAAAACAAGATCTCCTTTTGCAAAATTAAAAGATAAAATGAAAGGTAGAAAAAATGATGGGACATTTTCTGATACATCTTCTGCAATCATTCCAAGTACTCACATGCCCGATGCCAATAGTGAATTTTCAAGTAGTGAAATGCAGATGAAATCCAAACCGAAAAAGCCTTTTCTTTTGGGTCCTCAGCGACTCTCGTCAGCGCATTCAATGTCCGATTTATCTGGGTCCCACATGTCTTCTGAGAAACTGAAGTCTAGCGCCATGGGTCAAACACATCTTCTTGGACGCCAGATAGATTCCTTTGGAATGGTTCCAGAAAGTGGTAAGTCACACATTCTTTCTAATTGTATCCTCAGTCATCTGAACTATACTTTTCACTGTTAAAAAGTTTAACTTCTGATGTTAGAAAATACAGATTGCAGTTTCTTAGAAGTATTTTCTAAATGTAGTCATTCATCACATATTGGTTGAGTACTTACTATACCCAAAATTGATAAATTCGTTGAAGGCAGTGCTAGTCTACATTTGTATTTATGTTATTAGATGATAATAAAATGAGTCTCAGTCTCCCTTTTTTTTTTTGAGACAGAATCTCACTCTGTCGCCTGGGTAGAGAGCGGTGGGTGGCGTTATCATAGCTCACTGCAACCTCAAACTCCTGTGTTCAAGCAATCTTCCTCCCTCCGCCTCCTAAGTAACCCCGGGTGCCAGGATACCCAGCTAATTTTTCTGTTTTTAGTAGAGATGGGGTCTTGCTCTTGCTCAGGCTGGTTTTGAACTCCTGAGCTCAAGCAATCCTCCTGCCTCAGCTTCCCAAAGTGCTGGGATTATAAGCGTGAGCCACCACACCCAGCCTCTCCGTCTTCTTTCATGGCCTGCCTGCTTTTTTTGTTTCCTGCTGTTACTCCTGTCCAAAAGCCTGATGCTTAAGTGAATATTCCATTTCACTAGATATTCCATTTCACAGTCCCTAGAAAAAAACTTTTATGTTCAGAAGAAGCAAATTTAGTGCTAATGATGGGGGAAAAAAGTCTTTGAGAATTTCTAGCATTGTCATGCAAGCAGAACCTCTAGTTTTGACATTATAGTTTATATGATTGTTTGTGAGTCGAATAAATTACTAATTGTCTAGCAATACACTAATTGTTATTAGCCTAGATACTTCAGACTGCTACACGTTAGCATTTTAAGATTGTTTTCCTTGATTATTTTGAAGGTTAATACCTCTAAATAGCTAATTGCTCTCATTCTAAAAGCAGCAGAATATACACAGGATGTGTCAAGTAGTGTGATGTAATGTGTCGCTGATTATGTACTAACTACGAAATTGTTTGTAGGAAGTCTCAAATCTCCACACAGAAGAACATTAAGCTTTGATACTTCTAAAATGAACCAACCTGACAGCATTGTGGATGAAGGTGAATTGTCTTTTGGAAGACAAAATGACCCATTTACAAATGTGACTGCTTCATTACCCCAAAAATTTGCAACACTGCCAAGGAAGAAAAATCCATTTGAAGAAAGCAGTGAGTCATGGGACAGCGGCATGAATTTATTTTCAAAATCAATTGAAGTAAAAAAAGAAAATAAAAGAGAAAAAAGGGAGAAAGTTAGCCTGTTTGAAAGAGTGACTGGAAAAAAAGATAGCAGAAGATCTGATAAACTTAACAATGGGGGATCGGATAGCCCTTGTGACTTGAAATCACCTAATGCGTTTAGTGAAAATCGTCAGGACTATTTTGATTATGAGTCAACTAATCCGTTTACAGCAAAATTCAGGGCTTCAAATATAATGCCATCTTCAAGGTAAGCTCAGTATGGGAGAAGTTGTACTAGTGGGAAAATCTTGTACTTGAAAGTGTCAAACACTTCTTTTAAATACTTGATTATTTTAAATTCCTTTTATTTTACTTGAAAAAAATTCTTATTTTTATAAATAATTATAGAGCCAGGCAGTGTTGCATACATCTTTGAAATTGAACTTTTTATCTTAGAAGGATGAAAGATTCTTATTCCCTACGCTAGTCTACTTCCACTTATGAGAGCCAGAAATTCACCAAAACTTACGGAGAAAACAACATGGCTTTTGATAAGAGACATCAGAATCACTGGTGGGTGTTAATTCAAGCCAGGAATTTAGGTGTTATGTTTCTAGATCTTTTCTAGGGGTTAGTTCATGGACTGTCTGGAGAGGATTAGTAGACCAATAGCAACCCATGGGCTATTCTTTAAGAAATACTGGCCTAAATTAAGTATTAATGATTTTCATAGTAGATGCTAACTATCCTTATTAAATGGCTATTCAGAAGCAGTTTTTACTTATGAGTGTTTATTAGAATTCAGTGACCCCAATGGCTACTATAAATACACCGAAGGAATTTGTATGATGATTTATAGTTATCAAAATAATTCCTATCATGATAAAGACTAGACTTTCAAACTCAAGTTCTTAGTTACGACATAATGGTACTTTTATTATTCCTCAGTAGAAGTTGGAACTAGATACTTATATATGATTATGGATTTTGCAGAAGTGACTGATGAAATAGCTGTTTAAGGAAAGCTCAAGGAAAGAATAAGATGAATTTATTGGAATCTTAAGTACTGTCAACCTTCTGTATCTCGGGTTCCGCGTTTAAGGGTTCAACCAGCGCTGGATCAAAAATATTAAATGATACAGTATAACAACTATTTATGTAGCATTTACATTGTATTAGGTAGTTTATGTAATCTAGAGATGATTTAAAGTATACGGGAGGGTATGCATAGGTTATATGCAAATACTGCACCATTTTATTTAAGGGACTTGAGCATCCAGGGATTTTGGTATCCTCAGCGTTGCTGGACTCAGTCTCCCAAGGACCCCAAGGCATGACTATAATTGTCATGGAAGAGCATGGTAGAATGTTGGCCATGTAACGGAATTTTTACCTCAAGGCAGTAATGCATAGTATACAGACCTAAATGGGAATCCTGGCTTAGGAGTACTATGATCTCTGTAAACCTCAGCATTTCCGCCTTTGAAATAAGGAAAATAATACCTACTTGATAGGCTTCAGTGAGGATAAATGATATATAAAGTACATAGTACAAAGCCAGGCCCCAAATAGAGAATCCATAAATGGTGCCTGCTATTTTGTTTTACATATTGTCATGTCATATTTTATTCAAAAACAGTGCTTTGTTTTGTCCCACTATAAACAGAAAATACAGTATTAACAATCACCCTTTTAAGCTATGCTCTTCATCACTCTCTTGTAATATCGTCTATGACATGTTAAAAAAACATGTATTTAGAATTTTTAAAGAGAAATGTGCATTTCTTTTGTTTTCTTTTATCAATAAATGGGTATTTGCTGTTGTTTTAGAAAGTATCATTCAGTTTTGTTTATAGACTATACTCTGGAGAAATACATTTTTATCATATGGTATCAATATTTTATTGAAGAGTTCATAGTTGTGATATGCTATTCTAAAATGTTTTATTTTGGTATTTTACATAGTGTACTTTATGTATGGCATTAAATCTTAAATTATAGTGGTAAGTAGAAATATATTTGCTTTTTTTCCCCCTTTACTAAACTTTTTTTGCACAAGATTGTTGGAAACAGCTGTCTGAGATAAGTTGGAGATTGGGTGATTTAGATAATGTTAGAGTCAAAGAAAAGCAAGAAAATGAGAAATAGTAGGAAAATAATGTTTTTAAATTATGGAAGCATATGGAAAAATAAATATCCTCAAATCTTTAATTGCCCTATACTTGGGCTGTTTACAGGGACTGCCATGGGTTTTAAAAGTGAGCATGACATTTTGACAGATTTAGGGTTTGTTTTGGATTACTTTAATATTAATGCTGTTTTTTTTTTTTTATCAATTTAGAGCTGTTTTATGATATATGTATAAAATGATTGTCAGTATGTAAAACATCATTTTTTTTTTAGTTTTAAGACTTTCTCTTATTCAAATTTATGAGATGCCAGATATGAAGTTATTTATAGATTCCTGGGAAGTTATTCTTTTTGTGTTACAAACCAATTGCAATAAAGGGGTAGCTCTAATTAATAGTATAAAAAAGAAGGATTGAATGTAAATAGACCTAGGAAGAGAGTGCAGTTCACATTTTTGGCAAGCAGCTTTATCCTGTGTGGAATTTGGAAGGATATTGTCAAGGTAGCAGTATATTCCCATTGACCTTTCCAATATCATCCCTCAGTTATCTGGGACGTGTAAAATTTCCCCTATCAACACCCAAACCAAATGCCCTTTTGAAGCTATAGGCTCACATCACTAAGACACATGCAGTATTTTTCCAGGAGTGCTAAATAGATCTATTTACAGAATTTCCTGATATCTTGTGGCCAGCATTTGTGAGAATGCTGAACAAAGGTAAGAGTAAAATATGCAGTTGTGGAACTGGATTTTGTTCTTGGTGAGTGAGCTGACTCGCCTGTGTTTGCAGGTACATAGGAACCATATGATTACCCTCTGAGTGAATGATGTATATAATTAAAACTGGAGAATTTTCTTGTATGTCCCACATTTCTAAGTGTACTAAGAAACACTTTTTTAGAAGTTAAGAGTTTTTAATTTTTAATGTAAGTAAAGTCCACCTGAAGAAATCACCTTGAAAATCACAAAAATACCACATTTTGCTTTTGATCAAGGGGGGGGGTTTGCATAAAAGTGACAGAGGAAATTAGTTAGGCTTTATGTTGGATTACTTCAACAAAGAACAGGGCTCTTCACAACACTTTTCCTTCCCAAGTTACTAATTCATAGTCTTTACATGCTGCTTCTTTGAAGCCCTTCTTACTCTTCAAGGAAAAGGTAGTTGTTCCCTGTACTGCAGTGTTTTCTTATGTAAATATTATATACGCATGACCTTGTTTACTAATAGCTAAGTCACTTTTCTCTCCCACTACCATGAACAATTTGAGGGCAGGGCTTGCATTTCATTGATCTTTTTGCCTTTAATCTCCAGCATGATGTTTTGTTGGGGTTAGAAATGTTGAATAAATGAACACAGTGGTGTAGACCAATTTCCTAAAATGTTACTTTCATTCCATTAGTCACCTGCTCCCTCCAGCCCAGTGTGGGCTATGAAAATCTTTCTGATAGACTGAAATCAGATGCATAGAAGCAAATGCATACATTTTTATGTATGACTAAACATTATTCAAAAACATAAGTGAATTTTAAAGGATTACTAAATTTTAATATTTATAATCTAAGTAGCACATTTCTGGCATCTATTAAGAACTCTGTATTAGGGTAGGTTTTCAGCTGTAATAAACAACCCCAGATCTCAGTGGCTTATCACAGTACAGGTTTATTGTGTACTTTTGTTGCAAAGCAGTTCACTGAGATGGGCGTGCAACAGGTGGGTGCTTTGCTCCATGCTTTCATCCAGCTTTACACAGTCTCTCAGGAACCTGGCTTCTTCCTTCCTTTGATGCTTGCCACCATTGAACACATGGCCTCCAAGATCAGTGCAGCAGGGGAAGAGTGGGGAAGATCATAGCGGGGACCATTTCTGTGTGCCAGGCCTGGCGTGGTATGCGTTACTTCTACATATGACCTGTGGGCCAGAGCTCAGTAGTGTCCCAACCTTACTGCAGCCGGTGAAGAACTGTGGTTTAGCTGAATTGGGTTTAGTGAGTACACAGCATTGTGTGTGCCATCAGTGTCAGATCAGCTTTCTGCTAAGAAGTCAGGGTGCTGTCTAACATCTGACGTGCTGCGACACTCCTGCTGTACACACACATGTAAGTGTAGTTGGAGTTCTCATAATTTTCAGGAAAATGTTTTATCAGTTTATTGCTGGCATTGAGTTTGTGTTCTAAAATAGCTGCTACTCTTGCTTTTTAAGTATAAATCACAGGTGGTTTAGAATCATCAGTATCAACTAATTTTTCATCAATACTTATCAAATAAATTGTCAACTAATTTGTTGTATGGTTTATCCCACAATTTGTAAGAAAATGCTTTTTTTTTTTATCAGCAGTGTATCATTTCTGAAAACAAATATGCCTGGATGTTTGTTATACCATTTTAAATAATTTGTTCATAACTTATTTTTAAATTATAAATGATTTAACAAATAATGAATTGTAAATAATCTAAAAATAATTTTACAAATTAATTTTAAACAAATTATTTAATACCGGGCTGTTTTTTTACTGAAAAGTAGAAATAATGGGTGTTTTCAAACCAAAATTATTGGTTGGTTTCTTTTTAAACTGGAACATAGCTTAGACCCTTCAGTTAGGTGAAGACATGTGAGCAAGTACTGGCTTGTTAAAAGAGTTAGTGGACTAGGAGTACACCACATCCACGTCCCACTCGTGGATTGTCTTCTTTCAAAGGTTTCCATATTGTCTCTCTTCCTCCACACTCTGGACCAGGATTGGCAAAGTGGGCTTGGGAGCCAAATCTGGATTGCTTCCTGTTTTTATAAATAAAGTTTTGTTGTAACACAGCCATACTTATTTGTTTATGGCTATTTTTGTGCTACAGCAATAGAGTTGAGTAGTTGTGACAGAGACCATATGGCCTACAAAGCTAACATATTTATTATTTGGCCTTTTACAGAAATAATTTGCTGTGTGGAGAGGATCTTTGAGATGGACAGAACCATAAGTAGGGGCAGTCTGGTGCAAGGGGAAGGCTACCTGACCAGGAGTAACCATTGGACCTTTTCTGAATGATAAATCCTCAGAATATAAATTATTGAGATTTTTGCATTCATTTATTACAGTGGTTAGCATTATGTATCCTACAAAGCAGGGCACATGGGCCATAGTACCTTTTGTTCTGGTGAGGAACGTCCTGGTCAAAAAAGTTGAAGAACTACTGGTTTGCAACAGTGAATCCAAACTCTTCTTTCTAACCTTCAAGGCTCATTATATTTTAAGCATTTCTTACTTTCCAACTTTTATTTTGCTATTCCTCATCTACCTGTTCTAGGTAAATTAATTTCCTTACTGCACCTCTCTACCCTGAGGTCTTCGTAACCATGCCATCTCCATTCCTGGGCTCATTTGTGGGTGCACTCTTGTCTCTGAGTGTCAAAAGCCTGTTTATCCTTGATGCTAAAATCTCTTTAATTTTTTTCTTGAGTAATAACCTGATGCTTCCCTTTCGTGGATTTCTGCTAATGTAGAAGACATAATTGCTATACAGTTGTTTTTAGATCTTCTCTACTAAGCTGTATATGTTTCTTAACAGTTGTGTGGAAGGTTCTTTCTTGGGTGCTCCACAGCACCTAGATCAGTGGGGGGTTCCTGGGGATTTTTTTTTCCATCTACATTTTGTTTGGTCTCACCTCAGACTGAATTAGAATCGTTAGTGAGTGGGCCCTGAAATGAAAATCAACATTTTAAAAATTTCCACTTGATTATCAGTCAGGTTTAAAAATCACTGACCTAAATTGTATCACCTACAATAAGTAGTATCCCATGGGGGATCCATTGAATATAGCTAGCACTCAACCCCGTATAGCCTATGTTTTTTCCTATACATACGTGCTTATGACAAAGTTTAAATTATAAATTAGGCACAGTAAGAGATGAACAATAACTAATAATAAAATAGAACAATTGCAGTATGCCAGCATCACTATTCTTGTGCTTTTGGGGCCTTTATTAAATAAAATAAGAGTTACTTGAACACAAGCACTGATACCACAACAGTCAACCAGATAACCAAGGAGGCTACTAAACAACTAATGAGCAGGCAGCAAAGACAGTGTGGATACGCTAGACAAGGGGATGATTCATGTTCATGGTGGGACAAAGCAGGATAGTCCAAGATTTTATCACATTACTCAGAATGGCGTGCAATTTAAAACTTATGAATTGTTTATTTCTGGAATTTACCATTTCATATTTTTGGACCGTGGTTGACCACATGTAATTGAAACCGTGGAAAGCAAAACCGCAGATAAGCGGGAGACTGCTGTGCTTCATAAGGGTTCAGTACGTACTCATTGTTGAACAGGAATTAGGAGTTGTGCTGGTAAACACATATTTGAATGGACAGCTTAGTCATACTAGCTTTGCTTACAGGACTCTAAGGAAAGGAAGGTAGAGGGCACAGTAAGAAAGTCAGCTTGGCTAAAACAGATGTGGAAAGAAGAGATTAAGCTGAATAGGTTAAAAAAAAAAAAAACACCTAAATTGTAGTAGGCATTGAATACCAGACAGAAATGTCTGTTAAATATTTATGGCATCTGTGGATGAATTGTTTCTCAGGATTCAGGTAAAACTTGAGCATAAATAGAGATAGCATCAATAGTGACATGTAAAAAATATGCTTATATTTGCTACTCAGGGTAAATTGAAGAGAAACTGTGTGATTCACATTCTTCTAAGGAATTATAGGGTCTATGAAAAGTTCAGGACTGAAGAACTCTGCCTTCAGTCCTAAACTTTTTCAGTTAAGAGAATTATTTAACATAAGGAGAAAATTGCTTATGTATGTCTTATTCTGAAATTATATATCTTATTCTGAAATTTAAAAAAAAAGTCAAGAAGATAAGCCTACTACTCCGTGTGATGAACTAATGTCGTTTGTTGTTAGAGGGGCAGCTGATGAGAGAGCAAGAACTTAGGGGAAAGATTTTTACCCGAAAATTTTGAATGGGGAACATCCTTCTATTTGTAACTTGCACAGAGAACATGCATTCACTTCATTATTTTCTGCTTTACTATGGTTGTGAATACCCTGTGGCAGATTCTTAGTTGCTATTGGATAACTTAGTGGTATGTATTATAATGTTATTCCTGGTATTGTTGATTTTTATTAGCGTATATATTTCCATTTGCAGTATTTGCTATGGAAGAGCCTGCTTGCTTCTTAGAAGATGAACTTAGGCTAAGTAGTTATTTTTTAGGGCAGTACAGAAATAGTATCTAAGATCAAAACCTTGTATTTATCACTAATATTTTGTAATTTTGCATGGCAGTATGCCTTTTACTTTTGAGATCAGGTTGACCTACTTCCCCCTCTCCTTTCCTTCTTACCTTCCTTAACTAGGCAATTTTTGTCCATGGTTGTGCCATACCCTTTTTAAGAGCTACAAAAAATTGGTTACCTAGAATGTATATTTAAGTGTCTTTCTAATTTTCAGAAATCAAAAATCACTATAGACCTACAAGCATGTAGCCATTTTTGTTAAATTGTATTAATATGACATGTTCATTAAGAAATGATGGATTGTTTACTGTAGGCTTACATTTTTATTTTTAGAAAGTATAGTAAACAAATGATTCTAAAGAAAAGATCCATTTCATAGTTTTTAAACCTTTATTTTTATACTGTCTGTTATGGACATTATTTTCTTCCTGAATGAATTTAAAGCTCAGTCTTTGGCATCATAAACCTTAACATGCAAAGGGTTTATTTTAATAGCAGTATTTACTTTTTCTTCATATTTGTCTAGCATTAAAGATAATTTGCTTGATATTCATAGTAGGCTATAAATCTTTCACACTCCTGAAAATTTGTAGCCTCATTTATGAGACAGAAAACAAAAACTTTTGAGATGATTTTTACAGCCATTAATCCATTAGTGCCCAGGGATTTACAGAATGTATCCAATGAAACAATGACTTGGAACATGAAATATGCAATGTGATTAGTTCCCTTAACACTAACTAGAACTTTTATGTTTAACTCCCCAGATACTACTTGAAACTTTTTTACCCTTTGTCATCCTAATACTCATTATAATAGCTCTCATTAATTGGTGTATCTCCCAGTGGGTTAATTTGCAGATACCAACCATGCCATCCTTTTGCTAACTCACTAATGAAATTGATATTTATAGCCTTCAAAATTGAAAACAAAAAAGCTCTGTAACAAAAAAGACAAACTTTGCTAAGTTTTTTTTTTTTTTTGAGCTGCAAGATTGAGATGTAGAGAGATTCTGTGAGGAAAAAAGAAAACAAGCCCAAAAAATCCACAAAAACTACTGTAAGCTAATAAACTGATGTGAAAATTTCTCAATTTACAGCACTTGACAGGTGCTAAAAGAAAAGCATCTTTAATTTTAATGTGTTGTTAGGACCTCTTTAGAGAGACTGTACAAGTTATTAACAAGGTCCTCTGAGACAGGAGACGGGTAATTAACAAGACCTATGGAGATATAGTTTAGGTAATTAACGAGCTCTTAGGCACTGGACACAGGATAACACATAGCGAGTCCAGTAGTTAAAGAGAACAGGTTGTTATGATACGATCAAATACAAGATAGAGTTTGTAAGCCCTCTTGAGGTTTCTGATAGGAAAGTATTAAGATTATATTCCAATGACCCCAGTGCACTAATTTTTGTAAATCAAATGTAAGTTGTTTGGTTTTAACTTTTAAGGTAGAATTTGAGAGAATTATTTGTAATAGTTGTTACATGTAGATTAATAATCTTTGTTAATTACCATTAATGAACATGTATATTTTGAGGAAAAACATTGGAAGCACATCAGTTATATGATTCTAAATTGTCTTAAATATTTATTGTTCAGTTTATTTTTCACCTGTAGCCTGTCTGCTAAAATTCCCTATTCCACATCAACCTTGCCCTCCTTGTCTGCTTTAACACTGCCAGGATGCCAGCAAGGAGACTGCCCTGGCACCAGTTTGGTTTTTATGTATTTTGCACAGGTTCCTCCAGTCATGCTTCTGTACTACCTCCACGTCTGAGATTTATGTTCCCAATTTCAAATATTTGGTCCAGTTATTTCCTGTGTAAATTTGAACTTGCTGGGGTATGAATCTTGAGTTTTGGTTCAGAAAACTCCCACAATCAGCAAACATTTATTATGGATATATTATACTCTAGGTTAAGAATATAAAGATCTAGAAACAACCCAAGTGCCCATCAATACATGAGTGGATTAATAAAATGCAGTATATGTATACCATGGAGTCCTACTCAGCCATAAAAACATGAACTAATTCCTCTTGTATTATCCTGAATGAAGCTGGAGCCCATTCTTCTAAGTGAAGTATCACAAGAATGGAAAAACAAACACCACATGTACTCACCATTAAGTTGGTACTAATAGATCAACACTGATGTGTATGAATGGAAGTAACTTTCACTGGGGATCAGGCCAGTGGGGGGGGATGGGTAAATTCACACCTAATGGGTGTGATGCATGTTGTCTGGGGGATGGGCATGCTTGTAGCTTTGACTCAGGTGATGTAAAGGCAATTTATGTGACCAAAGCATTTGTACCCCCATAATATTCTGAAATTAAAAAAAAATATGTACATAGGAGGTTTCTTAGTATGTTTTATTACTGCGTCAACTGTTGACTTTAAAAAGGGCAAACAACTGCACTGCAGAGCTTTCTGTAAGAACCTCAAAGAATGCATGTGAACAGCTATAGCTTTAAAAAACTTCAGTTTGTAAAGGACCTCACTGATGTCCTGAAGTACACTAGGTATATATTGTCAGTTGGGTTTTTGAAGTAGTTTGGATGAATGAGATAAACTTGTGTTCAGTCACAGAAAAAAAAAAAAAGAATATAAAGAAGACCCTTGTGAGTCTCCTAATTCATCCCATTGCCTCCTGTCTCAGTGATTAGACTACTCTAGTCCATCAGGATGATTTTTTCTGAATTTCAGCTCTGATCATCAAGTGATATTTTCATTGTTAATATTTTTTGAATATTTTTATATACAAGGAAATCAGATTAAGATATAAATCCTGCTTTGAGTTCATAGAAAAAGGTGTGTAAATATTAGGTCTGAATTTCATGCTAAAGATGGGCATTGGGGAACCGTTACAGTTTTTAAGTTGGGTTGTGATATGATCAAATTAATGTCTTCCTTAGCCCTGGGCTAGCATGGAGTATTTGTTGGGGAAAAGGGATGGAAAGGGGAAGGAGAAGGACGCTTAGAAAGTTGTTGTTATTGTTGAGGTGAGAGTGAAAGTTGTTATTGTTGAGTTGAGAGTTGATGGATCATTGGGCAATGAGGATGGAAAAGAAGGGAATGTCTTTGAGAAATATTTCTTGGCTAAAATAGACAGGTTTTACCTGTTCTGTTCTTAGGTGGGGGGCGATGGTGTTGGATTGATAAGGGAGAAGATACAACAAAGATTATTCCAATGATGTGTCCTCAGTGTCTTAAATTTGATTAAGCATAGCATTTTACAAATTATTTTTTTAGTATAGCAATGTCAGGTCTGTAGTCCTTGAATCAAACTTGGGATTTTAGTCTTGATGGAGAGGTTTGAGTTTTTTGTTTTTGTTTTTCTAAAGAGGTGCTATCTTGTTTATTTTAGATTTTGTTTCAGAGAATAGGAATTGTGTGTTTTGATTGAGACTAGCAAGTTTGTGTGAAAACAGTAATAGTTCTTGAAAGTTTGTTCTTCAACATTGAAACACTTTGGATTCTTTGAATACAAGAATGCACATCTCATTAACTGCTTGTGGATTTATGCACGTAAAGTGTTTTCTTCACCTTAGCATTGTAATTACTAAATATATTTCTCTCTAGTGGTTTTGGCTTTACCAAATCTTGTCCCTTTTGGACCCTTCTAGTTAGTCACTAAGAAAATAACTTCTGTTTTTTATATGTTAATACTTAGCCCTTACTTCCGTGTACACTACTTTTCCAGACCTTCTGCTTCAATTCCTATAACATTTCCAGTTGGGCCACTGTGATCACATCATCTGTGATTACTTTTTTTTTTTTTTTTTTTTTTTTTTTTTTTTTTTTTTTTTTTTTTATGAAAATAAGGCTTTAACTTTTGAAACACAGGTAGTGTTTTTGCAAATTTAATTTATGGTGTTAGTGTTACCTGTGGCCAAGATGTTTTAAATAGCTGCTGGTGATATAATTTGATTGTGAAATGATTTTTTTATATGCATTTAACTGGTTTCTAAGAATGTTAGGATCTAGACATTTGACATTTGTCTCCATTGAACTTACATTATAAGGATGAATTCTTGCTCTTTTATTTGATGTATTATATATATTTTGCTATATAAAAAATATATAATTATAAACATTAAAACATTTATTATGTGTTAAATAAATATCAAATAAAATTGTTCTTATATATTTATTTTAAGCTTAGAAATCTTTCTGATAAATGTACTAATACCACTTACATAGCAATTACTTGAATCAGGTTGACCTTCTTAGAGTAAAACTTAGTTCAAATTATCATTTTTTCTTTATTGTTTAACAAACGTGTGTAAAGCTCTACTAAGGCTTGAGTTGGAAGAGGACTAAAGTTCTAGCCACACCAGCTATGGAGAGGGATATATAAGAAATGACCTGTAATCAAAGCAGAATGAACTATATTGAACAGAAGTGCATGGAGTTTGCTGTGGAAAGGTAGAAGAAAGACCAATTCAATCTGCTGGAAGCTGGGAAATGCTTTTTCAAGGAGGAGACCTTTGAGCTTGATCTTGAACATTGAACATGATTTTATGAGTTGAGGAATGAGTAGATAGACAGCTCTGTTTTAGTACATAGCAAGAAAGCTCATTAAAAAATTGTTAGATATGTTTTGAAGGAATACTTTATAAATAGTGACTATATACTATTATATCATTAGCTCTTTACTAACAACTTGGTAATTTTACCGTTTCTTTTCTAGTTGGAGTCATGGAGCTACATTCCATGTCATTCCTTGACTGGTAGGTTCCTTAGGAAGTATATTTGCTACTTTAGGCTACCAAGGAGCCAATTAGTGAGTGCCCTGCAGCAGCTCTGCATTAAGTATAATGAACTCTTTGTTATGGAGCCTGGTGTGGGAATGAGTGTGTTAAGTTAATCACATATTTTGTTTACTAGGGGTATACAATGTATTTGTTTCGTATAGATTTTTCATCTTCAAAGAAATTAAATGCACAAAATAATTAAAAATGAAAATCATACTGAACATAATATTTGATTCACTTCTTTCATTGAAGGATTTTACAGTGCAACATTAAATATACTAATAATAGAATATTCTGAAGGGAGTATAGGATAGGTATTAAAAGTTGAGATGTAGGAGTCAGGTCTGGGTTTGAGTCTCTGTTGAATAGCTGTGTGACTTTACTTAACCTTTCTAAGCCTCATTTTTTCCAACTGTAAATGGGGATAATAACCTTGGCAAAGAGATTAAATAATGTCAAGCACAAAAAGTACTGAGGGCAATGTTTGACACATAGTGCACCTGGAAATGATAGCCCTTGCTATGATCTTATTACACAGCAGCTACAGAATACTTAACATTGCTTTAAATCAGTTAGGTGGAAGTTTTTCCAAATAATAATATATTCTCAACTTTAAGCATCTTAAGTAAAAGTAGAATTTAGGAGCTCATATTTTTTACCAACTGATAAAAGACATACATTTGGCAGGAAACAATAAACTTGATAGTTTTTCTAGTGTCTTTCAAGATGTATATTCAATAATAATCTTTGATGAAGTAAACTAAACCATGTTCAAATTAAGTAAACATATTCATTGCAATAAGTAGAAAATTTATTGCTTTACAAGGCAAAGGTATTATAGTAAATATTGATATACAGTCTTGTGTTTAGAAATTCTTGCATAGCACTAATAATGACCCTGCAGCATAGATCTCTAAGCTTTGGCTTTCCGTTAAAGTATGATGACTATTTCCTAAACTCACATGGCTGAGCCCAGATTAAATTGTCTAAGAGAGCAGTTCAGAGTATGACAGTAAAAAGGGTAAATACTGCTTATTGAAAACTCCTCAGTACATTTCTTAGTCCCCTTTGGGAAAAGGTTACCTGCCTTAGGAAATTCACACAGTGAATCTCTTCTAACCAAGATTTGGAAGTTGGCTCTTTTCTTTCTTTGTCATTGAACGTGCCCGTGCCCTCTTTTCTCTTTGTTTTTCACAATGTGTATAAGATTCTACTCAAGTAGTTTCTGGATACAAGGTTCTTTAATATGCCTGAAGTAATTGTATTTTTAATGTTCTGTCATTCTGGTTTTAAAAAATAAATATTCTTCACTTAACAGAAAAAAAATAGATAACCAAAATTTGAATGTTAAATATTCTTGGATTGTCATCAAGTTATTTTATGGAATAATATCTCTTGGGCTTACAGAGCTAGATAAGATCTTATAATGTCATCTTGTGCCAGCCATCTTTAAACTATCAGACAGTATATATTAGGGTGACATTCTAAAATAAAGTTGTTTAGTTTTGAATTTGGTAATAGGGATGGAAAATTTTGCCCTTCCCTGGTGATATATTCTTTCACTCCTTTCTCATAGAAGAATTATACCGATACTCTGATACACAGGATGCATAAGGCAAAGTCTGTCTTTAAGATTATAAGCAGGTAGACACAAAATATGTAATGAATTATCTTAATGGGCAGTACAGTTAGTGCTAATGGAGATAAAAATTATAGGGGATTCGATGGGTAAGGTTAGGCAGTCTAGGCATTATAGAAAAAGTAGAATTAAGAATCTCAAAGGATGAATCTGTGAAAAGAGAGAGGAAAGGCTTTTATAAAGGGAGGTTAAGATGAGAAAAGGTGAAAAGGTAAAAATGAATGTTTTAAGTGGTTCTCAAGAATCCAGCCTGCCTAAAATTGTTAAAGGTTGGAGGTGGTAGTCGATATGGGACCTTATTACCAGGAATTTAGCAAATCAGAATCAAGAAGTTGTACCTAGTTCTATATAAAATATGAAGAGTTTTTGCCATATGAGTGATGTGCTGAAAATACTATTTAGGAAAACCCCAAGAACAGTGACTTTGCTACATGCTACATGATGTGGACCCAAATAGGAAAAGATACACATGAACTCAAAGAAAGATGCTAGTGAGACTGCATCCCTAAGTGTGATTTTAGATTCAGAACAAAAACTCTGTGTAGTGGAAAGTAACTTTAATTATATAACTTATAGAAGCAGGACAACAGGAAAATTATTATGGCATAGGAAATTTGCAGATATTAAAGTGTATTAGAGGTACACTCTTTAAATCAGTGGTTATCTGTGTTTTCACTATACTTTGAATAGTTTTCTTCCTTCATGAAGAAACATTCAGAAAAAGCTGACTGAGAGATATATAGTACAATTTCTAATAAAATCATTATATTCATTTATTGAGGGTGCCTGGAGAGTATATTTTTATACAAAGCAATATATTCTTTTCCAGCAGAAATTCTATAATTTTATAGCCCTGCTTAAACAAACTCTTGATCGCCAAGAATGATAGCTCAGCTTGGGGTGTTGGGTGTTGGAAATCCCCCAGTCACCCTAGCAGCTGTTTCCACAAAGAAGGATGCATAGGAGCCTGTGGCTTGTATCGCCCAATGGAGGGGCCCTGGGAAGTCTGGCTGCCTTGGATGCCCCTCCTTGAAGGCTTTGCAGAGATGGCTGGGGCTGGGGGAGGGGGTGCTTGCTGGCCAGGGAGGGGCCTCGTTGCAGGTTGTTCTAGAAGGTCTTCCTAGTGACCAGAGGGCACCATGGCTTCCCCTTCAGACCATGGCCTTATATCAGGCACAGACAGAGCTGGCTTGAGGTGCTCTTGGCCAGAGGTATTGTGGGTCTTCTGGCCTTTTTCACCTGGTCCAGAGGAAACCAGAGGTACCTCACCCTCACCCTCTCCCACCCTCATGGTAGAGCCACCTCTGCCCAGGTTGTCCTCTCTCCCTCTTGTCACAGGCAAAGGCTGATGAAGGCTTCTGGGTTGGTCTTGATCACACAGAGCCTGTGCTGAGTCTGGCCCTGCCACGGTGGCTGCTGCCTTGCTCGCATCAGTGCTTCCCAGTTTCACTGTTTTGCTTCTAAAATAAACAGGCCTTGATCACAAAAAAAAGAGAAAGAAGATGACGATTAGTAGATACCTGGCAGACAGTGGGCCAGGGTCTACTCAGAGCAACCGGCTAAACAGCACAACTTTGCAGAGTGACAGTTTTCCTAAAGATTTAGGGAGAAAAGATTCTTTTTATCAGAAGATACTTGAGTATATTACAGAATAAAATGCAAGAATTCACTCAAATGTTTAAATTCAACTTAAGACGTCAAAGAAATTTTATGCTTGTTGCTGGATTTCTGCTTCTCATATATTAGGAGTACTAAAGAGAAAAAAGTACTAAAGAGAAGAAAGTTTATGAAGCTTAGTTTTAATGGAATGGCAAACTTTTGAAATCAATAGGACTTATATTTGAAAATTTGTGAATTGTTTGGCTATCTTTGAAATAATTATTTCTGTTCTTCACTAAGAGAAAATAGTAAGTTAAACTTGATTGAATATTATATTCTTGGTGAACCATGCCTTAATTGAATAGATGTCTTTAAATCTTCAAGTTTAGGACTTTTGCCAACAACATTATTATTCATTATAGAAAAGCAGCTAGGTCTAAATTTGTTGTCCGTGATCTTTGGTGTCACTGACCACAATTTTTAATTGTCTTGCCTCTGAGATCTCATAAAAGGTACCCTGTGAGAATATTAATAAGTAAATTACTGTTAATCCCCATAGACATTTATGTATTAGGTTCTGTTTTGTCATCCAGGTGTTTATTGTACATGCCCAGTCCCAGGAGACAACATGTAGTATTTTAATCTGTCATATCATTAATTCTATTGGGTACAGAGTTCTTTGCTTTTTTCTAAAAAGAAAGAAAAAAATTACTGAGTTTCACCTTGCCTCTTCAGCTTTATTTGAATATGTAATAAGCATAATTGAAATGTGCTAAAGATTGTGTTTACTAGTGGAATCCCTCTTCGGGCACTTCATTTATTTAGAGCTTTGAAAAGAGGGTTATTAAAGAACATTTTTTAAAAACTCCTTTAACATGTAACCTCTGTGGAATAAATAACTGTTTTCAGGATTTACCAGAAAAATCTCCAGTTAATTTGTATTGTGGTCAAATACTCATCTTTGTAGACCTGGTTGGTATACTGGGTAAACTGGCTAATTGAATTGATTTTATTGGAAGTCCACCAATTTGAAAACTTACCTCAGTTCTTATTGACTGTTGTACATATTGGAATAATTTTTCCTATCTTAAAAAGAACTGAAAAATACTTTACTGATATAATATCAGATTTAGATATAAGTAATCTTTGTTGTTCAGGCAAATGATTTCATTTCCTCTGCTCTTTGAGGACTTGATATCTTGTTGGTAGAACTTGTTTTGCCCTACCATTAATTGACTCAGTCAACTATTAGCCCAATTTTCACAAATTTTTATTAAGCACTGGTTATTTATTCAGCATATATTGTGAAGCATCCGCTGTGCTGGCACTGTGTTACATGCTAGGACTGAAAAGATGAACGAGATGTGATTCCTTCCTTCCAGTGGCTTACAGTAGAACGAGATGGGGAACCTGGGGGGTTAAGATGGGTACACAAAAGGCAAACTTTATCCCTTATATTTGAATAGCACTTTGTCAAACAAAACATTTTCATAATCATTTCTTTTAACCCTCTTTTAATCCTAATTCTGTGAAATACATGGTAGCATTTCTGTTTCTTAAATTATGAAATTTAGAGCAGTTAAGTAGATTGTACCTGGGTACTAGGTGGTGGACATAAGTCTAGAAAGATAAATTGGGTAAAATCCAATGGGCTTTGAAAGCCAGGCTAAGAAATTTTGTCATTCTTCAGGAGGAAGTTGGAAGCCAAAAGTTTTTTGACAGATGAATAATGAGGTTAGACTTGAGCTTGAGAAAGCCACATGCAGCATGCATGGAGGCTGTTGCAGTGGTCTAGGCAGAAGGCAGCTTGGTCTGATGATAGAAAGGTAGCAGTGAAAATGAGCATTGAGGAAACGAGGAGAGATCCGTGGCTGGAGGCTGAATGGGGAGAATCCAGCAGGTTATTTAGGAGGCATGTAAGCCAAAGCCTAGAGTGAAGGGTGTCTCTGAGTCCTCACCTTGGGTGCCTAGCAGACTGATTTTACCAGAGGGAGGAAAACCAAACAGAACTGATCTAAGAGACAAGATGATGATTGGTTTGGAACATACTAAGTTTCAGGTACAGGTGGGATAGACTGAGACTCTTATGAGACATTCGTAAACAGGGTATTATAAAGGATAAAGAGATTGTGGTTGAAGAGAAAAGATTCAGTAGTCATCCATCCATATAGTGATGGTAGTTGGTAGTTGGAGAATATGAAATCACCCAGGTAGAGTAGAGAAAGGACTGAAAACAACCTTAAGGCATATCCTGTGTTTCCCACCTAAGGGTGAAAAGAGGAAGATGACAAGGAAAAGGAGTAATTGGAAACGTAGGGGAAAATTTAGGCTACCAGATGTCACAAAAGAGTGAGTCCCAAAGAGAAGGAACAGTCATTTGGTATCAAATGGAGCTGAGGGTTAAGGAGAGTGAGGTGATTGCCTTAGTAAAAATAGTTTCCTGGTGACTTTCATCAAAGAGGCAATGAGTATGGGTGGCGGGGAGATGGGGGGTATGTTTCAGATTATAGAAGGTGAGTGAGTAGTAAAAGTGGCAAAGTCAGCAAGGGTTACTCGGGAGGGTTTAAAGATTGGCAAAATAAAAAATGATAGAATTTCCAAGAGTCAGTGGGCTGTCAGTGTGCTCTGGTGAGAAAGGTGAGTAAGTACAAGCAGACTAGGAGACAGTTGGGATGATAGTGGCAGTCCACAAGCAGGTCCCGTGGAAGCGAGGGGGTGGAAGAATCAGAGGTGCTGTTTCTCAGATGGGATTTCGATTGTATGAGATTTTTACAGTGAGTAACTATATCCCACCTTATTGATTATTATTCCTTTGGAAACATGTTCAGAGACAGTCTGTTTGTAGAAATGTGTTATAAATTGTAAGGCATTATGTAAATATGAGGTGATATTATTCAAATCCAAGTCACTTTAAGTAATTATTCCATTTCAAATACTGTAGGAGCAATGAATCTTTAAAAATACAATCCTAAATTGTAAATTTAGGATTTTGTAAAATCCTAAATTTTGAACACAAAGTACTCTAGCTCTGTGAATATCAAGTGTTGTTAAATGAGGGCCATGAGTGTTTTTGTGGCTAGCAGTGAATTATTATTTACAAAGTAGGAGGCTGTATGTTTTGAGAAGAAAAAAGTAATGTTAAATAGTTATGGAGCATAAGCCAGAGATTAAAGGGAAAAGGAAGGTGTAGATAATTCATGTAAATGATTGTGATGTGTTGTTTTTCTTTGTTTATTCTTTCTTTCTAATAGAGAAATAGAGCAAACCTTTGTCCTTAGTCATTTTAAATTATTAAGTGAATAGTTTATAGCATTTATTGTATATTCTTGTATCAGTTAAGTGTCCTAGCAGGAAACAAATGACATGTTCAAAATGGATCATTAAAGAAAGTTTAGTGAAGAGGTGTAGTCAGAGTTAAGGACATTAAGGACAGTAAAGCACCAGGGACCAGCAGTGTCTAGAGGGCATTGCCATGCTTAAGGGTGAGGACACAGCTCTAGCTGCGACTGTGTGTAGAGATGTTGCTTCTAAAACAGTAAGTAACCCAGCAGGAAGGCACTGAGGTGGTGGTGGGATGGGGCCAGACTGTCTAGGACTTTTCTTAATCATTTCTATTTGGAAGAATCATCAGGAAATTGACTGTTTGAAACCAACGGACCCTGAGCTCGCAGTAGAACTGAGCAGTTTAGAGCACCTCCGTGGAAGAATTCAAAACTATGCCTAAGGGCTCGAACTCTGGAGTTTGACCCTTCCTTTTGCATCCTGACTCTGCCCCTTAATAACTGTGTTACTTGGGTAAGCTTCTTAACATCTCTGTGCCTATTCCCTCGCCTGTAAAGGAAAACAAAATAGCACTCACTTCATAGGATTGTTACAGGATTGAGTTAACATGTAAGGTGCTCAGAAAGGTGCCTGATACCGTGGTTAAAGTGCATTTAATACCAGTTGCTGTTAGGACTGGTGTAATCGTCATTCTGTACTTCAATATTGATGAAGTATAGATGAACTATAAATGGGAATTTCTCTTTTCCTCTTTTCAGACTCATTAAAGATTTTATGTTACATTATGTTTTCTCAGTATATACCCCTTCCAACTGTCTTTGTCACAGAAGTGAAGCCCCAGGTCTTTAGAACCCACTTTCTCAGTTAAACAAGATCAATAGGATACTGTCCTTGGAAAATAATTAATGTCAGAAATTCTTCTATGATAATTTGAAGTCATACTTATTTCCCACACACAATAAGTAACTGACTGGTATTCAAGAAAGTTATGCGTCTCCTGCCTCCACCCTCTCCTTTCCCTTCCCCCTACTCCTCCCAGCCAGTGGCACACCTCCTGGGTTTTGTACATAACTTGAATTCACTTACTAAATGCAAAATGGGTCAAGCTATAGGCCAGAATGAACTTTGCTTTATAATTTCAGCAGTAATGGGGTTTGGAAGGAGATATTCTGGAAGGTGTAATAATACTTTAGTAACACTCGCTTTTAAATGCCTTCCAAAGAGCTTTAAATGTTGTTATATGTGACTTTTTACTGAAAGATTTAAAATCCTAGAGCTAGGAATTTACACAGTTTGCATTGTCTTATAGTAACACTTTTCACCAGTTTTAATCTTTGTTCTTTTGTGGGTTCATTTGTTGATACAAGTACTGTACGTGTTTCTACTCTGGATAGTTTCTTCCCTTCTTAGGTATTCTTGTTCCAAATGAATGTATGTATGTTTAAAAAAGAGAAACACAGGGAAAAAGAAAAACACTTTGATCACTGCCAAATGCCATAGTGATTACTTCACTGATCAGTTTTATTACTTATAAAGATTAGTTCGTTTTTCTGGCCTATATATTGGAAGACTAGTCCATAGTGCAAATTGAAGGACAATTTCAATTTCTCACCAATTTACTCCTTATTTCTTTACTCATTATTTATTTTAACTTGAAGGTAAATTAATAAGTGATGTTATAGAAGAGATACTAATGATTCTTTGAAATATAATATTTGACAACTATTAATTTCAAATTTAAGAATTAGAGTGTACTTGGAAAAATTCTTTGAAATTTGAAAATATCACAGAATAAAAATATTCAAGCTTTCACCTAAAAATTTCAGAATGTTAAGGTATAAAACATTTTTTCTGTTTAAAATATTTTTTTAAATACTAACGTAAAGTAATCTTATTAGTTTAAAAGTTACTTTAAAACCCTCTATTACTTCCAAATTCCTTCAGTTCTGATTTTTAAAACTAAATTTTTTAAATTCTGAAGTTCCATTTTATGTAGACTTCTTTTTCAGTGTGAGCATATCTTACGTTTATTTTATAGCTAATTAAAAACACCATTTTCCTTAACCTGTCAACAGCTCAGTTGAGCAGTCAGGCTGTATTATTCGATATCTTGTCTGACATGAGGACGGCAGTCCAAAGAGAAAGATATCGCAGATTGGTGCCACACTTTGATAAATAGAGACATTTTATTTTTCACCAGGCTAATTCAATCCAGTTCAGTTAATTCTTTTTTTCCTGTAAGGACAGATCAAAAAAGGCAGCCATGAATGACTGAGTTCGTAGTGAGTTTGACACTTAGTGTGTGAATATAAAGCAGACCACATGAGAGGGGTTCTGCCTTTAGATTTCAGACAGTCCCCAAAACAAGAGCCCTCTCACTCTGATCTGCACCATGGGGAGCTGGAGAGAGTGGCTCAGATCGCTCAGTTACACTCAGGTAGATGGGAAGTAGCTGGGATTCACTGCACTGCACACCCTTCCCCTTACACTTGCAGCTGTTTAAGCTGAGGCATTCCTAAGAATTGTCAGACGTTTTTTGGGTGGTCAGGAGTTTCATTTTAGTTTTATAAGGTAAAGTGATTGGATACTACATATCGTTTTGTGATTTTGATAAACTCTTTATCCTAAATGCCTGTTCCTTAAAAGCCCTTTACAGTAAATATAACGGTATTTCTATGTCTTAGTACAATGATTTATTTCTGAGACATACTGAAATTTATACAGTCATAATATTGTTCATTCCCAAGGATGTAATGGGATTGATTATGCTACCAAACATGAAATGTTTAAATAATATTTATGAGAGAAGATTAACATTGTCAAAAGATTGCCTCCTGCTGCATAGATTGGGCCTAAGGTTCTCATCTTGTGCATCAGAACCCTTCACGGACTCTTCCCACCCAGCTGCCTGGTACACCAGTCTCTTCCCCGTCCTACTGTCTAGCAGCCTCAGGCCATGCCATATGTCTGCAGAGCCCTTCTTGTCTAGCCTGCCAAAGCTATCCTTCATGTAATTTCAAATCCTGCATTTTCCATGAATTAGGCATTCCTTGACTAATTGCTGTGATAGAACATTTCTTTTCTCTCTATAGTCTAAAAATTTCATTATCGAGTGCTCTCCCCCTACCTCCCACAACTATAGCTCTGTCTCTGTCCTGTGCCTTATCCAAATGAGGTGATGTTTACTCTCTGATGAATCTACGTGGCCTATATGTTCAGGCTTCCGCAGTACAGCTGGTGCTCACTAAATAGATCTATATACGGAGAATGGGGCGAGAGCCACGCGGCACAGTTAGGAGGACAGATTCTAGAGCCAGACAGTACTACCAATTACCAACTAAATGACCACATGAAAGTTACCTGACCTCTCTGTGACTTGTTCCCTTATTTTTAAAATGCAGATATAGACGATACGAAGATATGGGACTATATGACTCCCTTAAGGATCATGAAGATTAAATGAGTTAATTTTGGTAAAGTGCTTAGGACAGTGTCTGGCACAGATTAAGTGCTGTGTAAATGTTTATGAAATAAAATGATTTATTAAACATGTTCTATATGCGAGTCACGGTGCATTTTGCATGTTGTTAACTCATTGAATATTCACAGTAGTCTCGTGGTAGATACTGTTGCCATCCCGTTTTACAGATGAAGGAACTGAGACACAATCAAAGTTAAGTAACTTGTTCAAGGTCACACAGCAAGTACAGGGCAGAACCAAGATTTGAATTCACACCAACTGGCTCCAGGGCCCTCAACTACTTCGCTGCTCTAAGCATCTTGGTATACTGTCAGACCAGAGTGTAAATCATTTTGTTTTTGAGAATATCATAGTCAGATGGAAAGAGATGTAGCAGAATGTGTTGCTTGGCCTGTTAGAAAACATGCTGTGAGGTAATGGGGCAAAAGAGATTAGTCCCACTGGACCCTGTGTCGGCTACCTTGGACTGAAAATCAGAGAGGATCCAAACCACATGTTAGCAGCTGCTACCGTGGCACTTCAGGCCGAGATTTACTGTATGAGAATGGCTTTTTGGACTTTGTTTTTGTCGTTTTCTTTTGAGTCACTCTTTTGTTGGGCTCTTGAGGCTTTGCTGGTATGGTGATTCTAGTCCAGGACCATGCAGAACACCATAAAGATGGTGAGATATAGGGAGTGAGAAAATGTGCTGGCCACGTAGGCCTGTAAATGGTGCATATAGGTATTGAAAACATGTTTGTCTTCTCTGCTATGTCAACCAGCTCTAATGAAATACTAAATTTACCCACAGGAATTCTAGCTTAAAAAGGTCAGCAACCAGTTCAGAAAGCTAGTAACTTCAAATTTAGTCATAACTAAAGAAACCTTGGCTACGTGGAAAATTCTGTTGAGGAAATGCTCTTGTACATGTGTGTATGCCTTGTAGATTTTACAGCTTAGGATGTGTACATGTCATTATAGATATTTTACAAACATCATACCTAGCGTCCAGACTTTTTGTCACACAATCAAAAGTTTTAAAAGTGAATTTCTTAAATCTTCAAAGGATACCAGTTACTTTGCTGATCATGTGGAAATAACGAAAAAATATATATTTTACAGTTGTTGTTTTGTGTGTGAAATAAAAAGGTTCCTGGGACAGTAATGCTTTGCAAAAGGTTCTAAAGGCTAGTAGTCTTAAGTGCTGGGTAAAAATTGAACTTGAATAGTGCCGATGAAATATTTACTCATCAGATGGCTTTGAAGTTTAGCTTCTTTTTGGTTGCTGTCCCTTTCTAATGGACATGTTTCAAAGAAGAAAATGGTTATAGCATTCAGCTGTGATGTTTTATTCTTCCCTGCATGGAAGAAATCTGTTTTGTTTTGGTCTGTTTTGGTATTTAAATTTTGAAAACTAGCTACTTAGAAATCACATTAATGACAGAAATGGTTCCTACAACTCTGAATTTGTTCTCATTGAGAGGGTAATATTTGAAAGTTAATTTTTCTAATACCTGTAGCATTTTAAACAAAGATTGCTTTAATTCCTTTATTCTACAATCTCTCTAATCTAAATTTACTTAATTCTCCCTAGTGTTATGTCAGGGGCTTAAGGTGACTGTGTGTATCTAAAATGAGCAATATGTTTTAAAAATTAGTTTCATAAAATATCTTGCTAAAATTGCTGTGTTTAAAGATGTTTAGAAACTACATATTTAGCTCTTCAGTTTTGATAACTGAAAGCTTTCCTTCAAAGTTTAAAATTGTAGATGATTTTGTGAATACTGAGTAAATTTTTTTTTTTATTTTTCCTACAGCTTGGATTAAATTTCATTCATCTCAGTAATTTAGGACTTTAGATATTTTTATTGCAATCTTGGTTTAAAAGGTTTTATTTTTTTGTTTCCTCCCACATAGACTATGACACACTTTTAACATTTATGTTTGTGTTTTATTACTTAGTTTTCATATGAATCCGACATGCAATGAAGACCTCAGGAAAATCCCGGTAAGTTACTCAGGGGGTTAGAGAATTACCAAAGAACAAGCCAGTTTGTAAAAATGCCTTCATCTTCTTGAATATCTCAGTCACCTAAGTATTGTAGGTTAGCATGGTAATTTTGAGAGAAAGAAAAAAAGTGAAATTCAGACTTTGTCTTTAATATAGAATAGGGTGTGACTTCTATGTATAATCTGCAAATAAACATTATAGTTATAATTGAAGCCAATTTAGATTATAGGTATTTTGTTTACAGACTGTTTTGAAATTAATATGAAAGCTATGAAATGAAATTAATGTGAAAGTCAAGTTCAGCATAATAGTTATGAAATAAGAGCCTGTGGAAAGACTTTTGTTGTTGTTGGGACAAGGATTGAAGAAAGAATAAAGCTGCTTGTTAATATTCAACAATAGGAAAAGTGTCCTGGAAAGAGTTCTAGATAACCAGGAAAGTATTTGAAAGAACAAATACTTTAGGACACTTATCTTCTTCGGCAAAACAAAACCAAATACGTTAACAGGGTTGATAGCCACCTGCTAAATCAACTCATGCATTTTGCAGGGATTATTCAGATAATCTTAACTTCATTGTACTGTTATTTGAAGTCCAATGTTGAATCTCTATTCAGAATTCCATTGAAGCTGTAATCAATTTTAAATATATTAAACATAGAGAATAAGTTACTTTACAAAAATATGGGCAAATGTTCTTGGTAGAAAACTAAATTCTCACTGAATAACAGAAATAGAGCCTTTATTCCAAAAGGCTGGTGGTTGCTGTTTCAACCATCTGTCCTCAATGTGTGTGATACAGATGTATAATAAGAAATCTTTTAAGTGATCACATATCACGATTTTCTAGGTTGTGATATGCCTAGAAGAAGGCAACATGGGTTTAGAATTAATTTTATAAATCATTCTAAAATGCAGTTGTTTGTCTTTAAAATTATAGAAAATGTTGGAGAAGCACAGGACTCTGTACCGTATTTTTGCTGTTTTATGTAAATGATTTGTAAGTTTTGATGTTTCATAAATTCTCAAGTCTTTATAATAACGGCAGTCTGGCAAGAAATGTCAGAAAATATGAAGTCAGCCTTTGATCAGATAGTAAAATGAATTCTGTCAGGCAGTTACTTAATCTCAAACAAAATGCAACATCAAAAAATCGATTTAATGTGTAGCTATTGTTTATTAAGTAACCTTAATTACAATTTCGATGTGCTTGTAAATGTACTTTTCCAAATCTTGTAATTTATTGCTGTAAAAGCATCCTTAGAATTCTTTAAAGAAATAAAATGTGAAAATTGTTTTAGTTAAAGGATTTAAAGGTGATAAAAGAATCCTTGATGTGTGATTATTTTTCTCTGGAATACTAACTATTCTAAATGACAGTTAAAGGATTACTAGGTGTTGTTAATTTACTGCAAGATACAATTAAGAGGAGAAAGCTCATCCTTATACTGATCATTGTGGAAGAAAAGTATTTGAACAATTTTTATGTTGAAGATTATAAGATGTTTGAAGTAATTTACATTAAGTTCTCCAATAATAGCCATCCACCAAGTTATTTTTTCCCCTTCTAGACATAGTATTTTGTAATTAAGTTTGTATATCTTATATGCTAGTGCCAACACCTGTCTGTGAAAGCACAGTGTTTAAACAGGAGCAGTAGCCAGTTGAAAGGGCAGTGTGAGCTCTTTAAGGCCTAATTAAGAACTGAAAGGGAGATGAAGGGAGTAGGACAAAAGATGTGAAAGTAGCTGAGATGATATTCCCAGAGCAAAGTTCCTCATTAGAACAATAATGAGATGATCAGAGAATGCCAAGCCTTCATCTCTCTCTCTCTCTCCCCTCTAGTTGCCTTGGATGTCAGTTAGTACCCCACCAATATTTGGTTACCAGGACAACCTTTCTTTAAATTTCCAGTTATTCTGAGTCCTGAACATTTGCTTTTGTTTAAATTTAAATATTGTAAAAAATGTACATTTCCTACTTTAAAAGGCTAGACTATGCGTAAAGTAAAAATGGATCACTAGTAATTCTCAAAGTCCTATGTACAACTGTATTATTTAAAATTCTGGATTAGAAAAACTTCATGCCATAATTCTATTCTCTAACCCAGTCTGCGTTTTCTTATATTTGCATATGGACATTTTTAAACAGAGTTAGGGTAGGAATGAGAAAAGATTGGCTGTAAAGAGGAAGAAAGAAGAAAAATGTACATTAAATTTCAAAATAAGACATCTTAAAAACATATGTGCTGTCTATAAGGAGTGCTATAGGAAAAAATATTGAGTACTTAGGAGTCACATTGTAGGTTGTATTTGGTCCTGACCAGTTTGGAGACTTCTAAATTTTAGGGGTTTTTTTTTCCCCAAGAATAGTAATAAAAGTATCTTTTAAAAAATAATTTTTATGTTTGCCTGAGAGTTTTCCTCTTTAAGCAAAATAATTTTTGTAACCAGAAAATATTTTAATTTTCAACTGTTTATATTAATCTTTATTATTTTATTTGGAGTTATATCTACAAACAGAATGGTAGGTATATATTTATTGAGTATATCAGTCAATTGAATAATCTTATGCCTAAAATTAGAAAATTTAATGGTTTTCAAATATGGGATAAAATCTGGAGCTAAGCATGAAACTGTTTTTAATTATTTTATATTCTTTTCCAGAATATAGTTTATGGTACATATGTTTCTAAGATGTTTTCTTGTTCAGAAACTTGATGCAGAAATTTGGGGTAAAATTTTCCCTTGAAAGGACAAAAGGAAAATTTATTGAAAAGACTAGTAATGTATTTCCAAGAGATCTATGTACACATTGGTGTGAGATCATTGTGAGGGAAAAAAATAAGCCAATAATAATGTATCTGTATATTGTAGATTATGGCTATAAAGAATTGAACAGTAGTTTGAGATAATAATTGATTATTTTGAGAGATTAAATTGGTAGATTAATTTATATCATGGCCTTAATTTAGATGTTTTTTGACATGTCTTATTAAAATCTTTAGAGAAATGTTAAAAAAATGTTTTTAACTACATTAACTCGTAGTTAACTAGTATAGTGTTAAAATATAAGAGTGCAAATAATTTTTTAACTATATATCATCACTTAATTAATTTGGAGAAATCAGCTTATATGTATATAATTTCATTAAGATTAGAGAGATTCAAACAGATGCTATTATGTTAAATTACAAAAACATAAAGCAGTCAACTAATCAGTAATGAATCCCATTTAGTTTAATTTCATTAATCCCTGCAATTCTCACAAGAACTCCCATTTTTCAGTAAATGTTTTATTAGAACAATGAAATCACATTAGTTGGACTTTATTACTTATAAAAAAATGCAGTTCAGAAAAATCAATGTGTAGACCAGACAGTTTTAAGGCTGAAAGAGACCATGGGGAACCTCTCATTTATCAGATAAGGAAAGTGAGACCTTGGTTTCTTTCTCAAATTTATGCAGAACTATTTGGGTTAAAGTAAGAACTTTAGCTTATTTTTTAACAAATTTCAAAAATATACTTATCTCTGTACTATGCCTTATCTTTACTATAGAAAACTACTTAATATAATAAATGTTTTATAGGAATGTAGTTAAGAAATTAATACGTTGTATATCTCTAAACTCCTCATTACCAATAAAATAAACTATTCACTATGCAAGTACCTATCTGTGTGTAGACTTACTCTTGTAAAAGATTAATTGATCTGAGAGAGAAGAAAATAAAAAGTAAACTAACACTTATTTCTAGAATTGTACTTTAATGGTTTTAGAACAATATTAGAAATGGTTTTAAGGACAAAGGTGATATAACTCATAAAGTTATATCTGTTTCCAGCTTCTAATGCTAAAATAAAATAAGTTGTTTTAGATATATCTTATAAAATTTAAACTCACTTCCCTTTAATATCCTCTCTGTTCATTCTTATTAACTCTTGTTTTTAATATTTCAATAGCCCTATGATGAATCAATCTCAGCCCCTCCAAAGATCTTACCCATTGTTGCCATTTTAATATTTATGGACTGTAGCTTTAATCATATCATTCCTCTGTTTAGACCTTCAGTGGCTTCCTATTTGCCATAGCAAAAGTCTGAAAATTCTTAATAATAACATTTAGCATCCTTGGTGGTCTGTTTTCGGACTTACCATTTCTGCCCCTCTCTGCTCCCTATCCTGCACCGCATTTTCCGTGCAACCACCTATTACCTGTTATGGGCCACTATGCCTTGAACCTCGTTTCCTCTTTTGAACAAGCAGAGCCCACTGCTTGAAATGCCCATTATGCATTTCTGCCTCTGCATACTCTTTGAAGTCTCAATGCAAGCTGTATCTGGAGTGTCTAGGGAAATGGAGACGTTTTTCAATCTTGATTTTTTGTTTGTTTGTTTGTTTGTCCTGGAGAAGGGGTCATGCTTCAGTGACCCAAACGTCAAATTGCTATCTGTACTCTACCTTCTGTTTCTCCAGTGCTGGCAAAGTCATGACTGGGGCTGGGGCATGAGTTAAACTTTGGCTTTACTGATGAAAACTCTTAGACACATTAACACGGTTAAAGTAGATCCTAAAAATGGGGAAAGACAAATTTAATTCCTATGGGGAAAGAAGAAAAAAAGGTCAGTCCTCATTTCCCATCCTTCACTGAATAGATTAGGTATTATTTGTCCATAAGAGCAAGAAAACAAACTTACTCAATATTTTAGTTGATTTTCCTAAAGCCAAATGGAAATGTTTTGAAAGAAAGTGATGAAAATCATTTTAAGTTGTTGGACATAGTGATAGAACTGTGTTTTAAAAAGCAGAAAAATTGCTAAGCTGTATTTGGAAACTTTGTTTTACAGAATGAAAAATCTAAATGCTACATACTATAAATTAAAGACAATGTTAACAGTGCCGCCTTGATTAAATTCCTGAGAAACATTTTTCTTTAGCTTTTGATGTCACATTAATATTAGAATGCTGTGTAATAAAAATGAATTAAATGTCTTTTTCTTTCTTTTTTGGTTATATGTTCACTTATGCCTAAAATTAGAATTTTAAAATTATTTATTAGAATAACAACATAAATAAGTGAAATGGGAGAGAATGTCAATATACTAACCATAAGTATTAACATGGTTATAGTTGAACTCTTGAATTTCCTGATAACCAAGGCAAAAAGGGAAATAAAGTACTTGTTATTACTAGGAGGAGGAAATAGACCCGTTACTCAGGAAAGAAGAAGCTCTGCTTGCTTCTAAATTAAAACAGAAGATATAAGAGAGTGGGTGAGTGAGTGGGAAAAAAACAAAAAACAAAAACAGAACTTACTCCCATGGAGCTTTATAAGGCAGCTCATTGATTTAATTCCAAGTGCTTTCAACATTTCATAGCAAATCAGAGAAGCAGATTTGATATTAATATTATTGCTGCTTGTAGTCATCTTCAGTAAAAGGCCACGGGTATAACATTAAGGCACCGTTCAGTGGAAGCAGTTCCATGAGGACACATGTCCAAATGTATAGTTTTCAATAGCTTCCTATAGTTGCTTCAAGTTAATTCTTAGAGATCTTTAGTTTTAATCTACTTTAGTTATATTTATTAAAGAACATTTTGTCTCTTAATTTAGTCTTAAATTATATGGTCAGCCTCTGACATTAGGAAATTGTCCACCAGGTAAAAAAGGGTTATAGAATTTAGAGTTATAATCAAGGCTTTGGTGCCTCTGCCCTGGTCCTTGCCTCAGAATTGGCTGGCCAGGCTGTGAACTCTCACATTAGCTCTAGCTAAGGGTAGAGAAAAACTTCATCAGGCTTTGAAAAACCAGAAGTTGAAGTTCTAAATAATTATTGTTTGCCCCTGATAGTAAATCTACTAAAACAACAGTCTTTATCCTGTTCTAGGACAGCAACCCTTTTGATGCCACTGCAGGATATCGTAGTCTGACCTATGAAGAGGTACTACAGGAGCTAGTGAAACACAAAGAACTCCTTAGGAGGAAAGACACCCACATCCGGGAACTTGAGGACTACATTGACAACCTTCTCGTAAGGGTGATGGAAGAAACGCCCAGTATTCTCAGAGTGCCATACGAGCCATCCAGGAAAGCTGGCAAGTTCTCCAATAGTTAATAAAGCCAGTTGTATATAATTGGAAAACGAGAAAGAGAGAGAAAGAAGGAAAAACTTGTTACTGAAAGAGACTATACTATGAGGTTTCATTTCATACTCTCCTTCATTGTGAAAAATAGTTTTACCTGTAAATATTATTAAATAGCAGGGACTATCAAGAGTGACCTTTGAAGCAAGCTAAATTAAAAATGGGCCAGATTCTCCATGAATAAGCAGTTCCTTAAGATTCACTTAGGTGCTGGTGCTGGCCAACTAATCTGCCATAGGCCTAGAAATATCTTCAGAAGTACATGAGTTATTCCTCAGGAATAGATTTTTCATAAAGCAGAACTGATACTGTGGTCGGTTTCTCAGAAGTCAATTTGTCATATTTAGTGTCAGAAATACTGCTCATTATAAACACTACTGAAACAGTTCATATTTTATATACACATATATGTACATGAATATATGTTCATGTATCTTGTATATAAAATACAGGCATATACCTCATATATACATGTGTTTTTAGAACATTTAAAAACAACTGGTTGCCTCTAAGGTTAGTACCAGTTTCTAAATTTGAAAATGTATGTGTGCTCTATCAACGCAAGACAAGTCATCATCGTTATTACTATTATGGTTTGTTACAGAGAAGCTGCTTCAAATCACTCTTGACTATGTGAACCTTGGTTTCAAAGTGAGCTGCTATGTATAACTCCAGCATCAAATTTTTGCTCTTTTCCCAAAAGTAATGCTCCAAAGTCCTTTTTTAAAAGAATAACAAATTTTAGGAACCTTCATTAACTTCACAACAGCATGAATTTCTTTGAATTAATTATCTTAACATTTGAGTTTTGTTTAAGGTATAAGCAGAAGATAAGCTAATGCAATTTGTTTTTGTTGAAATTCTGCATGCCTTTAAGTCACTAGCAAAGAAAATATTGTGAAGTTATATTTGAAAATAATTTTAGGGAAAGAAAAGTAGGTGATTATCTGGTGCCTGATACCCCAAAGCAGTAGGCAAATTCTAGATGTGAAGAATTAGGCTTTGTTTCAAGTTACATCAATAATAGAGCAGATGGTTGCTTTTGGGTCTTGAACCAAAATAAGACTTAACTAAAGGCAGAGTGAGTTTTTAGAGCAGATCTCTGCTAGGATGACATTATACATTACTCTACCATCCAGCCTTTAAGAGTTGACTTACTACAAAATTATGCCTTTTTTAAAGTCCACTCCTCAAAAATGTTGATACTTTCCATAGATATGTATTTGTACAAAATTATTCTGAAATTTAAATTGACAAGCAGTGCTATAAAAATGTTATTAATCTTCTGCTTATTTTTCAGCCTTGAAAATCTAAAATATTTACTCTGAAACACGGAGTATCTGTGTCTTTCTGAATTTAAAATGAAAAATTCATCTCCACATGGAGACTCATATTCCCCCCAATCCTTTATTAAATTGTATTTTTTTCTAATGTTTATCTCTCAAGACTTCATTAAAAGTTAAATAAAACCCAGATATAATAGTTTTGCTTATTTTAATATTTTGAATCAAAGAGTACTTGGCCAAGCTTATATTCATAAACTAAAATCCCATGTTATTTGTATTTTCTGAGTTTATTTAGCTTTCCTATAAGAGCATGCATTTTGAAATTGGGAAAATGTTTTCCAAATAAAAAAATTAAATACTTTAATAAAATTAAGAAATGGAGAAGGAAAGATAGCTTTTATCAATTTTTTCCCTCCACTTACAATTAAGGTTCTATAATAAACCTCAAAATCTGGTATAGAATTTTATTACCCCATTTGAGGTCTTGCTAATTACAATTTTTTAACATAGTGCCACTTTTATTAACATTTGTTAAATGTTACAAATTGTTTAGCATTAGTTTTTTCTGATAGTATTATTGAGGCTCTTGTTACACTTTTTAAAATACCAAAATCCATATGTTTTCAGTATTATGACAGATATCAGAAGACATTGTTATACACTTTGCCCAAATTTGCTCTTTACAGAATGAACTGAGATGTCAGTTTTGTATTGGGGATGTGTTTTACATAAATAGAGCTCTTTAAAAAGTATGGTTCAAGCACTGCTATTCCTTTTATGAGGAAATTCATTTTAAAGGATCAATTCTTTGCCTATATAAAAACTATTAAGCATTAGACTTATCCATACATGAGTGATTTGATTATAACAGAATCAATATTTGTGTCTTTAAATTTGAGCTGAGTGTTGTATTTAAAACAATCTACATTTAACACTGCCTAAAAATGTTTTTTATGAATTTTCACTCATGACCAAGAGTAAACATATTACATATTTTCATAATCAGTCAATATAATAAGCTAAAAAAAAAAGTAATAATGAGTTCCCAAGTAAACATATCAGGGTTTCCTGTGTTTAGGAAGAACAGAGTAGTTTAATTTCTAGCATTGTAGAGAAAAAGGCCAAAAAGGATCACCTTAGTTTATTTTTCCAAAATGTAACTTTAAGTATTCTAATGATATATTTTGTTAGTAGTTTAGAAAATAGAAATAAAATATATGTGCTCATTAAATAATGCACTGTCCAGTAGATTAGAAACAGATTTTACATTTGCTTTTATGCTTAAAAGAATGCATGCTTAAAAACATTTCCACCACGAGAATTTTTTTAAATCACAGAATTGATATTTATCTCAAGTAAGCTAACATACTTCTATTACATAATTAAACTATTTCTGCTATTATTTAAAAAACAGTATTGTTTTACAACCAGTTCTCCCAGTTCTAAAAGTTAGCTTTTAAAATATTAAACATACCTTCCTATCACTTAATGCTTCCAGTTTCATTTATTGAATACCAGGGTCATATTTTAGAACTGTATATAAAATAACATGAAACCCATTCATGAGAAGTGTCTAAGTATTGCCTTTGCTGCTATATTCTGCATTGACCCTAGTTTTGCCATTGTCTCATGAATGTAGTATTATCCATAGGTTATACATAACTACATCTATTGCTTTTGGCAGTAAATCAAGATTTAGTTGTAATTTTCCAGCTGTGAAAATGTTGCCTTGTATTTAAAAGAGTTTCATGAATGGAAACCTAAGTAAAACTAAGCTCATTAGTGACAGACTTGCTTTCTTCATGTCCTTCCTTCACCAACTTCCCCACCCCCCACCCCCTGCCTACCACCCCCAAAAGGGTGCTTACTCTTTAACAAGGAGAATCTTTAAAAAAAGAAAGAAAGAAAACAAAATGTTGTCTTTAATATATCTATAGTAGTTGTTACACTAGAGCTTTTATTTTCCTCTAGCTTTTCAGAAAAAGCAACCTACCTTGGATTTGTAAATCAGGCTGAAACTTTTTTGATGTTCATGTACTCATATGTCTTGTAGATGGTAGGTGTCATTTTGTGTGTGTAAGTAAAGTATAAAGCATGCTCATTCACTTGGTCTCTTTGAAGTAAAGGAATGGATCACAGTGCCGTGGTCCTGGACAGTAGATGGAAAGGTCTGTCAGCACATGGGAAAGCCCCCATTTTCACAGATGTATAACTTTAATAATCCCGACGCAATCATTGGAAGTATTTAATATGCAATAGGTAGCACCTTAACTAATCTGCATATGAAGGGTTTTCTGGTGTATTTAATAAGAAGTGTAGAAGCTCTTCAAGCATTAAACTAGGGTTGACATTTTATTCCATTTATTTTCTCTGTCAAAAAAAATCCACTCTTACAATGGAATTGCAGTCTAACAAATGATGCATTTGGGCCTATTAATCTTCAGAGCTTCCAGATGGTTTGTATTTTGAGGTACAAAAAAATGCTGCAGATCTAGAAATGTATATATTTAGCAGGTATTTGAAAGATATAACCATTATTTATAACTAAAGAGTATTACACTTCTTAAGTAAGTGCTCTAGTAACTTGTGTACATTTTTGCATATACAAACTCAAAAGTATGTAAGCATTGTATAATGTGACAATTGTATAATTTATGTAATCTTATGCATGAATCAGAATTTTTATATAATTATTGATTTATTATAGTTGATTAAAGTGTTTAAACTTATTCAGTTGTCAACACTTCTTATTGTAGATAAAACAGCGTTACCATAATGCATTTGTACATAAGTCCTTGTCTTTTAATAAATACTTAGGATTCATTTTATTTGGTTTATTGTAGCAAGAGTATTCTGGGAGACATACAAACTTACTTCACTGTGAAAATAGTTCTGAAAAGTCATTCAGAAGAGTAGTTTCTAAGTACCATGGAGTGAACATTCTTCAACAAATGTGTGAATAAGCCTTCTACGTATAAGACATCCCCTTGTAAGGATGGAGCTCAAAATTTGGTAGAAAGTGACATCTGTAGGCTAAGCCTCAGCTGAGTGCTTTCTGTTTGTGCCTTATTTTATTTATTCCTTACAACAACCCTGTAAGGAAAGGAGTGTATAAGCTTTCAGAGGGAATTTATGACAAGTAATAAAAACACTCAGTGGCACTCAAGAAAGAGTACAGTAGGGTTGGCAAACCCATAGCGTTTCTCACCCCTTCTTACCCTCCCGCTCATGGCAGAAGTCACTAATCCATCACCACTTCCAGTCCCCTCACCTCAGCGCAGCAGTCTGAGTACACATCTGTCCATCTGAAATGACTTCTGATGGAAACACAGGTCCGACGCGCGTGTGTGCGCACGCGTGTGGAACTGTATGTGGCGCTGTGATAGGCAGTTTGATTCTAGATCATGAGACGTGATCCATATGTACTCTTACACATACATCACACACATTGGGAACAGGGGATCTCTCTGCAGGCCAGGACACCTTCCTGTTGAACTGCTCTGCCCTTTGGAAGGCTCCTTTCACCTGCCCTGCCACTTCTCCTGGTGTATCTCCTCTTTGTCCCTGTCCCCAGCACACACATTTCTTCTTCCTTGTCTGTGGAGACAAAGATATTTGGGATAATTTGGAAGTAGAGAGCTATTATTCTGTTAAAGTGGCCATTTTCACATGGGTCTTGTTCTAATGCCTGTCTTCAGAAATGTTTCTGTTAACTTTTTCAAAGTAACGGGCTTGTGACCTGAATGCCCAACTTTTTTTTTTTTACATTTTTCCTCAAATATTTTTACATGATACCACCATTTCATACTTTTATATTTTTATGGTTATACAGTTAATATGTATAAACAATGTTTGTACATACTCATAATTACATGAACTAAAAGTACTGAATTTTGTTCTTGTACTCACACCCTAAAATTTGATTCTTACATGTTCAATGGTTTCATCATTTGTTAGGCACACTAAAAAACCAGAATTTATGTTGGGAAGCACAAAATCCAATTTCTCTGTCAGAGATTTTCAATTATGGGGTGTGTGGTCAAATGTAAGATAAGGTCTGGTTTGTTACTAGTCTTAGTATCAAAGTTTGCAAATGATTTTTTAATAAATTAGAGTAAAGGTTATTGCTATTATAATGTTACATTCTGTTATGTTCTGGCGAATGGCAAAAAAGTGTGTAAGACAGACTGCGGGTTGTGTGCAGTTCCCAGCAGACTTTCTCATTTGTCCTACAACCCTTAGTGCAGGGACTGCAAACTCAAACATTTTTAGAGCCAGGCAGCTACAGCGGGTGACACAGCAGTTCAGGTATAAAAGGATAGGGATCACTGGGGACACTGGCAAGAGACAGTGGCTAGAGAGCTCATTTTTCCCACTTAAAGGGAGCAACAGCTGTTCAGCTCCAGCTCATTGTGTCCATTTGGAAATGAATGCAAGGCCAAGATTGCTAAACCCGATCTGTCGAGAAACTGAAAATAATACAGATTTTTACGTGAAATATGATTTCCAAATGTTGGCAGCTAATTCTTTTTTTTTTTTTTTAAGAAAAAAAAAAATCCCTGAGAGTCAGCAGTTTGCAGCCTCTTCCTTAGTGAGTCAATATTTCTCCTGCACCGTCTGCCATCATCATCCTTGCCGCCATAGTAAGAACGATTCAGAGTAGGGTGGTTTACTTCCTCCACAAATGATTTTGTGTTTAATCAAAAAATGGGTTGACTGAGGGATATTTGGCCTGTATGGGATATATAAGGCTGAGAAACACAGCAGCTCAGGACTTTGTGGGGAGGCAGGCGTCGGGAGGACATGGAGAGCAACTATGCAATGGGTATCAAATTTCAGTTATGCAGAGTGATCAATTCTGGAGATCTGTACAACAAACATTATGCCTGCAGTTAACAACACTAGATTATACACTTAAAAATTTGTCAAGAGGGTAGATCTCATGCTAAATGTTACTACCACAATAAAAAATTAATTTAAAAAGGACTTTTTCCAGTATGCCTGTCCCTGAGCCTGACTGGGCTTTTCAGAGGGAAAACTCTGCAGGTGACCTAGGTACAGCCTGAGGGCCGTTGCGCTGGTGTTTAACGTGTGTCAGAATGTTATTCTGGGGTCTGTTACATACTGTTCTTGTGGTGGTTGTGACTTTTCACTATATTATTTATGATGATCTTGCCCTTTTGGTAAAAATTATATAAAAACTACAAGTGTCCCAAAGATCAGTTCATGTAATACTGTGCTGTGTTAAGGTCAAATCCCGTATGTTGTATGAGAATTTTCAGTAATAAGAAAGTGAATATATTTTCATGTGATTTTTTAGGGCATGCAATATATATTTCAGTTAAGATATAATGGACATTGATTCCATGGTTTAATTTTGTACATTAGCCATTTAAAATTCTACCATACTTTTTGATCCCAGCCAGATCAGGAAAGATGGCTAGTTTAGATCAGTGGTTCTCAGTGTTGTCCCCAGAGCAGCAATGTCAGCATCACCTAGGAACCTGATGCAAATTCTCAGGCCCTGCCCCAGACCACTGAATCAGCAACTCTGGGGGTAGGACCTACAAAGCTAATTTAACAAGCCACCCAGGTGATTCTAATGCATATTCAAATTTGAGAACCTTTGAGATGAAGACCCCTCACACCTTTTATCCCTTAGCTTAATGTAGTTCAGAGAATCCTCTCTTTTTTTTAGCTTAATGTTAATTAACTTCCCTTGTCAGTCTTGAATTTATGAACTTTTTAAAAGTTTTTTGATGAAATGAATATTTCATATTTTAAAGGAAAACTTCAAGTATGATGAAACTTCATGTAGGCAGAATGTTCATAAGATATGCACAGTGCATACCTTATGAAGTACAGACATAACAAATGCTATTGATTATTGATATATGCTTTGCTTGTGTAATAAGATTGGATATTGGGGTTGAGAAGGAAAAAAATACACAATGGACCTTAATGTAAAACTGCCAGATGATCTGTCCTCTGATCCGTCCAATTCGGCTATGCCAGGTTTAGTTAAGGAGAGCATCTTTCTCAGCCTCGCAGAAGCCTACTGAGGCAAAAGAGATTAGCATAGAAAAAGAAATAGAGAATGCGGCTAGATGATGGAATGTGCTAGAATAAAGTGTTGACTATATGCCTAAAATTATGTGGTGGACCTTAAGATAACAATGAAGCCAACTTCATTGGTTGAGAGGTTTTACGTAATGAGCATTTTCTAACTTAGCCATGGTATCAATCGTTTCGTCAACGTGTTGATGAAAAGCTTATGACCTCCTTTTCACAAACAAAACTGGGTTGAGGTTTTATTTCTAGGAAAATCTAGAATGAACTTTGAAATTCTTGTTAAGTCTTGCATCAGATATTAGAAACCCTAAATGATTAGGAAAAGATCATTAGGCATTAGATTAAATAATGTCATTTAAAATAAGAGTGGTATGAGAGAGAACACCCAATAGGAAAGGATTTTCTTGGCTTTTATTCCTCAGTGGAATAATATCTGGAACATTAACAGTGTGAAATGGGTTCAAAGACATCTGCACGCTGGCAAAAGTTGTTGGATTTGGGGCTCTTTGTGTCTGTTTGTTGTTCGTTTTAGCCATGTAAACCCTCAATGAAAACTTCAATGCCAAACAGTAGATTAGCCTGTCATAGAAACCTAATATTAAAGAAGTAAAAAGCACAGATAATTAAAAGTACGGCTGATTCAGAATTCTCAATTTGAACCTGTAGATCTGTAATTTCAGCCTCTTTCAGCAAAATTTTGCTACTGATAATCTAAAGAGTAACAAAATTGGTTTTTATGAGTTTCTTTTTCTGTCCTCATTATGGAGGCGGCATTAATGAGGGGCAAATGGCAGGAGAAGCCAGGGTTGGGTGGAGAAGGGGAACAGTAGGCAGAGCTCTCTGGGAAACTAGTTGTCCACCTCAGATTAATTTAGGTTATAGCCTGTGAGACCATGTAGGACAAACACTTCTTTTAAAGAAATAATTCATTTGTCACGAGCAGTTGGCTAATCCAATAGTGGCATTTAATGTTTTTATGTTTACATTTAAGGACTTTTTTTCCCCACTAATGTACTGTTATTGAACATCTTTCATGAATTATAAGCTGTAAAATATTTTAATCCTTGACTCATTTGTTTACCAAGCTATTCATTTAATGCTATATAATATGTAGCACTTGAGACCATCTGTTAGGAATATTTGAATAATATGCACACTGTGAAGATACGTACAGCAAATAAAACACAAAACACATGAAATATTCAGGAAGAGTTTGTGATGAAGACAATCCATGTATTTTAATTTTTTTAAATGTGGTCTGAAATCTAGCAGTAAGTGTTTCCAAAAATGAAGCTCTCTTCTTATTCTGGGCAAGTTGTTGTGCTGAGATAGCATTAATATGTCATCTTAACTTTAAGTGAACAGATTTTAAATAAAAATACTGGAATTAATGCTAATTAGAATTGTGCTTCTAAGAGCTCTTCATTAAGTGGGAGGAGGCACTGCAGAGTAACTGTAGCAGTCGCATGGGAACGGTGACAAGCGCACTGTTTTGTGAAGCAGGCCCAAGAGGGAGGCTGTGATTAGGGGATGATGTGGGTGTCCTGGGGTCATCCTTGGAGGCGAGTATTTTTGGGGAGCACCAGGTTTCATTCGTAGTCTTGGAGATACTGAGCGATGTGCAGTGACTCACTATGGAATCCTGGGGCTCGCAGGGCATTTTGATCCTATTGGGAGGTTGAGGCTCTGTGTTTATTTCTTTTCTCCAACTTGGTGTGGGGGAGGGTAATGCCACCTGTAGGTCCCCCAGAGCAAGGGACCTTGTGAAAGATTGAAAATTGAGGTTTAGTAAATCACTGGGCTGCATGTAGACAGCTAAGTTCTTAGACCCATCCACCATTCAGCCATGAGTGGTTCTAAGGAGCCTCACTCACCCCTGGCTGGCTTGTTGTTCCTTTAGGCTTATACCACTTGATGAGCTATAGCCAAGCGTGATGGCCCCCTGTAAGAATGTTCCAGAAAGGTATATACATGAGACAAAATTTGATTCCCATCAGACCAAGGGAATGTCTGGCTGATTAGAATTCCTAATCCTAGTATTCAATCTAGCAGTGTCTTCCCTAACTGCTTTCAATTCTTGTGTTTCAGTGCCCACGCCAGACTCCCTTAGCATTAAAAACAGTCTACTTTTTTAGTGCCTGTTACTTACTGATCTCACAATAGCAGAGCAACCCCACTCATGGGTGTCCCTCACACTCCCAAAACACATCTTTTGTCAAAAGCCATAAAAGACGACAGCAGTGTACCTATCTTAATTTCTGATTGCCTATTCAATTTATATCACTGTATTAGGATATAGCAAGTGATTTCGACCTTTGGTCTGATGCTTACTTTTTCAACAATATTACAGACTCCATAAGTACTTATTATTATGCACTTAAAATAATTTTGGTCTCTCCCTTCTCCTGATTTTCACAGACTGGCCAATCATTTTATAATTGCTTTTTGTTGTCTTTACACTTAGTTCTTTCTATTTGTTGAGCAAGTTGATGTGTTGTGCAGGCTTCACTTAGTTACTCTTCAGTTTTGTGTTTGGCCTTCCCTAGTAACTAAATGAATTTCAGTATGCATCTCTAAATGGTGAATTTATTGCTACCTTTATTGTTTTTTTTATCCATATTTCTTTGTCCTGACTCTTTCATCATTTTGGATTATATATGTTTTTGTAAATCACTGCAAGTCTTTTGTGGGATGGGGCACCCTGTGGATACTTTTTTAAAATCCATCAATTCTTCCAAGCCTGCTCATTGCACTCTGCACAGAATGCCCCATCTGATCTTTGCTGACCTCCAGCAAACTCCCTTCTGGTACATGTGTTTGTCCATTTTTCTGGGTCTAATAAGTATTTTGTAACAATATACTAAGAATTCCTAGCAAAAAGTTTTGAGCCTCTAGTCATTGTAGCCCCAAGATGGACACTTAGCACAGTGACCATTATATTGTCAGTACTCAATAAATATTTGTTTGATAAATGGTCCAATTACTTTTATTAAGATCTACATGGTTGTTATGAAAATCTATTATAAATGGTGATGTCATCTTCCGAAGGAGCCCCCTTTGAAATGAATAAAAATAAGGGATTTTTAACAGGCAGTGGGAGTCGGCTCTAGAAGACAAATGATTGCTGCCGAAACACTGCAGAGTGGACTGGGAACAGGCAGAAGTAAACGTTCGTCTCAGATTATAGGCAGTCTACCAAAATGTGATGAGCATGCTTAGTGAACTTTTTCATTCATTCTTTTATTTTAGTGAGGGCCTGTCATATCCTACTGCAGATGTTTCTTCCTTGCTCAGCTGCATACATACGAACTGAACAAAATACCTGCTCACCTTTGCTTGTAGAGCACACGTCACATTCCAGGTCCTCAGTTAATGTCTGTTAGAGAAAAGGGTGGGGGAAGACTTTAGTGGCTGGTTCTTTGAAATAGTGTAGGAAGGTTTTACTTTTTTGTTGTGTGTGCTTTGGATGGTAGCATGCGGAGATTTTAATTATCTGCACTTTAAAATATTTCAACCATGGCTATTATAAAACACTTTCCATTGTCCTTGATGAAGGGAGGAGCTCCCATTCTAATTTGACTTATATTTGTAATTAATGAGAAAGAAAGAAACCTTGAGTGGTCCCTAATTGAAACAGGGTGTACATTGATCCACTTTTGTTTAGGAGTTATGGAAACGCTGGACACAAACATAGTTTTCTTAATTATATCATGATGCAAAAATAAATATATTATTTGATGAGAATGCTAAGAAAGATAGGCTTTTCTGACTGAAGTGCTTTATTTAATATGCATGTCTTTCATTGAACAGTCAGGAAGAATGAGTCGAGAATAAAACCCCAGGGCAGCATAGTCAATAGATTTCATCTTGATGTGAATGGATCAATCAACAGTTGCTGCTGTGTTGTGGAAATTGACGAGGCTTCATTTGGGCTCTCCCATCCATCCACCAATCCAATCCCATATCCATTCATCCATCCTTCCTTCTACTCAACAAATATGTATTGAAAATCTGCTATGTGCAAAGTACTGTTTTAAAAAACTTAAGAACACTTATGATACAGAGTTGAACAAGATGTACAAAGAGGAGTTGCTCATGAAGTCCGTGTTTCCCCCCACTACCCATTTTTTAAGGAGCATTTTTTAATCTGTTAAGACCTATTCAAGTTAAAACAACCAGTTTCTCTTGAGTTAATCATGGCAGCAGCAACTGATGGAACTTGAGTGTTATCTTCTGTGGGGACGGAACCTCAAGCCGCCTCACCAATGCTGATCCTAGACAAGGAGGTAATGACAGCTGTACCCTGTAGCATAAAGAACTAACGACCTCACATGAAATTTTTTGGGACTCTCTTAGTGAACCCACGAGTTTAACATTGAAAAAAATGTAGTTGAAATATGGGAGATATTTCTAAGCAAGAATGAAAAAACACCGAATTATCTCCACCATAGGAACAATTTTTCAATAATTTAAGTAATAATGTAAACTGACCATTGTGATCCTTTTCTGCATTGCAGAGAACTTACTATCACTCTCCACTTGGAATTGCAACCATATCATTTAGGAATTAAAGAGAAGTGAAAGTGAATTTTATTTAAGAAACTTTCATCAACATTTATGACACATGAGTTCTTTGGAGAAAAATAAGTACCGAACTGCTGAATGGATTGAGAGTTATATATAAAAAGGGATTTTTTCCAGTAACATCTAAATTGAATAATACTAACTGAAAAATTGTTATACTCAGGATCTAATGATCTAATGATATAGCCTTTTTATTGAGAGAAGGATATGTATTTATCCTTCACAAGATGAAACACAGTTACCTTCAAAAGGTAAAAAACAAACATCAAATCAGTGGGGGAAAATGGAGCAATCAATAAATAGTCTTGAGGCAACTAAATGTCATTTAGAAAAATATATATATTTTCAAATCCATCCCTCAATCCTTATACCAAGATAGATTCTATATGAATTAAAATTTTAAACATAAAACATGAGGAGTACCAAATAAAATGTGAGAGTTTTTGTTCTGTTTTGTTTCTTAATAATTTCATAACAGAGAAGACCTAAGCAAGCACAAAACCTAAATTCTATAGAGAAAAATATAGATATATTTGACTACATAAAATTTTTTGCATGTTTGAATAAAAATGTACTATAAACAAAGTCAAAAGGCAAATGAAAAAATGGGGAGAAGACTGCTACACATATGACAGCAAGGTTTAATTTTTCTGTCGTGTAAAAAGCCGTCATATGCTCATCGTAAAGAGACAAACCATTAGGAAAATATTCAGAAGACAAACAGGCAGAAGAAGAAATCCAAATAGTCTTATAAACATTTGCAAATTAGAATAAACAAAGAAGATGCCACATTTCACCAAGTGATCGTGTTAACGCACATCTTTGCAAGGAGATAGGGACATGAGCTTTCTTATAATGTCATTTGGAGTGTAAGCCCAAATAAGATAAGCACCGTTGCAGGTCTATTAATGTTTTAAATGCATACCTCTTTTGACCTGGCAATTTTATTCTAGGAATTTGTCTTACAAATATTCCAGAACTTGTTTACAAACATGCACTTGCAGCATCATTTATAATAACAAAAAACTGAAAATGAGCAACTAGTTCAACTTTTTGATATCTCATTGAATACTATGTAGCAAGTAAAAAGCATGAGATCTGTATATACAGGTATTTTGGCAGATGTGCCAAACTATCCAAGATACATTGTGAAGGGAGGAGGAAAAGGAAACAGAAAAGTATATAGAGTGCTCTAGTAGTTTGCATATTAAAGTATATATGTGTATGGATGTATCTGCTGGAACATTTCTGGGAGAATAGATGAGACTGATGGTGGTTATTTCTGAAGAATAGGACTAGGTATTTGCATAAGAGACAGATTAACTTTTTATAAGCCCCATTTGGTCTGTTTTAATTTTTCATCATATGCATGTGCAATTTTCAAAATAAAATACATCTTTTGATCAATTTCAGGACTGACTAGTTATTGTCTGGCTTTAGGCTTTCACCACTCTTTCTGTATACAATTTTGGGTATTTGGAAAATAACATGTATAGAGCCTCAAACCACTGTGTGTAGAGGTGAGTGGTTCACCATCTGGCCAAGGGTAGAAGTCAGGCTTCTCTGTGTTCACAACGGCCGGCGTTCCCACTAGCACATCTGGCCTCCAGAATGTGTGGGGCCTCCCCAGCCCCAGCACAGATTCCCTGCGAACCAGGCTCTCGGTGAACATTGACGCTGCCTCTGCTGGGGAACCACAGTGCAAAGTGCTGCCCATTGTTTTTCAAGGTTTCTAATGACAAATTCCCTATACCACTCAGTCCAGGAATTTCTTTTTACATTTTCTATATGAGTTGGACAGTTAAGTTCTAGAATTTGGTTTCTTTACCAGACTATTTTCTTTGCTTGGAATCTTAGGATCAGATTCAGTGCTAAGTACATAACTGAGTGGTTGATAACTATTTTAATGATCAGATTGTGAGCAAAATATTTTGTAAATGTTTTTGGGGGAGAAACTACACATCAACATAAATTATAAAGAAATGAATAGGCTTAATGTCATTCTAACGAGGACTTTTTCTCTTATGTAGGTGAGAATTTATTTATTTATTTATTTTTAAGATAAAGTGTTGCTCTGTGCCCCCGCTAGAGTGCAGTGGCGTCATCATAGCTCACTGCAACCTCAAACTCCTGGGCTCAAGCAATCCTCCTGCCTCAGCCTCCCGAGTAGCTGGGACTACAGGCACATGCCACCACGTCTGGCTAATTTTTTCTAATTTTAGTAGAGACAGGGTCTTGCTCATGCTCAGGCTGGTCTCAAACTCCTGATTCTAAGCCATCTTCCCTCTTCAACCTCCCAGAGTGCTAGGATCACAGGCATGAGCCACTGTGCCTGGCCTATATAGGTGAGAATTTTAAGGTATGACTTCCTTCTAGGAAAGGTGGTATCTCTTATATAGTATTCTTGCTAAAGAGCTTTAATTTGAATGTAATTATGAGGAAACAAGCAGAGAAATCCAGAATTGTGACACATTCTAGCCAATTGTGTTCAACACATCAATGTCATGAAAAACAAACCATAAAGAATTGTTCCAAATTAAAATAGGCTAAACAGACGTAACCAAATGCATTGCACGATTATTGTTAGATTCTGGAGTAGAAAGAAAAGGCCAACAAAAAGGCTTTTAGGGGACAAATAAGAAAATTGAATATGAATTACGTATTAAATAAAATTAATGTTAATTTTCCTAGGCATGTTGATGGTTATGTAATAGAATGACCTTATTCTTAGGAATTGCATGGTACAGTATTTAGGAGTGATATATATTCAAGTGGTTCAGGGAAAAAAGTATATCCCTAGAAAGCTGAAGCCAGTGTAGGAAAATACTGACAGTTGGTGAATGTAGGTGTAGTGTGTATGCATATGGAGTGGCTTTTTCTTTCAACTCTTCTATAAGCTCGAAATTCTCAAAATGAAAAAATGGGGAGACAAAGGAAAAATCTGATTTGGCTTCCACAAAATCTTATTGTTAGTAAACAGACACTTATATATTAATAGCAAAACAATAAACAGACACATATATTAATAGCAAAACAATAAACAGACACATATATTAATAGCAAAACAATAAACAGACACATATATTAATAGCAAAACAACAATAGAAATTTAAAAGACTTTCTGTTAGGCTCCACTTTCTGCCACTTCTCTGGATCTGACATTTATCCTCTGTTATACCAGGTGAGGATGTCAGTGGTGTCAGTTTTTCTGTGTTCTTTGGCCTCTTTGGGTCACAGCAGCCACCCCACCACCTCCATCCTCATGCGCTGCTTTCTGGGAGCCTCCCTGACCTGCCTCTTCACACCATATCCTGGGGGAGTGTTTCCATCAGGGTCCCAGGTGGCTTGTTTTGCTCAACCTTTGCCCTCCAACCCTCCCTCTCTTTCACTCCCCAGGTGTCTCTGCTTTCAGGCCTCTCCCCCTCCACCCACCCCCAGCCTTTGTCTAATTAAACTGAAGTGGTGCCACCTGGCAAAGTCTTCCTTCCTGGGCCTCTTTGGGCGGGTTTTTTTCCTTTTTCCCCTCTGGGGCTGTCACGAGTTTCTTGTCAGCATCTTCGGCCTTTCCTGCCCTTCTCTCCCCTGAACTGGGTCTATGGTTTCCCCAGGTGTCCAGTTCTTAGTCGCCACGTGAACTGCTGATGGCTTTTTCAGAAACCAGAAAGGCCCAGTTAAGACTGCCCCATGCTTTTCCAGATGAAAATTCCAAACATAGGTGCCCTGGGAGGTGTTTTTCAATCCTCTGTGCCTGTTTCTCTAGCGAGGGCATGGTCTGAGCTTGTGTTTCCCCGGTTCTTAGCAGCCCGAGTGCCAGGAAGGGGTGCCATCGGCCTGGTCCTAGGCAGGGGCCCTCCCCACCCCTCCCCCTCACCCCTGCTTTGACCTTTGTACTTTCACACTTTGAAAGTCAATGCCAAAACCTTTCCTATCATCCCACCGGGACCCTCCAAACAACTCCCTAAACAAATCCTAAACTGTTGAGGCCCATTGAACGTTCTGGGTCTGCTCAAGCAAGGAAGCAAACACTCAGGGATCAATTCTTACCTGGATTTCCCAGGTGTGAGCTGTGATTGGTCCAGTGAAGTTGGACTTTTTGTACAGTGAATAAAAATACATTTGAGAAGAGAAAAGAAAGCTGCCAAGCACTAGAAAATTGTGTGAACCAAGGGATGGTCTTGCTTTGGGCTAGAACATGGTATCTACGACTGATTGCAGGCCTTAGTTAATACTTCAACAAATTAGCACAATACACAGAATACAGGTAAGCAGGTAGCATTCACACTACCTTATTCTCTTGACCCTTGGGTATTCATCCCTACAGTTTCCAATATTTGGAAAGCAGAGATTAACAGAAATAGAGGGAGGATCAGAACACAATTGCAGCCCTGACCTACTCACTGATGGGCTTTGTACTTTTGTTCACGTTACTAAACGTGTTTGCTTCTATTTCCTCATTTTGTAGGTTGGGGGGCTTGTAGATTTGATCATCTCTGAAGTCTCCGCCAGCCCTAAAACTTCATGATTATGAAATACAGTGGTCTGGAGTTTTACATTCGTCCTATATATATATATTTAGAAAATGTCTTTTTAAACATTGAGAGGAGGTCTTTGTGTTTCTGACAATTCTAGCAGTTTGGTTTTGAGCATTCAAACCTGATCCGAACCCAAGGCTAGAATAATAGAAAAAGAACTGTGTGGAAATCAAAGACTGGCACATGAGGAGACACCTGCAGTGCGTCAACACTGAGGTGTCTTCCTTATTGATCTAAGTCTCAGAGGAGCCACTCTGCAAACACCCCGGACACCCACGCCTGCGTGTCTGCCTTCTACACTACAGAGCCACGGCTGGTTTCATCGCCTCTTGCTAAGTGTTTGATGATGGTACCTTTGATCTAAGCCCGAATCCCCAAATCAAAGTGATCGTTTGTTTAATATTTGTCACACATCCGGAAATTCTAAAACCCAAAACAGAATAGAAGGCACACTATAACAAGGATTTTTCTTTCCAGCCAATTAAGGTCATTAAAGAACAGTTTCCCAATTTAAATAGTTGCCTAAGCTTAGAATTACTGAGTTTCCCCAGCAACAGGTTACAAAAAGGGCATACCAAATCATGGTGGAGAACAGAAAGAAAATGCAAACGTATAAGTAAAAAGTAATTTTATTCGTTTTAATTGTGAATAGTGTTCTGCCTCCCTCTTCTTTTGATCTCTTTAGGTGTTGTCATTCCGTCTGATAAATAAATAGCATTGCGTCTCTAACGTGAGGGATGGAAGAGTTGGTCCATTTTGTATTACTGGAGGGCTTAACAGCTCACACAGAACTAAAGTGTGATCAAGTAATTCCTTTGACAACAACATAGTTTAAATAGAAGGCAGATTTAAAACATGCAGCTAAGCAATGGAATGAATATTAAAGTTAGCAGGAGGGACATTTACCAAGTTGGACTCTGGTTACCACAACAAGAATGAAATTGAGAATTCTAGCCCTCCTGAAGCCCATATAGAATAATAAAAGACATAATTTTGAAACAACACTCCTGCCATTTTACTAAACCTTCATTCCATGGCTGTATGTTTCCAGAGAATGGCAATGATTTCCATTACACTCCCAGAAGGAAAAGTCACTTCCCTCTGCCCCACCCGCATCCGGCAGGGTGTGGCTTACCTGATTGGCGGGATTGGGAAGAGAAGGAGCATCCTCAGCTCTGAGGCAGCACGTCCACGGTCATGGTCACGCCATGCAGTGAGCCCAGGGGGGCCGTCCCCACATCTGTAGGGGGGACTATAATTGGCCAGAGCTGCCCGCGACCGAGGGAGCCAATCCCATTTAATTCAGGATGAAGGATTAGAAGCTCACGGTACATGCACGATGCAGCTGTGTCTTCTAATTGAGTTTTAATTTAAGAAAGCTGATATTTTTGTCTCCAGTTTTCTGACTTCTATGTGCCTATCAGGTTGGGGAAAAGAGGGGTGTTATTTATTGAGGCCACTGCAATTCCATAATAAGAAGTCGATCAACATTTACCTACAGCGAGCCAGGCTCATTCCCAGGAACCGAGTCTACAAAGAAGGTTAAGACTTGGTTCCTGTCTGGAGGAGCCTGCAGTCTAGGATTATGAAATTCCATTTTATTAATTTTAATTGTGAATAGTGTTCTACCTCCCTCTTCTTTTGATCTCTTTAGGTGTTATCATTCAGTCTGATAAATAAATAGCATTGCATTTCTAATACGAGTGATGGAAGAGCTATTTTGGTCCACTTTGTATTACTGTAGGGCTTTAGCAGCTCACGTAGAACAAATTTGATTGTATTTATATTTAAACCTTCTCAACTAGGGAAACAGAAGGATTAGATTCAATAAAAACAGGAGCAGCATTCTAAATGTGTTTAAACAAGTTTTCCCCACTGATAAATAGAATAATTGAGTATCATTTTCAACCAGAAAAAAAAAAACCTGACTGACAGAAAAAAAAAACCCAACAAAAAAGTCATCAGTTCTCCTAAAGAATGTGTACAATGCTCAAGGCAAATTACAGCTGGATCCTCTTAAAGAAATCAATCTTTTCTAGTAAATGATTCGTAAGACAATTTAAATCTATGAAGCTTTGCAGTAAATTTATTCAATTAAAAGGATTTTCAATATTTCAGCAAATATCAAATTACATATATTCTTGCAATGTCAGAAGGGAAAACAGTACACACCCCAAACCCCAAAACCACTGTCAGAGCCTCAGCCTGTGCCTCCCCTGCACCCTTCCAGCCTTCAGGCAAGTCTCCCTGCAGATTGATGGGAGTTCACTTCGTGCGCTAATGCTGACAAATTTACTTATCATTCACGATCACTCCTGCTGCTTTAGGGAAAAAATTTTTAAGTACCTAAGTATTGGAGGATTACATTATGCCATACTAAAAAGGCAGAAAATAACTCCTACAATGACAAGGCAACATCAGTCAACTCCAGACCAGATAATCGCATTATTCTCTTGTTAAAATAGAATAACTTCTCTGTGTCCAGGGTATATTTCGTCTCAAACTGCAACTGTGACTTTTTCATTCTTTTTAAAGTCATTAGAAAAAATTCACTCTATAGACTATGCTTCGGCTTTCTATTTATATAACTTTCTTTTTTTTGGACTTGACAAAGCACCATGATGGAAAGTATTTGTTTTATTCCTACTCAAGAAGTACATTCTAGTGATTAGAATACTGAGGCCAGTAGATGAAGCAATACTATGAGAAATAAGGCAGTCCTTATCCTTCCCACTTTGCAAGTAGGTTGGACGTCACAGAATTTAACAAGGAAGCTCTCAAAGCACTCACTGGGAAAGGATAGATTTTGCCCTTGCCTTTTGATGTGTAATGAGTCAACTATAAAATGGGAGAAACACCTATCTTTCAAGTCTGAGGATCAACAGAGTTTTTAAGGTCTTTCCAGATCTTCAAGAAAAATTAAGTGTTGATTTTGGAAATACTCATTGGATTCATAGCACATGTGTTTCAAAGTGGCTGTACCATTTTGGATTCTCACCAGCAATGAATGAGAGTTCCTGTTACTCCAAATACTTGTCAGCATCTGGTGTTGTCAATGTTTTGGATTTTGGCCATTCTAATAGATGTGTTGCGGTATCTCATTGTTTTGATTTGCAATTCCCTAATAACATACGATGTTGACCATCTTTTCATATGCACATTTGCGATCTGTATATCTTCTTTGATGAGGTGTCTGTTCAGGTCTTTTGCCCATTTTTAATCAGGTTGTTCATTTTCTTTTTGAATTTTAAGAGTTCTTGGCATATTTTGGATAACAGTCCTTTAGTCAGATAAGTCTTTTGTAAATATTTTTCTTGGTCTGTGGCTTTTCTTCTCATTATCTTGAACAGTTTTTCACAGAGCAGAAGTTTTAAATTTTAATAATGTTTAGCTTATCAATTATTTATTTCATAGATTATATCTAAAAAGCCATTGTCATACCTAAGGATCATCTAGATTTTCTCCTGTGTTATTTTCTAGGAATTTAATAGTTTTGTGTTTTATATTTTGGTCTATGATACATTTTGAGTTAATTTTTGTGAAATGTCTATGTCTATATGTCTAAATTTTTTTTTGCATGAGAATATCCAGTTTTTCCAGCTCCATTTCTTAAAGAGACTATCTTTGCTCCATTGTATTGTTTTTGGTCTTTTGTCAAAGATCAGTTGACAATATTCCTGTGGTTCTCTTCCTGGACTCTCTATTCTGTTGCATTGATCTATTTGTCTGTCCTCTCACCAACATCACACTGTCTTGATTATTGGAGCTTTGTAGTAAGTCTTGAAGTGAGGTAGTGTCAGTCCTCCAACTTTGTTTTTCTCTTTCAATGTTGTGTTGGCTATTCTGGGTCTTTGGCCTCTCCATACAAACTTTAGAATCAGTTTGCTGACATTCACAATATAGCTTTCTGGAATTTGGACTGGGATTGCATTGAATCTGTAGATAGAGTTTGGAAGAACTAACATCTTCCTATCCATGAACATGGGACATTTCTCCATTTATTTAGTTGTTCTTTGATTTACCTCATCGGAGTTTTTTAGTTTCCCTCATATAAATCTTGCACATATTTCGTTAGATTTGTACCTGAGTATTTCATGTTGGGAGGGGTACTAATGTAAATGGTAATGTGTTTTTAATTTCAACTTTCACTATTGATTGGTGGCATATATAGAAAAACAAATGACTTTTGTATTTTAACCTTACATCCTGAAACCTTGCTATAAATGAAATACTACTAAGCCATGAAAAGTAGCAGACTACTGAAAGAAGCAATGACATAGTTGAATCTCAAAAATAACATACTGAGTAAAAGAAGCCTTGTACAAAAGAGTACATATTATATAATTTCATTTATATAAAATTCTGGAATAGAGAAAACTAATCTATGGTAGAAATAAAATTAGAATAGCAGTCGTCTCTGGGATGTTAGATGGAGACTGATTTAGAAGGCTGGGAGTCCTGCAGGAATGTTCTGGGTGATAATGTTTTCTATCTCGTTAGAGGTTTGGATTATATTGGTGCATATATTTGTCATTGAAGGGTACATTGAAGAATTGTTCATATCCTTTATATACATTTTGTTTTAAAGAAATCTATAAACAAATATTGAATTCCAGTAATTTGTACATCCTTAAGTGATTAAGGGTAAAGTATGCTGGCACACTTCTTAGTATCTGGAAATAATGGAAGTTTGTCTTTTTTTTTTTTTTTTAGTATTTCTTCATCATTGGAGTTAGAAGGAAGTGATTCAACACCTGTTCTTACCATGTTATCTTACACAGGTCTATACCTACCATCTTAAACATCAATAGTTTGTTCATTCTTTTCTTTATAAAGCATTTATTGAGGATTTAGTACATATTGACCTTATGCTTCTCTCTACAAATAAATAAGTTAACAAGACAGATAAGGCCTTTCCCTAATGCTGCTTACAAACCAGCAGATTGATTGTGTCCTTCACCGGAATCCTAGATAAACTCATTGCACATACTGTGTTTCCCCAAAAATAAGACAGGGTCTTATATTTATTTTTCCTCAAGAAGACACCCTAGGGCTTATTTTCAGGGGATGTGTTATTTTCCCCTCAAAGCCTCAGCTTGCAGCACACACAGGATGGCTGGGACCTGACAGGGGGAGCTGCCCTTGTTGGTGGGGCTGCCCGCACCTTTCCGGTCACCTCTGGGATAGTAGCTGTCACGATGGGGCAGATGAGAAGGGCTGTTCCTCTTCTTTACACTTTGCGATGAAATGCATGGGTTGTGCAGATGCGCTGTGTAACCACGCCCATCACTAGGTCTTATTTTCGGGGTAGGGCTTATATTGCACAAATGCTTAGAAATCCTGCTAGGGCTTATTTTATGGGTAGGTCTTATTTTGGGGGAAACACGGTAGTAGACAATCAATATAATCATTTGATAATGATATTGTACCACCTTGGGTTACTGTTTACCCTTCCATGTTGGTTATACTACATGCTGAGCATATTAAGTTCAGAACTATCTCCTATGCCCTACCTTGATCCCATTGTCTAAAGCAGTACACAGAACTCTTCAGTGATGTAATTGCTATGATGTCAATACATCTACATATCTAAGTTTTTAGTTTCTTTTAATGCTGGCTGAATAGCTGAGCCAAGTGCACCCAAAGAAGGTGCCAGCAGATATGTTCCATCCACTTGAAGTCTCAATGTGACAATTTCATGACGTTCTATCATGAAGGATGTTCTCTCTAAGTGGCAGTAGGGATACATCTGATGAAACGGATGCTGCTTGGAACTCCCATCCGCAAAAACATCAATGATGGAAATGGAGAGAGGACAAAGTGACTCCGAACAACCCCATTCAGTGGCATTTAGCCACAGAGGCAGGCCGCTTCTTGTAGGTTTTGCTGCTGAGCTTTTGAATCCAGCTTCGGAAGTGCTTTACTGGTGGAAGGCATGCTGATGGTAGCTGTAATCTTGGCTCCTTTCTGTGACAAACTTGGAGGAGAATTACCTGTCCACAATATTGAATTTTATCTACATAATTCTTCTATGAGTTCTTTGAGCTTGCCTTGTGTTTTTCATGCTTCTTAATTTCACGAAACCAGAACTATAGGATTGGGGCTGAAGGAGGCGATGTTTCTGAAAGAAACAGACCACTTATTGGTCCCAGGTGCCACCAAAGCTTTTGATCCTAATATAACCATTTTTAAAGCAATGCCTGGGACTTGTAAAAGTAGTCATTTTATTACAGAAATACATTGTACTTTTGGTTAGAAAATGCCTTCATTGGGAGCTGCCACCTGATTGGCTGAGGATGTAGTCAACTTTTGCAGTCGCTTTCTAACCAAATAATATATTAAGTTTTTACTTTGCTTGTGTGGCTTAGGGAGACAAAATCATTCTTTACTTATAGTAAGATACAGCTTAGCATACTTGGACAAGAAAATTATTAAACTAAGCTGTCATTTATTTGAAATGACATTGAAACTGAAATTTGCTAGTTTATGAATTATTAACAATCCTTCCGATGCTTTGCAATTGCCAATTGTTTATTATCTCATCATCTTGTTTGATCCTCATAACAGCCCTATAGGACAGGGAGGTCAAGAGTCGCTCTGCCTGCCCTCTGGTCAGATGAAGAAAGTGAAGTTCATGGAGCAGGAATGATCAGGTCTCCTATGGCCAGAGATGGAGGTGGTTCTAGAATTGATGACTTTTATTCCAATTATCTTTGCAGATTATTTCGATCATTTGTTCAGGGCTTTTCCCAGTGCCAACAAGCTATAACTCTGGGAGCATCATGAGAGTGGTTGCATGGTCCAAGTTGAGTTGTCCCCTTCTGCAAAAGGTTAAGGGCCTTAGATGGGGATCAGCAAGAAGATGGCAAAGTGGAAAATAAGGAGACCCTTCCATTTTTACTTCTTTTTTCTTTTTTTTTTTTTGCTGGCTAATGAGAAAATGGTAAAACTTGAAGACCACCCGAAACACACCCTCTCATCTGTTATTTTGTTTATAAAGGACCAACCTTTTTAAGTGACCAAACCCACTCAATCACCATCTTTTCTAATGGAAATAGTTCTGTTAAGAGCCATCCTCCTGTATGTGCCTTTATGGAGCAGACCAGAGGGAAAAGTAATTGAATTTAATAAAAGCCGTTCCCAATATAAAGCCACAGGGAAATACATTTAACTTCAAAGCCAAGATGCATGGTTCCTAAATATAATTAATTGCCTGGCTGTTTCTTCCATCAAATCTCAATTTGACAGTAAAGAAGTGAATTTCTTGGCATTTTTTATTACAGCAATATGAGTTCTCCATTGATAGTTATGGATAGATTGATAAAAGTCATTCTCAGAAGTGTCATTTTTCAGATTTAGCAAAATTGCTCCAGCTGTAACTTCTTACCTTCTCCGTTTAGGAGAGGTAGAAAGACTGTTAGATAATCTTAACAGACTTGTCAAAGGTGAAACTTTTGAGAATGGTGCATTCTGCCCCTTAATCTTCTCCCTATCTCCCTTTTAAAACTTTCCTCCAAAAGAAAAAAAAAAATCTATAGGGAAAATTCTTCTTTTCTAAGCAACCCATTAAGAGAACATTTGTTTTCAGTGTCCTTGTTTACAAGTGCTAAGGGTTAGTTAAATGTGGATTTAAACGTTATGGAGTTTGCCCATCATTGTCTGAGCCCACATAGGAGTGAATCCTGGAGATGTCCCAGGTGCTGTGACCTGAATGTTTGTGCCCATGCCCCCCATTCATATGTTGAAATCCTACTCCCCAAGGTGATAGTATTAGGAAGTGGGACCCTTGGGAAGTGACTAGGTCATGATGGGATTAATGCCATTATAAAAGAGACCCCAGAGAGCTCACCTGTCCCTTCCACCATGTGAAGACATAGCAAGAATGTGCCATCTACGAGCCAGAAAGTGGACCCTCACCAGACATGAATCTGCTGGTGCCTTGACCTTGAACTTCCAGCCTCCAGAACTGTGAGAAATGAATTTCTGTTGTTCATACGCCACTCAGTCTGTGGTATCTTGTTATAGCAGCCTGAACTGACTAAGACACCAGGGTATGCAGAACCCACAGGCCACACGATGCTTGCTGGAGGGACTTCATGTCACACCACTCTTCTCTGGGTCCGAGCTCCTTTCCAGGTGGTGGGCCATTGTTGTCCAAGGACCACCTTCCTAGTCTCCCCTCCCAAGGAAGGGGCATGTTTTCCATTCTATGGAGCTGCATAAGGGGGAAGGTAGACAGATATAAGAGGGAAAGTTTATTGCGAGAATTGAGACTAGAGAAGACCTCCTACCAAATTCTCTTCCACAGGCAAAAGCGCAGGACATCCCAGATGAGCTTGAGTGGGAAATGTGCTAACCCAACATCCATATCTTTCACATCATAAGTCACAATGGAAGACAGTGTTTCACCAAGAAGCAGTGTCTCACTAAATCACTTGCACTGAGAAGTGACTCTAAGAAAAGTAATGGACAGTTGAAAGGAGAGATGGTAACAATGTTGTAAAAGATTTAATAATATCAAATTTCCAACAAAATGTGAAAGAAAAAAGTTATATACATGAAAATATCAATTGCAGGGTTGTTCGTAATAGTAAAATACTAAAATCATATAAATTTTCAAAAGAAAGGTATTGCTTAAATAAATTACAGTACATTTACTTGGTAGTATAATAATGCTGTTATTAAAATGTTAACTATAAAGGCTAGGAAGAATATGGAAAAGTGTTTATGATGTAATATAAAATTTAAAAACACAAGTATGTGCGTATATGACTACAACTATGTAGAGAAGTTTAAGGGCAAAGACTAGAAGTGACTGCACACAGAAGAAAATATTTATGTTGGGGTAGTGAAATTACAGGCGGTTTAAAAGCTTCTCCTACATTTTATTTCATGGCATAATTTATATATATACATAGACATAGAAAAAATATAGTAGAAATCAAAGCTGCCATTAGTGTTTATTAGCTTCTCCACATCAAAAACTATCAACTTGACGTGCCCTTTGTCCGCAGTTGACCATTGAATTTTAGCCACACAACCAGAAAGCAGAAGGGTTGAGTATGATTGGAAAAGCATTACTTTTTCCATCTGCCCTTTAAGCCAGACAGATTTCCCTCTGTTCACAGTTTGTCCTTCTTGGAATTATCTAATCTCCAGCTGGCCAGGTGGGTCAAGAGTGAGACTGCGCCCCCTGGGTTTTCTGTAGAGCAGTTATTTGGACGACCTGAGACTACTGAATGCTTTCTGACTTCTCAGTTTCCCTAATGGGAATTTACTGCATGTAATTAGGAGTTGGGGGGACTGCTGACCTTGGGGATTGGACAATCTAACTTCTTTCCCTGAACACCAGCTCCCCAGATAACATTTCTGGACTGATACGAGTTGCCCTCGGACTGGGAGCGTACTCACTGGGCCACGCAGGAGGCTGTTTTCATCAGACTGGGACTCAGCGAGCCCCTGGGCACCTGGCTTCTGCAGCAGAGCCTGAATGCGACTGGCCAGCGTGACCACTCTGGGTCTGAACAGAGACTGGTCCTCTCACGTGGGCCCATGTCACCGGCAAGAGCAGGAGGACGAGGCTGACATGGTCTTCAGACTCACTTGCCGGCAAGCAGACCTGTGCTCTTTGGAAGGGGAGCTGCCGGCTCTGGCCCTCGCTCCCTCCCCTCCGTCCACCGGCAGCACTCAGTTTACACGGTGCCTCACAGGTCCCCTCTCCAGGCGTCTGCATCTGCCCTTTCTGATTCTGGGACGACCCTTCCCCTTCCTCTTCTCCATACCTGCTTCTTTTCATCCTTCTTAATTTAAAGGGCACTGGGGAGGGGGCTCTCTGTCCCCCTATTTAAATTGTGGTGTTCCCCAATTTGATTGCTCTCTATTCCAACCTCTTGTTTGTTTCTTTCCAAGTTCTTGGGCACAGAAAGTGTAATTTTTCTTCATGACCTTTCTTATCTGTTTTTTTCTCTGTGACTGTGTGGGTCTTGGTCACCATGTATACCAGCAACCCCAGCAGAGCCTGGCACACAGCAGGGGCTCAATATATAGTTGCAGAGTGAAGGAGTAAGTGAATGCTTGGATGTGAGAGGGACCACTGCTGTGTTTTCTAACTTAAGGTGCATCTCAGAGGGGTCTCCAACACAAAGCACGATGCCTGCTGCTCATGGCTACTGTGGTTCGAGGCTGGACTTGATGTTCTCTGAGTTGGAGATGGTCTAAGCCACCCAAGAGAGCCTGCTTCCGTCCTTAGACCTCAGAGAAGGAGTGATGGAGACTGAGGAGGATTGTTGTTCTTCCACCTGTTGGCTGCAGGTGGCTGTTAGACCAAGTAATCTTAGGTCTCCTGCCAATCTGGAGGGAGAGAGGGAAATGCCAAGGTGAGCTGGGCAGTTGGAAGGAAGACTGGGTAGTCATTGTTCAGCGATGTGATGGTGCTTGAACCAAAATGTGTCAAATGGAGAATCCCTGTGTTCTCGCCTTAGCCTCAAAGGACCCTTGAAGGCAACGTAACTATGAGAGCACCACAGGCCCTGGATAATCACTGCTTGGTGCTCAAGTGCCCAGGAAGGGTATTGTGGGTGGGAGAAAGGAAAGGAATTCTATCCTCCACTGACCTGATCTCTTGCAAACGGCTTCCTGCTCTCTCACCAACCTCCATCCCGGTGGGAGGGGCACCTGCCATTGCTTATATAAATTTTTCAAGAAAGTCTTTAAAATGTTCCTGCCAGCATTAACTCACAGTTTTAGAAAATGTAAGCTTAGTCATACTTGTCTTGTGCTCATGTGGTGAGAGGCAGAATTTGAATTTAAATTAATATTTCTGATCAGTGAATAGCCCAAACAGCAAGAAAAATCCCCCCTTCCAATTTCCAGTCTAGTCTGTCTTCTGAGTGGTGTTTGGAAGGTAGGAGCTTCATGAGTTTTCTAGCTTTCTATTCTTATAAACCAGCAGCCAAGGAGTCTTTGTAAAAAATGATTGCAACATAATTTATTTAATCATTTTCATATTGGAATATTCTGGTTGCTTTCTTTTTTTTCCCTCCAATAAATTGTGCTTTAATGAACATTATCTGTATGTATGTCTTAGTGTACATATTTGTTCTCCTAAGAAACTCTTAGCTCCCAAGAATCAAATACAATGGAAAACATTAAAATATTTTATTATAAAATATAGCATATACATGAGTATATGTAACATATATGTATGGGTTAAAGAATAATTATGAAATTAACACCTGTGAATCCACCATTCCACTCAGGAATGTGGGTTACCAGTTCTTGTGAAGCTTTCCCTTCTGCACACCCTGACCCCCATCATATCCCTCTTCTCCCTCCAGAGACAATCACTATCCTGAATTTTGTGATTGGTATCCCTTTACTTACAGTTTAACCACTTATGTATGCATTCCCTAAAATATGCATGTTGCATATTTTTGATTCGCATGTTTTGACCTGTATATATATGAAGCCATATACCCTATGTATTCTTCTGTGGCATGCTTTTATTCACTTAATATTATACTTGTAAGATTTATGCATTTGGATACCTGTCATTACTCCTTGGGATATCAGTTTTATCTCATTTTGGCTCCAGAAACAAAGCTGCTATGAACATTTTGCCCATGTCTCCTGGTACACACATGCAAGTGTTTCTCTAGGAGTGAAATTTGAGTTATGCTCATTCTATACATGTTCAAATGTAATAGATAATTTAAATCTGTGTGGTCTATAATGGAAGCTTGGACATTTATATGGCAGCCAAGAGACAGTTTCAGGAGTTCCCTGACATGAAGTTGGGGTGAAAACAACAGTTAACACATATGATATCCCTAATTCCTCCTCTGCGACACTAGCTGCCTGCCTACCTATAAGGGAAGATTTACTTTTAGCCCAGATGGAAGCCCCGGAGAGTCCAGCAATCCTTGAGTTGTGGAGTGTGACATCTCCGTTCTTAGTGACAGACAGGCACCATGCTTTGACCCATCATTGGGAACAGGACAAGCGGAATACACAGTTACCGAGGAGCTCAACTGTATTAAAGAAATTTTCAGGCACTTTACATGTAGTATTTTATCTCATGTAATCATTACAGCTATCCTTTAACATAGAGAATATTGTTCCCATTTTGCAGGTGGGCAAATTGATCTCATAGAGCTTGAGCCGTTTGTCCAAGGTCACTCACTGTCAGTAGGCAGGGAAGGACGGATTCCAATCTAGCCTCATGTCTTCTCCTAGCTAATAGTGCCTGGTACCTGCTTGGTGCTCCGTCAATATTTGTGAATGGCTGAAGAGAGGAAGAAAGATATGGAATGGAATTCTGTGCTTAAAACCCAACCCAACCCAAACCCAAACAAAACAAAAACAACTCTGGCCGGCTCCAGTATCCAGCTGTAATAGCTGACAGCTGCAAGTGCCGTTGGGACTCGGGATCCGAGCAGCGCAGCAGAGCTGGAGGGAGGTTGGAAGTCGCCAAGATTGACCTGTCTGGGTGAATCAGCGCGTTTTCTGACCTTCCGAGTGACCTACAGTGAAGCAACAGCAGGCAGGGCAGGTGTCGCTCTCCGGGCCATTCTGAGCTTGCTCAGGAAGGCCCCGGATGTGAGGCCGATCCCTGGTGTTCACTGCAGGATTCCAGACACTTAAGAAGAAGGACCCGGAATCCGCCCAAACCCTGGGAGGAAGCGGCATCATCTCCGGGTTGGGGGTGGGAGGGGACGGGCTGATTCACGTGGGAGTCGTAAGTCACTGAGCAGGTGGCCAAGGGCGGCGGAGAAAGCCTCAGTTCCCTGAGAGCCGGTCCAGCTGCGGCTAAGAGCGAGATCTGGGCCTGCCCAGGGCACTGGGACCCTGGGAGGGAGGCCCAGGTCCTGGGTCCCGGGTGTCCTCTCCTTTTTGGTACCTGCCACTCTATCCCTAAGTTTCCCTTGTCATTCCTCAGAGCTCAGTACGCAGCCCCTGGAGCCAATTAGGAAAAAACAGGTAAGGGAACAAGACCAGCCGCATTACGGTGGTGGAAGGAACAGTGTGTCCTTAGACAGACTCGAACTAATTTTAAAACATGGATTTATGTGCAGGGGCTCCATAGTGAGCTTACATTGCTACCTGAAAGAACAAGGACATTTAATAATAATAAATATACGTAGGGGCAATGTATGTAACCCTGACAATATTTGTACCCCCATTATATGATGAAATAAAAGGAAAAAAAATCTTAATTGCACCTACAAAAAAAAATAATAATAAATATACGTGTGTATGTATATCTACATATATAATGATATATTATTAATATTTGACAGAGGTAAATTCAAACTGTTAACCTTGGCCCCCTTGGGTATGATGTGTAATTCTTGTCACCTTCGTATGTTAGTATTAATATATATTATGTACTATATGTTATATAAGTATATAAATATTTAGTTATATAATTATCTCTATAAAGCATATATAAATGTATAATTCCATATAAATTGTTATATATTATTTATACTTTTATAGTTTATATATAAGTATATACATATATTTAAAATTTTATATATTTCTACTTATATAGTTTATAGATATATAAGTATATAAACCTAATGTTAGAGTTTTTATATATTCATACACATTTAAATATATATTTAATAACAAATATATATTATTTAAATATATTCACTTACGAAGATATTATATTTAAATGTGTCATATAAATTAATGCACCTTGGCATGGAAACTGGGGGAGGGATGGTCAATGACAACATAGCTCATATTGAAACCAAGCTGAGTGATGAAAAATAAGAGGTGTGGGTTTTCCCCTCATGCTATGCAAGAATATGGATTCTCCAAGGCAGTCCAGGTATTGCCTCTGACCTCCTTGCTGCGCATATGTCCCTTACAAGTCTCGTGAAGCTGCGGGCTTGTTCCTCTAGAAGCTGTACAGATGGACTAACTGAAGCTTTAGTCATTATACTTAATTGGGCGAGTGGCCCTCTGAGCTGTCTATAAACTGTGTGTTCACAGTGAGGTAATTAATAACGCCACTTCCTTTTGAGAGACATATCATTAGCCATTATTTCTAGAAACATGACATTGATCTCTTTATTCAGAGAGGTAATTGCAGGTTTCTGAAAAGAGTGTATGGTTTACCCAACAATTCCCCACAAATGACATCATCTCTGAAAAGTAAAACCCACAAAATCTGTCATTTTGAATCCATAGTTGGGATTTTGTTCCCTAGGTGGAGAAAGTAGACTCTGGAAAAAGAAAAATAATGAACTATTTTGGTCTGAAAATAAGAGTGAAAGATAAGATTTGTTGTTTTAGATACCACTAATTTCTTTAAGAGACAAGTTAGGGGGGTTGGGATTGTGCTTGTTAGGATTATGGCAAGAAGTGAAACAAAGTAATACTAAAATTTTTTAAAGATTTACAAATTCCTTTTGATAATAGTTTTCTTATTGTGTCTTACAACATGCTCACAAATGAATTCAATTTCAACATTAACACGTGAAAACCATGCATCCCCAAATCCAATTCTTAACATTAAAAAAGAAGCAGGGAAATGCAGCAACACAGGACTTGACATTTTGCATTGATTGGACTCCATACTGCTGAGCAAAAATTAGATGAGAATTTCAAAATAATTTTTGCTAAAACCTCTAGCTGATTTATCATCAACAATTCTACCCACAATGTTCACAGTAAATTGAAAAAAAATTTAACTGCCACATTTCACTTTTTTTAAAAAAGAACTTTATAAGGTAATGGTAGGATTAAAGAAAAACAAGACCTTTATTCATTTGGATTATTTTCTCGCCAGGTTCAAATTCTTGCCTAGTTTTTAGAACATGATTCCATTTGAGAGAGGAGAATTTAGGAGAATTTAGCAATTTAGAACAAGGTAGCATATTTAAATCAATAGCAAGATAATCTGCCTCCAAACTCTTTTATAAACTTTATACTGTAAACCTTTCAAATGTAGATGAATTTTCAAACCATGATTTTCCAAAACATCTTTCTTCTTATGAACTTGTTTGGTACCAGGCTTTTGCTTTTCTTGGGTAGAGTGCTAAATAAAAACGAGAGAACCTCTAAGCTTGCTGTAAACCAGCATTTCTAAAGTACATTAGGAGGGACACTAAGTGTGCTAGATGCCATAAATTAATTTGGAACACAATGCATTTTATGTTCTCCTCTTGGAAACTACCCATGTACTTTGGCATGTTAAAGGCCCTGAGAAGTCCTGTAGGAAGAAAACTCCTTGGCTTTTTTTTTTTAACCAGGAGAGCTTTTTTTTTTTTTTTTTTTAAAAAAAATACCTATTTACTCTTTTAGCTTTTCTGTATATTTTAAAACATTTATAATAATTGATAAAAGCAATATCATTTTACTTTTTTAAAAAAAATACTAATTAATATCCTGCAGAATTAGCATTTCTCAAAACCTCATCAGAAACATTGCCCTAAGTGACCCCCTTTTACTACCATCTATTTGTTGAGTTTCTCTTCTTTTCACATAAACAAGAGAATCATCTGAATATGGAATTACTGATTAGAAATGAAAACTTTAAATTCGGAAACTATTGAACATCACAGGTACAAATTCATTTCTCAGACAAAATAATTGTCATTGTTAGTGAAAGCTGGTGAGATGATATTGACAAGAATGGATGTACATTTCAGCTTGTAATGAGAAGGAAAAAGATGTTTTTCATGAAACAGTTTTAATTGACATACATTTAAGTTCAACAAAAATAAATTCAATTTTTTAAGAGACACTTGCTAAAAAAAAAGCCTCTCTTTTAAATTACAGGTTCAGATATATGAAATTAAATATGATGTTCAAATGCCTAAATAATTATTTTAAAGATAATACTAAAATGTCATTTAATGTCTCAGTACCAAATGGGTAGATATTGAATTGGATAATTTGGCATTTTAGGGTTTGGAAACTTGGAGAGGGTATTTACAGCTTATGGGTTTTAAAACCGTAATCTCATGATGAATTTGGTTAACATTATTAGGAGCAACATATTAAATATCTATGCTTTGTTTAATATATTAAATTTATTAGTACAGTTGTCTGTCAGATTTTCTTTTTAACCTGGCAAGAGCATATGCATTTTAATCTAAATTTAATCTAAATGCTCAAATTTATCTTCAAATGCTTTACTTAGTTAATTATGCAGACATTTTGTGCTATTGCAGCAAACAACTCCATCCAAGATGTACTTTTGATGCCTAATTATCTATAAGAATTAAAAATCCTCTGATTATAAAAATGTACCTCTCATTAAGAATCAAAAACTCTGTTTTTCTTTCCCAAATTCAGCCCTGTTCTTCAGTTCTTGTTCATTATATAAATCACCAATAGGGCCATGCTCAGAGGATGGTGACACCATAGGAGAGTTCTGAGCCAGTGTTGGGGACAGTCTCTGCAAAGTGTTCTCTGAAGGACATGCTTCTACGGTTTATTAGTTTTAGGGATATTAAAATTTATTAATGAATCTAATGCCTTCCTAATGTCTTAGGTTATTCTATGTGTGGCAAATAAACAATGAATGTCTTCTAAGGGGTGTTTAAGTTAAACAAATAAATTCTGGCTACATCATGTTAGTGGATCAAGATGTTTTTTGTCTTTCCTTTCCTGCCTTGGCGGCTCTGATAAAATCAGAAACTTCTCTACCATTTGGATTTTTAAGTAGGAAAGAAAGACCAGATTAAGGCCTGGCTGCCTCTCCCTGGGCCCACTGAACCCGAACCAAGTGGTTGTGGGTTGCAGGAACAAGAGCTCCTTTGTCGTCTTCATTAATCAAACCCACCAAGCCAGATGAATGGGAAGCATTTTTTAAAGTAAAATAATTCACTAGAATTTGGATGTGTTTCTCTTTAATTAGTTTGATGAGCCCCAAGTCTGAGGACTTGTCAAACACCTGGTATTAACCCTGCGCTACTGACCTAGGGGAAAAAGCAGGGAGAGGCGAAAGGCGAGGCAGGTGGAGTGAGCTGAATGAGAGCCCTTCTCTGTGCAGCCTGTGCTCCAGATGAAAAGAGTCATTACCACAATGATACTTCTAATTATACTGTCATTAGGATACGTCTTCGGTTTGCCGTGGAGCAGGGAGCCTTGCTTTTAGACAACATGATCCAGGAGAGGGTGGAAGCAGGGAGGCGTTTAACCCTTTCTCTAGACACAACACAACTGAAGGGCTCAACGTTGAGCCCAAGAGTTTTAGCTTTCCTTGGCACTGTGCTTCCCACATAGCACTTAAAAGGTGTCGGAACAAGCCACACATGTGTTGCCATGGGAAGCTTATCGGTAAGGAACCTCTTGGTGCGCCCGCCATCAACTCTAAGTGACATTTCCAAGCTTTCATGTTCAAAGTTCCTCTCCAGGTCAGCCAGTGGATACGGCCAAACAAGGATACTCTTGTACTCCTAATTCTAGTGCGAGTTTACGAAAGCGAAATCGGGTACCACAACCTTAAGAACATAAGGCAATGTACTCATGAAGTGGTGTATGTAGCTTAGCATTTCAAAGTATGGGTTTTGAAGTTTGATGGGCCTGGATTTGAATCTCTATCTCATACCTTGCTAGATCTTTGGCTTTGGGTAGATGATAGGTTTCTAAGCCTAGATGTCTTCATTTGGAAAATGTGGGTAATAGTAGTACCCGCCTCAGGGAGCTGTTAGGAGGAATAAATGAGACGATTCACCTAGAGTGCTAAGTAGCACTTGGAAAACACATATTAACAACAAGCGCTTAGAAAATCGTTGTGAAGTGCTAGTCTCTAAAAGTTTTCTTGAGGCAAACCTACACTTTCCTGAAATTACCAACCTATCAGAAGTGCCTGCCTATGCTATAATAAAGAAATTCACTGACGGAGGCCATATTTCTGGGGTTAGATGCTACTCACTTTCTGTAGATTGCAGTTGCAAAGTCCCTAAAGAAGGCTGGGTGATCAGCTCAATTCTTTATTTTCTAAGTCTGCCTTTGAATACAAGTTTCTCAAAACTGTTTGAGTATAAGTGTCCACTTAATAAGACAGAGTTTCCTCATAAAAATAATATGTTTTATGTTGGTGACATTTGGACACTGAGCATGATGATGTTAGAAGGAATCTGAGTATTTTGGGGACTTTATTCTTCAGAACAACGAACCATGATGCCCCAAACGGGGTCATGGATTTTAGCACGAATAAATCCAATCCTATTGACATCTTTTAAAAACTTGACTGTTCCATACTCCACTTGGCACTGAGATTTTAAAAGATTTTATTTTATACATATAAATGGATTTACACATAGGATGAGAATTTGAACTATTTGGAAACTATTTGGGAGAAAAGCACTATATATATTTAAAGTATTCTTATACATTATTGCTATTCTTTTATATGTCTGTATGAACAATAGACTAGAGAACTCACAACTTAAAACTATTTCAAAATAATCACTCTTGAATTTCACACTTAAAGGCTGTGAATTTTTCATGAAGCCTAATGAAAAGCATATATTGGGCGGATTTATTTTACTGACAAATACCACTGAAGGTCCTCTGCGGTGGGTGGTGTGGGGCCAGCCCTAAGCAAGCGTATTACCAGAAGACACGCAGACAGACCGTTCTATGCAAAGTTTATACAAAGCACTCCATTTCTGCAAATTTTACACAACACACACACAGACACACACACACACACACGGCTATATCTCAGACAGTGCTTTAGCTATGTACTCATCCCAGATAAGTATTGACCACTGAAAAACCAACAGGCCATTGTTGTCCTATATTTCTAATTCAGTAATGGAATTTTCAGTAGGAGAAATTATTATTTTTAAGTCCTTGCTGTTATTATTTTAAAATCTATATATTTTGCGGGCTTTGGAATCATGCTAAAGTCAAATCATTATGAACTCTGAGGGATCGCTAAATCCATGAGCTAGTTAATTTCTATGACCATTGTAAAGATGACATTGTATGGCTATGAATTTTAATTAAAATAGCAGACTTTGTTTAATCCTTTTATTAAAAAAGCTCCCTACGATGCAAGTAAAAAGTTTATGTAAGAAAGCGGTTAATTTTTGAGATGTTTGAATATCTTTTCTGCTCAAATCTCCTCAGCATAGCCCTCCATCAATCCGTTTTTTCCTTAGAAGGCAGTTTTCTACCTATTTGGTATAAAAAGTAGAGCCTGAAATTTGCTTTAAGTATAATTAGGGCCCTAAAATGTATGGTTGCTCTCTGAAAACTATATCTCCGAGCTCTTTTGCAATACAAGTTAATTAACTGGATTTAGATATTTGCAAGATGATATATTTAATGGGATTACTGCTCATATAATGTTCTCAGTGACTGATTTGCAATCTAAGCTCACGGAACCGAGTGCTGAATTTCCAGCTCTTTGAGAGTTAATGTTGTGTTAAGGAAAAGTAAAATTTGAACCTCATTGTTCATGAATAGGTGAGTTATTCCCGTGAAATGGAGCTGGGCCCTACGAGGGCTGCGGCAGGCAGATGCCTGGTCAGGAGCGCCCAGACCGTCACATTCCAGCAACTGCCCCAGGTAGCTGGACCCCCACACCTGAACTCCTGACAAGTTCAAGGCAATTGTGTGTCTCCTCATAATATAATGGCCCATTATTCACAGTCTGTCTCCCAAGTGGGATCAATTAGATGCGTCTGCTCCACGGGCTTAAAGATAAACACCCATGTTTTGGTTGATTGAGAGTTAGAATGCCATACCGTTCTGCACCTAGCCTTGGCTATCGTGAGCACCGAATGTTCTAAATCCATCTTTCAATGCAGACATTCAAATTATTTGTGATTATTTTATCGGACTGGGTGGAAAGGGAAGTAATAATTTGCTTGGAAGGAAGAAGAACATTAGTGAAAGAATGTCATATTTCAAAAAAAAAATCCTCTCCTCTCCTATTCCTGTCTGCCTTTGTCTCACTCCCTCTTTTCTATTAAGCAAATATATTTCTGCCTATCAATTGGGTTCACTCTAATGTTATGGCTTCAGTCATTGGATATAACATCTCTAATGAATATAATTTAAATCTTTCTGAGCAGAGGACTACTGTAAAAACAGCATTTTAACTAAAATGTTGAAACTTTTATTAAATGTATAAATATTAGCTCAGTCAAATCGCTATTAAGAGAAAATTTAAATTCTCCCTTAGTTGGAAAGCTACATAATGGTACATCCTGTTTCTCATTTTCATCGGAACTTAGCGAGTAAAACAATATTTTGTACTTGACCTACCAAGATCGTTTCCAGGGATCCATAAATGAAGGCTGTGCCCTGTACCTAGCTTCCAGATCACCATTAAACTCTCTCATGCTAAAGGGTGACTTTAAAAGGAAGCTTCTCTATAACATTGCCATGACAATTTCCCCTAGTCTTTAGCTATGTACTCGGAAAGGTGGCTGTCAGGCAAAAATGAAAGTGCAATTTGAATACAGGTGTCAAAAAGTCAGAGGCTGGCATGGATGCAGAGAGATAGGAACACTCATACACTGCTGGTGGGACTGCAAACTAGTACAACCTCTGTGGAAAGTAATATGGAGATACCTCAAAGAGTAACAAGTAGAACTACCATTTGATCCAGCAATCCCATTACTGGGCAGCTACCCAAAGGAAAAAAAGACATTCTATAAAAAAGACATCTGCACTCAAATGTTTATAGCAGCACGATTCACAATTGCAAAGATGTGGAAACAACCCAAGTGCCCATCAATACATGAGTGGATTAATAAAATGTGGCATATGTATATCATGGAGTTTTACTCAGCCACAGAAAACAATGGTGATCTAGCACCTCTTGTATTATCCTGGACAGAGCTAGAGCCCATTCTACTCAGTGAAGTATCCAAGAATGGAAAAACAAACACCACATGTACTGACCATCAAATTGGTATTAACTGATCACACTTTCTTGCACATACAGTAGTAACATTCATCCGGTGTCGAGCAGGGAAGGGGGAGGAGGGGATGGGTATGTTCACACCTAATGGGTGTGGTGCGCACCGTCTGGGGAATGGACGTGCTTGAAGCTCTGACTCAGGTGGGGCAAAGGCAATATATGTTACCTAAACATTTGTACCCCCGTATTACACTTATTATTATGCTTAAATTAAAAAAAAAGTCAGATGCCAAAATCAATGGACAACGCAAGGTTGAGTCAGCTAAGAGGTCATTTGGTCTTCACTTTATGGAGGGGAAGACAGTTGTCCAAAGGGGTGCAGTGGCTTGCCAGGTGGGAGAGCCAGAGCGTGGGTCTCGTTCGGCTCCTGGGCTCCTTGGTCCACAGCCAGACTGAGGGAAGGGGTGTGAGGAGGGGAGGATTCCGCAGAGGGAAGGAGTCGGACTTCTACTCTTCTTCTCCAACACTGCGAAGTCGGAAGCAACTCACAGGCTGCTGCCCACAGCTCCCCTGCACCTGCCACAAACACCTGTGGATAGGAATTCCCTCCCCAGCAGTGGTTGGAGATTTAGGGGTTAGCACATACTCCAAAAGCCCTGCTGTTATTTAGGATCTGGCTCCCAGTGCTCTTGACTCGACTTGTTGGGGTTCACCCCACCACCTCTTGTAGCTCTTTCCCTTCCCTTCCCCCTGCCCTTCTAATTTGCCAGGCAGTGTGGTTTTCTAGGCCCCTGGACCGTCTCACCTCCCACTTTAGATGAGACCACCACTGCTCGTCTGCATCTTCATGTGTGTTTCAGCTTTGGAGCTTCACGGAAAGAACCATTTTCCTACCTTATTGAACTTTTCCTAAGTCAAGGGAATTGGACTGAACCTCCCTGCCCTTTTCACCTCATTAACCTCTACCCTTCCCTTAGATCTCGGCTCATTTTCAAGCCTTCCCTGACCCGCACGACCAGGTCGATCCTGTCTCAGAGGCTTCCATAGTGTCATATGTCTCTCCCTGTAGCACTTAACAGAGCTGTACTTTTATATGAATTTGCGCTATTTCTAATCAAACTTCTTATTTTGAAACAGTTAAGTTACAACATTGGTACTGAAAATTCTCATGGACCCTTCACCCAGCTTCTGCCAGTGGTTAACACTGGACGTAACCACAGTATGTGGTCAAAGCCGGGAACTGACCATTGACACAGTGCTATCGATTCAGGGAAAATCCTTACTCAGATTCTAACAGTTTTTACAGGAACATTGTGGGTGTTTAGTGTTAAGAAATTTTAAATTCTAGTAGCTGTCCCCACAATCGGGATAGAAAACTGTTCCTTCACATCAAAGAAGCTACATACTACCCCTGTCCCCAGCTGTAAGCCCTGGCAACCACTGATGTATCCTCTGTCACTGTAATTTTTGTGACATCTGGAATGTCATATAAATGGAATCATAAGGTAGGTGAGCCTTTGGCAATGGCTTTGCAGACTCAGCATAATTCCCTTGAGACCACTCAAGTTGTTTGTGTGCATCAGTCATTTGTTCCCTTTTACTGCTGAGCAGTGTTCCCAGGCACGGATGCGCCACAGCACGGCTTGCTGATCTACTCACCTGTTGGAGGACATCTGTGTTGTTTCTAGTTTTGTACTATTACAAATAAAATTATCCATAAACATTCAGGTGCAGGATTTTGTGTGACCATATATTGTCATTTCTCTTGGATAAATAGTAAGGAGTGCCATTGCTAGGTTACATAGTAAGTATATGCTTAGAAGAAACTACCAAACTGTTTTCTATCCTGCCTGTACCATTTTACAGTCCCATCAGCAATAGATGAGAGATCAAGTTGCTCTACATCCTTGTCAGCACTTGGTTTTGTCTGTGTTTTTTATTTGGACAATTCTAATAAGTGGGTAGTGGTATTTCATTATATCTTTAATTTGCATAACCTTACTGCCTAATGATGTTGAACACTTTTTCGTGTTCTTATATGCCTTCTTTTGTGAAGTGTCTGTTCAAGTCTTGCCCATTTTGTAATTGTTTGTTTTCCTACTGTTGAATTTATACATTCTGGATTCAAGTTCTTTGTCAGATATGTGATGTGCAAATATTTTATTCCAGTCTCAAGTTTGTCTTCTTTTTAAGAGGATGTTTTTAAGAGCAAAAGTTTTAAATTTGGGTTAATTCCAATGTATTTATTTTTTCTTTTATGGATAATGACTTTGATGCTATGTCTAAGAATACTTCACCCAATCCTGGTCATAAAGATATTCTCCTATGGTTTTTTCTGAAAGGTTTATAGTTTTAGACCCTATGATCCATTTTGAGTTAATTTTTGTTTAAATTATGATGTTTAGGTTGAGGTTCATTTTTTGTTGTTCTTACTTATTGCCTATAAAAATGTTCAATTGCTCCAGCACTATCTGTTGATTACCCTTCTTCCACTGAATTCCTTTTGCAATACTGTCATATAGCAACTGGTCTTTCTTGTACGGGGCTTATGTGATTTTTAAAATTTTTAAATTTTCAACAATTTTTTGTAGAGATGAGGTCTTGCTGCTATGTTGCCCAGGCTGGTCTCAAACTCCTGGCCTTAAGAGATCCTCCTGCCTCATCTCCCAAAGTACTGAGTTTACAGATGTGAGCTTGGTCCTTGTGCAATATTTTGATTAGTTTTTCCCCCACATTAGACACAATGAGAGCAAGGACTATTATTTTTCTCCTATTTTTTCACCACTGAATCTCCAGCATCTAGCCTGAAATGTAGTTAAGTGCTCAGATACTTGTTGAACGACTAAATAATCAATCGGGTTAATAATAACATAAAAGCATTTGGAAAATGCAAAGAGCTGCACATACACGTGATTAGTATTGTTGCTGTCCCTGTGTTAGTTGGTGTTTTAAAGAAAGGAGACGGCATAGGATTGGAGCAAATCACGTGCACTTGGTTATTTCTCAGTATGTACGATGATAGCCCAACCTAAACCACGCTTTTTTTTCCAATTTTTCTTTGCAAGAAATTTTTACTTGTCTAACTTAGAGTTACATTATGACTGCATCTGACAACTTGGGAGTAGTCCTCAGGGTTGGATTTACATATGAAGCCACTCTCAGTTTTCAACAGCCACTTTGGTGGGACAGTTAACAAAAAACATTTTATTGAGTTTATTAATAAAATGTACTTACAAGCATAGTATAAAATACACATCCTTGAAACTAATATATTCTTGAAAACAAGGTTCTAGGGAAATAGATTAAATTTTGAATAGGAAGATAGAGCAATGAATGAAAATAGGTATTGATTATAAGGCACATTACAATGTCATAACATATGCAGTCTATTCACATATGACATATTGGATTAGAGGATATGGCAATTTGGGTTTTATTCTGGTCTCCCAGCTAAGAAAAACAGAAACCCATAAACCTTTTATTAAATACCAGACTCAGAAAGGAGCAGGGATGTTTGAGTGAAAAGCTTACTAAATTGGAATTGATAAAAACAAATTTCTGTTTTCCTAGAATATTAGAACTGACATCGTGCCCTTATTTCTATGTCAAAAGCCACTTGTTCATGTCATGATGAGTTAAAATAGATTAACAAGCACAAAAACAACCAATAGAAATTATTTATGATATTCTGACCCTTTGTGAAGTAGTTCATGGTAGATGTGGAGTTTGACATTTGTTTCCAAAGAGCGACATAGCTTTTTTAAAGAATAATTTCAGATTTTTAAACTATGTTGGGAGACTGAGGTGAAGCGGGATACACCAAGCTTTAATACAATACCTTGTCCATAAAAGCTCCCAGTTCATTTTGGTGAATGAGTGAATACTGATTTCATTCAATTAAGTATCACCACATAGTATCGTGGTGGGACACTGGGTGTGGAGTCATGAGGAGGGAGGGAGAAAGAACTAACAGTTATTAGAGTGCCTTTTGTGTGCCTAGAACAAGGTAAGTTCCGTGCATTCTCACATTTCATATACCAACTCTGAAGATATTAACAGGTGGTGTCTGCAATTTATAAATCAAGGAGCCAAGTTTTAGAGAGGATGAGTAACTTCCTCAGGGACAAGATTTGCATGCAAGTCTAATCATTCTAGTGACATCTGGGCTCAGTCACTGGTCAACTCTGCGGACATTTTCTTCTTTCTTCTCCGCCCACCCCCATTTAAAAATAAAGTTCTATTTTAGATGTCTAGGGTGAAGACCTGGGGCAGCGTAGTGTGAAAAAGTCCCCAGGTGATTTTGATCGAATTTAAGTATTAGACTAGGTTAGGGTTTTTTCATGTGCTAATGTCTATGATTCTAGCATTTGAGTTCAGAGGTGGCACTAACAGTCCTTCAGTCCAAAGCAACAAAGAGAGAGCACCCTTAAATGCAAAATGTCATTGGGCTGCATAGATGACATTGACTTTGCCTTTTGCAAATGTATAATCTAGTAGGGGTGGCCTCCAGTGGATAAAGGCTATAATAAAGGCAGGATCAAGGCAGAATTACGTTGGCAGAGTAGGGCCAGGTTGCATCTGTGAGGAGAATTACGGAGTCTCCGTGGATCAATGGCATTTGAAGAATGGCAGAAGGATTTCAGCAGGCAGAAGCTAGGAGTGGGAAGGGCAGCAGACAGGAAGCACAGGCGTGTTTGAGGCAAGACGCAGGGTCCAGTTCCAGAGTGGCAGAGGAGAGATGATGGAAGGTGGTGTGGGACCACATTATAAAGGCTGGGAAAGGCAAGCAGAATTTCTACTTATGTTTCTAGGGGTAGATGGAATCCATTGAACATTTTTGACCAGAAAATGGATTCAATCTGATTCTTGACTTGGGAGTGTGTAGCTGCCATGGTGTGTGAAGTGGTTTAGGATGGGCAGGGAGAGAATGCTGGCTTCTACAGTAGCCCAGGTAAACAACCTTTCCTCACTACTTGTACATGACGAGTACTGACTCCATACAACTTCATGGGAAAGAGGAAGAAATAAACAGGGTTTGCAAATTGAATGCTCCTAATAATTATCTGTTGAATAAATAAAAGATGTGGTTTTTGAAATATATTTGTCTAAAACATCCATTATCCACACAAGATTTTGAGCAACAGCAAAAGAAACGGTGCATACATTAATGGTGTAATGGCGCACCTAGCAAAAAAACTCCAAATGGCTTGCAATGACTGCAAAGACAGATTGGCTCACCACCCAGAACTATTATTGGACAGTACATACCAACTATAGAAAGCCTCCAAGGATTGCATGCGGAAGAGCTAATTCTACTGCCCTCTGCTTTAAAGACCAGGACAAGTCTTCTGTAAAAATTGAAGCAGAACTGGATGAGACCGAATTCTGTGTAGAGGAAAGGTGTGCTACCTGTATGCTGCAAAGAGCACAGTCCCTCCTGGTGATCTTGGCAGAGGGGAAACTTGTGCAGGACTCACACTGAATTCAGCCTGAGCCAAGGCCACTGAATACAGAATCTTTCTCCTGACGTGGAATTTAGGGAATTACTGAAATCTAAAGACAAAATTCTGAATTTAATTTCTCAAGAAAAAGAAAGAAAGGAAAGAACAAAGGAAAAGAGGAAGGAAGGAAAGAAGGAAGGAAGGAAGGAAGGAAGAGGAGGGACAGAGGGGGACAGAGAGAGAGAGAGAAGGAAAGAGAAAGAAAGCCAGCCAACCTGCTCAGCGCCATGGCTCATGCGTTCCCATAAGCTACCTCTGTATTCCACCAGGTTCAAAAGCTTAAAGGTGGCTTTAATAAAAATCACATAATGATTCACCTTGGTACTTGTGGGAAGTCAGTCTAGCAGCCCCTACCACGTGCCGAGAGGGCTCCGCACAACTGTGCACGCCAGAGGGCCGGCGCCTGCGCTCTCGCTCTCTGACCTTCCCTTCTTTCTACCTTCAAGTCAGCGCCCTGTCTTAATTTCAAGAAACCTAAAGTACCGGTTCCCATATGACTTTTTTTCCTCCAAAGACACAGAGCCTTTCTGGCTGTTAGAAAGCCACTGACTCTCCACATCGTCAGAGATGAAGATGCCCAATCTTATTTTTAAAGGAGGAGGAGAGAGGAAACCACCATATGAGAAACAAAATAGCCCATTAAAATTCAACACAATACCCTGAATTCCTGTTAGTCATTTTTGAAAAGAGAGACGGGCATTGGTTACACAAAGATAAGGCCAAGATGCTTAACAGCAGGTAACTGAGATGCCCCGTGGCAAGTGGAAGGAGGAAACGGGGCGGGGGGCTGTGAGGATGGCTTCGGACTCTGCCAGGGGAGCCATGTAATGTCCATCCAACACACATCCCAGGTTGTCCCTCTGTCGCCACCAATTTAAACAAACCCTTTAGTGTCCTTGTGAATTTGCATCATGAGATGTGGGGGAAGAACAGTCCTTCAGTGTATTCCTGAACAAGTAGTCAGGTCACCTCCGCAAACAAATACTTTAAAAAATAATACTATCGAGCTCTGCCCCTGCCCTGAGGCAAGCACGCGTTAACTCCTTCAGAGCGGGGCTGAAAAGCTTACATTCAGGATACATTAATCTGGAAACAAGTGTACTTTTGTGTCTGGGGAGGATTCTTTTCATTGCCATCAATTTAGTGCATCGATAGACTGAGATTCTAGCTTCACTATCAGGTTGCCCTCCGAGCTGAGACCTCTCCACAGGCCACGCTACTTAATTTAGACTAATCTGAAGCTGAGTGAAGCTGTGTATCCGCTCTGATTTCTTCCTACCATCATGAACACTCTCACTGCTCTTAGCCCTCAATGAGCGGCTCTGAGTTTCTTGGCAGGAAAAAGTGGGCTCCAGGTAGTATGAACAGTTGTTCAGCTGTGTTGATAGTACATTAACTGAGGGTGAAAGAGACACACATGCATACACACATGCATGTGTACACGCACATGCACATAACAACTAAAACCATATAGCCTTTTTTTGTGCCTCCTGATAAACCATCACAGATTTTGGCATTCTGGAAGGGACATGTAGGCACCTGCCATCCCATAATCCTTTCTATGGTGCTGTGAGTTTCCTGAAGATGCTATAGAGCTTTGAGCTAAATTCTACTGAAATTAGGGGAAAAAAAGAGATTTTTTGCAATGTGTACTCTTTGGGTGCTCAGAACCCTGAATGGGTATCCAGGACTGAATTTGTTTTTCAAATTTTTTGTTTTTATTTTTGTTTTATTCTAATGCCTGTGTCTTTTTAGTAAACAAGTTAGGAATTAGAATGATCTACAATAGAAATTCCTACTTCTTCCATTTGTAATATTGTGAGAATCACATGCTCCTATTGTTTTATTATTAATAATAATACTAAAATAATAATATTAATGGACCGAGTAGTTGCCATAAGCAAATCCAGGGCTAGGCACTTTACCTATATTAGCCCTAATCCACATGATAGCCCAACTTGTCAGGGGTGACGAAGGGCAGAGTCAGGAAAGTTTGGGGATCTGCTCAGGGTGACACAGCTCATCAATGGCCAAGGACGTGGCTCCAAAGCTATGTCCTTCCCGCCGCATGTCATTACTCAACAGTAACTTTGAAAACTTCAACAAAGTTCCATCAACCAGGCAGCCTTCAATCTCATGATTCAAAAAGAGGAGGTTAAAGTTATTTGCTTCCATTCTGTTGGTTTTTGGTTCTGTTTGAAAAAAGAATAGGATAATGAGTTTGAGGGAATTATGTAGTTAGTTCCAGATCTTTGTTTTAAGCAATGATTTGCTCCCAAAATTATTCATATTTCCGAATTCTAGTTCTGGAAAACTCAAATTATTCAAAGATGAGATTATGCATTTAGGATATATGTGGCTCAAAACTATTTCCTTTTACTTTTGGAAGATGTCGATGCCATAAATTGACATCCGAAAGGGCCCCTAGTCCTATCAAATCCAACCATTCTGTTTCCCCCAGACGGAAAGCTGAGGTTCGAGGTCGCTGACTGAGTTGGGGAAGTCAAAGTCAGGACTTGGACCTGGGCCTCCTTCCTCCCTCCCACCATTGTTGGGATTATTTGGAGACCACTCAAAACAAGGTCCTTGCCTCCCTCTGTCCGTCCTGACAGACACCCTCTTTCGCTTGCTTTGTTCTCCGATGTCACCGGTCTGACCCTTCCTCATCTCTGTCTCGCAATCGAAGTACTGTTGGAAGCTTTCCTCATTGGCAAAGGCCCCACGTGCAGCCCCACTGACCACAGACAATAAGCATGTCCCTCTACATCGGCCTGCCTGCTCAGGCCCGGAAATTGAATTTTAAAAGCACTTTACAAGTCCTATTTAGTTAATCCTCACAATAGCATGGAATGGAGGTTACCATTAATCCCCCCACTTTACTCCTTGAGTGAGGAAACCAAGACACTGAAAGGGTAAACGGTTTTCTGGACTCGCTGGGTGCCTGGGCTCAGGCACTCTCGGGGGCTCTCAGAGAAGCTGGCGAGGAACGTGGGGCTGAGCCCTCTGCTGCCGCCTTCTCAGCCTCCCTGCCCTGCCTCTCTTTGCACCTCTGGGGCCCCCAAGGTGGGCTGGTGCCTGCTTCCCTGGCAGGTAGGAATGCGGCTAGAGGAGTAAAGTCCTTCCCATCACCGCTCAGGGCACTTCTTGGGCTTTCGTTCATTCATTCAATAAATATTTGCAGAGTGTCTTCCAAGTACCAGGCATTGTGGTAAATGCTGAGGCTATAATAGGAGAACAAACAGACATGCTCATTACCCTCATGTGTTTTATAAAGCTCCTCTCAGAGTGTTGGCCATTTATTCTTCATTAATCCAGTCCTTTAGTGACTCCCCAATCACTCCTTGGGCACCGAGTCTTTGATTTTCAAAGAGAGCTGAAGGAAGCAGGTATGTTTATATTTGCACACACACACTTCCCTCCAGCTCTGGGATGCATTTTAGGAGTCAAGAAAGGATCCCATCTGTTCCCTGGCCCCCAAATCATTTCCCCTGTTTTTCTTAATCTTGGAGGACACGGCCACCAGCTCAATTTTCTTTCAGTGGCAAATTCACACACTCCTATTATCTGTCTCGGATAATTTTCTACCGTCTTTGTCAGTTCAGGCTGCTATAACAAAGTACCATAGTCTGGGAGGCTTATAAACAACAGAGACTTATTCCTCACAGCTCTGGAGGCTGAACGTCTGAGGCCAGGGCGCCAGCGTGGCCAACATGGCTGAAAGAGAGTGAGAGAACTCCCTGGGGTTCCTTTTATAAGGGCACTAATCCCTTTTCTGAGGACTCTGCCCTGTGACCTACTCATCTTCCAAAGGCCCATCTCCTAATACCACCATGGTGGTGGTTTGTACTTTGACATATAAATTTGGTGAGGACATAAATATTCAGTCCATAGCTCCTTTGCTCCAGCCGGCATGACGTGTCCTGTGTATGCAAGCCAGCATTCTTCTGCTCAGCTCTCTTGTTCGAAGCAAGTTGCTATTGCATTCTGGGCCCGACCACTTGCTCAGCTGCCCCTTGCCAGTCAACAAATAGGCAGGGACTGAGCCCTGTGGACACACCAGCACTGTCCCAGGCACAGAGGGTACAGCAGTGAGCAAGACAAACACAGTCCCTGTCACAGTCTAACAGTGCACAGGTAAAATTCCAGGATCTTTGATATTGCACCATGTAGTAACCAGGAAGTAGGCAGTACTGAAAAAACTACCAGAAGTATAGTGAGCTCTCTGTATCTGTGGACTCTGCATCCCCGGATTCAACCAACTGCCCATCAAAAATATTTTAAAAAAATAATGCATCTGAACAGAACAGGTTCATTTTCTTGTCATTATTTTCTAAACAATACAGTGTAGTAACTATTTACATAGCTTTTACATTGTATTAAGTATTATGAGTAATCTAGACATGATTTTAAATATATGGGAGGGATGCGTGTAGGTTCTATGCAAATACCATACCATTTTATAACAGGGACTTGAGCATCTGTGGATTTTGGTATCTGAGGAGAGTCCTGGACTCAATATCCCATGGATAATAAGGAATGACTATATCCTCTTTCAAAAAATTAAAAATTTTCCCAGTATAAAATATTGTTACATAGATTTTTGAAAAAAAATGTAAAAAGTAAAAACCCAATCAGATATAGTACTGTTTTTTTTCTAGTTTATTTTCTCTATATTTTTATGTAGCCATGCTCATAATACAAACAACTTTTTTAGAGAGCATTGTAGCATGAACATTTTTCATGTGATCAAAAGTCTTCCTGAATATTTTTAATACCTGTACAATATTCTAGGAAGTTTCCCAAGGTTCTTATAGTCTGTACTAGTTTCCTGTAGCCACTATAACAAATTACCACAAACCCGGTGGCTTCCAATAACAGAAATTTATTCTCTCACAGTTCTAGAGATCAGAAGTCCAAAATCACTATCATTGGCTGAAATCAAGGTGTCAGCAGAGTCATGCCTTCCCCAGAGGTTCTAGAGAACATCAGTTCCTTGGCTCTTCCAGCTTCTGTGGCCTGCCAGCATTCCTTGGCTTGTGGTCACATCACACCAATCTTTAAGGCAGCATCTTCAGATCTCTCCTGGTTCCATCTTCATACCACTTTCTCCTTTTCTGTGTGTCTAATTTCTCTCTACTTTTCTCTTATAAGGACACTTGGTGATTACAATAATAGCCCATCTAGATAGTCCAGAATAATCTCTCCACCTCAAGATTCTAACTTGATCATACCTGCAAAGACCCTTTTTTCAAATACAGTATATTTGTAGGTTCTAAGAATTAGGACCTGATATCTTTGGGGGCCGTTATTTAGCCTACTGTATAGACGTATGAGGAGACAAAACCAACAGAAGGAAAAGTAAACTACTTGGCATGAAGGTAACTAACCAACAGAAACAAAGTTCAGAGAAGGTGGGGATCAGCTGGGCTAAACTCCAGAGGTTAGTAGGGCCTTTATGGCATAGATGACAGGAGAGAGGGGGATTTGAGCTGAGCCCTGGTGAGAAATAGCAGTCACCGCAGAATCTTGAACAAGAGGATGCCAGATGAGCCTGTCTCAGGAAGATGAACGCGGCAGCAGGGCAGCAATGGGAGAAACTGAAGGATGCGTTGGAAATCCAGGTGTGAAGTAAGAAGAGCCTTTGGGTGTGTCTGTAAGAACAAGGCAGAGGGGAAAAGGATGAACAAAGGATGACATAGGGTGACACAGTAGGAAGAGACCAGGAAATAGTGAGAATTTCAGGTCCTGAGACTGAAAGCATGCAAAGGTATAGAAAAGAGATGATCTAGAACTAACGCTTACATAAACCAAAATATAAAAATAGCAGGAGATGAAAGAAGTTCTTTAGAAACAAGAGCAAATACACAAAAGTGAACTATTCATAGAAACCACAGTTGGGGTTTCTCAGTCATTGCTGATAAGAAAAAAATAAAAACGTTTGGCTAACGCCTTTAATTAAGAATGAGAAATGGAGGCACCATTGTTAAAGGTCCTGACACAGTATGAAAAGAACTTCCCAAGCAGCTCGACCTGCAAGTTGACCTGACTGTGGGGTTAGCTCAACTCGTGAAATAACAAGACACAATAAATCCCAGTGTAGCCCACGCATCTTTCCAATGGGCACACTATTCAGTGACTAATACAAAATATAGTTCCACCTAATGTTTATGGTGAAGCCACTCACGAGTCTCCTTGCTAATTCACCACCATGTAAATTGTGATAATTTTAGGCCGATTTTAATGTTGATTCTGGCTTGACAGAGAACAGCTAAAAGTTTGCAGTGTGACATGCGACCCCTCTGCATGCAGGAGCCGCATGAGGTTGGCTTTCCTTTGAAGTCAGCACCAATGATAACTGTAAAGTAGTTCCTTGGCAGGAGATATGTTAAATTAATATATATTAAACAGAAGGTGTATTTAAAAAAATAACAAGTTTCACTCTAATAAAGGCTTAATAGCTTTCTCTAGTCATTAGATTCAGTCCTTACAATGCAATTTAAAACCCAGTAATAACTTTAATAAGGTTTGTATTAGAAATCATTCTTTTTTACTCTCTGTGCACATGAGCTCTCATAAACCAAGAGTATTGTGTTTCAGACTCTTTCCCCAGCTTCATCATCCTGGTGGAAAGGGAGAGCGAGGCTTAGCAATCCTACTCGGCACACTTGCACGGGGAGCAGGCTCCGTGCCCAGGGCTGGGCTGGGAAGACAAGGAAGCCAGGGAAGCTGGCCTCTGGCTCTGCAAAGGAGGAGTCTGGCAGGTGGGCCACAGTGACAGATGCGGAAAGGCACAAGGCCAGGGGCAGCGCCGAGAAGGAAGGGCACTCACTCTCCCAGCATGAAGATGGCATCTGGGTCTTTTTCTAATTAGTGAGGTGGTTTTGCTGGGTGGTTAAGTCCATGCTGGACTCTGGATCCAGACTGGCATTACCACTTATGCACTGTGTGACTTAGACAAGTCACCAACCTGTTCTGTGCCCCAGTTCCTCGTTTTAAAATTGAGTATAATAACGATATCAATATTGGGTACAGATACACTGTTAGATAGAAGAAATAAGACCTAGTGTCCTGTAGATCAGCTGGGTGACTATAGTTAACAATAATCTACTGCACATTTCAAAATATCAAGAAGAGAATAATTCAAATGTTCCTAGCATAAAGAAAGATACATATTTAAGGTGATGGATACCCCAATTCCCTTGATGTGATCTTTACACATTATATGAGTGCATCAAAATATCACATGTATCCCCAAAATAGGTGCATCTACTATGTATCAATAGAAAATATAATCTCTCCCCTCAAAAATAAGAGACTAATGTCATTCAACATCAGTTGTAAGATGTAAATGAGTTATTATATAGAAAGCATCTAGACCACGCAAGAAAGGCCTCCTATGCTTTAGCTGTAACAGCTACTCTGAGCAGAACCACACACGCTCATTGAAATCAAGGCAAACCAACAGTTCAGTAAAGGATGAGGGTAAAAACTGAGACTCGCCTGCACTCCTGATACCCTGTAACACTATTCCTATTTGGTGCCATTCTTTCACTCATCTCTTATTGAAGATAAACATGCCCAGAAATATAATTTTATGTAAATGAATATTATGTGCTTTCCTTTTTTTAATCTGCAAGCTTTTTAAAAAAATCCTTTATTTTTGCTTTACTTTTCTTTCTTTCCCCTGCTTCCCGTTCACCCCTGCTCCCAGGTCACTGATGCTAAGAATGCGGTGTGCAGTGTGCAGTGTGCATCCTTATGCATCTCTCTCCATGCTCCCACAGTGTATGCAAATCTGTGGAGTGGAGCTTGCAAGGCTCATTTTCTGATAAATGTGGTCATATTTTTCACATTTCTCTGTGTGTGAACATATACGTTTTTTTTCACCGTACTTAACAACATAAACCAGCAATCCCTCCAAATCAATGGGTAATGGATCCAACTCACTCTTTTTAGTGGTTGTACAATATTCTGCAATTCTACTATTCATTTAACCATTCTGCCATTGATCGGCACTCACTTTGTTTCCACGTGTATGTGTGTGTGTACAAATAATCTCATAATAAGAATCTTGGAGTTCTTATTTCTAGGGATATTTTCCCAATAATAGGATTGTGGGTTAGTATGTATATTTTTAATTTTGTGGAGGGTTTGGGGTGATGAGTTGAGGGGCCTTGGAAAATAGTCAAAGGCATAGACACTATCCCAAGAAGCAAGGAGATCACCCATCCAGCTTTCCAAATCTATACATTTAGTGATAGGCAAGCATGGCAGAATGACATCTGGTGAATGGCAGAGCTGGACTTGAAGCTAGGGCCCGGGGCTCACTGCTCCTTCTCCTCTTCCACATGGATAGAAGAAGTGACATTGGAACTCAGTCTGGAAGGATGAACAGAATATATTAATAGAAGGTAGAGAAGAGGGCAAAGGCATCTCAGGTAGGGCGAGGATCATGGGCAAAGGCCAGGTGGGTATAAAAGTGCATGGTATGTGAAGGAATGGTAAACCTTTCTTACTGCTTAAGCCTAGAGTTCTAGCAGGGGGCTTGGCTGGGCGATGCCAGCTGGTGACGCCAGATAGGTAGGAGGGAGGGATAGTGTTTAGGAGTATAGATATTGTCAGTGAAGCTGTAAGGAAACATCAGATTTTAAGCTGATTTTATCACATGAGAGTTTGGGGCAGATCACTCTAGTGGCAAGTGGCAGGTGGCAGCTAGGAGGTTTAATTTGCCAGAGCAATTGAAGCTGCAAGTCAAGGAGACCAGGTAGGAAGTTGGAGATGGAGAAGTTTGGACATTGTAGGGTAAAAGCCACATTACTTGTTGACCAGATGTTCAAGGCATTGGCTGTCTTGAGTGCCTGGTAGGCTCTCAGGAATTATTGAAAGAAGGAATCTCACAAGGGGAGCCAGAGATGATGGGGAAGGTCAAATCTGCACACTGGTGCTAAGTGAGTCATTGCCAAGTTGCTGTGCCGTGCCGTGCCGGCACCCAAAGAAAGGGATACCACAGTGGCCCTTAGCCCTGCCACTTTGGAAACATCTCCCCAAATTCTAAAGGATTACCCTGATCTCATGTTTATGAAGTAGGATCTGTTACATGAGGGACTATCTTTTATAGCTCTGTGCTCTTGGCAATGAACAAACATCTCAGATTCCCGAGAAGAAAGCTGTGGTTCTATTATGAAATTAATTTTCCACTGACCCAGGTCCAGAAGGCTGTTTGAAAGATAAGTGTTGATTGAAGTGAGTATGAAGACTTCCATCTAGGTTTGCAAATTATGAGATCTGCAAATCTGCAAGTAGAAATAGAGTCTTTCTGGAAAAAATATTAATACTGTACCTTGGTGTTACTGGGTGATTGCTTTTCAACACCTGGGAGGACTTTTAAATGAACAATTCCTGTTTATATCTTCCCCCAAATAGTGTTGGAACTCCCAGGCATCTTATAAAAGTTTGGAACAGGCCTGTGTTGCCAAGGTCATAACTTGATTAACCATACAGAAAGCACAAGCCCAGGCATATTACAATTATAGAGGGATCATGTCTCACATGATCCAGGCACCTGAGCTGATGTGAATGTCTAAGTCCCAGGAGGGATTCTGAAAACAAAAATGCAAGGAATGAATCCAAAGGATGGTATTAAGATCTATGGCAGTAGGTGAGTTTAAGAAAGGATTGAGAAATAAAAGATGAAAATAGAATGATGGAGGCAGGACCCCAAGGATGCGTTTCCATGGCAGCGGGCAACGAGGAGGAGAGGGAGTGGAGAGAAGAGGGTACTAAGATGAAAACAGAACACACACACACACACACACACACACACGGCACAGACTCTGGAGGAAGGGGAAACTGAATGAGACCTTGGGGGTGTTGAGTTGACCCTTTCTGCCTCACCACCTTATACAAAGGAGAAAACCCAGTATCAATGGTGGAAGTCAACTGAAAACTCACTTGCCAGGATCTGCTTTTATTTCACCAGGTCTCTCTTCCTGGGGCCCCAGCCTAGTCTCTCTGTGCATATGCCAGGGACTGTGTGGAATCAGATGTACACGGATTCTGTTTCCTTTTGCCACTAGAATTGAAATGAGACTAGAGGTCCTATGGGACATGGAGGCACAAATGCTGATTCAAGGGAAGAAGTGCATCCTTTGAGACAGATGCAGGAGATTTGGGGTTTCTTTTGCTTTGGATTTTTACAAAGTGGCTTAGGAAAATGTGTGAAGGCGCAGAACCTTACTGTGATGGGTAAATAATAGCCACATCCCAAAGACGTCCACAGCCTAATCTTCCCAACCTGAGAATGTGTTATCTTATGTGGCGAAAGGGACTTTGCGGACGTGACTAAGGTTAAGGACCTCGAGGTGGGAAGATCAGCCTGGATTGTCCATTTGGGCCTGATGTAATCACAGGGGTCCTTAGAAGTGAAGACCCTTTCTTGGCTGCAGAAAAGTGGAGGGACAGCAGCTTGAGAAGGACTTGGCCCAACAGCGCTGGCTTTGACGATGGAGGAAAGGGAATGAGTGACGGAATATAGATGTGCTCTAGCAGCTGGAAAGGACAAGGGATTGGATTCTCCCCTAGAGCCTCCGGAAGGAATGCAGCCTGCCTGACACCTCGGTTTTAAATTAATGAGATCCTTGTTGAGCTCTGATCTCCAGAACTGTAAGATTATAGATTTGTATTGCTTAAACCACTGAGTCTGTGAAATAGTGGCCATGGAAAATGAATACACTCACTAGGCTGGTGGAGAGAGAAGATTACCAAGATGAGACCATCTCCACCAAGAGCAGAATGAGTCAGAGCTCTGCCAAGATTTATTTCATCTTTAGGATTTGTCTTAGTCAGGTTGGGCTGTTATAACAAAATACCATAGACTGGGTGGCTTAAACAGCAAGCAATTATTTCTCACGGTTCTGAAGACTAAGCCCAAGATCAAGGTGCTGGCAGATTCCGTTCCTGGTGAGAGTCCACGTCCTGGTTTGCAGGTGGCCATGCTCTCACTGTGCCTTCACATGGTGGAGACAGACAGCTCTGGTCTCTTCCCCTTCTTCTGAGGTCACTAACCCCATCATGGGGACCTCGCTCTCATGATCTCATCTAAATCTGATTACCTCCCAAAGGCCCCGTCTCTAAATACTATCACATTGGGGGTCAAGGCTTTAACATATGAATTTTGGAGGGACACAAACCTTCAGTCTATAGCAAGATTTTTAAAAGCATTGATGAGCAAAAATGAAAGCAAAACAAAACAGAATAGCTGTTTAAATCTATAAGCACATCAATTTTACTCAATTTTGCTTGAATGTTGACTATGTTTTTTTCTACAGCATGGGTGAACCTTGAACTAATTTCTTGTCCTCGAGGAGGTGTGTGTGTCCCGGGCAGGCTCACAGGCCATCATGGCTGAAGACGTGCAAGACCACATGGCTATCACGGTGGGGAGGAGCAGAAAAGAAATGGGACCTGACCCAGTGAGGCCCCACCGGGTTGTCCTGCGAGTGGTCATGTTCATTAAAGCAGATAAGTAAAACAACCCTGAATTCCAGTGGCTTAGCTCAACATAAGCCAATTCCTTACTTCTACAACAACCCTGTCGATTAACGAACTGCCAGTTTGGCAATTGACATTCTACATAACGATTCAGGGATCCAGATTCCTTCCATCTTGTGACTCTGTCCTTTCCTAAACTTGGAGAGCTTCATGTCCAGACAGTGGATAAGAAAAGATGGTGGAGAAGACCCATCTGGTCCTTTTCTTCCTTCCTTCCTTCCTTCCTTCCTTTCTTTCTTTCTTTCTTTCTTTCTTTCTCTCTTTCTCTCTTTCTTCTCTCTCTCTCTCTCTTTCTTTATTTCACAGGATCTTGCTTTGCCACCCAGGCTAGAGTGCAGTGGTGTCATCATAGCTCACTGCAGCCTCAAACTCCTGGGCTCAAGCAATTCTGCCACAACCTGTTGAGTAGCTGGGGCTACAAGGCACACACTACCACGACTGGCTAATTTTTCTATATTTTGTAAAGACACGGTCTTGCTATGTTGCCCAGGCTCGTCTCAAACTCCTGGCCTCAAGTGATCCTCACGCCTCGGCATGAGGATCCAAAGTGCTAGGATTACAGGCATGAATCACTGTGCCTGACCAAAATCTCCATCTCTCTCTTCCTATATGTATGTTCTTCAATTAACCTCCGCGAACTTGGCTTTCTCATCTGTAAAATGTTGATAACAACCGTTCTTGCCTATAATATAATGTAATAGTCCTGCTGTTAGACTTAAATACCATGATGTAAGGCTCTTAGTTCTGGGCTTGGCACGTGTTATATGCTCAATAAATGGCAGCTGCTGTGTTTATTATAGAAAAATATCACTAGTGAGAGGAACATAGACCCTGAAGCCTGGGTTCCTTTCTAATGAGCAGAATGGATTAATATGAAGGATGTTGGCCATTTGCGTGTTGGGGAGAAACTTGTTTTACTCTGGTAACTTTTGGCATGGTGACTGGACACCCTGTGGAATGAAAATGACCTTAGAAAGGAGCAAGAAGACTGGGCTACACAAAGATCTGTGTTTCTCTTTTGTGTCAAAATCTGTTCTTTTCTTACAGGGACAGATTCGGGCACATCATTCAACCAGAGTCACAGCACTCACCCAAATTCTCTTTCTCATGGCCTTTGTCATTTCTGAAGGAGGCCCCATGTGTATGAACCTAAGTGTGTTAGCCATTATCAGAAACGGGGTTCATGAAGCCAGATCACAGAGAAAAGTTGTGCAGCATGTTTAACTGTCTGTACCGTATATGCTGTGGTTAAGGTACATATGATGTATAGGAACCAGAGGTGAATTCTCTTTGGAGCGGATTGCATTTAGTCCCCGAGCACAGAATAACTATTCAGCAGGTATTTGGTTTCTTGATGGAGTCCCCTACTGTCTCCTACCTTTATCTCAACCCTCAAGACCTTCAGTGTTCTTTCTTTTTACATTTCAGGTTGATAGTATTCAGGAAACTGCTGGAAACTTTGGAAGGGAATGTGCACACTGCACTGGTCTCTGCCTGATTCCACGCAGGCAGCTCTAGCTCACAAATGCCACTGGGATCACATCATTCTATCATGATCAATGTAACCCGGCAGCCAAAGAGAGTGGACTGGGATGCGCATGCGTGAACACTGATGACCCCACTGTAGACGCTGTTGAGTGAGCGTGCGTGCTGCGTGCGTCACATTCAAATGAGCCAGTAGAGCAATGAATCTGAATCAAATTTTGCATTAAGCTTGAACATTCCTCTGCGGAAACTATTGGGGTGATTCAGGAGGCTTTCGGGGACGATGCACTGAGTGCAGCGCAAATAAAAGTGTGGCACAAATGCTTCAAAGATAGTCGAGAATCTGTTGAAAGTGATCCACGTTCTGGAAGGCCTGCAACAAGCAGAGCCCTCGAGAATGTTGAACGTGTGCGGGTTAGGGGAAGAGACGCTGGGAGAACTGTGTGAGGTCCTAATGTGCTGACTTTGAAGGAATGAGGCGTCATTGTCCTATGTACTATGTTTCTTGTATCTTGTATCTTCTTCAATAAATGTCTATTTTTCATATGACATGGCTGGATACTTTCTGGACAGACCTCATATACATAATATCTATATCTATATCTATATATCTTAATTGGTCTGTTTCTCTGGGAAACCCTGACTAATACTAGATTACCTTGATCACTGATCACTGATCACTGGTGTCTTTATAGGAGGAGAGAAATTTGGACACAGAGACACAGACACACAAGGAGAATGACGTGTATGGTGGAGGCAGAGAATGGAGTGATGTGTCTACAAGTCAAAGAATGCCAAGGTCATTGCCAACAACCACCAGTAGCTAGAAAAGGCATGGGACTGCCTCTCTTTCAGAGCTTTCTAGAAGAAACCAACCTTGCCAACACCTTGTTTTCAGACTTTTGCCTCCAGAACTGTGAGAGAATACATTTCTGTTGCTTTAAACCACCAGCTTGTGGTAATTTGAAACTAATGCATTCATCTCAATCAGGCTTTTGGTAAGGTTGGATCACAAACAATTCTCCTCTGAGGTGAGACACTGAGGACAGATGTTCTGAGCGCTTGCTGGGGGGCAAGTCGTTGCTGTGTGAGAGCCGCAGACACAGGCTGAGCCTTGTTCAGGGGAATGAAGGTGCCCTACCTACCCAGACCGTCGAGCAGTGAACAATTGTCTGCAGGTGGTGCCTGTAGACAAATCAGCCATGATTTTTTTCTGGAACAGATTATAAAGGGTACGTTTTAGAATGAGAAAGCTGAGGTGAGAAGGAGAAGCCTTTTAGAATGCCCTCAGTGATTCATGCACATTGGTGTGCATGAGAATAACCTGGAATCAGTATTTAAAATTCAGATTCCTGTGGCTCTTTCTACAGACTCAGCAGCCTGGAGGTGGGTCCCAAGAATCTTCAAGCTTCCAAAAGCTGCAGATGATGCTGATGCAGGTGCTTGGGGGAACGGTGCCTCTAGAAACACACACCCAGGTGAATGGTTTTAACTCCAAATACTTATTCCTGCAACAGATGGGCTGGCATCACCTTTCGAACAGAAAACACCTACCTTTGCTTTTTTTTTTTTTTTTTCTCACGGACAGACAGTCGTGAAATGTATAAGATGCAAGTGGCACTGATTTAATTCTCTGAACATGGTGCAGCTTATATTGTTTTATTTTTTTTAAGTAAAAATTCCCTAAGAATGGTAAAAATGTCAATGACACGAGAAAAGGACGGAGGCAGGCACTGAAGGGTTGAGTTTTCTGTTGTTTTTTTTTTTTT
>VBSM01003143.1:3543478-3555406 GCA_008086735.1 Cheirogaleus medius
TTTTTTTCTTCTGGAAATGCTAAAACTATTTTAATATACACAGAATCAATAAACATAATTAAAATATGAGCTCATCAAAACAGTAATTAAATGTACTTAACAGCTTTTGTGGCTTTTCCCCATATGGTTACTGTGGGAGTGTGAATCTGGCTCGCTAGATAAATGTAACAAAATAAAGTGAAAGCCTCAGAAAAGATTACTGTCGTATCATAATACAATAAAACTCGGCTCTGCAGCAAGTCGCACTAAATCAAAAAGTTGACAAAAGGAGTGGTGTGTGCAATTATTATACATTTTGGGGCTGTTTTCTATTTATATGAGATTAACACTATCATGGTCTGCATTCGGAAGGAACAGTCAAATCCTCCAATATGAAAGGAATTTGGGGAGACTGTCCTGAATTTTTAATATGACAAGTCCCCTTTTAGGATCTTGCTAGCAAAGGGTTTGATCATTAACAATGCCCAACCACCAAGCTAGACTCGATCTACCTTTCAGGAACCGAGTCATGTGACACTAGAGCCCCAAACCATGTGGTTCTCAGAGCGGTGACTCTTGAAGGTAGTTCTGTCCGCCATTTCTTCAGTTCATTTCAGCAGCCCTGGCCATGGAAAGGTAAATTAAATATGACCCTTGCCTTCGAGGGGTGCACAACCCATGCTGCCTGGAAATGGTATTGAATCAGAAGATAAGAACGCATGATCCATCTGAGGTTGGTTTCCTATGGAAGTAGAGCTTGAGACAGGCTTTCACTGCAAGCAGTTCAGGTGGGAGGCCGTCCTTGGAAGCATGGCCGGGGGCAGGACAGTGAGGCAGGGAAGGAAAAGAAGCAGGGAATGTGCGTCCCCAAGCAGGCTACCGCGGTGGGCAGTGAGAGCCCAGTCCCAACGGAGAACTGGGAGAGACAGTGTAGAATGTCGCTCAGCATCGTCCCACCTGAGGGGTGAGGGAGTCGGGATATTTATTCTCCACTTCCCGTCTGGCTTTGCCTGAAGACTACTCTCTGTGAGGCTTAACTCCAGGGTTCTCTGGCCGGGCCCTGGGGGCAGCTGCAAGTGAGTCAGCACCCCACGGAGAGCCTTAAGCACTTGCAGAGGATGTCAGAGGCAGGTACTGGTGGTGAGTCTGAGATCACAGGTGGCGAACCCATGGCTTCTACCATGGGTCCGTGATAGGCTGAATAATCCCTCCAAAAGATGTCCTTGCCCCCATCCCTGGAACCTGTGAATGTCATCTTCTATGGCAAACACCTTGCTGATGTGATGAGATTAGAGATCTTGAAATGGGGATGTTATCCTGAATTCTCTGGGTGAGAAATAAATGTCATTGGAAGTGTCCTCATAAGAAGGAGGTAGAGGGAGATTTCAAACAGAAGAGGGAAAGGCATTGTGACCTCAGAGGCAGAGGAATGTGGCCACAAGCCAAAGAACACCAGCAGGCACCAGAAGTTGAAAGAGACGAGGGATGGACCCTTCCCTAGAGCCTCTGAAGGCAGGTGGCCCTGCTGCCACCTGGTTCTAGCCCAGTGATACTGACTTGAACTTCTGGCTTCAGAACCAGGAGAGAATAAATTTCTGTTGTTTTAAGTCACGAAGTTTGTGATAATTCATTACAGCAGCTACAGGAAACTAATGCAGGATCTTAGGGGGGAAAATCCTTTCAAAGAGGAGGGATAATGGCAGGTAGAGAAGAAACACATTAGGGAGCTTGTGGGTTATCACATCTGAAACTGAGGCTGGCTTCAACACCATCCCAACTTCCTGTTCTCTTCCTCTCTCATTACCCTACTTTCTGCACAATCTCTTGCAGAATTTTTTTTTTTTTCTCAGCAAGTTCATCTACACTTGATGACGGGACCTGGTTCTTTCTTTGGCTGAAATGTCTAAAACGCAGCTGTTCTTATTCTGTGTTTTACTGTATCTTCTCCATGGAACGTTCTGGGTTCTTTGGAGGTTTTCTCTGGGCACATGTGGAACACGTCTTGTGTATGTTCTAGTCTATTCCTGAGCACACCTGTTGGAGAATTCCACCTGGGTTCTAACCGAGTGGGATCACTCAGCTTTGAACCATACGTGAAATTTCCCCTAAACAGTATAGGGAAAGACTGTGTTGTACAGCTGGGGATGAGACTTGACTCTTAAAGTTGAAATAATACTTCATCTCTGAAAATTAAAGGTGAAGGAGGGGAAATGTATGAAAAAATAAACTCTAAAACCTCTCGATTGTTTTGAACTTGGGACACAGATGGGCGTTCTTCTTGTGCCAAAAACTCCATTGAACAGCACCAGCTGTGGGGTAAAGAAAGCTTGTGAGAATCACACATTGCTGTATTAAGGAGGGAGGGAAAAGTTTTGCAGATCAGTTGATTTCTCAGTGCATCATGTGGCCAGATGAAAGCCTAAGACTACATCTGCAGGCGGATTGTACTAGTATTAATATTCATGCGGAGACAATCTAGAAAGCTGTTTCCTCTGAATTTTTAGCAGTATGGTAGGTCTGGAGGAAAAACGTTTCTTTTGTGTTAAGGAGTTTGTGCTGCATTACTTTAGAGCTTTATGAGGATTAATTTTAAAAGAGCATTGGGAGTGAAAATATTAGGCCTTATGCCGGGGTGGGGGGGTAATATTCCAAATAGTATACAATCAGCAAAACCAGAACTGACCAATCAGATACTGTCCTGGAGTCCCTGCGGTGCCAGGTGTTAACCTTTTACTTGCCGGATCGTGGAGAGGTCTGTGGATTTCTGGGAGTGGGGGAGGGTGGCAGGGGTGCTGGTGTGTATTGGGGGGCTCAGGGGAACAACTGTTTATAGCATGGCCGTACCAGTATGTACCGGCTAAATGTGAGCCCTCGTCATGTGATGTATAAGAATACTAGGCCCTCCTCTTCCCTCTCCTCAACAAAGGGAAGTAAAGCACATGATAGAGATTCATTTCTTTAGTGCAGGATCTCTGAGCCCACTGTGTGCTGGCATCGTGCTAACTCGGCACTTGCCAACTGAAGAGCAAACAGGAAAGTGTCATTGTCATTATGTGTTTGAGATGCTCAGGCACTTGACTTATTTGGGGATTCTTTAGCTGCAAAGTGATGAAAAACCTAATGCCAACTTCCCTAAGTAAAACAGAAAAAGGGAAGGGGATTTGTTGGCTCGAACGACAGAAAGGTTCAGGGGTACATCCTGCTGCGTCCGGGGGAGGGATCATGAGCGTGTGTGCACGTGCGCATGTGTGTGTCTGTTTTCCCTCTTTTTTTTCTTTTGGCTGTTATCCTATTTGCATTTCCTTGAAAGCAGAGCCTGAGACAAGGACTTGGGTGCAAGTAGTTTCTTTGGGAGGAGATCCCAGGAAGCAGAGGTGAGGGAGAGGGAAACGGACAGAGAAAGGGGAAGCCAACTCGCACCGCAGGGACGTGCTGCCGTGGACAACAGGCTCCGTCCTGCTGCGGGCCCTCTGAGGAACTACGTCGAATTGAGAATTTCTACAGGATTTTCCAGAATTGAAGACAAGTGAGGCTAGGACACTTTTCCACCAATCCCTGTCTCTCATGGGTCGAGGGGTGCTCCCAGGAACACTACGTCCCCTGTACTTCTTCCGAGTGGTGTCCGCTTGTGCCTGGGTGTCTGTGCACAGCACCCGTGACACAGGACTCTGTGGCAGGCATGTGAGCGTCCACTCCACTTGCCCTCAAAGCAAGTGGGCAGAGAGACGTGGCCTGGTGCCTCAGAGACATCCGCTAAGCTGGGCTTCCCTCGGTGCCGGTGCCTGTCCTGGGCTCCCCGTGGCAGCGCAGTGGCCCCATCATGTTATTCCAGACGTGGCAGGCTTCGTGGGAATAGGAGCTTCCTGGATCTGTGGGAAGACCAGCTGAGCAAGCCTCCTTCTCTCTGGTGTTCACAGTTTGTGAGAATAGAATCTAAATTCTGATCCCCTAGGTAATAATTTAGAACGTCACCCAGATGTTAAGTTTAGAGCCATCCCGTCAACCAAGTTCCGTATTTGTTTCACTCTATTTTACATGTGGGCAAAATCCCACAGGCCTTTCCTGATTGCCCAACACGCACCTTGAGAGCGATAATGATGAATCCCCGCAAACTATGACTATAACAAGTTTTGGGCCCAAGGATTGATAATCAGGGTTTCTACCTGTGGTTAGGAAACTATAAATCAGCTTGACTCGAAAACTCCAAACTCAACCTCTTGTAGCCCCCATTGAAAAAGACTTGCTGTGCTGCATTTGTGTTCCCCTAATATTGCATTGTAAGGTTTAAATGTCACATTCTGTTGGAACATTTGCTACATACTGGAAAGAATGAAGTGAAAATTGCTGAGTTTCGCCTCTCCTTGAAACTTCATTTGTTCGTTGAGGTTACCTGCCTGGCTCCCAGGCATAGCGTGACTCTTCCAGTCTGATTTGATTTTAATGTCAACCTGACTCGCAGTGAAGGTCCCTGTGGCTCTCAGCCACCACCATTGGGTTCCATCCCAACCACTCAGCACTGCCATTCTCGTAACATTTAGGTCCCTGCACCGCAACTCTCTGAGGTCATTTTTCCCTAGAGTTTCTAGTGAGGTCAACCAACGCAGATGATGTGAATTATTAATTATGCTGGTCAATATTTTTTTCTTTATAGGGAAGTTTTCTTTGGGTGGGACGCGGGCTGTTGGTCAGAGTTCAGGGAGGAGTGTTGCATCTGGCTTGAGTGATCTTGGCGATCGCCTCGACCCCTCACTGCATTTGGTCTTTATTGACAAAACCTGCTGATAGTCCGAAGGCCTTTAAGGTCAAAATAGTTGCTTTCGGCCTCTTACCTTGGCGAGCCTGATTGTGTTTGAAAAACAGTTTTTCCAGATGGACTGCAGGTCGCAGAGCCTCGCGGTGGTGTAAGGGACACTTAAGCTGGGTTTTACCCGCTGCCAAGAGCCAATAACGGAGTGCAGCTTTTTTCCCTCCTGCGGGAGAGGTGACAGGGCTGAAAGCTCTGGGGCTGCGACTCTGCGTCAGGGCATCCCTGAGGACCACATGTGCGACGACGCTCCTCTTTCATTCCAAAGTCATTCAAGGTGGTGGGTACTTCCTCGAAAAACTCTTGAATTAATCTCTTGGTACCAATACCTTTTCAAATTTGTTTCTGGACTTTTATTAACTTTTACTTCAAACACAAGAGTCGAAGGGCTATGAAAACTCACAGAGAAACTTGAGTGAACACCTACTATATCTTGGAGTGGTTATAATTTATATCCTGTGAGGAATGGCTCGCTGAAAGTGCATATTCATTTCCATTTCTAGGTTGGCTTTGGGGCTGATCTAATTCTTTATCACCATTTAGCTTATGAAACACCTATCGGTGCAGCCCGAGTTGACCTTTCGCATTCCTCCTGACAGTTGAGAAATAGATATGCATAAATTAGGATACAGAAGTTTCCTTTTTGAAAAGCAGTGGCTTTTAACCCTTCTGAGGGTTAAGCAAGCAACTAAAATATATAATCTTTATTTAAAAATCTTTTCCAAGTCCTAGTGTGATATTTATTAGTGTTTTAAGTAGTGCTTCTTATATGATGTAGTATGGGTTAATGCTTTCTCTGACTACGGTAGTACACAGAGCTGTTAGCATAGGCACCAGCCGTCTTGTCCTTGTGCACCGATGGGCCTGAGGATGATAAGAGTGATAGGGAGATGAAATTTGTGATGCCAAAGAGATCAGAGCTGCAAATCTAGGAAAAACCTTGGGTAACTGATGTGGTATTTAACAAAGAGTTCAGGTATTCCCACTGCACATATTCAAGCTGATAATGTTAGTGGGAACTACAAAAAGTACTTGTGAAACTGATGACTATCTGGGATGTGGAGAGTTCCTAAAAGAACAGGGATTCTGTGGGACAGGCCCCAAATAGAAAGGTGGAGATGAATTATTCTAAATACACAGGATAAAGGTTTATGGCATAACACTCACACTATTTCTGTATAGCTGATGATTTTAAGACTTAGAAAAATGAGACGTTATGAGCTATTATGGAAGCTAAGCTTTTCTACACTGACAATGTAAAGGACAATTTTAAAAGGATCTTCCTTGTGTACTTTCACATTCTTATTTAATCATTAACCCCATACCACCAAAGAAGGCCATCGTGGGAGGTCGTTAGAGCAGGGCACGGGGAGTCAGACATGGGTCTGGGTTGGAATCCTGGGTCTGTCAATTAGTAGCCAAAGGTCTTGGGCACTTTTCAGTACCTCAGTTTCCTCATCTGTACAATGGAAATACCATTACCAGCTTATAGTGTGAGGCCAAATGACGTGTTTGTCATTCATCAGCACCTTATACACATTAAAGGAACCATGAGAAGGTATCACAGCTATCCAGTGTGAAATGGAGAGAATAGCAGATCAAGAAGAAATTTGATTCTAGCCTGTCTTGCTGTACTTATGTGGAGTCCGCCATTTTTATGTTTATATGTAGGCGTTCTCATAACCTTCCTGGGCTTCATCAACTTGTTGGATTAAGTAAGTCTCTCCATTTCCCCAGCTAAACCTTCTGATCGATGCCCAAAGCACGTTAGGTGTTTGCAGCTAAGGCTACTCTCTATTAAGCCCACACACTTGTAGTTGTGATGACCAAGAGTCAGCCGTGTGTATTCCCAAACTCATTATGTTAGCTGGGCTAGCAGCTGTTTATGCAAATATCACATGCTTATTATTTACATAACTATTACGTAAACTGATGAAAGGTTTGATAATGACAAATGGCTATAATAAATTGCTACCAAATAAAGTGTATGTAACACACACATGAAAGATGGGAGAAGAGCAAAAAGATGAAAAAAAGTTGCTGTATTAGTATCTTAAAGGTCTCATTCTGCCTTAAAGAAACCGAAACTGAAACTTCTGGATGATGCATTATGGGTGGTTTTGAAAGAAAGACCTGCTTAGAACTCACATCAGCAGTCTCTGACACAAAGAAAGGGCCTTGGCTCGACATCAAAAGAGTGGCAAGTGAATGAACATCCATATGTTTTAAGTTAAAATTAAATCTTTAAGGTATGTATGTATCACATTTTATGATTCACTGCTTTAATTAACTTTTCCAGTTGACTCGCCAACTGCCAGTCCCAACTTCATTGGATAACAGTAAAACTGTAATGTTTATTTTTCAGTTATTATAAATGTATACTCTGTTTAAACCACTGTAAAATTTGTAAATGCATAAAGAAGAAAATAAAAGTTATGAATCCAGAGATAAACACTGGCAGTAACTTAATGTAGTTCCTTCCAGTCATTTTTTTTCATAAATACACTTTCAAAAATAAAATTATGACTACTTTAGTTTTGATTCTTCTGCTTTTTTCATTATGTTATATCATTAGCATTCTTCATGCTAATATTCAACCATAACACTATTTTTTATTCTTTTTTTAAAATCTGGAATAATCATATCATTTGTAATAAAAATGATAATCTGATCATTTATTGTTAACTTCAATCTATACAAAAGTATACAAAGCAAAAGCAACAAATCACCCTGAAGCCAACTACCCAGAAATAGCCAATGCTAAATGTTGACAAACACCATCCTAGACTTCATTCTTCACAAAGATGTAGATAAAAGGATAGATGGATATGACACACATATTTTGTAAGAAACTTTTTATATTGGAATTAATTTAGATTTACTGAAAAGTTGCAAAGATAATACAGAAACGTCCCATCTACCCCTTACCCAGACCCCCATGATGTCAACATCTTATGTTGCAATGGGACATTTACCACAGCTAAGAAACCAGCGTTAGTACATTACCGTTAACCAAACTCTGGGTTTTATTTGGATTTTACTAGTTCTTCCACTAATGGTTTTTTTTTATGTTCCATGATCCAATCCAAGGTACCGTGTTGCATTTAGCACACTATTTTAAAATTTTACTTGTTTTTCACAGCATAAAAAGAAATTGAATAAACATAAGAGCTTCTAAAACCACAGATCAATGTTGCTCTATCATAAGAGAGATTATTTCCTAAATGATCACTACAAATTTTAAAATAAATATTATGAAAAACATTAAGAAGATGGAGTCATTAATTTTTAATTACACATGTTATTTCTGAACAATATTCATCTGCTATAAAGATAAGATTAGTTCTTTTGTATTTCTTCCCATTTCCTCCCCAATTCTCTTAATTTTATCGGTTATATTGTTCTGTTGACTTTTTCCAGGTTTGTAATGTGTATATTCTATTCTGCAGTCAAATTCTCTCTTTCAGTCTTAGCTTATATTTAGTTGGGTTCATCATTTTCCACCAGTCCTTTTAAACACAACATTTCTATTACTAATTCTATATTTGATTCATCTCTTGGTGACTGGTTCACTCTGTTGGGAATTCTTTTCAAAAGTGGGTCATGGATGCTATATTTCACTAATTTTTCTTTCATGTTTGAGAATGCTGTCTGTGACCCTTATATTCAAACAATAAATTGCCTTGGTAGAAGATTTTAGCAAATCATTTTTTTTTCTTAGAACTTTGTAAAAATTGCTCTATCATCTCCTGACATTGCAAATTATAGAGTGTCTGGGACTAACCTTGTAGTTTCCCTTTGCTTGTAGATTGCTTTTACTCCTTGATAGTTTGAAGAATTCTTTATTCTTTTTAATTTTTTTACATTAACCAGTAACATAGTGATATGTATCATTATCAAGTATTACATACTGTACATAATTATATGTGCTATACTTTTTCTGTTTTTGAGACAGAGTCTCACTCTGTTGCCCTGGCTAGAGTGCAGTGGTATCATCATAGCTCACAGCAACCTCAAACTCCCAGGCTCAAGTGATCTTCCTGCCTCAGCCTCCTAAGTAGCTAGGACTACAGGTGTGCGCCACCACACCTGGCTAATTTTTTAAAAATTTTTTTGTAGAGATGGGGTCTTGCTGTTGGCCAGGCTGGTGTTGAACTCCTGGCCTCAAACGATCTTCCTGCCTTGGTCTCCCAGAGTGCTGGGATTACAGGTGTGAGCCACTGTGTTGGCCCCTTTTTATTTTTATTTTTTTATTTTGTTATAAGTGACACACCATAATTGTATATGTTTATGGGTTACTGTGTGATGTTTCAATAAATGTGTATATTGTATAATCATCAAATCAGGGTAGTCAGCATGCCCATCACCTCAAACCTTTATTCTTTCTTCGTGGTGGCAACTTTCAAGATCCTCTTTTCTAGCTATCTTAAAATACACAACCTATTGTTATTAGCTGTGGCCACCCCACTATGTAATAGGACACCAGACTTTACTCCTCCTGTCTAACTGTACGTTTGTACCTGTTGACTAACCTTTCCCCATTCCAACTTCTCTCTCCTCTCCCCAGCCTCTGGTAATCACTATTCTACTCTCTATTCTACTAGATAAACTTCCTACAATTCCACATATAAGCTAGATCATGCAGTATTTGTCCTTCTGTGCCTGGCTTATTTCACTTAACATTACATCCTCCAGGTTCATCCATGTTGCCTCAAATGACAGGATTTCATTCCTTTTTATAGCTGAATAGTATTCCATTGTGTATATAAACCAAATTTTTGTATTCATTCCTCTGTTGATGGACACTTAGGTTGATCCCATCTCTTGGCTATTGTGAATAGTGCTGCAGTAAACATGGAACTGCCGATACCTTTTTCGACATACTGATTTCAATTCCTTTGGATATTTATGCAGTCATGGAGTTGTTGGGTCATATAGTAGTTCTACTTTTAATTTTTTGAAGAATCTCCATCCATACTGTTTTCTATAATGGTTGTACTAATCTACACTCCTGCCAACAGTGTATGAAAGTTTCTCTTTCTGTGCATTCTCCCCAGCATTTGTTATTTTTTGATTTTTTTCAATTATAGCCATTCAAACTGGGGTGAGGTGATATCTCATTGTAGTTATGATTTGCATTTCCCTTATGATTAATGATGCTAAGCATTTTGTCATATATCTGTTGGCCATTTGTATGTGAAGAATTCTTTACTCTTCGCTTTACTATTTTCACCGGAACACATCCCCATGTGGACTCACATAGCAGCCTTTTTCTAGAACATAGTGCACCTCTTCAATCTGCAGATCTAGTTCTTCCTTTGTTTTTAAAGATTTCATTCTTCACTATTTCATCTTAAAAGAACCTTTTCTGTGCTTTTGAAGTTATTACTTCAGGGATTCTAATTATCCTTATGTTGGATGATCTTCATCCTTCATCTTCTTTCTAACTGCTTTTTTCTTTGCTTTTTCCTTTATATTCACGATGATTATCTCAAGATTTTCCCCATCCCAACAATTTAATTTTTATTGAACATCTCTTCTCTTTTTTTTTGTTTTTGCCAATTCTTGTTTATTGGAAAATCATTGTTTTAGTTCTCAGTCTTTTAATAATTGCTCCAGTCTTCTTTTTCTTCTCGTTATTTTATTTTATTATTCGCACTTTGCTACTTTGTTTTATTGACTTTATATTTTTAAGTTCTTCTATAGTATGAAGCACTGAATCACTTGGAATTATTTCTTCTGTTCTTTAGGCTGTTTTCTCCCAGACTGGGTTTCTCATCTGTGTTCTATCCCCCGCCATCTCTCCCTTCTCTAAAGGACATGTGCATGGCTGTCCAGACTTTCTAGCTGTCACAGTACAGGGTAGGTAATTCCGCTTTTACAACCTTTCCAGATTATCCGAGGCTTTTTTGTGTTCCCCTTTGAGTTCGAGGACACAGCGCTGTCTAACTGTTAGCTACCCCTGTCTTCTGTTCCCTCTTCCAGCCTAGCAGTATGGAGTGGAATGTGGAGATGCAATATGTTCTTATTAGGAGAAACACAGCTCTGCTCTTTCTTCTGAGGTCCTGTTAGGTATCCTATGTTCCATCTTTAGCTTGTCTCCTAAATGGACACCGTAGAATGATGGGCCTTGGCATCCCCTCCTCCCTCTGCTGACTGACACCCAAGGGGCACGAGGGGATTACACTCGTGAAGAGTTTTCTCAGGACCGTCTCCATATTACCACCTCACTCCCCCAGTCTTCTCTCCAAAACAGAAGGTATTAATGAGATGTCTTAGCATTTCATTAATTCACTCTCTTTCTTCAATGTTAGGTAGAGGCACGGTTGGCCCCAGTGCAGCAGAATCATTTGTTTCTTTCTTTGGCTGCCACCTTTAGTAGTTTATGACATGAGTTTATACTCTTTAGCCTTTTTAAAAATGAATTGTGTGTATTTCATAGGCACTGGAGTTGGATCTTCTCTACCATTTCAGCTTTAGTCTTTTATTATTAATATTATCCTGCAGCTTGTAAATGATTTTTAATGGCTCTTCATTCTGTGCATGATCAACATTTATTGAACCATCTTCCATTTGCTGGCAATTAAACTTTTTTCCTGAATGTTTTGCTACAATAAATAATACTATTATGAACATCTTTGATAAGATACTTTTCTTCACATATTAAATTGCTTCCTTATGGTGCATTTCTAAAAGGGGAATTACTGGGTCAAAAGGCATGGATTTTTATTTTTTAAGATTCTTGATACAAATTGCCAATTTGCTTTCCATATTTGTTATATTTAAAAATATTCTTCCAACAGCTCATGTCAGAATTCTCAAAATGAATTTATTGCAATGGATTTCAGAAGAAATGGAAACAAGTCAGTCTAAGAACAAAGGTGATTGTTCATTTGAAAATGTAAGCTACCAAGAATGGGAATGTTTTGGAGTCAAAATAGTATGAAAATTGTACTCAGTGAGGCCTGAAGAGACCAGCTCTGAAACCTGGTGAGAAAAAGATGCCTCCCCAGTCAGTTACGTGGTCTTCAGGACAAGAGTCACCCAGAAGGAAATGTGAGGTGTCAAAACACACTCCAAGTTTACAACATGATAATTGGGTCTATAAAAAGTGCTTAGAGATAGTACTTTCTTTTTTTTTTTTT
>VBSM01003143.1:3562422-3605496 GCA_008086735.1 Cheirogaleus medius
TTTTTTCTAAAATTAAAAAATTCAGCCCCCACAGCTCTACCATCTTAAGAGGATAGTTTCTTGTTTTGAAAACCTGTCACAGACACACATTCTGCTTCCGCATGTTACAGAGTAGTTTGCATAGTGTTCTAATAGATGGAACATATTTGATGTATCCTTGAGGCATTTTTTCCCACACTTCTACAGACTTTTCAAAATTAGCATCATAACGGCTCTATGAGATCCTGTTCTATTGATGGACCATAATAATCTCCTAAGCTATTCCCCAAAGGCTGGACACTTAGTTTGCCTCAATGCATTTGGCATTATGATGGCACTGCCCAAACCCCACTGAGTGTCCAGCTTTCCTGTAGACACCAGGAACCAGCCCGCTGGGAGCCACACCACTGGCCTGCTGCTGCCCGTCCAGTGCCAACCTTGCCCCAGGACTTGACCTGGCTCCTCTGCCACCCCTTCACCAACAGCATGGCTGTGCAGAGCATCCTGCTAAAGTTGCTCAGTTGTCTGGGCTGGAGGAGGCCAGGGCCAGGCTTGAGCTCTATCTGCAGTGGAGATGGGCTGGGGTGGGAGCTGAACTGTCTGGCTGCTGCTTAGGGAGGCAGGTCCCATGAAGCTGAGAATTTCCCAAACACAGCAAGAATGTCCCCAAAATGCCAGGCCAGCAGGAACATGGTGAAGGTTGGGTAGAAGCTATACAGGTGCACCATGCAGCCAGTAATGAAGGTGCACGCAGACTAGGTTCAAACTGGTCAGCATTTGGGCAACGTCATTTGCAAAAAATCAATCGTAATAGTTAGGAAACGGTATCTCAAAATTTGTCCTTAATCCATAGAAAGGAAAACAATTTTTCCTCTTTATTTTTTCTGGATTTTCATTTGGACTCATGGGAATTCATTCATTCTTCATCTTGGAATCCCCAGTGTCTAGCAGAATGCCTGGCACATACCAGATGCTCCACAAATATCTGTTGGATGGGTTGAATGACATTCAAAGAGACACTGATGGAGCTAGCAGAGCCTGTCCCCACTGAGCTCTGGAGCCATGTGCCCTTGCTTGCTGGTCATAGGCTCCTGAGTCCCCACAGGCAGATACACCTTGATGAGCCCAGGTTCAAACTCCTCATCTCCTCATCTCTGCCCCAGTCTCTTCCCAGTAAGTCCCCAGATGCTGGACAATTGTAACAGTCTCCTACTGGGCACGTCTGCTCCCAGCCTCTCCCTACTCACCCTCCTTTCCTCTCCAAGTCGTCTGTCTAAAGCTCTGTTCTGACCCTGTTCCCTTTCTGTTCTAAAGTTGTTCCTGGTTCTCCATCATTTGCTGGAAAGAGCTTTTAATTCATTGTTTTTCTTAAAGGGTCTTTCAAACTCACCTTTGTTTCCCCTCTCTGGTTCCTTATCAAGTCAGTACCCTGGTCCCCCATTCCTGATCCTCACCCCGTGCACCCCACATTCCAGCCACAGGAGAAGCTCAGCAATGCCTGAGAACACCATGCATGTCATGCCTTTCTGCACTGTCCGTGTCGTTCCATCCGCACGGAATATTTGCACCTGCCTTGCCCAAGTTGTTGACTTTTTCTAAATATGTGAATAAGGTCAAATACTCCCCTGAATTTTTTCTATTTTCTCCTCCTTTATTCCATCCCAGCATCAACCTCACAGAATCAACTGCTTCTCATCCAAATGCCGGTAGCTTTTATATGTATTATACCACATAGGATGCACATATTCTGTGTGTGTGTGTGTCTGTCTGAGAACTCTTTGAGGGATAACTGGGTAAACAATTCATCTCAGCATCACCAGAGTCTCCTTCAGCACCTGGAACACAGTCAGCACTTGTGTTCTGTGTGACTTGGTAGAATTGAATGCGATCTCTTGGGTCACAATTTTCCCTGTGGCAATATTCGGGACTCTTTCTTCACCAGTGTCTACATTGTCTTCCTCCATATACCCCAGATGGAACTAAAAAGCAAATTCAAAGTGAAATTTTTCCCACATATAAGGCCCAATATTTTACTTTCACAAAGGAGAAAATTCTTCTTTTGCTTCTGTGTTTGAATGGCAAATGACCTCCCAGAAAAAAAGATTCCATTGTGTGGCAAAAGTCAGGAAGGCTCCACGCTGTCTGAATGCCAACCAGGCGATCTGTGCTCCCACTTAGACCAACGATCCCCACGCACAGGACGATGCTAGTTTGACCTCAGCAGAAATCATATCTGCTCTACATGGCGATGATGATAGCAAACATATGGAATTGATTAAATGAATAAATAACCCTACTTAGTTTTGCATAAGAATATGTGGTACCCAGGTCAAAGATAATCCCTAATTTTTCTATGCATAATAGATTCCAAAGTGTAAACATCACCAGTAGCCTGAACCAAACTAGATGCTTTAAGTCAACAGTCAAAGGTGTGATTGTAAACTCGGAAATATTGACAATGTTTGTGAATATCACTTCTCTAAATTAGGTGAGAGGTCCACAGCTGATGTGGGTGCCTAATTTATCTGACATCCAGGGTCGGGTCCTGATCAGCCTCAGAAATTTGATCGGAGCCTTCTTCTTACTTCTCAACTATAGATAATTTTTCTAGATTTGTCTGCTGTCTTTAATTTATAAATGTAGGCCAGTGTCAAATAATCCATGGGAATCTAGCCATTCCCTGCTAAAACTCCTTGAGTTATTTCTTTCCTTTGAAACCATGGGCATTAAACAAAATTTGTTAAGGTCTCAAGGTGATTTCTGTTGATGGAAATTTTATTTTACTCTTTCATTTTATAAAGTTTTAAGAGACATTCACTCAGTGATCTATGGCTTTGTCATTGTGGTGGCATTCCCTCTGTCTGAATCTAGCTGGACCAGAGTGCCAGGACCCAGAACCAGGGAGGCTCGGGTGTGTGAGGTTGGGCAGGTCTGAGCAGCAAGCCACAGAAGGAAGGCCAGGAAGGCATGATGTCAGAAGATGGACCGAGGGCCACTGGGCACAGGATGGGCATTAGGAGGGCTGGCGGTGAAGTTCAGCAAGATTTCCTGCAATGAGTTGATTTGTGTCCCCCACAAAGATATGTCCAAGTCCTAACCTCTGGTCCCACTGAATGTGACTTTATTTGTAAATACGGTTTTGCAGATGTAATTAAGTGAAGGATCTTTAGATGAGAGCATCCTGGTTTGGGTGGGCCCTAAATCCAATGATGGGTGCCACTGAGAGAAAGGAGAAGGAAATCGGAGACAGAGACACAGAGGGGAAGGCCCTGTGCAGGCGGAAGCAGAGAAGGGAGAGAGGTGTCTGCCAGCCATGGAATGTCAAGGTCGCTAGCAGCCGCCAGCAGGTAGAAGAGGGGCGTGAGATGGATTCCCCCTAGAGGTTCCGGGCGAACAACCCTGCTGACTTGCAACAACCCTGCAACCTTGACTTCAGACCTCCAGCCTGCACGACTGTAATAGAATAAAGTCAAAAAGCTTTTGGGGATTTGTTACAGCCGCCCTGAGAAACAAACACAGTGTTCCAAGTCCATGCGTACTTGCCACACACAGAACACTCAGAAATTGTAAACTGCACGAGAGCAGGGCCTGGGTCTTATTCACTGTGTATCTCTAGTCCTGCAGCAGCACCCAGAATTTAGTACTAGGTGCTCAATCAGTGTTTGTGGAATGAATGAATAAAATCTGTTCTGCCTGCCTCTTAGATTAAAAGCCCTAGAGGTAGAGAATGATGGGTCTTTTCCTGCAGAATCTGATAATATAAATGCTTAAGATTAATCATTTTGAATATAAGAATCAGCATCTAGAAAAAGTTAGGCAAAGTTTATCATCTTTCATTATATAAACATAAAAATAGTTAAAGAAAATAACTTTTAAAATAATTGTATTGTATTTCAGCTCAGGTACAATGTTGGGATGACTTAGATTTACGACTCGCCTGGAATGAGATGTTTCTTCATTCATCTCTTTCATTCAATCAACAAATATAGTTAACCCTTGAACAACACGGATTTGAACTGTGCGGGTCCGCTTATATATGGATTTTCTTCCGCCTCTGCCACCCCAGAGACAGCAAGACCAACCCCTCCTCTTCCTCCTCCTCTTCAGCCTACTCAATGTGAAGACAAGGATGAAAATATTTATGATGATCCACTTTCACTTAATGAATAGTAAATATATTTTCTCTTCCTTATGATTTTCTTAATAACATTTTCTTTTCTCTCGCTTACTTTATTGTAAAAATACAGTATACAATATATAAACTATACAAAACATGTGTTTTTCAACTATTGACATCCGTGAGAAGCCAAAGAAAGTCCACTGTCAAGGCCATGGCTTGGAGGTGAGGGCGGTAGGCAGACTCACAGGGTCTGGCTTCTTCACAGCAAAAGGAAACTTCAACTGGGGAGCTGCCAGCATCCTGCTGGGCCATCTGCTTTGGCAGCCTCAGGCACCTGTTAAAACATGTGGCGCCTAAACAGAGCCCATGTCCACAGACACAGCCACTGTGAGCTGGGTGGCGTTTGCCAGTCAAAAGAAAAGAGTCAGCAAGGCCAGGTTTTGATTAGCCCCAGTTTTAAAAATCTTGACTTTTTTCTGGCTTTGGCGACATTAGTCAAAAAATTCATGTGAGTAGTTATGAATCCGTTGATGCTCTCATGAAGTACCTGTTGAATGCAGGGTTTAGTCTCAGCCTGAAATAGGAGCTGAGATTTCTGTCCCCAAGTTAGCTTACAACTGGGGAGGGAAATGAGCCTCTAGGGGACATTTGCACCTCTGCTAACAGTGTACTTTCTCTTTCCTCCTCCTGTGAAGTGACTCTTCCTTGGACCCCTCAGCCCCTGTGCTTCCAGTGGGTTTGACTCCACCCTCTGCTCAAGATTGGAATGTGTGGCTTAGATCAAGCCAATCACCTCATGACATTGTCCTATCCATGGCCAATGGGACTTTGGCTGGGAATGTGGTATCAAGATCCCCCCATCTCCTATTGCACAGGAAAATGGAAGGATAGAGTCCTGGGGGCTGTTGGCAGCCACCGTAGGCCCAGGAAGTGTCACAGAATGATATCAACGCCAAAGATAGGGGACTGAGAAACGGAGAGAGGAAAACACAGCATTTAAACTCTTGATCAAGTCTTGCCTGAAGTAAGCAACCATCCTGGACTCTGTTCAGTTACAAGAACCAACAAATTCTTTTCTTTGTTCTTTCTTTTTTTCTTAAGCCAGTTTGGTTTGCATTTTCTGTCACTTGCAACTGAAAGGATGTTAGCAACAAGTGCCCAAGGTCAGGAGAGTAGCCAGTATGGGCTACATGTGAAGTAACCTAGGCTCAGCCAGGTGTGCTCATGAGTAGAACGGTGTGACGAAGGGACATCTGGGAGGGCAGAGGTGGGAAAGGATGCGAAGGCTGATGCCAATTTGGTGAATGGCCGATGCCAGTTCGGTGAATGGCTGAATGATGAGTTTGGAATTTAACCTGTGGGCCTCGAGGTGCCCTTGAATCTTTTCTCAGGCTGAGAAATGACCTAATGAGGAGGAAATGGATCCTTAAGGATCATCAATTTTGTCAATGAGCTCTCCACACAATTAGAGAGGGCCAGGCTGGCTTGAAAGGCTACTGAATGCTTTGTTTGTTTAACCATCCTTTTTAGAGGCTTTTAGCACGTCAGAGGATACTTTAAATTGCACTGGGTCTCTCTGGTGACAGAAGAGCAAACACAACAAGGAGCCCTCACCTTGCTCTCTGAGGACAAAAAGCCAGCCCCCAAGGAAGATGGCAGGCAACCCCCCACCTCCCCCCAAACAACCATCTAGGCTGCTTTGAGGATTTTTCCAATCCCATAGCCAACTACTATGCTGACTGTGGATGAATATTACTCTTGAAAGTGCATCCAAGACAGGTGCCATCAACCAGGGATATGACCCAGGTTGGAATCTCAGTAGTCTAATGAGTTATAGGATGCTTAAATAAGAGTTTCTCAATGTCACTTTCCCAGAAGGATACAGAAGGTGTGTTTTAGGCATTTGTGGCTTAAACACACCTGATGAAAACCAGACCTATAACTTGTCTTTAGAAGATTCCTAAGTCAGTCTACTATCTCTACATAGTCCTGCTTATAAATTGGGAGCAGAAGTAGAAAAATCAAAAGGAATGTTTTCATTCCCTTTTAGTAGCTCTGTAGACCCTCTGAGTCCACTCTTGGGGTAATTATCTTTCAACAGCAATTAATTTCAAAGTCTTAAAACATAGGAGTAAAAAGTTCCTTTTCTACATAGCTTTCATTTTAATATACCATTACAAATAGTGCGAAAAAGGCCTCCTTGAAGATAAAATTCCAAAGGAGGAGGCAGTTATTTCAGAGGGACTGTCTAAAATTTTGTAGGGTTTTAAGGATAACATGAGACTTACAGTGGTATTATATGAAAAAATGCCAGAACATCTGTTATGTTAAGTATAACAACAACAAAACCAAAATAAATCTCTAGTGAAGAAAAAACTCATAATAGATTATTGTGGGGCTTCTGCCTTATTTCAAGGCAATCTGGAAAAAGCACTGTGGTGGGAACATGATGGGGTAAAAGTAATAATATGATCTGAATGAAGCGATGCCAACTTTTAGGGTCTGCTAGCTCAGCCCTCTCGTGCTTGACATTTTTGTGCAAGGAGTCTGAAGTTGCCACAGCCAGCTCCCAGGAGAACCAGCTGTCAGTCACATACAACTTTGTTCTTTCATGTTTTCTTCGTTGTTTTCAATATAAGTCTTTTTTTCTATTAATAAGAAAAGTGTGATCTGATTGGTGACCAAAAAAACACACATTGTCAAGTCAGTTTCCCTTCATTTTAATGCATAGCCATGCCATTTGAGATGAAAAGACTTTAGTCTAATCTGGCTAGATATTAAGAAATAAACAGATGAAATGTTAAAATCATAGCAAATATTTAAAATCCAGATTGGGCTCAATCTGACTTATAAAGAAGTTTTTGAATAATTTTCTAAATACAGCTAATACTGGCAAACTTTCATATCCTCGGGAAATAAAATACCCATCTTCTGGTTGAATCTGAGAAATCTTAGCAACATTGTAATGCATTTAGAATTTTTGTGCAAATTGAAATTGGGAGGTATAAATTGGTCTAAACAATAACAACCTGATACATTCCTCACATTTTAAAAACAAAAGCCTCTTAAATAATTGCTTAATGAGCATCAAGCACCTACAAGTCAAATGTGACAATGTGATGTTTTGCCACTTTTAATGTAAAGATAGTATGTGCCTTTTGTAACAGAGTAGCTGCGATCTCAAAGATTTAGTAAATCTAAATAAAAGGAGACTACTAAAAGATTTCCAGAGAAATTTGTCACATATTATGAAGAGTCATATGGGATCTGTGCCCTTGGTTTAGAATATTCTAGTGATCTAACTCCTACCGACCTCTTCCAGCTCGTCTCAAGTAACTGGTGCCCTGCTTCACCACCCTTCAGACACATTGACTTTCTATTAATATTAGTTCCTTTTCTGTGCCAATTTTCCCTGCTACTCCTCTCCGGAATGTTCCTTCCCACTCAACTCTTCACATGGTTAGCTGTTTCAAGACCTCTTTGTATATGCCTTCTGGACATTTCTCCCCACTTCTTTTGGTAACAAAATTCAAATTTTCCTTGGGAGGAACCAGCCTGCCCAACCCTCAGTCAGTGAGATCTTGGAGGAAGAGGCCAAACCCTTTCCAGGAAGCACATGACCTAGCTATGGCCACAGTGATTGGCTTAAAGATTGGCATGTGACTTAAAACTGGCCAATCAGAATCAGCCCCTGAAGTTGTTCTGGAACTAGTGAGAAAGAGGCACTGCCTATCTATTTCTATCCTTCCTTCCTTTCCTTTAACTGATTTGAATTTACTTTTCATCACTTGCAAATTAGAAATAGGGACTGGTGACAGTCCTCAAAGAGGACACCTCTGAGTGCAGTATCTAAAGCAACTTCTCATTTTTCTCTTGGCAAGCTGGGTTTTTAAGATAGCTCTAACCATGATTTGCCATTATGTTGTGGTTTCTATGTTTACTGTCTATCTCTTCCCATAAGATATAAGCTGCATGAGGTCTCAAATGCCACACTAAGGACGACATTTTATTCTATAGGCACTAGGGAGTCACTGAAGGGGTATGTGCAAGGTAATAATTGAATCTGAGCTCTGCATAGAAAAAAAGAAGAGTACAAAAGCAATGAGAATATTAAGAGCAAGACATGGCTGGATAGTAAGAGAAGTACTTGTATGTCTTAGAAGTCTGCATCTGCTGCTTCTATCATAGAAGATATTTATTAACTTAATAAGAATCAATGTTTCATCACAGGGGTCAGTCCATAACATGTTGGTGGAGCCTTGAATTCCAAACCTTCTAGTGGAGCACTGAGTACAGTATTATGATGAATGGCTTTAGTGGTGGCAAATTACACTGCATAGTCAGCAAATGAGCCTTGGGAACTGATGTGTAAGCGGCTTCCTAATAATTGTCTGGTGGTCCTGCTGAGGTGCAGGCTTTATTTAGTTCTGTATTTAATAGGTAACTCACCGAGCAAGTCAAGGATCCCATGGAAATGGCCATGAGTTTTCCATGTTGTCAACTTGACAACATTTAAGGGAGAGGTGCGATTTCAGAAACTGTTTAAATGATGTGAGTGTTGGAGTTCTTACAGGGTGCTGAGTGAGGCTGAGAAATTCTAGGCCTATTGCACTGTGTTAGAGGTGGGAGTTGGACATTTGCTTGACATTCCCCTCCACCTCCTCATCACCACCACTTGAGATGGATGGATAAACTTAATAGTCTTTCCTCTATTAGTTCAGGGTTCTAAAGCTTTTATTTTTATTAATAGCTTGTAGAGACAGAGTCTTGCTCTGTTGCCTATGCTGGAGGGCAGTGGCATGATCATAACTAACTGTAACCTAGAACTCTTGGGCTCAAACTACAGGCATGTGCCATGACACCCCACTAATTAAAAAAAAATGTTTTTGTAGAGACGGGGCCTAGCTATGTTACCCAGGCTACTCTTGAACTCTTGGCTTCAAACGGTTCTCTCACCTTGGCCTCCCAAAGTGCTGGTATTATAGGCATGAGCTATTGTACTTGGCCCAGGGTTCTAAAACTTTAGTACACATGAGAACAACTTGGAGGCAGGGCCGGCTTCCCCTTGGCAGGATCCTCTGCTTGGTTTAATGCTTTGCTGTCTTGAAATTCCTAATAATATTTGTTAACAAGGAGCCCCAAATTTTCATTTTCCACTGGGCTCCATTAATTACACAGTTGGTCCTGCCTGGGGGAGTTTGTAAATGCAGATTCCAAGGCCCTACCCCAGAGCATCTGATTCAGAAGGCCTTATCTGGGTTTCAGAATCATCATTTCTAGCACACAGCGTAGGTGATTCTTTTACTATCCATCCTTTGAGAAATATTTGCACTAATGCTAACTAAAGTCTCACTCAGTGCACACAGGGAATTTAAAGACGTTTTCGTAAGAAAAGCCCAGGTCTGAGAGCACAGAAAGGGGAGGCATCAGCATTTCCAATAAACAGGAAAAAACTCATTCCTGGCTTCCCCTGGACACAACTTCTTTCTGTCTCAGCTCCGTCATTTCTCTAGTGATCACTGCAGTGCTTAGAAATCCTTGGATCCCTGGCTTTTTAAGAGGTCCTTCCAGAGAAACTCAGAAATGTCAGGATCACTTGGCTCTGTTGTCCAAAGAGGAGAAAAGCTAAAGTTCATGTAAGAACATCACAGAAACTACATAAAGGATCAGGATTGGTCTTTTGAAGCCCCTTTCCCCAGCAGACATCACCAATCACTCCTCCAGACATCACTAATCAATCACGACATTCTTTTCCTCTAAGCTCAGGTATGGCTCCAGATCCCTCCTCAATCCAGGCAGCCACCACCAACGAACCGAACTTGACAATGCAGTTGAAAACTATTTCCCAGGTGTATCAACTGGGGTGGGGAGTGGGGAGCGGAGGTGAAGCAAGTGTAAAAGGGTTATTCTTTTTTTAGAGAAAGTAGAACCATTAAAAAGGTCACTCCTTTTAAGGATAAATTTACTTACCAGCTGCCTGTGTTGAAAATAAACAGAAACCCAATACTTTCAGGGGAATGATATTATCACTGTCAGCCCCTTCCCTTGGGGTAGTTTAAACTCTGGAGCCCTCAAAGTAACTTGACCACTTTTGATAGGAAAAGTATTGGGTGATTTTTATTAACATACTTAGTTTAACCAATGGTATGGGGGGCCTTTTTAGTTGGGGGGTGGGTAGGGGAGGTTCTCCCCCTTAGCTAAATTCATTAACTACTAGGCTTTCAAAGGAAATCAAGAAATTTGCACCCTTAAACAGAAGGTAGCTACTACATTACCTCTGAGATCAGGATCTCATTAAGATACAACAGCACATCTTGAAAATTGTCTCACCAAATTGACATTTCTCTGAACTTAGCTTTTGGCTCAAAAATGTCACACGTACTAAAACTCACTTGAAAGTATATTAAATTCCAAGACCCTGCTGTCAGTTAGAGAGGCGGGTGCATAAGAGCCAGCCGACTCTGGGATCCAGAGCTCTGGTTCCAACCACAGCGTTATTGAGCACTTCATCAGGGCAGAAGCGATTTCTATCAAACACAAGCTGCTCCCGCCACTTTCTTAAAACACGTGGGGAAGTGGGGGGTGGGCAGGGCCGGCAGTCAATCCAGCCTTTCCAGAGGCATCCTTGGAGCATTGGTGTTTGAAATAGAAAAACAAGCCCCCCCCAACAAGCAATCAACAAAGCCCCTTTGTCACTTTCCATAATGTTGTAAACATGATACTGAGACATTGCATCAGGATGTGTGTTATGTTAAGAGCAAAGCTAGGAGTAACAGGGTTTAGTTAATTTCAGGCAGAAAATTGTTCAAGCTGTGAAATCCATCACCTCAACAGTGTTTGTCTTTAGTAGAAAGAGGAGACATTTTCCCCAATCAGCTTCACCAAAAACCTGTGTAATATACACATATGCAAATATACAGAGGAAGGCCTGGAAGGAAACACAGTCTCCCCCCCACCACACACAAACACACAAATATAAAAGTGGCCATCTTGCGGTTGGTGACCTGGATTAGGAATGATGCTCGAAGAGGACTTTTGTCTTTTTTGTATTTCAATTTTTCTCAAGGAAAATATATGAGTTGTGAAATTAAAAATTACTTAACAGGTACTCTCTGTGATCTTTGGATAGAGATTTTTGTGTCTAAACCTGCCCTTTGTACAGCATCATCCAGGGTTTTACAGGAAATAGAAAAAATGCAATGCCTGCAGATTACAACACATGACGAAGAGAGGAGTCAGGGTGGGAGCCAGGCCGGCTGGGTGTGGTGAAGGCAGCTTGAAAACCAGGGAGACACTTAAACTCCGGTCCCTTAAGCTATGTGGTACCTGGTGGAGAAGGAGTGAGGAGTAGCTGATGAGGTGGCATATGGGGTTGGGCACTCTAGAAGCAGCCCTGGGCAGTGGCTGCATCAGATAACCCACCTAGAGGGTCTTGGCAGGACGTGTATTAAGTAGCAGGAGGGGGGTGAGAAAGAATGGATGGGTATTAAAGATATGTCCAAGTAGCTGTCTGGGTAAAACCCAAAGATGACACCCTGGTAGTAAGTCTAGGAGGCCTGGAAACCTGGTGACACCACCTATACCACCATGTTGGGAAGGGAGCCTTTGGGAGTTGAGGAGGAAGGGAAGCCAGTCAAAGAGTTCTGAGTCTCCCATCAGGAGCCTTGGAAGGAGAGATTCTTGAGGGAGCTCATCAACAATGCTATATTGCACAGAGAAACCATAGAGAAAAGACAGACAGACTTTCTGTCTTCAAATACCAAGATCTACACTCATGCTGTTAAGTCCCTAGTGCTGTAGCTGGGTATTGGAAATACTGACTTGACTTGTCAGTAGGTCAGTTCCCCAAAGAGCTTCATGGGTCGGTTCCTTAAAACTAAGATAGGGCTGCCTTCTCAGCAGTCTGCTTGCTACTAGAGCGGTGATTCATTATTGTAAAGGGGTGCTGGGGGTGGGTGGGATATACATACATACATATACATACACACACTTATGCACATATACATATATTTCAATCAACACCATATAGGTTAATCAAATATAGCTGTAAAACTTCCACAAGCGTCCTTCTCTGTGGAGGAATAATATAACACATATATAGCATTATCTTCAGGATTACCCAAACTTCTTCAATAGATACCATTTCTAGGCAGGAAAGGGAAGTGGGGAAAAGCCAGACTTGTGACTTTTCTGCTTGCTCTGTGAACAATTGAGACATCTAAGGGCTTATTCATATATTCCACTCTCAGGAAATCCATTGAGCTCATTGCTCAAACTGTCATGTCTGCAGGTTATGTCTGTATTTAAGAGACTTAAATATTTATCAGTATTTTTATTGAGTCATCTGAAAAATTGGCTTCCATAGCTGTATGAGAGAGCCCTGAGTAAGAGCTGCCTAACCCCAATGAACTAGGCATATTCTCCCATTTCCTCCTTTGCCCCCTGTCCACTGTAACCCCCACCAAGAAGTACATGTTTCTGAAGAAAAAACTTCAATTATATCAAATATGCAATTATATGATCTCTGAACATAAACATGAGGAGGGAGTGAAAGAAATATTTTGCTCTAGAGCTGCTAAAACAGGATTACTCTCTCTCCTTCCTCTCTCAAGAGGATGGAGTCTAATTGTGAAGACAGCTCTGTTTTCATTTATATTTATGTTTTATAAGCCTTTGGTAAATACAATATTATTTCAAATAGTTTAATACACACTAGGTGATAAAACTAGATTAGCACCTCTTCCATTTGGCCATCACTACATTTAATACAAAGCTTGCTGTGATTCTGTAGATCCACATCTTTGTGGGTGAGTATATATGTGCACTTAAGGTTAAGACATTAATGACAAGCCTACAGCAAAATAGCATGGCAGAATAAAAAGAACTGTCATCTCTTCAGTACCTACTAGGTGCCAGATGGTGTACAAGATGTTTTGTATCCATTATCTCATTTTATCTCACAGCTGTTGGAGAGTAGATGTCTCTTTTCTTTTTTTAGCCAAGTTCTTTTTATTATATTTTCCTTCTCCCCACCATTGTAGAGAGGAATTTCCCAAACACCAATGAGCTTCCTACTACCTGCATTTCATTGTCTAACATCTCTAGATACTTCCAATGGGAGCATCCCAAGAATAGAACACATCCCTTGGTCAATTGTTTTGGACCAGACTCCCCAAAGTTTCTTCAATAAGGTGCCTTCCTCATCAAAATATTCTTTTTTTTTTTTAAATTAGTACTAAAATTTCTTCAGAGGTATAAATTTTCAACAATAACTGAGACATTTTCAATGAAGAAGATCACATTATGAAGATTTGCCATGCCATGCATCAAATGTAATTTTCAAATGTGTTGCGAGTAATGGTGAACTGGATGAAAAGCCAAAGTCATTATCAGATAAGGGAATGTTTACAGAGACTCCATCCTCACAGCTGTTCACAGATGCTCAGTGGTCTCCATCAACTGCAACCATCTCATTTTCTCGGTTTGCTCCAGAAGAAATAGAACATTTCCATTTCCAATTGATGTTAACTTTTTCTAGACTCGAGCATATTTATAAAAGCACATAGCATCATACAGATGGCCAAAAACCAAACAAACAAAAAAATAGGTTTTTTATTACATTGGCTCAGTGATCAAAGATTCCTAAGTAGACATTTCTTCCTACATTGGCTGTTTGCATTGAATATGCAAATCTTCCCTCTTGCCTGGCCAGTCTTGAATATATTTGCAAGGGCCTTGATGTCCATTATTCACTTAAATATAGATTAGGAAAACTGACAGATATTTTTATTCCAAGAGTTAGATCATTTTCAGATTACTCTTCATACCAGGACTTAACCTTGCTCTACTTCCAGCAACTTTCAAGTATGCATTCCCACAAACCCAGAGTTTCAGGAAAAAATGCACTAAATAACCTTAAAGCCCTTTATGAATAATTATGAGTTTTTAAGTTTTTGTGAATCTGCATATTAATTCCATCCCATAAATAAAACATGAAGCAAAAATCCAGCACGTTGAGTGTCAGGGGGATAGAAGCAAAGAAGGAAGGATAATTATCAGTTTAATGTGGGAACATACTTAACCTAAAAGATTACCTCCAAAATTGGTGACATCCTAAGTATATATAATATACCAGGGTGTTTTCGTTTAAATAAAAGGGGGAAAATATTTATAGTGAGTTTCTGTCATTTCTGCAGCTCTCTCAGCAGCCCCTGGTTGAAAACGCAATTGTTGGACTTTTTATTTGCTAGGGATTAGTCCTCCTCACACGTTTAATGTCTTTCTTCCCCAAGCATCGTATGCCTCGATGCCACGTAATTCACATTTTCATATTTGGTATGTTATTTGGTTATCCGTCTATAATTATAGGTTTTCTTAGAGGGAGGGATTTAATAAGAGGCCACTGGCGGCTAAACGGGTGCATTTTGCTCGCTCTCAGACATTCTGCATATACGGGGCAGGAAGGTGCAGAGCTGGTGCCCAAATGACTCCACGTCATTCGTGCATGAATTCCTGGGTTGGGCAGCACATGCAGCTCAGGTGGAGTGTGGGGTGGGTGTCCATGAATATCCCCTCTAGTGCGTGATGCTCCTGGATGTCACATTCATACCTTTAACCAGTTTGCAAATAAGAGAGACGCTGACCTATCCGGGGCTCTGTGGACTCACTGTACCTGTTTGATCATTAAAATGGGACCCAACTAAGGTATCCAATTCTGAGATGCATTTTCCCCTGCCTCTGCAGTCCATCGTGTTTAAATGTCGTCTGAAAACTGCTCAAAGTCTTCCATGACTTGTACTAATCACACCTGCCTCCATGCTTAATACTGGCTTTAGGGAAACTCGAGCTGTCACCTGAGGTGGCTTCTCTCTCAGGGACCCGGACCAGCTTTCCCTAGGACGTCTGATCGCCAGAGCCATGAGGGGTGGAATGGGTTTTGCACAGGGCATTGCACTGCTTAATTGGTTAAAAACATTGTCGAAGACTTTGTAAACGCTTTGGAAAAGGCTAGCCAGGTGATCATGATGGTACCATGGACCCCCATAATTATTTTCAAAGTTCCTTCCTTAAGGAATTTCTGCTCAAAATGTCATTTTTCCATTTCCTGCTTCCCACAGAACTGGTTGGGGCAGGTGCTAGGAAGGTCTTGTTGTAGGTAGGGACACTGAGCCAGCCTTTCCCAAAGCCATCGAATTTGGTAGAGTTTCCAGGGCTTCCAATTACCTTGTACAGTTAGGGACACTCTGCCACTAGTCCCCTTTCTGTTCTCTTTAGATTTTTTTCTCTCTTCCTCTCCTTTGTTTTTCTTGTCCGATTATAAGGAGCTGGGATGCTTTAAAGTTTGCGGAAAGGATAGTTTAAAATAACACCCACAGCAGTGACTCAGTTTCACTGACTCTGCCTGCCCCCAGCAGTAAGACATGTTCTCTATTCAGTTGAGCAATCAATATAGAAATTAATATGCGTTGGAAATGTCCCAACAAAATGGCAATTGAGCATTAAAGCTCAACAAAATATACATCAGGTTAGCAAAAGGAGTGTGAACCTCATTTCAAAATGGGTTCTAATTGCACCACTGCTCCGGACTACTTGAGTACTCTGTACTTTCGAGCACAAAAAGGGCATGTTACCTAATCTCTTGGAGCCTCAGTTTCCTTACCTGTAAAATGGGGATGGCTTGAAGAGCATTATGGGGATTAGAGCTGAAGCGTGTCGTGACCTCTGTGCAGCCCTGCCACCTCTCTGAAAGGGTTCTCTGTCATGGTTACCTACGCTAGAGTTCCATCATGAAAGACAAGGCCTTCTTGCCAAAATAGAAGGATAGCTTAATCGTTCAATCCATTTCTTTATGAAGACCTTCACATCTCTGCTACTGTGCTTGGTGAGGTTCAAAGTAGAATTAGACAAGGTTTCTGGCTTCTATGAGCTTTCAGAGTAGCCAAGGAGACAGAGAGCCATAACCCACACAAGCCAGTGCACTACAAGTTTAAACCCAGCGAGGACAGAGACACAAATTCTGCTTTGTGGAACTGGAAGAGACTGGGAAGGAAAGAGCACCTTAAATAGAGTCTTGAAGCCTGAGCAGGTTTCCCAGGAGGGAAAAGAGAGACGGTGACCTGGCAGAGAACACAGAGGAGCAAAGTCATGGAGGTGCAGAAGTCCAGGCATTCTGGAGGGAGAATATTAATGTTCCCTCATTCATTCTGTAGACACGTGCTGAGCCCCTGTTGCGTACCAGGCTTTGCTGCATCTGCTGGGAATGCACCGAGCAAGGTCTCTACTCTCAGGGAGTTATAGGCCAGTGGGGATGCAAGACGTTGAACAACCACCAGAAGACACAGCAAAGGCAGACAATGAATCAATGCTGGCTGCTGGGATGGAAGTGACTGGGGGCTGCTTTGGGTGATCATCCAGCCTGTGAAAGTGACATTTAAGCTGGGACTTACTTGAATGATAAGTAGGGGTAAGTTACAGGGAAAGGGGACTCCAGGAAGAAATAACAGCTACTGCAAAGGCTTTGGGGCATGCCACAGACTAGAAAGAAGCAAGAATGTTGACACTTTTTCAAGATCGACATCTAGAGCAGCGGTCCCCAACCTTTTTGGCACCAGGGACTGGTTTCGTGGAAGACAGTTTTTCCATGGATGGGGAATTCGGCGGGGGGTGGCGAGGGGAGGTGGAGCTCAGGCGGTGGTGGGAGCGGTGAGGAACAGCTGCATAGGTGAAGCCTCAGACTGCCGATCTAGAGAAATTCTGTATAAGAAAAGGAGAAAGGGTATCCCTGACTGATCTTGAAATTCAAGAGGAGTTAGAAGCGTGAAATTTTGGAGAAATCACCTTTCCAGAACGCCTTACAAATGTCAAGCAAAACCCAATAATTTTTACTACCAGGCTTTCCTCTCTCCCATTCGCTCTACCTAGCTAGAAAGGGAGAAACTATCTGTCGTTAAACTTGAAAGTGCACAGAATGCACAGATACAAACTACTCATGTGCAGCAATAGATTCTAGTTGTTGAAAAGATAAACATGCAGAAATGGGATGAGCAAGATAGTGTTCCAAATTCTGAAAATCTATTTTATAGAGTGATAATTCTTTTGAATATCACAATGGCCATTCTATACTCTTTGTTTTCAAGCATGACTTTAGTGTGGATCGATACTGGCAACACTTGGTCTCTTCAATGAGTAAGTTGCTAATTCAATTTATTAGTGAAAAGGAAGCTATTTATTTATTCATTCATTTATTTATTTAGGGAGGAGGTCTTGGTATGTTGCCTAGGCCAGATTTGAACTCGTGAGTTCAAGCTGTCCTCCCACCCTGGGCTCCTGCGTAGTAGCTGGGGCTACAGGCATGTTAAAGATGTGGGTCGAGAGAGAACTCAGAATTCTAACTGAGGAGGGCTTTCCCCACCCAGGTTAAGGGCATGATAGCAAATGGAGTCAAGAGGCACGAATCTTAATAGAAACCTTTTCAAAAATCGTGCGTTTGTTTTAAAATCTGTCACTTAATTATCAACTTGAAATAGATGGTAAGATTCCTTCTTTGAGCTGTGTTATTGACCTCATTGCAGAAACCCCCTTAATTGAATCAACATTTTATTGACAGCATACCAATCCTACTTGGGCTGTTTTGTCTATTTGTATTCTAAGATAAATCTTAGATGATGAAACTTTGGTTTTGCAGACAACATTTTTAAACTATAATAAATTGCAAAGGCTATGCTCAAGACCAAAAAAAAAAAAAAAAGGACCATTTTGGTAATATGCTTGCCACCCTCACATGAAAACAAATCCAAAATACATCACATCACTCAACATAATCAACAAATATTGTGCTTCATTTGGAAGGGCTTGAAGCTGGCTTGTGCACGCCCCCTTCCCAACCCCCAAATTATGGTGTTTGCAGCTAGACCTCGTGGTTAACAGCTTAAGTTAATTCCACCATGTGTAGGACATACATAAATGCATGGACTTTATATTACAAACTCAGCTGCAGTTTAAATTATTGGGTGAACTCTTTTCATGGCGCTCCAACACTTTCAAAATCCACAACAAAAATAGTAGCCCAGCTGCCCACTCTACGAGGAGAGACCCTCATTAGAAGTCATTTGCATTCCATTAACCACCAAGCAGTGGGTCAGCCATTGCCTGTCAGCCGTACAACTCATTCTTTTTGTGTTAATTAGCAGAGAAATAAGGAGTTAATGAAGATCTTATGATCTGTGATGACTCATCTGGTTGTTTCAGATGAATCACCACTCTGGACCACTTTAGCGGACCCGGCTTGGGTGCTCTGAGCAGGAGAGGGAGGCGGCGGAGGGGCGTTCTCAGGGGCCTGTGGCATGGTGGGCTTTGTTAGCTCAAGATTAGAAGGAGTTAATTGCTTCAAGATTGCTGGGAGATTAGGTTACTGGGTGCGATGTATCTATGTAAGCATATGTCAGCGCTAGTTAGAAGATAGGAGACGCTTATTTTAATAAACTTATGAAAAGAAGAATTAATTTGTCATTACATTGGAAATCTTATTTTATTAACTTAATTTGAAAATGTAAAGCTGTCTGAAACGCCAGTTTTTCACTCACTTTCCTTCTGAATATGTATGAAACACAAATTAGTCGATGTGCAACACTGTTCATTCAGGGCTTTTGTTCCCCAGACTTCCCGCCCCCCACACCAAGTCAGTTTGCTGATGGTGTCTGGCTCTGGGGCAGTGGGCTGGTTACAGCGGGCTCTGGGTTCTCGCCCTGCGGTGGGTGGAACGTGGCCTCTGGAAGACCCGAGGGCAGTCCTGCCAAGAGAGAAAAGTGATCTGCATCTGTGGGACCTGCTTCCTCCCTGGAGTACTATTTGCGTACAAATACTGCCTGTGTTTGGGGCCCATGAAACAGAATGGGGACGGGAGTGCAGGAGCAGCCACAGGACCCTTCCCTGCACCAAAGCCATCAAAGGCGTTTTCTAAATGCTCAGTTTACATTTTATGGGGGAGGCACATGACCTAGCAAGGCAAGCTCTTTGAAGACAAGGTCCAAATTGGCCTCATCTTCGCTATTCTTGGGAGCAAGCCTGTTTACTGAGCACTTACTATGTGCCAGGAACTGTTCTAAGTATTCTATTTTTATTACCTCTTTTAATCTTTACAACAAATGCATGTAATAAGGACTATGAATATCTCCATTTTTCAGGCAAAGAAACCAAGGCGCAGAGAGATTCAGTAACTTGCCCAAGGGGACACAGTGAGAAATGTCAGCTGTCCATCCCAGAGCCTGCCCTCCTCCCTCCCTACTGTGGCCCTACATGTCTCTGTGACATGACTGAGGGAGCTTGGCTGTGTGACAATTGGGAGGGATAGGTGAGGGCAGTGGTGACCCAGAGAGCTCGTTACCTGTCAGATGCACAGGGGCTGCCCCCGCGGTGCGTGGCGTGGGGGGGCGGGGTGGAGGGTGTGTTGGGAGGGATGTGGGCCCATCGTTGCAAATGCTTCTGAGGTTTTGGTTTTATTTCCCCAAAGAGGTTGGAAACCTAGTGTTTTAAATAAAATCTCCTGATTTTTAAATATTTGTTCAAATTGTTTTTTTTTTTTAAATACTGCACAGGTCAAACAAAAACCATCAGAAGACAACTGTTAGTGACCCCTCTGGAAGGTGGGAAGCTTTTTGAGATGAATTTTACCCCCAAAGTGCCTCACATGTGGGTACTCAATAATCAAATGGATCAACGACTCTAGTCTTGGGTCCCCGGCCCCATCAACACATCAAAACTCTTATTTATAGAGAATTGTCATTTGGTGACTCCAAATCCCTGTACCAAGAATCTTTTTATCAGATCAGCAAAATGACACATCTCTGTTCTGACCTTCCTGGGGGAAGGAAGTGTATTGGGATTATGGTGATTATAACGGCAGCAGAAACAGTTTAAACCCTCTTCCTGGACAGCTAACTGGGTCCCCTTTTCTGCCTGGGGTAATATGAATTGAGCCCAAAATAATCTTCAACATATTTAACTATATAGCCACAGAAGGGTCAACACCCGGCTCAGTAGGGCCTCTGAGACCCTGCCACAATACAGCAGCCTTTCTGCTTGGCAGGTGCCCTGCCATTCTGTTGTTAAACATTTTGCAAAAGATTTTAAATGCAAAGAAAAAAGAAGTTGTATGATGGCGATTCTAGGGCCTCTACCATCACTCTAACTAAAACAACAGTGCCAAGTTTGAGAACCCTGTGATAAGGATTTATAAGCATTGTTGAATTTGTAAACACAATAAACTAGGTATTTTTATATTATTAGCCTTATCCCATTTTACAGTTGAGGGATCTGGGATACTTCTCAAGATGACACAGCCAGTACATGATGCAATTGAGATAAAACCAGCCTCGCTGCCTCCAAAGCTCAAGAAAGCCCTTATGCAACTTTTTCGGTAAAGGGCCACATAGTATTAAATATTGTAGGCCACACAATCTCCACTGCAACTGCACAACTCTGCTGTTGTAGTGCAAAATTGGCTAAAAACAATATGTAAACAAATGGGCCCGGCCATGTCTCAATAAAACTTTATTTAGAAAAGCAGACAGCAGGCTGGATTTGGCCTGGAGGCTGTAGTTTGCTGAGCCTTGCACATGGCTATATGGTTTCTCAGTGATCAAAGAAATTCCACCTGCTTAGCCCTCACACTCTGGTGGCTGCAACTTGCTACATTGAGGAATCCTTCCAGAGTAGGTTGAAGTATGACTTTTCAATGTTCCTTTCCAAATTGTTACATTTTCCCATGTGGTTCCACACCAGGTCCTCACTGTCTCTTCACAGGGAACTCATGAGGGGGCTTATGCTTTTTGTCATACTGGGGAAACCACAGTGCACTGGCCATTACGAAACCTCAATATTCAAAGTGTGGACTGTGAGCCAGTGTCATCCAATCACCAGGGAGCCAGCTAAAGATGCAGGAGGCTAGGCCCCACCATGGATCTACTGCACCAGCCTGCGTGTTGAGGTTCCAGGTGATACATATGCACAGTAAAGTTTAGGAAGCATTGGTCTAAAGGAAATCTAGAAACTGAGCCCTCTGTGATCATCTGAATTTGGCTCTAGGTGTGATCCATGACAGGTGCCAGTGAGAACATTTTTAATAAGCTACAAATGGAAGTTGCATAACAGAGAATTCCCTTAACTCTGATAGGAAGAGAATGTTTCTGTTAGGTGAGAGAAAACAATCTCTGATGTTGCCGATTCTCCATGCCATAGTAACTAAGGTTGTGTTCAGGCAATACAGTGAAATGGGGCCATTTCTCTGGCTGGAGGGGCCACTGCAAGATGGCACTGCTGTGCAGATGGCTAAGTTAAGCACTGCATGGCAGCTGGACAATCCCTGGGGACCTGCTTCACGACAGGCAGACAGGTGACCTGGGGGATGGGAAGTGGGGTAGGGGGCGAGGTGACCCTAGCACCTCAGGGAAAGAGAGAGAGAGTCTCCTTTTAGGAAGAGTCACATCCTTTTTCTGGTCAATTTGTCCCAGGGGATTTTGTGAGCCCATGATCTTGACCATATTGTATAAAAACTGCAAAATCAGACTGAATTACAGTCCTTGAAAGGAGTTGGGGTTAATTTTAATTCCTTTCTTTCTTCATCCCTCCCTCCTCCCTTCCCTTCCTCCCTTTCTTCCTTCCTGCAGTCTTTCCTTCCTTCCAAACAGAAATGCCTTCGTGGTTTGAACGCCCATAGCTTCCAGCCAGATGCTAGTGCCCAGGGCCACCCACCTCTCTCCATCCAGGGATGCTCTGAACTTGGGGTCAAGTCCAAGGGGGGCAGGCAGTTGCAGGCGATGGCAATTTGCAGAGGGGATTAAATCAAAAGCGAACTTAGGTTTGGAGTAGACCTCACATCTCCCTCTCCCTGGATTAATGTTACTCTGGGTGAGCTGCACGGGCTTCCTAAAAGCCCGCATTCCTGGCATTCTACAGCTCAGACCCAAACTGGGCATTTACTAGGGTAAAAATTGCCTTTTCTTATTAGTTCATAGTGGAAATACATTCAAAAATTCCAATTGTCTCTTTAGTTCAGTCAAGAGGTTTGCAGAAGAAAAGTAAGTAGGAAAGGAAAGGAGGAAGACAGCTACCTGGCAAGGAGAGAGAACCTCCTGCAGGCTGGTATAAGAGCGAGGAGATCCTGCTGTGTCCTCGTTTGCAAATGAATCTGCTGAGAAGAGCAAATATGGACATTGGGAACCACCATTTTCAATTTATTTTTTTGGAGTTAGAGAATAGGTCTCCTTGCAATTAAAATGTTCCAGTCACATTTAATCACTTTTCCATATAATAACTGGCCTTGGACCTGGTTCATGAGATTCATTGATTTGTGAAGGACCATAAAATAATCATTGGGAGGTTAAGGGCAAGGGCTGAAGGGAGGTAAGACATTATTCACCACCTGAGGGAAGAGAATTGGCTTCCAGAATATCATTTATTTCCTTATTTCTTGACCTTTGTCAAAGAGGCAGAGCCCAAAGGAAGTTGTGAAAGGCTGGAAATAAATGATGCATGTGTTGATTTGCACACAAGCAACCACAGTTAAGGTGTGATACAGGTCCCGACAAAGGCCCATCCCCTCCCCAGACACACTTGGGGGCTTTACCATACCATTTCACTCAAGTTCTGGTATCACTGGCACTTGCTTTCCAGAGTCCTTGAAATAAAAATCTTGGGAAAAAATTTGCTGTGTTTTTCACCTCCCTTCCCTGAAGATAAATCGTTTAGTCCAAATAAACTATGGATGAACATTATTCAAAGACTCTGGCTACTTTCTTCAGGAACTCATTCATTTATAGAAACATATTTTCTGCCCCCAAAACATGCAGGGCACTGGGAACACAAAGTTGGCTAAGATCATCCCTGCTTTTGAGGCAGCCAGAGCCTGGTGGGATGGGGACACAAACACATAAGCATTGATGTATTTTTTCGACAGGTGTTTTTGAAATGTCTCTGAAGTGCCATGCACTGGACAGGTAACTAAAACATAGCGTGGTTAGGCTAGTGCACCAAGAGATGTGTTCACTGCCTTTTACAGGGAGCACAGGGGAGGAGGGGAGAAAGGGAATTAGATGTCGTGGAGGGGGTGATGTGTTCCTGGAGGATGAGACATCTGGCAGGTGTTCCGGATAAATGGGAGTTAAGCAGGTGGGGAGGGCGGGAAGGGAACTCCAGGTAGCAGAAATAGCAGAAACAAAAGCATGAAAGAAAGAACCAGTGGCAAGCACTCAGGGGCCTGCAAACACTTCTGTGTTGCTGAACCATAAATTACAAAGCAAGGGCTGGGGGGATGGTGCTGGGAGCTAGGTGAGACTCAGTCCTCAAAGCCTTCCTGAGCCTGCTATCTTCGGCCATATTACACTACGTCTGCCTGGTTGCCCTCCCTACACATGTGATTGTGCCTTTATTTCCGTGATTCCATGGCAAATATTTGTCTCCTCTTTTAAACTGTAAGCTCCATCAGCACAGGGCTGGTATGTGCTTGTAAGTATACACCTAAGGCCTTCCATACTACACAGAACATAGCAGATGCTCAGTAAATAATGCTGATTAACGGAATGAGGCAGTGACCAAAAAGCAGGCCAAAGAAAGCTATTGAAAGAATTAAGCAAAGGAGTCACGTGGTGAGACTTGGTTTTTAGTGGTCCACTCTGGCGATAACATGAAGAGAGGAAACACAGGCCACAGAGGGGCACAGGAGCAGCTGCCTGGAGACCACAGCAAAAATGCTGGAAAGAGATGGTGGCCACCAGAAACAGAGTCAGGGTATCATAGAAAGGGAGGTGCTGACAGGGGGTGGGATATCTTTGAGAACTGTCTTAAAGGCAAAACTTGGACTTGGTTGCTGATGAACTCCATGGGGGTTGGGGAAGGAGGAGGTGTCTGCAATCGCTTGCAATCTGGGTGACTGGAGGGTGGTGTCACGCTCTAAAACAGGACACATGGCGGTGATGAGAGGACAGCTTAAGTCTCAACAAGTTGAGCGTAGGGAGTTTACAGGACAGGCAGATGGAGCCAACAAGTGTGTAAACTGGGAAGAGACTGGACCTACAAGAAACGTTCAAGAGAATCTGCAGTTGACTGAGACCCTGTGGCCAAGGAAACACTCTCTGTTCCACCCCACTCTTGGTTTCTCGTCTTGTGTTCTGCAAGTTCGTCTGATCTTCTTCCACACGCCTCGTGGTCTTCTTCACCCAAACCCCATGGGATGGAGTCAGTTCCTTCCTTGTATCAGTTCCTTATTTAATAGCACTGTCCGTGTTGCTGGACACTGTGCTAACCTTCTACAAGACTTATGCGTCTGGTTACTACTATACCCATTTGACAGATGAGGAAACTGAGGCTTTGAGAGGCTGAGGGATATCCCATGACCTGCAGCTAATAAGTAGTTGAGACAGGATTCAAGGCCCTTTCTTTCTGACTCCAGAGACTAAGCTCTGTACCTCTGACTTCTCACCTGCTCAATTGTCATTTTACACACTGCTCTCAGGCTCTGATGGTATGATCTGGAAGGCTCCATTCATCTCCACTAAGTGCTGAAAATGCTGCCTGCTTTCTGGTTCCCTGGTGGGAACAGCACCCCTAGCGGCAGCCCGGATCCAGCAGCCCGGGGTGTGCTGTCTGCGTGTGCCGCGCTCACCGTGGCAACGAGCAGCGCCATTTTGAATTTCTCTTAGTGTCTGAGCTAAAAGCAGATGTTCTCTCCATTTAGAAAAGCATGAATGCTGTGTTGCTTTCTGTGAAGAACTAGTAAATTTCCCTAACCTGCCACCCTCCACCCCTCTGCAGGAACTCCTGAGTGGGCTCAGTACAACCCCGTCAAGATCCAGTCTGTGTGGACTCCACTGCCCATCCCCAGGGGAGGGGTGAGACAAGACATGGGAAGGAGCTTTGGGAACAGCCCAAATGGTGGTCAAGTGACTAAAAAAAAGTCTTTAATAATGATACAATCTCTATAAATCAAATTGTTTCTATAATCTGATTTATATATTAATAAAACTGCTACATAGATTTTCTCCAACATTGGAGGGTTTGTCAGGGATGAACTGACTTAGAATACAGATCAGGTGATATACGAAAACCCCAGTTTTCCGGGTCCCTCAAAGACACATGGAGTTATCTTCCAGAGTGCCAGAAACCACCCTCTAAACCAGGGCGCCTTGGATGCCCCATAGAGCTGCGTCAGACACAGTAAGATGCTATGGATAAAAGCCCCACAAGGTGTGCAAATATGAGCTGAGAACAGAAGGTCACAGGGACACATGCCCCATAGATGTTGATTCACTACTTCTCACAGGGGTAACTCTGTGTAGCAGCTTCCAGGGAAAGGAGGAACAAGGATTAATTTACGGATTTAGTGATGGGCAGTGGCTCTCCTAAGCAGCCCAGGGGGTGGGGAAGGCAGCTGGCTACCATAATACGTTTTTACTTTACTTATGAAGATGACATTTTCAGTTTTCATTGTAAAAAGCACTGTTGCTTTTTGGGGGTACATGAATGGAGTGGCCGTATAGAATGTTCTGGGTCCTGAGCTACGATTGCCAGAAGATTGTTAGGTCCTTCCCCCAACACCCATGTCCCTGTCTTTATGAGTGTGGGCGCAACACCAACCCCTACAGCCCTGTGCCATTTTTATTCTTGAGATTCACAGTGTTGAATGCATTTCTTCAGTCCCAGAACTAGGTGTAGAGTCATACACAGAGTTTCCTCTCCTGAAATGAGATACAATCTCACTTCCCATTGAAGCAACATGCCAGAAACTCAGAACGGATGGTCCGGATTTAGGGGGAAGCTTATTATTCATGCGACTGCCTGGCAGCGTCATGAATCCGTAACGAAGACGACACTATCACGGAGGGATCAAGCCCAAAGCCCTGAAATAGCTATGAAATACAGTATTGTGTTTACACACTGTAACCTCATCCCTCAGCAGTGAAGGAAAAAGAGCAGCTTCGATGTTGCTGCGTCTGAGATTTCCTCCCTCCCTCCCGGCAGCGCCCTGGCGTGTGCCAGCCGTCCAGGAAGCTGTGAAACGGGGCAAAAGGGAAAGAAAGACCAGCGAAATCACTGCGAAGCCAGCTTTAGTAAAACCAGACTGTTGACATCTGATGAACTTAATGGCGTAAAGAACATGCAGTAAAAATAATTTGCATTCTCTGATTATATATGTCAAATTCCTAAATATCTTGATCATGTTATTTTGCTAAAGATATTCTGATGGTGGATCTGTGTATGATTTACATAAATGAGGCATTTGCATAAATTAAATTAACAAATATAAATACATGCCTATAAAGTACTGATACCACTTACTACTCTCGTAAAAATAAATTATGAGGGATGACATATGATAGGCCATGTGGTTTCCGGGCAATCATCGCGCGCTCCTGACGCATGCTTGGCATTTTGTTACCAGAAGAAGGAGGAAACTCCAGTTCGAGCATTTCTGAAGGCTTGGTTCTCCCAGGGAAGCTACAGAGGAGATGATGTCTTAAGTGATTGAAAACTCAGTTTAGTGTAGCGACTAAACACAGGAGCACTAACTAGAGCCAGAATTGCTTGAGTTCAAATCCTGACTCTCTCACTAAGTTGATGTGCAGTTTAGAACAAGTCACTTAATCTGTGCCTTAACTTTCTTATCTGTAAACTGGGATAATAACGGTGCCTACCTTAAAATGTTGTCATCAGGATGACATGAATTTATGTCATGAAAGAATTTAGAATGGTGCCTGGCATATGGAAAGTGGGCAATAAATATTAGCTCTATTAGTATTATTGTCATGCTATCACTAGACAGGTTGGAAGACTAATTGCCCAGGGCCACATAGCTTCCTACCTGCTCTCTCGATCTCTTCATCAATGATGCTCAAAGCAGTCTTTGAAGCCCTGGGATGAGAGAAGAGAAATTTCCAACAATGTGATGCTCTTCACTAATATTCAAATCACAGCCTGAATCGGGCTGCAGGGGTGACCCTCCAGGTGGATTCATTGAGGGAAGGGCAGATCTATACCAGATCTAAGACAGGGCCCCCAAATGATCGCCACTACCTAGGAGGCCCCAGTGGATGGGTATGGCTGCAGATTATATGGAGAAACCACTGCTAGTAGGCAGTGGCCCTCTCAGCGCTGGGGCCAGTGTAGGAGGCAGGAGAGCTCCATGCTCAGTCCAGCTCACGGTGACAGTGACTGGGTTTGGCCAGTGGCTGCTGATGAAGTTTGCATCTGAGGCTGGATACTGAATCCCATGAGGTTTCGCTACAAACACAAAAGATTCACCAATGAGTCACCATTGCCTTCCTTGCTCGTGCCTATGGGAATGATTACTCCTTTGAAGGGAATTATTTTATTTTTCTTTTCTAAATTAACCTCAACTTTATTTGAAAAAAAAAATTGTTTTACTGTGTCTCAGAAATCAAATTACTCACTCTCTTTATTGCCTTTTGGGTCACTGGAGGAAATGGTCTCCAGACTTCTCTTATGGAGCCTGGACCAATCCAAATATATACTTCTGTTCACTAGCTGTTCTTCAAACCATAAAGCACCCTCAGAGGTTTATAAACCAACCTCTAATATCTGTTCTGGATTTTTCTCCCAATTTGAGAAGACCAGTTCCCACAGTGCCCTTGTTGGTCATTAGGACAGGGCTCCAGGAAGCCTTGCAAGGACTATAACCCCAGCTGTGGGGTCTCAGGGCACCAAAGGCCTTCTGCCCTGGAACAATCACACCTGCTTTGCAATTTTGCCTCATGCTGGGCCTGATCGGACTACCCCGGAGGGCAGCGTGTATGTTTCTGGGGTCAGAACAGTAATTACTGTAATAGCAGCTATCAGTAATCCAGCCCATTCTATGGGTCAGGCCATGTGCTTGACATATGCTGTTTTAACCACCCTGTGAAGTAGCTTTGCAAATTTTGCATTAGTGGAGATGGACGCTGGGATGTGAGGCTGATGTCCCATTTCAGTAATGCACCATTTGCACAGATAGTAGAGTCTAACTCAACTCCATGGGCTGCTGATGTGCCTTAGCGTCCACACTGGGCCTTAGTGTCTGCAAAGGGAACCACACAATGTCTCATTTCACCCAAGGCCACCTTGATGCCCTGTAATCTCCATCAGAGACTCCGTCACGTCTCTCTTGTCTAAGAATTATGATGTGACTTCTCATCTGACTGCTCTGGCCTCAGCTCCCACATCCGTAGGATGGAAAAATTGAGTTCCTGCCCAGCATGGTCAGAGGGTTGTTGCAGAGATCGAATGGGCACATGAGTGTGACAGGCACCAGCCGCGGTGTTGGTTGTAATTATCTTCCACTGGCACAGAGAGCCTCTGAGGCTTACCTCTGAACAACTATTGAATGGAAACTTACATATTGGAAGAAAATAACCCATTATCGAGACTACTCCTTGAATTCTAATTCTGGATTTCCAGCCCTAACCTTTCCCTTAAGCTCCAGACTCCAATATCCACCTGCAAGCTGGAACGGCCCCTGGACGGAATGAACAACATTGGCAATGGAGTCATGTTGAAAGGGCACTCACCGAAGTGGCCCCAGTTGTCAAGACCAGGGCGCAGCACATGACAGCTCCCTCTTCCCCCTGGTGCAGCCCAGGACTGAGCCCAGGGGCTTCTCTGAAGATGATAACCTCTTGCTGATACCACATGGAGGCCCCAGGCTAATGAGAAGCTCTAGGTGATTCCACAATAAGTGCTAAGCTATCACTGGAGCAGCATTTATTAATGAGGTGTCCACCAAAAGCCTGCATCAGGATCTCCAGGGGGAATTGATATAGTAGCAGGTTCCTGCGTCCACTGAGTCAGACTCTGAGAGTGGACCTGAGGATCTGCATTCAGTAAGATTCTTAGATGATATTTTATCTTAAAAATTGAGACCGCAATATTAAAGTTACTACTCTCTGCTCTTCTGCATTGTTTTATAATGCATCGTAGTGACATTTTAACTATTTAAGCATTTAAGAGAGAAGATAAATGGTGTGTAAATCTATTTTTTCAATGTGTGGCATAAATTGTGGGACTTGAAGGCAATGGAAAATCTGAGGGCTGTCAGGAAGGGTGCTCATTATTAAAAATGAAATCTTCATATCTGTCATAATTTTATTGCATTTGCTCCTATTAAAATTCCTTTTAAGAAATTTTTCTTAAAAGAGCCCCCAATGTTTACCTTCATTCATGCAGCATTCATTCATTCACTTTGCACTTTTGTGTGTCAGAAGCTAATGAAATAGATGAACAAGGCACAATTCCCTCTTAAAAAGAAAAAAAGTTTTTATCTACTAGAGAAAAAAAGATAACTAAGTCAAGAAAGGCAATGCGGTATTCCAACTACTGTCTCAGATTTTTCCCGTGAATATCCTGCCATTTAGCCAAACTCTTCTAGCTTTAATGTGGAGCTGTGGGACAGGACTGAGTTTTAGCAATAACGGCTTGAAATAGATTCCTTCAATTTGTCTGATTTGACAGAAGGCTACAAATAGGGTCTGTGCTTTATCCAAATAGTCTAGTTGAGTCATTCAATATAGTGTATGCCAACCATCCTGGCACCAGATGTGCCACATACAAGCCCTGCGTTTGGAAATTACAATTACGCCAGCGAGGCGGTAAGAGAAGAATGTAGTTGGGGTATTGAGCATGTGGCTGGGTCGGGAGTGGGAGATGAGACTCTTTAAGAACTGAGAAAGTGGGAACGGGGAGGGAGGAGAAAGGTCATGAAAAGCAGAAGGAAATACAACAGCAGGAAAAAAGGGGGGTGAGGAGATAAAGAGAGATGGAGAGACGTGGGAAGTGGTTCCTAAAGGGGGGCCACGCGGTGACCCACAGGTGGGGGCTGTTGCTCATTGCCACCCCCGTCTCTCGTTATGGGGTGCTCCCACAGTAGAGTCTGCTCATGACAATGACAGCCGTGCTGAGAAAGCCAGAGTGGGACGATGCCGTCCCCCCACCCCCGTGACATCCATCAGAAAGGGCTAGCTTTTGAGCACTGAGAGAGGGGGGAAATAAGCAGAAGTAATTTATTCGGGATCTTTGAGAGGATAATAGCCAATTATTTGTTTATAACACTGGTTAAATTTTCATTAGGCAGATTAATGGAATATCATGTACTGTCAACATTGGACTGAGGGGTGGTCCGTAAGAGATAAACGGGCAAACAGGCGCCGTGTCTCTCTGAGTAAATTAGTTTTTGCTTTCCTGTTTTTCATATGAAAATGGGAAAGGTGGGCAAGGTGGTGCATTTTAAAACAGGTCTCGAGATGGGCCAAATTGGTTAAATATGAAAGCAATCCTGGTAATAAATACATTATAATAATTTAGCATCATGGCCGTAATTTTGATTTCATGAAAGTCTGGGATAATGTCGATTTTTAACCTGCTCTCTTAATACACATTTCCTCTCCCTGAACTCAAACGCTGCATGCCGTGAGGTGAAAACATATTACTTTGGGGGGCCTGATTCGTCTGTGTAATGCGCTCAGCGTTCTTCTGAGTTGGGGCATTGTCATCCTGATGGCAGGAGGGGCTGCCCACCCCCGCTGTCACCAGGATCAAAATTCCCTGGGCTCGAGGAGCAGGGGTAGTTGCTTAACACTCTGGAAGTAGACTGGAAGGTTCGCGATCAATGGTTTATTTGATACTAAGTCTCTGGTTAGGGTTGAGGTTCTAAATGGGCTGAAAACTGGTTTGAGTCTTGATGTTATTCCATATAAGAATCAGTAGAACTGATTCTGATAGATAGAACTTGAGAGTCCAGATTCTATTAGCAAATTGGAAATGACTCTCTGCTCTCCCCTCTGAAACTGAACATTTCCTAACAATTGATAATCTGCAGTTTAGAAAAAAGTAATTGGCAATTAATGTTTTTAGTTTAATTAGCATTGGAAAGTCATTAAAGTTCCCATATATAGAAGGCAACTAAGAATATTCATTTGCAGCTTAACTCTGGATTTTTAAAAAATGTTATTACTTAGAAGGCAAATGATAGAATGAAATTTCTTTGAATCGTCATTAAAAAATGAAAAGAGGGAGGAAGGAGAGTTAGAGGAAGAAGTGGAAGGAAGGAAGAAGGAAGGGAGGAAGGAAATGAGTAAAGAACATTTGTAGTGATGTGGAAAATCAACTAAATGCGATCTGTTGTTCTTTTTTATAAAATGCCAAAATTTGCCACCTATATGTCTGATAAAATCAATTTCAAGAAGGTAAGGCATTACTGTGACTTTCCTTGAATCATTTTACTGGTCTGTATAGTGACTTCTCTTCATGATAATTCTATGCCCCCAAAATAATTCCCAGTATAAACTGGGTAAAAAAGTATATTTGTTTTCTAAGAAAGAAAATTGGTGGAGCTTTTCCTACCAAAGACACATCCCTCCAGCTCACCCCGATCCACTCTGAGGCCCCGTGATGGGGAATCTGCTTCCTGTGCTCCTCAGCCTCCAGGGAGGTGGAGAGGGTGGCAGCTGCAGGGGACTGGTCGTGCCAACCCTGCTTTCCCTTCTTGCTGACTCTTCTCCCAGGCAGTTACCTGGCTGGACAGGGAGCTGGGGACCGATGTGGCTGGGTAACCAGGGACTTATGGGGAAAGCTGGGCTTCCCAGCCTTCCTTCTGAGCCGTTCTTGTCCTTGCTTAGTTGTAGATTTCAGGTCAGAGAATAAGGGCAGGTATCTGGAGGGGATAGATTGCTCTGAAATGGGGAGAAGTGGTGCCCCGAAAGCCACATTTGTCTGCAGGCTGTATGAAGTGGCAAGAGCCCTTTCATGGCTGCTGGCCAGGACAATGACCTTTCAAAGCCTTTAGAGAAAGTCATTTCTTCAATATCCGACATCCACGTGTTGCATATGGATCTCCTCACCACGGCATCTTGGCCACAGATGCTGCCACAGTTGGGCAGCTTTGGGCAGAAGTGTTACAGCGTTCATGAGAAGTTCAGTTGGAGGGGAAGGTGGGTGTGGGATTGTTTTAAAGTCTCTAGGTGCTTCGAACAGTGTAGTGAAACTGTCATTAGATACAGCACCCGTGAACCTTGAGTTTTAGGGTCTGGGCTGCAGGAGGCCCTCTTAGGAAGGGGTTATTCAAGAAGCAAAATCTCTTTGGCTGGAGGGTCCCAACAGGCCCACCATGCAAAGAACAATACACTGCTTTGACTAGTGTGTTAAAGGCAGCTGCAGGGAAGAACGCAGTGCCGGCCTTGCCTAATTTGAAATAGAAAAGATATTCTCTGGGCTATTTCATCCTTTTAGTGAAGGCAATTCACATTCTTTTGGTGGTTTATCCTACTCATAATGATCAAATCCTAGAGTCAGAACTTCTAATGCAAACCACTTTTCCAGCTGTAATTGGATCTAAGGCAAATGCAACCACCAAGTGGCCTAAGACTCCCTGGCAATGTTCAATCAGGATACGATATCGCTTATGAAAGTGATATCTTACTATTGATACTTCTCCCAGGAGCAGCACAAATTAGAGACATACTCAAGTGATTCTGAAGCCTCTCAGACAACATGAGAGCATGCCCCTCTGAAAGTGGGAGTTCTTAAACACAGCATGATGCACATTTCATCGTGGTCATTTAGTGGAAACTCTATGAAAGGGTTCTGCTGGGTTGGGGATAGGAGAAGATCTAACATTTAGGGAACCACAGTAAATATGGTTCTTAAGAAAATTCAAGAACTGATCATGCTAACAGCATCTGAATGCAGACTTTGGGTGACGATGGGATACGTGGTCTCAAAGTGAAAACACATGGACTTCCCCACCACATCCACTCAAACAGGACCCTGCTGTAGGCTCAAGTGCACCCACGCCCACAGGCACGTACACAAACACACACATGTGCACACACACTTTCCAAATTCAAGGGCTTTCAGACGATCTCTGAGGGTGCGGAAGTATGAGCCCTATTAAGGAATGGCTTCAGCTTCCAAGGAGATCTCAGATGCCAACATAATAAATATCAGGTGAGGATCTTAGCCCACAAATTCAAGCCTGTAAAGAAATACGATTTCTATATTTATGTTTCATATATTGTAAACATCCATTTTCTACATAATTTCTGATTTTAGCATACCCCCATTTGACCTCCACCCTCTCCCATTTCTGGGTTTATACTGTAATTTCAGGATCTTAAGTGGAGATGTGGAACATCTGGTCTACTTGTCATCAATCTACAAATGTTACAGCTGAGACATCTACTGTTCCTTCCTAGTGGCTTCTTCAGGCCTGAGATACCATCCTTGGGCCACGGGAAATTTTGCTAGGTTGTCTTTGGTTCTCTTTGCCTAGACACATGCTACAGCCGTCTCTCTCTGGAGTCTTGCTGTCTTCCAAGAGGTGGGGCCTCTTTCCCTCTGCCACAGAAAGAAGCCCTGCCTGTTACTTTAACTTTTTAAACCTCAATTTCCCCATCTGTACAATGGGAAGAATAATAGCTATGTAAACACTCGATAAGTATTAGAATTTTAAAAATCATTATTAACACAAAAGTTTGAATGACCATCAATAGAAGCAAAACAACCTAGTTTCACAGGGCTCCCTGAGTCATTAATGCTATGTGGTCACATCTTTTCATATTTGATTATTTCACTGGCATTTCTAGAAACAATGGCACCTGCTTACTGAGAATTCTTGGATGCTGCTACAGTCTTCCTTTATGACTCTTTATTTTTTAACTTTCCATTCAATTATATTATATGTTGTATTAACATTAAAAATTATGAGTAAGTATACAGTCCAGACGCACCCATGTGACCAACACTCAGAACAAGGAACAGACATAACTGGCTCCCCAGAAATCCCTTCATGCTGTGGCCTAGTCAATGGCCATCCTCCAAGGGTAACACACCACTATCTTGACTTCAAAGAGCATAGGTTAGCTTGGCTCTCTTTCTATAATACTTTATATAAGTGGAATCATATACTATATACACGTTTTGTGTCTGGCTTCTTGCACTCTATTATGTTTGTAAGAGTCAACCCTTTGTGTGTGTCTTTGTAGACCATTCAGTCTCATTGCAATATAGTACTTCATTATAAAAATATACTTATTTTCAAATACAGTTTACTTATTTTCATTTTAGGACATTTATAAGTGACAATCTTGGAGCTTGATGTCCCAAGACTTGAGTCTGTGAGTTACTAGTGAGCCCAGTCATCACGATGCAGAAGTTTCTGCTTGCATGGATGGCTCTGGGTATGTTGGAACTATTTCCGTGGCACCCGAAGATGGGCAGCATATTATTTCATCAGCATCAGTCCTCCTGATGTGTCCCTGAGCCTGGCTGTGCACAGCAATCCTGGCTCTTCCTCACACCAGCTCTGTAGCTGTGATGAAGACCCTGGAACATAGTAATTAATAAAGGACGCTAACATTTGTGTGATGCCTACCATGTGACATCCATGTCCTGGGAACTTACAGTGCTGCTTCATTGAAGCCTCACAAAATCCTGTGTCTTAATTAATCACTTTGTCTTCTTTTCATGCATATATGGTCTACTATGGAGTCTACCATGTCACTACCCAGCCCCTGTGCTCACAAGCTCACCATTGGGTGAATGAGACGCAGGGACAAATCAACCAGCCCAATAAAGTCAGACAAGTGCTTAGAGAGAGGTGAGCAAGGCCCTGTGAAAAATCCGGCATGACTGTGGAGTCAGAAATGGATTCCAGGAGGAAGTGACATTGTTCTTCCCATTCCCCGTTCTATATTGTGGCTAAGAGTAGTACATCCAAGGCCACAGAGCTAAGCAGGAAATAAAACCCAGTTCAACCTGGCCCCGACGTGGCTTCTGCTTGTCCCTTCTCTGTGTGCCACCTAACTCTTGGAAAGAGGCGTCCTATTCCAGCTTTCTCTAATCCACTGACGGAGTCCAGAGTGGGACACAGGGAGGAAAAGGCAGTTCCAGGAGGAGAGAAAGCAAAGCCCAGATGACAGGAGGGAGCCACAGGGAGCTCTGAAGCAGACATCAGCCCCGAGGCTTGACTCAGCCCCCTCCCTTCTCATTTTAAAAATCAGAAAAGAGGCTGAGAATCCTAAAGGCCCATTGTTGGAACTGAAGTTCCACAAGACACTTCAGATACAACTGCAGAAACAGTGGTGGCAAATTCCTCTATACTGCTTGGGACTAGAAATGGAAAAAGAGAAGAACTAAGTTTGAAGTTGGATCAGACTACACACGTATGCTCTTCATTCTTTTAAATTTCCAGCTGTAGCAGTAATACACTACTTGTCAGAAAGATGTCAAGTAATGCAGTTGCTTGAAAGAAGAAAGTAAAAATCCCCTAGAATATACCTCCGATCCCAGAAATAACCACCGATAACCATTGTTAACAATTTGATGTAGAGTCACCCAGATCCTCAATCTCTCACCTCTCTGTCTCATATATATATATATATATATATATATTTCATCTATCTATCTATATATCTCCTTATACGTGTAATGTCTTGGTCAATAAAGCAGAAAGCCTATCCTACGTGTGTTTCAAAGCATGGCATCTGGGTCTCCGAAAGCATGGGACTGCCAGTGGTCTCAGCCCCATAGGTGATGTCATGGAGATGATAATCTCCAAATTGCCTCTAATCCTATAATGGCTTCCAAACCACATATTACGCCACACGTGACAACCCAATTACTAATACCACCATTTTCATGTATGCAAAGGACAGCTAGTTTTTCAGCCCTGCGATTAAATGAAAGCACAGCTACAAATTAACTGGCAATTTCAGTGCAATATGAGGAAACAGCCATTCTTATCACATTCCAAGGAAAACCATAACTCAACAGCCATGGTGAAAGCATACTTGTCAATCAGCAAGGCAAATGCTTCTCCAGGCCCCAGAATGTGCCCTGAAGGAGGAAAACCCTTTGGTTCTTCATTTATTCAGGAGGCTAGCAGGGACCCACAAGCATCAGAATTCCAAGATTGCAAAACTAGCAAAGTACAGAATTTCTGAACCAAATTTTCCCAATTCTGTTAGAATAAAAAATAATGAAGGAAAAAATAAACATTTTGTGTCATTATCAGAGCCAGGACTATATATTAATAGTTACTCTCCGATGGGTCTTGCAGGTCATCTAGTCCCCCTAAGACTCAGAGAGGAGAGGGTACTCGCATATGTCTGGGAAGAACTCAGTCTCTGCCATGTTTCTGGACTTCCAGAGCATCACCCTGGGGGCTGCCAGGACAGGCCCAGGACCCGTGATTAAATTTGGAAAAGCAAAGGAAGGAAATGACCTTCCACAGGAGGACAGCTCCTCCACCCCACAGACGTCAGGATGGTCCTGGCCTGGCTTTTACCAACCTCCCTTTGCCTGATTGAATCAACAGTTCCCTGGTGGAGGCGCCCACACACTCCTCCGCAGGTTTCCAGCCAATCTCCACTTTTCACCTTCATTTGTCCTCACCTTTTAAGACTCCACCATGAAATTGTCCCCCTCATCATCCCCAGGGAAGCCTGACCATTCCTTCCCCTCCCACCTAGTGCCCTTTAAAGAGATGCCTCTCTTCCCTGTGAGATAGTCAGCTCCCCACGACCAGGGCTGCATGTGCTTGCCCTTGTGTTCGCACAACCATGGCACGTGGGAGGCACTCAACAAACATTGTCGCATGAACGAATGGTTGAATGAAGAAGGAAGGAGGGGAAGAAGGAACTAATCTCACATTCCATTTATGTGTCCTGGCCTGATTAAAAATCAAGTGGACATGACTGCCTTTTCACAGTCATCTTCTAGTCTAGAACTTTCTTCCTCCAGAAGTTTACACAGACGTTAGACTGCAACATGTCCCTCTCCCTTAGAAAAATATGGTGGCCCTCGGCTGCAGCAAGTCGCTGTGTTCTTTGCATAGTAGATGTATAAAAATAGACTTAAACTAGAGATGGATGGTCCCAGATGGATGTGGTTGGGGTGAGGAAGAACATCTTGAACTATTTTTCAAACATTTCAGTTTCGGCAAAAACCAAAACATGTTTTGCCAATCACTTTTCCTTAATTTTAAAACCCACGGATTTCAAAGGAAATTTAATCTGAATGTTTCTACTTCATTTACTCCATCTCTTCAAAATGTTCTCCTGAAAAAGTGAACTAGAAGTTTAAAGGACTTTTTATAGTTTGCTGGTTTCTTTTAAGCAAGGAGCCACTTAAAATTTTGGCTAGGGTGAAGGGAGGAGGGGTCAAAGGCCCTAAATTTCGAAGTAAAAGAAAAAAAAATTGTGCAAGTTGATTCGAATTTGCATCTAGGAAATAATCAACATGCTTCTTGTGCTGAAGCAAAGAAGAGATGGTTAAAGCTCAAAATTAAAGGAAACATGATTCTGTAAAAGGTGGATAAATTCTACATGATCAATCAACAAAAATAAAGCTAGAAATTATTACAGACATTGGTTCATCTACAATAGAGGTTATTGCAGGGATTACAGATATTGGTTTATCTATTCACTTTGGTTCATTTGTGATGGAGTTTGAGTGTGTTTTGTCAATAACTCCTTAATAGTGAGTGCACATGACCATGACTGTGGTAGACAAATCATGAAGCAGCTAAAAAGGGAAGGGACACAGCAGAATGGTAGGCACACAGCTCCCTCAGCGCATTATAATCTGCCAATTATCCCCTGCCCATCGCTCCATAACCTGATCCTCAGTGACACTTGGGTGGGATTGACAATCTGCTTCCTGGTGTGTTTACACAGGGGCAGCCACTCCCCGCAGACCTTACCTGATAAGCTTTTGTTCCACCAGATCCTTCCACTGTGTAAGTTACAAGCTGGGAACAGCTTGGGCCCCTGGGGCATGCGTCTAATTCATCGGAGTCACTGGGGGGAACTTAGTGCACAGCAGAAATCCAGTCAACACCCTCGCTCCATAGTTAATATACTGTTTGACACCACTGTGGCCAACGGAAGAATCAGGCCATCTCTCCGGACCACCCACGTGACTAATAGCTAATAACTAACACATGGGGAGACCATAGTTAATGATGTCCCTGGGTTCAGTGGTTCCTTGTGTTTTTATTTCTTTTTCTCTCTCTTTATTAGCATTCATTCATTCAATTAACCATCATGGAGTGTCCACTGAATGTGAGGTGCTGTGTTGGGCATTTTAGAAGAGATATAAATAGCAGGGGGCTCTGGCCACTGCTCTCAGGGAGCCCACAGGCCCACGTGGTGGTACCGGCACTCCCTTCGGTGCAGTGCTGTGGCCAATGCAGCGTGTACGGGGAGCGGGGTGCCTTTGAAATTGGGCACTTCTGCCGTTGGAGAGAAGCCCAAATGGGGAGGCCCGTTTTGCTTCCCAAAGGAGTGAATTATTTAGTTAGCCTCTGAGCACCAATCAACATTGACATATTCATTCAAGGAGACCTCAGCAACACACACATTATGTGGATTTACTTTGGGGTAAAACGAAAGCTGGAGGCATTCTTGAGGTACCTTCTGAAATACCATGGGAGAGCTGGGCCTATGAAAAAGCCAATACGAATAAGGAAAAACATGAATCATCAACTCCTCAAAAAGCTGACGAAGTATCTCCAAACGAGAACAGATAATAGAGTTTCCCCCATCAATCAAGCATCTGTCCTTAGACCAGAAGCCATTGACTCCGAAGTGCTTGCCAATCCTTGTCCCGCCACATTAACTTGCCTCCCAAACAAAGATTCCAAGAACCACACGTTTTTAATTATACAAAGTAAAGGTTGATGAATGATTCATACCACTAATCTAAACTTGGGCCAGGTTAAAATAATACTGTGTAATAACTTATATTTATATAGCTCACAAGAGCACTTTTCCTTGGAGCTTAAAGTAGTTTTCAGATGCTATCTTGGCTCTTCTCACAACATCTTTGTGGAGTAGACATGGTGTGGGAGTCCTCCTTTTCCTCCACGGACAGGGCAATCAAGGGCCAGAAAATTTCAAACCCGAGTCCAAGATCACACAGGACGGCAGACACAAAGCCAGACCATATCTGCACTTAGGAGAGACGTCGTCTCCCAGCTCTGGAGCCTGCAGGACAGGAGCACCGGCACTTGGAGCAGCCTCCTCCCCGAAGGCAGAGGAGGTTGGAGTGATCACAGCCCCAGGCTATGGGATTCCCTTTGTCTTAGCTTTTCCAGGATCAGAGGAAGGTTTGAGATACTAAGGACATTAAGAAATGCCATTGTGACTCCAACCCGTGGCCTATCAGCTCCAAGATTCTTCCTCTCAACTGCAGAAGAAAGGGTGGTTGGATCAGTAAGGACAGTGCAGTAGACATCAACCCCCTCTCCAGCTCCCTCGGACCTTCATGGCTTAGTCTGCCGCTCTCTGTGGCTTGGCCTGCGGGCTCTCTCTCAAGTCCTGGAAGAAAGGTGTCTTGCCCACTTCAGGCCGGCCAGAGCGCCTGAAGATTAGCTTCCCCCTGAATAGAATTTCCTGCAAGTATCTGAGCCTGTTGTTTGGGTGGGATGACTGGTAGCGAGGTGGCCTGGAGAGTGTCCCTGAAGCTTCTCATAGTCTCCCCATGGGATCGCGCTTCAGGCCCCACCGTGGCTGCTGGCTGGATAACACACTCCAGCGTCGCCTTCCCAGCCCTGCCTCACTTCCCAGCAGAGGACTTGCCCAGAATTCGTGCCTCGCGTTCTGCTGCTGGGGGAATTCGAGCTATGACAGCTACCCTCTCTGACATCATCCTCATTGTCATCAGGGGTCACCATCCTTGAACCATACCTCTATAAAAACCCATATCTGTCCCTCTCTTGGGATGTCAATTTTCCCAGTTTCCCAACACGCCGTGGGAAGAAAAGAGTATCATCAAGTCTGACACGGGACTTGAGCAAAGAAGAATGAAAGCATAACAGAAGTGTGCTCTGACAGCCTGAAAATCACTTCAGATTTCATTTGGATTTCTTTTTTAAACGTCTGGTGAGGACTGCATCAGGAAGTTAGAAATGAGTGGACTTTTGAAATTCATATCTTCATCCTTTTTCATGTAGCTTAGATGAGTTTTTTACTCTGCTATGGTATGGTCAATGGCACATGTGTGAGCTACAAGACTGTTTGAATTTATTTTTTTAGGTATGTTAACCATATGTGACACACTGGAGACGTGTAAGTCCGTAGGATGAGTATTTTGCCCTCTAGTGGCTTAGTGGTTATTTGCAGAATGTAAATTCACTTCATTCATTCATTCACTGTCAGTCAAGTAAAACCTTACTTTGTTCCAGACATAGTGCAAAAGGCTAATGACATAAACGGCTTGTCCCTGGCTTCATAGAGCTTACGGTTTGGTGAGGGAGATACATATGAAAGCAAATTAACACTAATAGTCAAATCATTGGCAATTGATTGTGATTAGACCTAGCAAGGAAAGCAACAAGGTGCTTTGAGAGAAGAGCAGGGCATGTCTGATCTGAAGCGGGACAAGATTCCGTGAAGACCACTCTAAGAAGTGATATCTGAGCTAAAATCTGAAGGCTGAACCAGCCAGGTACAATGGGGGGAAGGACACTCTTGGCAGAGGGAACAGCATGTGCAAAGGTCCTGAGAATGGAAAGAGCTCGAAACACATTCTTGGAGAAAGGACAGCCTAGAGGTTAAGGATCCTGGCAGGCTGGGTCCAAAGCATCCTATCTCTGTTACTAGTTCTGTGACCCTGGGCAGGAAATTCCATTTCTCTATGCCTCATCTATAAAATGGGGTTTGCAATGACAGCCTTGCGGTGTTCGGCGTTCTTTAAGGACCCGAAAACATTTCCACTGTTAGAGTTACTTCCCAGAGCAAGCAGGCTGAGTTGGCAGAGAACTGGCCAAATCTTAGGATACCAAGTCTTAGGAGACCATTCCCACCACACACACACACACACACACACACACACACACACACACAGTTCTTAATGTCCCAATGCTTCATTATCTTGAATGCCCAAACTCAATGTTCTTTAGAGCCTAGCTACTCAGACTGTGGCCCAAAGACCAGCAGCACCGGCACCACCTGAGAGCTTGTTAGAATTGCAGAACCTCAGATCCCACCTGGACCTTCTGAATCATAACCTGCACTTAACAAGACCTTAGAGGATTCTTCTAGACATTCAAGTCTGAGAAACGCTGCTTTAGAGGCTTCAAACACACGCTGCCCAAGGTCGCAACACCAACACCACACGTCCTTACGGAAAGTGCTACCAGCTGACATCTCTTCCCTACTTTGGCCTGAACACTGTCACCGTGAGCAAACAGATGAGGCCTAAGCTCCAGAGAAGACGAGTTTCTCCTCCTGTGTACACAGAGGCTGGGAGGCTGGGGACAGACACTTGGCTGGAGGATTTAGGCACTGGATCACAGAGTAGGCAAGGGGAAAATAGTGATGTGGTGGGAGATAAAAGCTAGGAATGCAGCTTTTCTTTTTTCTTTTTTATAACCCCTAATTTTTATTCCATATCCCTCTAAAAGGGACTCTTAAAAAATGACTGAGAGATCTCCTTTCTTTGATATGTTTGGTCACCACCAAAATGAAAGTTCTCTCCACCCTCACCCATCCAAAACTCGTGATTGACATCACTGTGTCGTGATGTGATCATATGTTCGATTATGCTGCTATGAACATATTTATTCAAAGATGGTGAGCATGTGAAAAAGTAATACCACCTTCTGTAGCAAGACTGAAAAATAGAACTTTTTTTTTAACTCGTTTGATTTTTGAACTGTGTTTTATAAAATAATCCATGGCTTTGGGATGCTTCTAATATTATTTACAACACAGAGAACTAAAACACAAAGGCCTTATAAGCTGCTCATATTATCTGAACATCAAGCAAGAATTTTTAGCACCATTTTCCTCTTAAGTGTACAATATAGATTTTGTCATATTCGTAATTACTTTGAACATTTCACACACACAACACAAAAGATTCGGATGCAACATTTCCTTTGATAGCCTATTATGTTCAATGTGAATTCTAAATCAAATCTTTTTACCAAACAATATTGCAATACGTTAGAGGTTCGTATAACAATATAACAATACGTTATATTGTTCGTATAACAATATAACAATACGTTAGAGGTTCGAAGAGTTTATTTGCAAAAAATAAAAAAAGCCCACAATTATCTCAAATGGAAACAAATCGAGGATGCATTCTTAACAAATCTGCATTATGTTTGATCAGTTTTGTGATAAGATTGAGGTGCCCTTAGCAGAGAGAAATTGGATGAAAAACAATTTACCAGCTGGATAGTCTCTTGTTTCGTCTTTTAAACAAATGTTCTAAATAACATTTGTTTGATGATGGGTCTCTCTCTATGTTTAAAGGCCACTCACTGGGGATGATTGAAGGATTTCTATTAGGAGCTCTTAAGAAAGGATCCCTCCATCTCACCAGGAAATAAATCCATGTCTCCATAGCAAAAGATATCCGGAGCTTCCAATTTGTTTAAATTTGAACGTACTTGACACTTCTCTCTCCTGACCTCGTGCTGGCGTCTTTGGGGACAGTGCCAAGGATGTGTGCACGTGGAGGGGCTTGAATATGAGAGTTTGTTCATTCAAAAATGTGCATCAGTCAATTAAGGGAGCTGAAGAAAAAGGTGAGAATTATATGAAAACACAAAATATAACCCTGTACAATATTTTAAGAAACCTTAAAAATTGATGCAAGGAAATTTGAGAAACTTCCCCCAAAGTCACACCATCTCATTCGTAGGACCGCCTCTCTAACTGTTCATGCCTGTAGAACAGTAGCTGTTTTACTGAGTTCCCAGTTTTGTGAATGTGCCTGCGGGTCTTAAGGAAAGGTTGACTTCTCTCATTCATCTTGGTTCTTTTCACATCTGGCTCCAAGTGAGTGGTCAATAGATGTTGTATGGATGGATGGATGGATGGATGGGTGTATGAATTGATAAAAGGAAGGAAAGAAGAATGGATGGCTAGATACCATGCTGTCTCTCCAATTATTAATACATCTGAATTATAAAAGAGTAGATA
>VBSM01003143.1:3605596-3623993 GCA_008086735.1 Cheirogaleus medius
GGAGAAGAGTATGACAGTATAAACGTATGGGCAATAAACTGAAAAAGATAATTTTAAAATGTGCTTCCCAATCAAAATATAGAATTCTCCCATGTAATAAAAGGGAAATTTTTATCTCAAGCTTCCTTGACTATAATTTCACACTGTTATCCCATTTTAGAGAAATAACATGTTAGTGGCAATTGAAGCACAGAAAGCCTAAGTAACTAGCCTAGGGTCACACAGCTATCACGTGGAGGAGCTGGGATGCAAACTGGGGGAGGTCAGTCAGCAAAGCTGGAGCTCCTGACCTTTCTGGCCTTCTGCTAAGCTTATTTCCTCCTGTAAAATGAGGATAATGATAGCAATTATCTCTAGGATTCTTGGAAGAATTTTACAAACTAATACATAGAAAATGCTTACAACAGTGATGTGCATACAGTAAGCACTCAATAAATGCCAAGTGTTTTCATGCTGTCATGCCTCCTGGGGCTCGGACTGGGGAGAGCGGGGCGAGCAGGCAGGAAACCAAAACCTAGTTAATTTAGTGTTCTAGTTAGTAGGTTTCGGGCTCACTGGTGTTAGACTATACAGGCACGCCTCATTTTATTGCATTTCCCTTTGTTGTACTTTGCAAAAATTGCATTTTTTACAAATTGAAGGCTGTGGCAACCCTGCATCTAGTAAGTCTATCAGGGCTGATTTTCTAACAGCATTTGCTCACTTTGGGTCTCTGCATCATATTTTGGTAATTCTCACAATGTTTCAAACTTTTTATTATTATTCTATCTGTTATGGTGGTCTGTGATCAGTGATCTTTGATGTTACTATTGTAATTGTTTTGGGACACCAGGAACCACGCCCATATAACATGGTGAACTTAACCGATAAATGTGTGTGTTCTCACTGCTCCACCAACCAGCCATTGCACCGTCTTTCAGGCCTCCCTATTTCCTGACACACAACAATACTGAAATCAGGCCAATTAATTACCCTGAAATGGCCTCTAAGTGTTTAAGTGAAAGGAAAAGTCGCACATCTCTCACTTTAAATCAAAAGCCAGAAATGATTAAGCTTAGTGAGGAAGGCATGTCGAAAGCCAAGACAAGCTAAAAGCTCAGCCTCTTGTGCTAAACAGCCACATTGTGAATGCAAAGGAAAAGTTCTAGAAGGAAATTAAAATTGCTACTCCAGTGAACACATGAATGATACGAAAGTGAAACAGCCTTATTGCAGATATGGAGAAAGTTCTAGTTGTCTGGATAGAAGATCAAACCAGCCACAATATTCCCTTCGGCCAAAGTCTAATCCAGAGCAAGGCCCTAAACTCTCTTCAGTTCTATGAAGGCTAAGACAGGTGAGGAAGCTGCAGAAGAAAAGCTGGAAGCTAGCAGAGGTTGGTTCATGAGGTTTAAGGAAAGAAGCCGTTTCTTAACATAAAAGTGCAAGGTGAAGCAGCCAGAGCTGATGTAGAAGCTGCAGCAAGTTATCCAGAAGATCTGGATAAGATCATAGATGAAAGTGGCTACACTAAACAACAGAATTTCAGTGTAGATGAAACAGCCTTCTATTGGAAGAAGATGCCATCCAGGACTTTCATAGCTAGCGAGAAGTCAATGCCTGCCTTCAAAGCTTCAAAGAACAGGCTGACTCTCTGGTTAGGAGCTAATGCAACTGGTGACTTTAAGTTGAAGTCTTGAAGGGCCATTGCAAAAATCCTATGGCCCCTTAAGAATGATGCTAAATCTACTCTGCCTGTGCTTTATAAATGGAACATCAAAGCCTAGATGACAGCACATCTGTTTACAGCATGGTTTACTGAATATTTTAAGCCCATTGTTGAGACCTATTGCTCAGAAAATAAAAGATTCCTTTCAAAATATTACTGCTCATTGACAATGTACCTGGTCACCCAAGAGCTCTGATGGACATGTGCAAGGAGATGAATATTGTTTTCATGTATGCTAACACAACACCTATTCTGCAGTCCATGGTCAAGGAGTAATTTTTATTTTCAAGTCTTATTTTTTAAGAAATACATTTCATAAGGCTATAGCAGCCATAGATGGCTATTCCTCTAACCGGTCTGGGCAAAGTCAATTGAAAAGCTTCTGAAAAGGACTCATCATTCAAGATGCCATTAAGAACATTTGTGATTCATGGGAAGAGGTCAAAATATCAATATTAGGAAGAGTTTGGAAGAAGTCGATTCCAGCCCTCATGGATGACTCTAAGGTGTTTAAGACTTCAGTGGAGGAATTAACTGCAGATGTGGTGGAAATAGCAAGAGAACTAGAATCAGAAGTGGAGCCTGAAGATGTGACTGAATTGCTGCAATCTCATGATAGAACTTGAATGGATGAGGACTTGCTTCTTAAGGATGAACAAAGAAAGGGGTTTCTTGAGATGAAAACTACCTCTGGTGAAGATGCTGTGAACATTGTTGAAATGACAACAAAGGATTTGGAATATTCCATCAACTTATGTGATAAAGCAATGGCGGAGTTTGAGAGGATTGACTCCAATTTTGAAAGAAGTTATACCGTGGGTGATCCGCCGCTAAACAGCATCGCATGCTACAGAGCAATCTTTTATGAAAGGACGAGTCAATGGATATGCCAAACTTCATCGTTGTCTTGTTTTAAGAAATTTCCACGGCCACCCCAACCTTCAGCAACCACTACTCTGATCAGTCAGCAGCCGCTCACATCAGGGCAAGACCCTCCGCCAGCAAAAAGATTATGATTCACTGAAGACTCAGATGACTGTTAGCATTTTTCAGTAATAAAATATTTTCAGGTAAGGTCTGTATGTTGTTTTTTAGACATAATGCTATCACACCCTTAATAGACTACAGTATAGTATAAATATAACTTTTATATGAGCTGGAAAACAAACAAAAAAAAGGTATGACTTCTTTTATCGTGGTGGAGTGGAACATTCATGAACCCGCAGTATCGCCGAGGTATGCCTGTACTGAGTTGGCGAAAATCAGACATTCCTCTACCAGGCTTAATTCGGCACGTGTTTAAGGCAGCTCCGGAGTGTATGATTTTTCAGCCAGAGACTGAGCCTCAGAGAGCAGGCTCCCCTCTCAGGGGACTGCCTTTTGCAGCCAATCACGACGGAGGTTTGCTCTGCAGCTGAGTGTAATTTTAATTCTGTTATGGAAATTGTATGAGTACCATGCAATAGAATTCCAAATGTTTTGCTTTGTAGTAAAAAAAAAAAAAAAAAAGCATCAGAAAATAAACATGTAGGCTTCTCAGGGAAAACTTCAGACGCTAAAAGAATGGAGAGCATTTGAACTTTGGGCAAACAATAGCATCTGAGCCCAAGATTCCTCCTGTGCGCAGCATACTCTCCCCACAGCCCAGGAACATGCCTGGAGGACCTACACCTGTCCTCGCTGTCTGGTGAGACACTTGCTGCACATCTGGCTGTTAAAGACCCAGGTGATCAACAAAGCCACAGCCACCGCAATCCTCCTCCAAAAGGCCCGGTCTCTTCTTGCACAAGAAAATGTTTCCAATGTCACCAAGTATTCTTCCATAAATGATAGATTAATTCCTGAGATGGGGACATAGGAGTCCCTAGCAATTCAAGGATTACTAAAAACTCTGGGGCATCTCTGTAAAGAGGGAAGCAAGCTCTTAACTGACATTGACATGTATTAGCAAAAAGGCCAAAGCAGGTGTCTTGCCTTTCTGATTCCGCACAAAGGAGCGGATGCGAGCATTATGATAACAGGCCATTCATGCTGCTGTAGGCTATAGCTGTATGTTCACACTTCCATAATAAACCTATTTTCAGGGGCTTATAATTCAACCGTAAAAATCTGCTCCATGCGCAAACTTGGCAGAACAAAATCTCAGACTCTGAGCTCAAAATCCCTCCCTTACTTTAAAATATTTTTTAAAGATGTGTTTTGGATGAGTTTAAATTTACAGAGTGCCAAAAAATATTCAGGATTTGAACAGCTATTTTACTTTAGTTGATATCTAGAGACAACTAATCCATTCCTATGTAAAAGGAGTCTTGGCCTTTTTTTTTTTTTTTTTTTTTTTTTTTTTTTTTATCAGTTTTGCCTGAATGGTTGTCGAGTTGGAAAGAAGTTAAACACCAATCTGAAATGAATTAGAGAGCATTAGACAATAATTAAACTGAAATTAGGGCATCATTTATTCATCAAGTCATCACTAAGAAAAGAATCCAATTCTCATAGATACCTTTAAAATATTTAGATCTTAATCTTAAACACCTTTGCAAGTAGGGAGAGAATGATGGGATTGTTTCTGCTCAGAGGGGTTTGCTGACGACAGCAACTGAATCTTAAATGCTGCCAAGCTCTGCGGGGAAGTGGACGGTGAAGCTGCCCCTCCGAAAGCTGCTTCCACGTGTGTGGACAAATGGAAATGATGCTGGTAGCAGGAAAAATCTCCCATCTCTCTAGGGTGTCCTTGGTCACATTCTCAGGGTCAGGTGGCACAAAATTAGCAGGTGGGTGACTTGTGCCTCCAGTTTCCTCCTATGAAGTCACTGCTGCAGGCAACTGGAGCTTGTCGCACTAGGGTGCTCCGAGGAGTCACCCAGAATGTGCCTCAGAATTTTGTCTCCAAAGGCGGAAAGGCTGAGTCATTCATTCATTCGTTCATTCATTCATTCATTCAGGCAACTCATTCTCGTTCCTGAGTCTGGTTTCTCCCTCTGAACAAAGCAGAGGTTGGTAAAGCTCCATCCCAGGGCTCGGAGAAAGCCTCGCAACCGAAAAGAGAGAGGCAAGAGCCCTTGAGGAGGGACCCTGGGGGCGCACACAGGGACTGTCTGCCACAGCTGCAGCTGAAGTCAGAGGTGCCCCCAGGGCATATGGCGAGGAGGGTGACCCAGTCGTCCTGGTTTGCCCAGGACTTTCCCAAGGTTAGCACTGAAAGTCTCACATATAGGAAACCCCTCTGTTGTAGGAAAACTGGATGGTTGGTCACCCCAGGGAAGGAGGAACCAACAGTACCTGATAAAAGGGGCTGAGAGGCCCCAGGGCACTGCCCAGGCCAGTAGGGGCTTCTGAAACCCTTTTCTAACGAGGTGAGTCCACTTAGCTGCAGGGCTGGCTTTTGTGAGTTGGGGCCAGCACTAAATTGCTGGGACAATAAAGGTGAGACTACTTGGGCTGGGGGTGTGGCTCCCACCCTCTCTACCTTCCCCTCCTGCAGTATGCAACCTCTAATCCCAGTGAATGCTTAGCAGATAGGAATGACCATTGGTTTGGAAGAAATGAAATTTCATCTTGCCTACATTTCCCCATTAGCCCTGTCCCCTCCCCCGTGGGGCTCTGCCACCTCTCTTCTGGTGCCTCCTTAGCTCCCCCATCCCCCAACCCCCGCTCCAGGGCTCAGGCCACCACCACAGCGCACACTGAACGCTGCCCAGATCGCTCTGCTCCCTGATCTGCACACTCACCTTTCAGCTCAATCACCTCCTCCTTGAAGCCCTCCCAACATGTCCCTCTCTCTGCAAGAACTGGCCACTACCTCTTTTGTGCCCTGCCTCCTCTGCCAGACTGTCCCCTGTCCATCAGAGCCTCCCCACTCTTCTGCCACCTCCACCAGATGGAAAGCGCCTGGAAGGCAAGGACTGAATCTTAGCTCTTCTCACCAGTTCTGCCTCTCTAGGCGCTCAATATGAATGTGTCAATCAATGGATGGGTGAACGGCGAGTGCTCCCCTTTCAAACCCATCTCAGACAGTAAGTGTGTGTTAGAACAAATGCAGATCAGTTAAGCACAAGGACATGGATATAATTCTGGAGCCCAAGGGTCTAAGAGAAAACACCAGTGAGACCTCCCTGCAAATCTGTCCTGCATTTCAGTCTTTCCTGAGGGTCGCTAGAAATCGTGCCCCTTCCTCCCCAGAAGCTTCGTTGGTTTTAATGGCTCATCAGAGAGTGAGGGCTGGACGGGGCCCTGCAGGGCTTTACAAACCCCTCCTTTGTTCAGATGGAGAAACCAAGGCACAGGAATGAGAAACGAGTGGCCTTCCGCACACAGCCAGCCACGGTAGCAGGGCTGCTGTTCGTTTGCTCACAGGACTCTGTTTCCTTCCCCAAAATGATGCTGAATCCCGTAGACACTCGGGATTGCAGAGGACTTTAAGTCACCTGGATCTTGCTACTCTAAGCATGCTTCCCTGACCAGCAGCAGCACCTCACCCTGGAGCTGGTTAGAAATGCGGAATCTCAGGCCCCCTCCTGGAATCCGTGTTGTTAACAACACGCCCTGGCGCCGCGTGTGGACCTTGAAGTGCGAGAAGCGCTGAGCAGGTCCACCAGGGCTCTCACGCATCGACGTGTCCCACAGGTGACTCCAGTCACCTGAGGAGCTTGTAAAAATACTGATCCCTGAGCGCCTAAGTCCCGTCCCAGGCAGGGATGGCCAGGAAGTAGAAAGTGCTTTAAAGCTCCCCCAGGTTAGTCTAACAGGCAACAAAGTTTCAGAACTAATCTGGCCCGTCGTGTCCAGTCAGTGTGTGAAGCGTGCCAGGGGCAGCAACCTCACTACTTCCGCGGACAGCCCGGTCCATGTTTGGACACTTAGATGTTCTCCCTCCAATAGTAGAGAGGCCTATTTGGGTGGTGACCTAACTGCCCAGCATTCCCTGGCTGACTTCGCAGTCACTTGCTTTGGTCCGCGTCACAGAAGAGTCAGTTGCTTGTGAAGGGACCGCACACCTAACCCAGGTGCGCCCCGCTCCAGTTTATCTCATTCTCGCATGACGTGACTTGCATGGGTCATGCTGTATTTGAGGTGCATTATCTCTCTGGTTGGAATTACCATTTTTTTCTTAGAACACAGTTTCATTTCTAACTCCTGGGCCCATGGAATGAATGGCCCTGTCCTGTAGGAACTAACTAGAATAATGGTGGGGGAGGCATTTTATCTATGGTTTTAACTTTAGTGCTGTTTGTGGTTTCTTTGCTTTCAAAAACACTATTTAAAGTAGATGGATTTCCTAAGAGAGCCTTTATTTTTGTGTGGAATCTTCTCATTATGTCACTTTGCTTTCCTGTTGTTATTAATCATTGATGTGATTAGAGCTTTATGACTTATCTTGAAACTAACTCGAAGAAAAGCTTAGCTTATGTGCTGGAAAATACAGTGAGATTCAGTTAGAAGTGAAAGTGGGTAAAAATAGCGTGCTTGCGCTCTCTCTCTAGTTCGTTCTTTCTTTCTTTCTTTCTTTCTTTCTTTCTTTCTTTCTTTCTTTCTTTCTTCATTTAGTGGTTTGCTAGCTCTCTTTCCATGCTATCTGTCACTTCACTTGCTGAATTGTACGCACTTCCTTGTGCAAACGTAGAAAGAGAAGACAGCCCCTTCTGGAGAGCTGAGAAAGTCCCCTCAGATGATTAACAGATGAGAGCTAGAAAGTGTAGCATTTCAAAGCTGCCAAAACTTTGCAGAATATTTTACATTTTAGTGGATTCATCTGTTCAGCAGCCATTGTTGCGCTCCCCTCCGAGACATGTGCTTTTGGTTTGGGCCTTTATTGGTTTTGTTCTTTATTTCCACTTTTCCGTTTACATAGGCACATAGGAAATCATGACTGAAATTATATTCATAAAGTGGTGTATGGTGTGAATCGAAACAAATATGCCCTTTCTTCTGAGGAAGAGACAAGTCTAAAAACAGTTCGGGGCGATTGATTGTCACGCCGCGGTGCTGGTCCCCATAGGCCTGGAGGAGGCAACGGGGACTGGCCCTGATTAAAGACCATCTTCCACTGTGCTCCACGAGACCAAAAAGGGTTCCAGAAAGTTTAAGCCACAGTAATAGCCATGTGACTGCCATGAGGACCACATTGATAGATTTTTTTATTCAACTATAGATCCAAGAAAAAACTTCTCCATTTCCTCCCCCGAACTTAGAAATGTTTTAGGCCACGTGGAAACTCGACTCTTTAAACATATTCGTTTGTGCCAGGCTGGGCACTAGTTTCAACGGTGCCCACAGAAAAGTACAGGCTTGTCCTGTGTGTACACGTGACTTCCACGGACACAGCAGGCGGAGGGAAGGGGCAGGAATTTCTGTTGGGGACAGAGATGTTACAGAGAACTCGATGAGAGAGATCCCTGATTACAGTAGGAGGAAATAAATAAAATGAATATCTCTCTGTGTGTGTGTGTGTGTGTGTGTGTGTGTGTGTGTGAGCGAGAGACAGAGAGAGAGAGAGACTGGCTATTTGAGACTGTGCCCTAGTAAGGAGAACTGGACATTTTTTTTCATGAGCAATGATGACAATCATTCAACTACATTAACATCCTATATTGACTGGCTCATTTGGCAGCAACAAGAAGTTCACAGGCCAAAGCATATGCTAATCTGCATCTCCACTCCATGCACTCTGTCTATATAAAATAGAACATTATACCTGCTGCTCATAAAATTAGTTGTCAACGTTCCTGTTCCCCGTTCTCCATGGGCATGTCTACCCGGCACGCTGGGCGGTGTGGGTGTGCTCCAGACTGCAAAGGCACAAGGACAGGGTGGGGTAGAGGGAGAGGCCTTTTACATGAAGATATGGGGGCTCCTATAAAATAAAATGCAGGGCTTAATCCCCTCGGTTTATGGTACCAGGTAGTTCAACAGCTTCTTCCTCGTCTCCACGCCAACCCCAAACAGGCAAAGATCATACTGAGTTATCATATGCAATCACAAGTGCACTGATGATAAATGTATGGCTTGATGACATTTTACACAGGTTTGTCACTTAGATGGTGACATAGATCATGTTCAGCCCTCAAGCCTCTTTGTAGTCAATACTCCCATCCAGAAGCAAAACACTATTGTGACATCTGTCACCTCAAATTGATTTTGAAATGACGGCAAGGTAAATGTCCTAGACAGAGGCAACCAAAATAAATAAATTTGTTAATAATAAGAATAGTAATAGAAACCATTGATTGAGCATTTACCATGTGCAGGCACTGTGCCAAGTGCATTATTTTAATATCATAGTTGATATCTTCATAGCAACAGTATGAGGATGTTATTAATATTACCCCCATTTAATAGGTGAGGAAATTTCAGCTCAGAGAAATTATGTCATTTACCCAAGATTACAGAACAAGTAGGAGGTAGAGCCACGATTTGAACCTGGGTTTGTTTATCCAAATCTTGAGCCCTGAACAACTATAAGACATCATGAAGAAGCACCATGCTGGGGGGAGTTCAGATGAAGATAGGAAAATATTCTATCAAGCCACAGACCTGAAATATTAAATATTATTTTTAAATTCTGGACCAGATATTGATTAGTTTAAACCATATGAAATTATTAATAGATGACTGTCTTTTGATCTGTAAAATGGTAATTTCATGTGGTTTAACCTCATTCCTCAACAAACAATACATTTCATCAAAATATAACTAGCCTCATTAACTAAAATGCTTGATTTACTTGGATTCTTGCTATTCATCCATTTATTCATTCAATAACTATCTATTCACCCCCCATGCATCAGACACTGTGAAAGGCACTGAGAATACAGCAGTAAACTAAACAATTTGTAATCCAGTATATCTACTTTTAATAGACTGGTCAAATGGGAAAAAACACCTTTGTTAATCAGAAATTTGCTTCTAAAACCCAAATACTGTTTTCTATACCAAGGCTGTCATAATTTTTAAAATGATGGATCTTCTCAACTGTCAGAGACTGAGCCTGTGATGTTCATTTTCCTGTACTTCGAAGGTTAGAAAAGTGATTAATATATTTTCTAAAGATTTGTCACAAGTTCTTCAACAAATATATCCCATATGGTAAACCTTCTGGTTACTGAGGGTTTTGTTAAATACAGTAACTCAATGTTTTTTTCAAATTGTGCCCGGAGTTCTTGACTCCAAACAATGGAGTGCTGTTTTTCATATGATTTGCATATTGTTCATATAATACCCCAATTAACTGACCTCAGCTTTCCCTGCCCCACCACCTACCTTGTACTCTCTGCTCTTTCTATTCTGGTGTTCTCATTCAGCTTGGAAAAAATATATTATGAATTTGGATTCTTTCTGGGGCATTCAGCTAAGGCTATAGTAGTTTGCCAGATGAATGGAGTTACTTTTCTCAATAGGATTTATTTTTTAGAACAGTTTTAGAAATATAGCAAAATTGAATGGAAAGTACAAAGAGTTCCTATATACCCCACCCCACACAGGCACAGCCTCCCCAGTGGAGTTTTTTATTTGTAAAGATGTTTGGATATGAAAAAAATTATGAAAGGAAGTATTGGAAATGGCATTATGTGAATCAAGATCACAATAAATCTAAACCATAGAAAAAAATCCCAAATCTTATAAAATTGTACTAAAAGAGAAAACTGTAGACCCAATTCCCTTGTAGTTACAAATGCAAATTGAATCCAATGATGTATTTTTAAATTAATGCATCATAACTGAGTAGGCTTTATTCTAGGAATGGAAAGAGGATCTAATATTAGGAAATATGACAGTATAACTCAGTTCATCAACAAATTAAAGGAGAAAAACATGATTATATTAGCTTTTGATAAATGTTAACAGCCATTCTGAACAAAAAAGAATTAGTAAAGAAAAAAGAAGGGAATGATCTAAATATGGTAAGTGCCATTTACCCAAGATTTACAGCAACCATTGTATCAAATGGCAAAATACAGAAGTCATTCATATGAAATAAACAAAGCAGGATATTTATTTTCTTCTGTGTTATTTGCAATGGTTTTAGAAGTTTAGCTATTGCAATAAGACAAGAAAAGAAAATATTACCATAGGTGATGAAAATAAAGAGATAAAGCTATCTTTATATACACTTTATATGAGTATATATTAATATATAAAGAAAACAGAGATTCTACTAAAAACTTTTTAAATTAATAGAATTTCGTGATGTGACTGGATGCAAGATCTGTCAGCAAAAATCTATAACTTTAAAATGAATGGATAAAAGTTTTAGGAGAAATAGGGTGTGTATAGTGTTAAATATCTTGACCAAGATATTTATTAATATTAACTACAAAGAGAAAGATAGTAAGCTTACAGTAGAGGAACCCAGTAGAAATCACTTTAACCAAGTGATTGAGGTAAAAATCACTAGTATGGGGCACTGAGAATGATACACAATATCATTTTTCTTGTATTCCTGCCAAAAATTTATAACCTTAGTCAAACCAGATGCTCTGTGAGCTTTTGAATAGCAATTCTGGCAGAGACACATCCAAAGGCGGGAAAGGCAAATCCATGCCCAGAATATCTCTCAACCCCCATTAATGACACATTGTTGCCTCATCCAAGGTTAAAAAGGGGTCCAATAGAATAAACTTATCACTAAATGGCATGTTTTTATTCCTCAAGGAATGGTATCAGTGTGAGGGTTCTGCAGCTGAGAGATGACACATTTAGCAGTAGAAGCAGTAGATGCATTAGCCATGGGGAAGGAAGCTCCCATCACTAGTCCATTCATGGACCCACTGTGCAAGCACTAGGGTGGTCAAGGTCAGAGGGAGGCTGATATCCACTGCCCACCTTGTTGTTTTGTGCCTTCTCTGCAACGGAGACTCTCTGGGTCACAAAGACCTGCACATTATGCACCCACCCGCTTGCTCCATCCACATGCTTCTTCCACCACCTCTTTGTCTCTGACTTTCTCATCTTGTTCTTTCCAGATTCTTGACCAGCCATCCAGGCCATTTCCTACTTCCCAGGACTCTGTGTATATCCTTACCTCAGGTCACATCTCCCTCCACACCCAGTTTGTGACAGGTGTGCTTCTTGAAGCTCTGCCTACTGGGAGGAGTTCCCTTCACGTTATTTTCAGGCTCACCCAGGAGTGAGAGCATTCATTTCAGCTTGCCATGATCTATTGGTATTGGGCTGACTCATCTGTGAGCCCAAGAACTGGGTTTTTCCTCGGCTATCAGCTGGGCCTAGGGAACTTCCCCTGTGGCCATAGGTGTGAGCTGGGGAGAGGTGAGGTAGCTGGAGGATTTTTACTTCATCTCCCATCAGTCTCCTAGAAAATGTTAATTCCCTGGCACTTCAATGAAAAGGACAACCTGGGAGCACTTAAGCAGGGAGGTTGCAGGGATGTGGGCCAGCACAACCATGTCTGCCACGCTCGCGAAAACCAGCTACAAAATGGAAAAGAAAAAAAAAGTCCTATTCACCATATTAAGCAGGAATAAATTTAATAATAAAGGCATAGAGCCTATATAAAGAAAGCTATAAAATCTTATTGAAGATCTTAAAATAAGACCTGAAAAAATGGAGAGACATATTATGTTCCTGGTTTGGGAAAACTTCATACTATAAAAACATCGGTCCTCAAATTGATTTAGAAATGAAATGTAATTTAATTCAGCATCCTAATGCCTCTTTTGCAGGGGGCTGGGAATGCATGAAACTATTTTAAAGTTTATAAAGTAATAACTATTTGCAAATGACCAAGACAAGTTTGGGGGTTTCCTTACAAATTATGGAGCTCACTATACTATACTACATATTCTCATACACACACACACACACACACATATATATATATATATAACACTGAACCTAAATAATATGCCATTGACAGAGGAATAAAGTAATAGATTGAGAACAAAATATATCCAGAATAGATCAGTCTATTTGGGATCAAAATACACGTAAAAGGTGGCATTTTGATTCAACATGAATAGGATTGTTTGTATACTAATTGAGGTCACAATAACTAGCTGGCTATCGGGGTTAGGGGGAAATGCTAGATCTCAAACCTCACATCATAAACAAAAATAAATTCCAGATGAAAAACTCAAAAACTCTGAGTTTGGAATACGTTCACTGCCTCCCACCCGAGAAGTAGGTGAGCTGGGCTCTGTCCTCAGGCAGGGAGAAACAAGAGCCTCATTGCTTCAAGCTTTGAACTTGAAAGCTTGAACTTAAAAGTTTCCCTAGCAAACTCCAAGGATTGGGATGGTGGAGGAAACAGGTACTGTGTCCCAAAGCACTTTGTCCCTGCCCTGGGACAATGCGTGTTTTTACCCTAGCCTGACCACATTAAACTCTGTGTGCCTTGGCAAATTGCTTAACATCGCCAGACCTCAATTTCCTCACCCATAAAAGATTGTAAAGATTCAATGAGAAGATAAAGGTGACACACTTAGGACAGTTCCTGGCACATAGTAAGCACCCGGTAAGTGCTAGCTATTATTATTGTCATTAATGTAGTCCTGTTCTCCTCTGTCAAGGTATCAAGTAAAACCAACTGGTCATTACCAGAAAGCATCCTCCCCCAACATTCTGGCCATGAACCGCTTCTCATCTGACCATCACTACACAGGCACTGGCCCCAGTAGAAGCAGCTAAGCTAGAGCGTCACGGCTGCATCCATTCCCAGTAGCATGTGCTTTCTCGTATTTATTATAGTTATTCTTCCACCAGCACCACGACTTTAACACATGGCTATTTATTTTCCTTTATAATTTTTTTCAAAGGCCGTTATCTCACTATTTGTGAAAATCCAACCTAACTAGGTCTATCTGGAGCCTATCATTTGCTAATGGTTTTTATTTATTTATTTTTTTTCTGCTAAAGAAATTTTCTCCACTAACTTAGGGAAGAAACAGTGTCTTGGTTGACCCTATCTAGTTAGACTAATCCTCATACCACATCGTTCTCTTTTCATTAGATTTCCCAACAGTTTTCCCAGGTCCAAGCTGAGACTCCTCAGGGCTCTGTGAGATCTCAAACAGATTTTTTATAAAGTAATCTTAGAAAAGCAGAAATCCCAAAACATATTTGCTTTTGCCCTATAACTACAGACCTCGCCCTAGTGGGAGACCAACTGTAGCCCCTTATACATCCCAGACTTCGCCCCGCCAGATCTGAGTGGTCATTTCCTAGGCAGTCTGAGTGGTGCTGGTTATACTGAATTGGGAATTTTAGATTCTCTTTATTCTCTTAAATGGATACCAGGCTTTCGGCAGAGGAAGCTAACATTTATTAAACACCTACTGTGTGGCCAGGCACTTCGTATATGTTCAGAGAATTAGCTAAGTGTTTGAACTGCCTAGATTTTTAAAAATAACTTTTCATTTTGAAATAGTTTAAGATTCACAAGAAGTTGCAAAAAACAGTGCAGAGAATTTCCACGTAGCTTTCGCTTAGCTTCCCCCAGTGATAAATCTTCCATAACCATAGCATATTGTCAAAACCAGGAAACTGACATTGCTATAATACTATAGACCCAGGCTCTATCCTTATTCAGATTCCACCTGAACTGCTTGGATTTGAGTCTGGGTCCACCCCTCATTAGCTATGTGCAACCTTGGGAAAATATCTAACATCTCTCTGCTTCCATAAAATGGAGACAATGATAGTCCCTGCATTATAGGGCTTTTGTGAGAATTTGCTAAGGTAGATAGTGTGGATACAAGTGCCTTGTTATGACACTTTGTGTTTCTTTCTACCAAGAGATGGAGTCTCTATTTCCCCACCCTTTTAATCCGAGTTGAACTATGTGATACTTGCTTTGTTGTGCAATTGCTCTACAATTCAACATGGCAGAAGGGATGATGGGCTAGTTTTGAGTCTATGTCTCTGTCGGCCTTCTGTTCTCTTTTCTGCTCAATACTGCTTCGGCCATATGAACAAGTCCAGAAGTTATTAACTGAGGCATTTACCCTTCTTTCTCCTTCTTTCTTCCTGGAATACAGATGTGATGGTTGGAACTGTAGCAGCTAGTTTGCAATTATTTACTATTGGAGCATTTTGAATCTCAGCCCAAGTTTCCTGACTTACTAGTTGAGCAGTTTATCTAAATTTACTGTGCCTCAATTTTGTAGAACTAGTAGGATAAGAGGTCATAATAGTAGTCAGAGTAATTCTATTAGCAGTAACAATTATAAAAATCAAGTGAGCTGAGGGCAAAACTAAGAAGCACTTAAATGCTATTATGAGGAGTTTGGATTTTATTCCATGAAAAGAACATGTTGAATAGTCTTAAGCAAAAGAGAGACATTACTCCATCCAAGTTTTAAGAAAGATCTGGATGGATTCAGTGCTGGAGATGGAATTTACTTGATACCAACTGTTATATTGAGGGCCAAAGAATATTAAATGAAAGAATGATGACTATTTGCTCAGAAATTGCCTTAATGTCCCCAGTAATGCTTACTAAAAGAGTAAAATGGGGTGGGAGGGTTTTTTTCTTTTTCTGAATTATTGTGTCCCAAAGAAGCTGATTAAGCCTTGAGTAGGGGATTTATTGCCCTTGTCCTTGATATTCCTTTGCAGGGTGCTCTGGGCTTAACTCTCTTCAAAACTCCCTAAAGCAGGGTTTTCCTGCACTTTCAGTATAAACACAGACACAGTAATTTTTTTAAAAAACTCTGTAGTTAGCCACTAACTTACCTTAATATTCTGAAAAAAATTTTCAAATTCCAACTACAGCAACTGCAACTGATTTAGACATCAAATTACTTGGGTTATTGGCATTAGTGAAAATAATATTATTTTATAGTCATATTTTGCTTCAAAACAGGGACTATAAATTGCTCCCAATTTAGAAACTGCTGCCTATTTCACCTTCAAGGAAATGGGGTATGTGTGATTTGCTATGGAAATGTTCTATATAAAGACTGTAAGGCCTTAATAGACCTTCCTAAGTTAAACTGAAAAAAAACCGTTATTGGACAGGAATTTTTTTTCCCCTACTTATTTTGATATAATCAGAAATCTCAAATTACTATTATTATTATTATTAATTAAAGCTTGGCACAGCTCATAAAAAGCTTAAAGAAGGATTTGAGCAGATCACCAAATACACACTCTGCCTTTGCAAATTCATGTGTTTTCCGACGTTTGTGCTTAGACCCCTTTCAGCCACTGGGGCACCATATGCTCAATTCCTTCTTCCATTCTGGGGGACTGTCCTACCTGATTCTACCTGGTGGCAGGGTAAACCAATTAGGTGCACTCCAAATTCTCACTCCTAAGGCCTGTGATTATAGAAACCAGAAAAGGGGAGACAGAGTTAGTAAAGGTTTATACATGGACCAACCCTGACCGACTGGGAGTGTCTTTCGGGAAGCCCATGCTGAGAAGCCTGAGACTGTGTGTGGATTCAGAGGGATGACAGGTCTGATTGGTGAGCGGTGTCTGCCATGGGCCCAGGAGTGAGGAACAACCCTTGAAGACCAGGATTTACCATGCCTGAGGACCCTGAATCTCAGAGGAAGGCAGCAGGAAGTGGAAAGGCTACCAAATCAGCTATTTATATATAACTGATCTTGTTATAAGAAGATGTACAGCAACTTAAAAAGATATGCATTAAACACACGTTAGAGCCCAGAACTGTTAGATCCTGGGGCACTCCATGTGCAGGTGTTTACTATCCTTTCTTTTATGAAATATTGAAGGGGATGAATGTTTTTCATTACAAACTAAAGAGCAACAAACCCTATCTGGTAACCTGAATGTTTTTTAAAAAATCCAAAAATGTAAGAATCACAGTCCTAGAAAATAGATTTGAATATTTCAGTGGATACCTTCTCCTCCCCCACCCCTACCACTGCCCTCACCCCTCCTTTAATTAAAACAGAAGTTGGCCTCATTCAGTAAGGTACATCATGAGTCAGAACTCAGGAAGTGATTCCAGCCTTGGATCCATGTATTTTGATAAAAGGTAGACAGTCATGAAATCAGGTTAAATAACACAGGGTGTCCCATTATATAATGTGTTAATTTTTTTTAAACAAATGATGATATTCATGATTAACAACCCAAATTGGCCATATACAGAGGAGTTTGTTGGACACATGCTAGACACGTGATTCTCAAATTTTAGCATGCCTTAGAACCACTTAAAGGACTTGTTAAAACCTAGATTACCGTCTTAGCCCTAGAGTGTGTGATTCAGTAGGTCTTGGGTGGGGCCTGAGAAATTTGCATTTCTAACCAACTCCCAGGAGAAGCTGATGTTGCTTGCCCAGGACCACAACTTGAGAGCTACTATTATAGATAGAAATTGCTAGAGAAAATATGAGTCACAAAAACATTTCTTGCAAAGAAAAAAATATATATGTTTGGTTTAGTTTGTCTAGAGAGTATGTGTACCTCCAGCACGAATAAGTCATTTGGAGAGAATGATTTGCAGTGATCCTATAAAATAATTTTTTTGAACAGCATCATATTAGCTGAGAATCCTTGGGTGGAAGGAGGAGTCTCTTACGCTGGAGCGAGATGAGTAATTCCACAGGGTAGTGGTCCCTCTCCCACTCCATTAGGGCCTCTGATTCACAGAGCGGCTCTAATACAAGATGCGACCTTCCCAAAGGTTGTCCCTCCAGGTCGCCGCTGTCCAGTGCCGGCGACAGGCCCACTAGGATGAGCGGAAGTGGACAAACCCAATGCAGCCCCACTTCGGTGCACACCTGCAACCCACCCGCCAGCGCACCAGCCTCCCAGCAGTTCTTGGAAAAATTAGGCTATCTTTCATTAGCTATCTATCACTCGGCCTCCACCCGGCTGCAGGATATGAGGGCCATTTAATTAGGCCCTGCACCACTCTCGGGTGTGAAAAGGCTCTCAAACGCTTTGATTCCCCACTGCTTCGCAGCAGGAAGTTGTTGGCGATAATTGACATAGGATTTCCTTGTTAACCAGCAGCAGACATGCCGGATTAAAGCGACAGAGATCTCGAGAAGAAAGTGAAAGAGATAAGAAGCTCGGGAAGACTTCTGCTTATTTGGCACTTGAGGATGGGAGGAAACAGCAATAAACCACTCAAGTGGCGACTCCGAAGTGGAAGGGCGTCCCCTTATCAGACCCATTTCAGCTTGGCTGATCAAAGATTGACTCCCCGCAAAATCACATAGGCCTGGGGTTTGTTAGTTTATTAAGCGGCAGGTTTTAGAAATTATCACAGGTTTAAAGATGGATTGCAGTGGATGTGGAGGGGGAGAGGATTATCGGGTTTTCATCTTAACAATTATAAAATATCACAGCTGAAAGCTTGCTTGCAAATGACATAATTTTCCACTGCCAACCAAACAGGTCATTGTGAGGCCGCGTGTAAGCGCGCTCGAGGAGGAAGGGAGCACAGGCAAATTAACTCTGGGGAGGACGGAGCGCGCGGGCCTCGGAACGCCTTGTTCCACTTCGGAGCCGGTGTGATCTCATTTGCCCTGTGCGATTCCGTGGGTAATTATACTTAATTTCTTACCGGGGCCGTTTAGGTCGGCTTGCATTAAAAGAGAGGGATGAGAGAAGCGACCCACTGAGATGATTCCTAAAATGCGGCTGTGATAAATGATACCGAAATAGAGCCACATGAGTGGAGTGAAATAAACGTCTACTTTGGAGTAGAGACGATTATTATATATCACTTAATAACGCAACCTTACAAGAACACAG
>VBSM01003143.1:3632026-3668358 GCA_008086735.1 Cheirogaleus medius
GCCTCTTCCTGCCTCCTTCCTGCCTCCTTCCTGCCTCCTTCCTGCCTCTTCCTGTCTCTTCCTGCCTCCTTCCTGCCCTCTTCCTGCCTTCCTTCTGAACACTGTAAAGGCAGATGCCACGTATTCTCCCTGCAGTGAAACAGGGATGTAAGAGCCGTTACCCTGCAAGGGTTAACTGCGATGGCTATACCATTCCTTTTGTAACCATCAAGAAAAAATCTTGAGCAGGACTTCATAAGGAAGGAGTGTTGGAAGAAATACCCACAAGGACCTCAAAACTCTCCTTTTGGCACCATTATTGCATTCAGAAAATTGTGCCTTTTAAATGTAAATATCGTGACTCATATAGATTCATTTGAATTGATCTGGCTGGACCATGTGTAGAAGCATCTAAGTTCATGACATCTTTATATTTTAAAAGTAATATTTGTAGGTATAGTTATTGTTTTCCACCACAAAGGTATTATTCTACAATTTAATAAAAACCTCATATTCATATTTTTTTCATGCAAAGCAGCTGCACCAGATAACTTGCAGTAAGCAATTTAGAATATAATTTTAGACCTCAAAATCCAGTCTATGGTTAAGAGCTTTCACCCAAATGAGCCCATTCTAAAGGGGAAATCTTGCCATGTCCAGAGAAATAACAGTTTTTAAAAAAATTGTTAAACATTCAAACCTCTCTGATTTGGACTAATGTTAAGGAAAGATACCTCTTATCCTTTCAAGTTCGGGGGAGCCCTGTGACAACATCTCTTTGCTTCATATGGATTCGACTATAGTGTGAGGCCAAGCATGTTTTCTGAAATTTAAGCATTTTCAATAAGAACCTGATATGGCCCAGCTGAGCTCTAAAACACCTGTTAGGCCTGTCCCCCAACACCAGGATGACAAAGGAGGTCTGCCAGACACAGAGGGCCTTGAATTAGTCCAATAGAACACACCTTTGTGGGGGCCCTTGGGGACTCTGGCTTAATGAATAAGAAGGAGTGATTTATAATCAGCCCAGCAATTGTGCTGAATGGGTGTTTGCAGCGTGATTGAAATTTGTACCTAAACCAAGTTGGAAATTGCTTATAATTCTAATTACATGGGGTTTTTTTTCTGCTTGGAAAACCTTTTTCTATAGACAAAAGGAAAGGGAGTGGAAGATGGCTATTTCTTAAGAGCCTACTACGTGTTCAGCATGTCATGTTCATTACCTCGCCTTAGCCGCACAGAACATCCGAGAGGTAGATAGGAAATTCCAAATGGGTGGGGCTCAACATGAGGTTTACTGCATTTTTATTTCTCCTGGAAAAATGATGGCATTCCCTAGAATCTCTACCTGACTCACAGGGTCCTTACAGCACACGGTACCTGCTATGCAAGTGTTAATTAACAGACACAGCCTGGAACTTCAGCACTGTGAGTCTCCCTCCAAGTCTGGTAGCCCAACTGTCCCCACCTCGCCCTTTGCCCTCTGCTGGATGAGATCAGATGTTTTTATGACATTCTTACTGAAATTTGGCCCAATGGCCTTAATATCTCCCAAATTTACCAAGTAGGTTCCAAAGAGCCACCTCCAGAGAGTGGTCGATTTCCGTCCTGTTGCCTACGAGCAGGACGCCCTTGTCACCCCCACTTAGAATCCTGCCTGGCTGCCCCATCCCCACTGAGAATGGCGTGCAGCCCCTCTGCCGTGGCCTCCCAGGCCCTATGTGGTCTCGCCTCATTCTGCTTCTGCCCCCAACTCCCCCAGCACACCAGCCCCTTCCCTGCCCCAGGGCCTTGGCACACTCTTCCCTCGGGCTCAGTCCTTATTTCCCACCACACTTCCTGTCTCACCCATTAGCTCTCAGCTTAAATGTCACCTTGTCTAAGAGTCCTTCCTTGGCCACTTCAAATAGGAGCCCCTCTTGTTACACTGTTTCACACCCTATTTTCCTTGTAGCATTTATTACTATTTGTAATTATATAGTTATATGTTTGTATACTTTACTGGTGTTTTTGGTCAGTCTCTTCCCACTAGATGGAAACCTCCATGGGTTAGAATGTCTGTTTTAATCCCTAGTTTGTGTCCACTACCTAGGGCACCTGGCACATAGCAGACTCTGATAAACGTTTAAGTGAACAAAAAAGAGAACTGGCGTGCTGACGTTGCCATGGGACAGAGAGAGCATCCAGCACCAGAGAAGGGCTCCACTTTCCCTGGGAGTTACTGTGCTGCCCCTCATGGGTGTAACTGCAAATCGTTCCAAGTGGAGTATGTCACCTTCTTGCATCACTGCAGGCTCTGGCCACAAGCATCCCTCCCTGGGATGGGAGCTCCGTGGCCGTGACAGCTGCGACTTCTCTCTGATGGGGATGGGAGCCTCTCGCCACCCAAGATGCAGCCCCTGTTTGCACTTGATCTCCTGCTTTCAGATCTAAGGAGCTCTGTGCCCAGCTCCGTGCCCAGCCACGAGAAACCACCTCATGTCAGCAGAAACAACACGCTTGCTGCTGAGCGCAGTCACCAGAGCACCCAAGGAAGGACTCCCCAGGAGCCTATTGAACTTCTTAATCAATCCAGGACCAGAAAGGGGAAGGGAGGCTTCCAGAAAGAAGGAGGAGACAGAGAAGATGGAGGAGGAGGAGGAAGGGGGGAGGGTAAGAAAGGGGAGGAAGTAAAGGGGTGCAACCACATCGCATGCTTTCTGTGTTCAGTGCACCATGCCAGAAATTGACATATGTTATTTCATGTATGTTCCCCAACCCCCTGTGAGTTAAGAGGAAACCAAGGCTGACAGAATTGATCTAAGGTGCCTGAAGTCACCCAGTTACTAAGTAGCAGAGCCAAGATCAGATTTATTTAAGATAATACAGTTTTTCAAAGCAAGTCCCTCTTGGCTGAGAAGCCAGCAAATCCGTTTGCATACTGTGCTCCATCCTCTCAGCTCTGCCTTCTCACGCACGGCCTTTTGTGGAGCACACCCAGTCTGCCCTGCAACTGCAGAGGAGCTGGAGACAAGATGCAGGCACCCAGGTGCTGTGGGGCTGAAGAGGCCCAGTGGGGGAAATCGAGGCCAGGATTTGTTCTCTGGCAACTTAGCCTCCCTACTCCTGCCAGGATGCTGGCTGCAAAAATGATAATGATGAGTAATTGTGATAATTATTTAATTTAATCAGTGTTCACTACATGCTAAGCCCTGACAATGGAAGCTACTAGTATTGGCCCCATTTATGGATGCAGAAACTGAGGCATGGAGAATCACACAGCTAGAAAACTAGGAAGGCTTAGCACCTACCCAGTCTACCCATAGTAGGAACCCCAAATCACTACCCCACAATGCATCATGGGAGTTTTCAAAAGGAACACTTGTGACACTGACAATTGTGGCTGTTGCCTGAGGGTCCTGTTCCTCTGGACACGGGTCCTCCAAGGTGCAGCATTCAGGAGCCAATGATCCCGAGCTACATGCAACCCCTGCAGCAGCTGCCACCTACTCCGGGAAGCTTTCCCAGAGCCCCTGCTGGAATTAACTCCTCTCTCCTCTGAGCCCAAAGCAAGCGGCGACTTGCTACCATCTACTCATGTTTCTCTGTCATCTGCTACTCCAGCCCACAATCTGGTGGAGGGCAGAGGCCATGTCATTTTCACTTTGATATGCCCTGCTTATGCCATGGCACACAGTAGGTGCAAAGAAAATAACCTCCGTGTGGACTGAGCTCAGGAAGAGAGTGAGACACAGCACCCATCCAGAGTGAGTGGCTGCCATTTTGCTGCCCAGTGGTGCACAGTTGTTTCTCTACGATGACCATGTCCATGGGGAGTCGGAGCACCGGCGGGTTGGCTAATACCCTTCACTGGGGCCCTGTGGTATGGGCTTGCATGTGACCCACCCCTTCACTGGGGTGGTATGGGCTTTGCATGTGATCCAGCTAGACTCGGATCCTACTCTGCCCCTTCCTGGCTTATTGGCCCCAGACAGGTCATTTATCTTTTGCTTCTCAGTTTCTTCACCTGCAAAAATGGGCAGGATGACACTTGTCTTGCAGGTGATGTGAGGATGAAGTAAGGCCATGTATGTACAGCAAGAACAGCACCTGGCTCATAGTCCGAGCTATTAACATCATCTGCATATGGAGCCACACCAACCATTCTGTCCCCAGGAAAGCCCGAAGGGCTGGGCGGCCGCTCCCACTAGGAAACCTGACCCAACACACACACAGCTCTCTCCACACCCTGTGGCCCACAGCAATGGCTGTCACTCACCTTGCCGGGCTCACAAGCCCTGTATTGTTCTGGTTTTGATTCCCAGACCAGGAGTGAGGCTGCCCGCCCTGCCCAGGGGGAGAGGCTGCTGCCAGTCTGGGCTGCAGGAGTGGGAAGAGGAGGCTGCTGCTGAGTGACACACCTGTGGGACCCGCCCTGGGGGAATTCTGAGAGTGAATTTGGGCTGACGCTTTTTGCAATGGGGGCTTGGGAGTTGGGGTTAAATGGCGGATCGAACCAGACAGAGGGTGAGGAGGAGGCCGAACTTTGTTCCTGGGTAACTTTTGACACCATCTTCAGTAGGTTCATTCATTCGTTTCCGGAGCCTTTCTCAGGCTGTTACAGGCCACATGCCAAGTAACCCCCAATTCAGAAGGGGAGAAAGGCAGGTAACAAACAACTGCAATCATGTAGAGAGGTGAGAATGATTTAACCGATGGGGTGGGGAGAAGGCAAGTGTCAGAGTGGGCTTCCATGGGGAAGTATCTCCGAGGGTGCAGCTGATTCGTGCACAGGGGACAAGGAGAGCCACCCCTGATTGGTCCCACCCACCCGACCACAGGGCTTTTTGCCAGGCGTTAAGCACCAGGGGTCTGGAGTCAGGCGCACCAAGTTGAAATCCCTGTTCCACTACTTCCCAGTTCTGTGACCTTGGCCAAGTGGCCTGGCCTCTCTGAGATTCCGTGCTGTCATTTATAAAATTGGGACAATGGCAGTGCCCGCCGTGCCATTACATGAAATAATGCAGGCAGCGTGCAGGCACATACTAAAGGCTCAATAAATGTATGCAATTGTTATTAGGGGCGGTAAGCCAGCCTTTTACTGCTTTAAATAGGCTGGGTGAGGCCCAAACAGTGGACTTCCACCAGCAAAGCTGCAGGACCCAGCAGGCCGGCTGAGCCCAGGGAGGAGCAGCGCAGCTGGAAGAGCTGGAAGGAAGACCCCGCACCTTCCAGGGTGTGGGAGAGAAAGGCTTACGGAGGCCAGATTGGAAATGATGGAGTGGGTGAGAGAAGACAAGAAGGGGAAAAAGAGGAAACTCCAGAAAGAAAGCTGGAGCGAGTCGGGGAAAGCACAGCGCGTGGAGACAGGAGTGGACGGATGAAGTGTGATAAGAAGATTATGGGCTGCTGAGAGCGGGAGTGGGCAGTGAGGAGGGAGACGGTGTTGAAGAGAGGTAAGAACTTTGCTGCGATAACCAGCTGGATCAAAGGTAATGAAGTGCCAAGGGGGGTGTGGATGTGGGGGGAGTGAGAGAGAAATCCCTGCCGTGCTGGCCGGTGTGGCCCAAGATGTCCTGCGAAGACTCTGGTGCATGTGTGCTGGCACATTTATAAGTGTGCATGTGTTAATACACGCAAGCAGCTCTCAACTACAGGACCTGGTGCATATCGTCTCAGGTGTACAAGAGTGACTCGTGCTTTTGCATGTAACAAATATGATAATAACAGTAGCGACAACAACTATCGTTACTAATTACTGTGCACAGTGAGCTTTAAATACACCATCTCAAACTTCGCAACCACCGGGTGGAGTTGGCACTACTATTTTCCCATTTTAGAGATAGGAATCGAGGCTCAGGGAGCTTAAGTTACGTGCTCAAGGTCACATACCTGTAAGAGGCAGTGCCAGCATTCAAAACTACATCTGACTGAATAAATAGCTGGTGTCAATGTCAAAAAAACAACCCAGGTGACAGGCATTTAGCCAGGAGTCCAAACTCCCTTTAGTTGATATTCCTTTGAAATAATTTCTTAGTGGGAAAGTAAATAGAGCCTGTGAATACAAGAGGTGAACGGGCTGACCAAGGTTTTGCAAGTGAGGACCAATGTTCTGCTTGGTCCCTGTGTTCTGAAAGTGAGTGACGTCATTTACGGACATTCACACCATTTGGTGGATAAGGGCAGCAGCCAGGTCCAAGGCTGTTCTTTCAACATTAAAGAGTGAAGCCATCAAGCCATCGACCAGTTCACAGGCTGCCATCTGCCTGTCTTGGTGGCTATTGGCAATATATATTTTAATGCACATGTATTTATACCCATTAAGCATAAGGAAAAAAAACATGTTTTAATGATGCAATGCTGCTTTTTCTGAAAGGGCATCCAAGGAGGCGCTTATAGGATTTATTTTATTCTGAAGGCTGTAGAAAGAGCTATTCTAAGCCCAGTGTTAGATAGCAGAAAATAGTCTGAAGCAACCTTGGAAAATCACAACTTTTCTATCCTGAATCACATTCTGATTGCACCTGCTGATGGTGGCTCTTTCTTTCACAATCTCCACCTTCCATCTCCATCACTGGCTGGCACTTTGCCCAGTGACAAGTAAGCTCAGCCACATGCACACGGGTGTCTCTTGGTAGGGGTGAAGTATGGATGGATCAGATCCCCAAATCATAGTGATCATGAATATTTTTTAAGCACTAGCCGTGAGTCAGCTGTACTGAGTATGCCACATGGATTGTCCTGTTCTGCCCTCTTCCCAATTTCCCAGACGAGGCGTCATGTCTCACTGTTTGACTTTCTCCTTGGGGGCCCATGATTATCCTCTGAGACAGGAGGGTACATGGAATAATTGGCATTTGGCAGGTTGGGGGCAGAGCTTCTCTGGAGCACTGGACATGGACTGTATGGTATAGCTTTGGGCAAACTGACAAGTGGGGACAATAAAGGTACCAGCCTCACAGGGCCACTGAGGGCTTGTATGAGACAGTCTATGGCAAGGGTCCATCACGGAGCCCTGCGATGGTTATTTGGTCAACAAATGGTGTGCATGTGAGAAGAGTCGTTATAATTTGCTTCCTGAGGGTGGTTTTGGTGTGTTCTTGGCCAAGGCTGTATATTGAACTCACGTCTAATTAAAAGGTGCCAGTATTTTGATTTCATTATGCTGTTATGGTTAAGGGATTGGGCCAAAGGTGCTAAAGACATGGAATATGCCTTTAAAAAGGTCAATTCTGATAATGGGAAAATCTTGACAAATAGCTTTAAAACAAAGCCACGAGAACATTACAGAGTGGAACTGGGGTTCATGAGAGGGAAAAACAAATTCTGCACCAGGCAGTCAGGGAAAGCTTCCTGGAAGGAGTGGTCTTTCAGTTGACCAGAAAGAAGAACCGACATTGCCATGAATGGAAGCTGCAGTGAGGGGAGGAACTCCAGGACTAGGAATGAGATGACCAAAGGCACAGAGGCAGGAATCCCCTGGTTACTCAGAGAAGTCCAAGGATTCTGCCCATGAATGACTATTCAGAGAATCTAATTTGTTCTGCCTTTTCCGTAGGGTTTTTCTCAAAACGGGTTCCTGGTGCACCTATATTACTTGGGATAGGTGAGTCACTGTGTAACAGCCGACCTCACAAATCTTAGTGGCTAAATACAACTAAGTTTCAGTTCTTGTTCTGTCACAGCCTTGGGGGAGGGAGTGTCCTTTGTCTAGTGGCTTTATTGTCCCCCAGAGGCCAGAGAATTCCACCGGACTGCATCTGGCTGACTAATGGAAGAAAAGGGTATGTGGAATCCACACAGGAGGTTTCAGGGGCCAGGTCCAGAAGAGGTCAGTCACATGGCTCCACCTAGCTGCAAGGGAGGCTGGGAAGTGGAGTCTTCCTGTGCATGCAGAAGGAAAATAAAACATGCTTGCTGAGCACATGGTATTGTCTCTCCCTGCCACAACTTTCTAAATCTATGGATAACTTGGAACCATCAAGCAACTTGGAGATGAGAATAATAAATCCTTGAGTTCATTTGAGCATTCTTTTGAGTTTACAAAGTGACTTTGCTGTATGTTGTGTTCTCATGCCAAGAGACAGAGCCTCAACTGTCTTTTGTACTAACTATATACAAGTCCTGTGCAGACTCATTACAGAACATCTGTCATTTAATTTCCTGAGATGTAGATAGGACAGGTGTTAACACCAACCCTACTGAAACTGGGGAAGCTGAGCAGAAGTCAAGCCCTGGTCTCAGGACTGATCCTGCCCCAGCCATTCCAATAAGGAAAGGTGGCCGTGGAGGGGATCCCATCCCCAGTCTGGGATCTGCATTTAGAGCGATGGTTCTCAAATGGGGGCATTTGGCAATGTCTGCTGACATTTTTGGTTGTTCAAAATGGATAAGGCTGCTCCTGGCATCTGATGGGTAGAGGCCAGGGGTGCTGCGAAACATCTATAATGCACAGAATGTGCACAACTGAGAATGACCCAAAATATCAGTAGTGCTGAGAAACCCTGCTTTCAAGATGGCTCAGAGAGAGACAAAGTGAAGTACCAGAGACTTTAAATGTTTTGCATTCCAACTGATTTTCAAAGAAAGGCAAAGGCCAAAAGAGATGTCTATAGCCGGAGGATGGTGCAGGAACTGCAGCCAGAGCTTTGACTGCTAGGGCTCCATCAGTGCCTGGCTGTCACGGTGGGAGCAAGTCAGCATCTGCCGCCAAAATGCCTTGTCAAACGCCCACACAGCAGGATTAGAATCCCCACTGCCAAACCAAACATGTTATAGTGAGCAAGTCAGACCTCTTGGATGATGTGCGTCCGTAACCACAGACGAGCCCAGGCGGTGTCATGCAGCTCACAGTGAGCAGGTTGTACAGAACCTTCTAACTTCCGTAAAGACACAAGGAAAGAAGACTTGGAGGCAATGAGTTGTTCAGCTTGGTTGTTTCCAAAGGATGAGACGATGAGTGATTTTATTTTATTTTGGCCGCCACGTGCTTTTCCGAATTTTCTAAAATCACTAAAATGAGTCCGTATTTTTTAACTTTTTATTTTAATGTAATTGGATATTTACAGAAAAGTTGTTAGGATAGTACAAGAAGGTCCCATAAGCCCATGAACTCTGAACTCAGATTCACCTGTAGAGTACATTCGTCCCCCATTTGCTCTGTTATTTCTTCCTTCCTTCCCTCCCTTTCTCTCTGCCTCTCTCTTTCTGAGTAAATTGAAGACATTAAACCTCCTTACCCCTAAATATGTGAATGATACTCTTATCCAAATCAAGAAATTCAACATCCATAGTTCCCTTTAACCTAGAACACTTCCTTGACCCTTTTTATGTTTCTTGACTTTAGCATTTTTGGAGATTATATGCCAGTTATTTTGCAAATGTCTCTCAATTTGCATTTGTCTGGGGTTTCCTCGTGGTTAGATTCAGGTTATGCATTTTTGGCAAGAATACCTCATAAGTGATACTCTGCCCTTGTAAGCATGCACTATTTTTTAAGTAAAAAGAAAATTGTATGGGAATGGCTTGCTTAATGGATCTAGTCCTCTGCCCCGCTGGCAAATCCCCACTCCCTACCTCCCCCAAGGAAAGGGACTGTGGCCATGTCTTACTCATCTTGAAGTTCTTTCATGCTTAGCATTCATCTCTTTTCCATTCCGTCTCCTTCATGTGCTGAACCTTTCTAGAGCACAAGCTCTGCGCTGAGCTGGGCCAGACTGTGCCCTGAGCATAGTAAGCAATTGAATCCTTGGAGAATTGAACCGTGCTTTCTTGCCTTATCCTAGCCAATCCGTGCAGTCATCTAGGGTGTTTTTCCCTCTTCAGTGGCGCCATACCTAGGCTTTCCTACCTCTGTCTCCGTGCTTATGACACGCAGTTAAAATGATCTGTCTGACTTGTGTCCGAGCTGCCAGGGGAGAGAAACCACATTGTGTCCATCTCCAGCTCCGGGAGCCTCTCCCAAAGTACCTGGTCAGTGTTGGATACACATTTCCAGCGTACGTGGCATCTAGAGAACCGCCTAGTAGGGACAGGTGACTTTTCACCTGAGAGCATTGACTGAGCGTGCTCATTCTGTTTGGCTAATGATCCTTAAATTATAGTTATAAAGAGACCAACAGCCACCAAAACAGCAGAAACCCATCCACACACACACTTGTTCTTTTTGGGGGTGGGGGGATTTGGAGTTACTATCCAGTTCAAGGTGTATTTCTTGAATCAAATTCACCAAAGTGTGCCCCAAACTGGCTAATTCTGTGCTTCAGGTAGTTGGGAAATGGAACATGGTCTTGTGTCACCACAGCAGAGTAATGTGACGGTAGCAGCCCCTCGGTTGCCGCCAGCTCGCAGAGCCTGCGGTCTTCATTTTGTGAGTAGCAGTTGTCCTGGTAACTTTCTTTGCTTTTTACTCTAAAACCATGAAAAGTAAATGGGAACGAGCCACTTTAAATTAAATACGAGAAACAATTACATTTTGACAGTTTAATTGCATTCTTTCTTCCAGTCTAACTTTCTAAACAAGATACCGAACATATCGAGTATGCCAATTGTATTTTTAGATTCTTTTGCAATTAAGGAAGTATCCCTAAAAGAGATAAAATAATTGGTGGACCAAATGGTTATTTCTTGAGGGAACTATATTAAGGTATGAACACTGAGCCATCGCATCCATAGTAATTAGCTTTTAAACAGCTGCAGACAGATGGAAACTTCTCCTTGAAGACAGGATCCTGGTCTTCAAGCTCTCCCTCTCGCTCCATGTTGCTGACCCAGTCACGTGTCAAGAACTTCCCTGGCTGGCCAGGGTCGGGTGGGCTCATTGCCCTATGGTCTTCGCGAGTGCTCCAACGTGGGCTCCAGAGGTGGCCAAATCTGTGTGACCACCCAGGCAGAAAAGTTATCCTGAAATGACTGCATCTGAGAACCGTGAATGCCTTTGGAATATGAAAGGTCCACTGTTAAAATTTTTTACACAATTCAAAATATACAGTAGGACGGGAGAGGGGGATATACAGTTAAACTACCAAAAAAGGCATGATGGAAATGACACAACCTCACTTGGTACCACTGAGGTGCACCTATGTTGAAGAAAGACTGCAAGGTCCCATGCATCCAAGCGTTAACCACTGGGTCGTGGGCTCAATGGTGAGGTTTACTCCCTTATTCTTTTTTTTTTTTATAATCAGAAAAAAACTAGGTGTTTCACATATCTCTATAGGGTAGAGTTGAATAGTGTATAGTTGAAACCAAATTTGGAATGGTAATTATAAGAGTGCCTATATTTGGTGGCACATGGTATGGGCTCAGTTATGTCCCCCAAAATCCCTGTGCCGATGCCCTAACACTCACTACCTCACAGATGACCTTATTTGGAGACAGAGTCTTTCGAGAGGTAATTGAGATAAAATGAGGTCATGTGGGTGGGCCCAAATCTCTCATGCCTGGTGTCCTTCTAAGAAGAGGATATTTGAACACAAACACACAGAGAAGGGAAAATCGTGTGAAGACACAAGGAGACAATGGCCATCCACAAGCCAAGAAGAGAGGCCTGGAACAGATTCTCCCCCACAGCCTTCAGAAGGAACCAACCCTGTCCACACCTTGATCCTGAACTTGCAGCCTCCAGGACTGTGAGACAATCAATTTCTGTTCAAACCACTTGGTTTGCGGTGCTTTATTATGGAAGCCCTGGGAAACACACACAGGATGCTAGGTCACAGAGTTCGGTGTGTGCAGGGTGGGGTCTCCTCTGCTGTTGCTGTCTTAAAATTCTTAAGTTTCGAACAAGCTGCCCAACGTTTTCATTTTGCACTGGGCCTGTAAATTATTTAGCCAGTCTCGATTGTACCATAAATTCACATATGTCTCCACTCTCCAAGGTAGGCTAGGTTGATACTCACCTGAGTACTAAGCATTTATTGAGCACCTGCTGTGTACCAGGTACTTTGCTCTGAGACACAGGGAAGAATTAAGATCAGATCTTGGCCCCTAGGAGCCTGGGTTGAAGAGGGAATAAAAGACTAGAGAACAGCACCCATGAGTGGAGGACACAAAGAGTCATGGGAACAGCAAGGATGGGACATCCTCAATTCAGATGGCTCCCACTGGCCTCAGTCGGAGATTCCGCCCCACACCCATTTCAGAGACAAGGAAGTCGGGGCTGACTTGCCCAAGTTCAGCCAGCTGGTCAGTGACAGGGTTGAACCCCGGTCTCATATCTTCTCTTTCCACAATGCCATGCCTCTCCCAGAAGTGCTGTATATGATTTCCCGTATAGTTAACACAAATACCAAGGGAATATCGAGCAGGTGCATGGTATAGTCACACCTGAGGATTAGCAAAGGCTGCAGGCGCTTTGTGAAGCAATTTTAAAGGCTTATGTTTTCAGCATGGGGTTCCTGAATCACACAGGGTAGAAGCAGCATGTGAGCATACCGCCCAGTGTGGGACAGAGAGCCTGAAGCCGGGGGCAGAGATTCCGAAAAGGGAGTTTGCATTGGCCCTGGATATTTTAAATCGTTTTAGAAGCAATAGTGTCCGGATCTGTTCCTGGGGTCACAGGGCCCCTTTTTGGGGAGTAATGAAGCCCACTCTCTCTACCAACTCTTAAAGTGTCTGCTTAATCATTTCCCACTGTTGCAAAATAACTGATACAAAGAAATTCTGTGCCCAGAAATTATAAATGAAGGCAATGTAAAGTCTGCATTATCAGCAAACATAAAGTAAATGGCATTATTTCCATAAAACAGAAGACCTGGTTTACCACGACCCCCCTCTGCTCCCCAGTCTGATGGGTTTTGTTCAACATCTGAGAATGTCTTTTTCATTTGGCTCAGAGAAGTGCTGCCACTCCACTAACCAAATTATTTAAGATGCCCATTATTTTTAAATATGGTTAAGAGATGGGTAAGATTAATTCTTTTCCAAACTTTCAAGCAAGTGAAAACTTCATCATTTCTTAAAGCAGGGCTGAAAAACCATCTGCATTTGCTGCGTCAACCGGTCCTGGAATCAGTATTCCCCCACCACAGAAGTGCCACCGTGGGTCTCCTGCACCCCGCCGGCCACTTCAGCACCGTTCAGCTCACATGTCAAACTCACTCGAGCTGTTAGCCTGAGTGCCCCACAGGCCATCAAAAAGAGGTACCAGACTCCATTATAACGGCTCTTAGCACTTCCTGCACTTCCTCACCATGCTGGTGGGATACCTGGCTGTGCGAAAGGGGACTGCAAATGGGATTAGAGACGTACTGTCACCTTGCCTCTCCCTCCAGCCAGGCAAGGGAGAAGGCAAGTCACACCAAGCAGATGGGCACGTCCTTTGATTTTCTTGGAGGTCTCGTGCTAGGCCTGTGGCCCCTTAAGTCCCACTTTGATGAATGAACCAATGCTCCCCAAGCCAGGGCTGCCACCTGGGGCCCCTCAGCTCAGGCAACTGGGGAAACTGAGTCATGGTGATGTGATTCAGAGCATCTCTATGCACAAACTAGGTTCTGTCACCGTCTTTCAGGTTTTCCGTTTGAGTCAGGGTGGCGATGTGTGTGTGTATGTGTGTGTGTGAATGTTTTCTTTCAGTTCCTTCCAGAAGAGGAACGTGGAGGCACAGAGAAAGGGTACACAGTGTTCCAGGAAAACACAGGACAACCAATTGATCAGGGCATCTGGGCCAGGCTGGCAGAAAAAATGTCTCAGCAGTTTATAAAAGACAAAAAAAAAAGAGAGAGAATGGTTTGAGTCATCAGCCTTGCCTGAGTTCACCGGAGAGTTGACAATCCGGAGCTTCACTTCATGCCATTTGGACCTTGCCTGAAACCTTCCGACTGTCCCAAGCAGGAGAGAGTAGGCTCTCTGCTAATTACCCCAGAGGCCAGCTTTCTGCTCCTTTGAAGAGCTCTCTTTGATGTGATGCAATTCCGTTGCCAGGCCCGGCTGTGCCCAGATTAAGCACATAATGAGCAATTATCAGCCGGGCCCTAGGAGTGTGGCTGAGGCAGCCGAGTGGAAACCCGGCCTAGCTGCCGATGATTCCACCAGTTCCCTCTGGGGCTGGAGTAATTCACTTACCCACTTCCTTCCACACCCCTGTCTTCAGCAACATCCTTCCCATCTGTAAAATGGGACTGAGGAGGCTTGGGGGGACACCTCAAGAAACTCTTCTTAGAACGCCCCCAGCAGCTGGAGAAATCAATTTCCGGACACACCATGCGTTATCAAAGACGCACGCGCTATGATGACACTTTGAGATACAACCCAGGACAGCACAGAGCCCACGAGGGCCAGCTCTGCAGTCAAAGCCATCAGTGTTAGCTGCGTGACTTGGACAAGGGATTAATCTCTCTAACTTTAGGTTCCTCACCTGGAAAGGCAGGGTCAGAGAATGCGCCTGCGGGGTTGTTGGGAGGCGCTCTGTGCCTGGATCTAGCTGCTTCTCATAAATGCTCGCTGGCGTGTCATGATTGCGTTCACACGTGCGGCTGCGTGGGTTCCTAGCTCCCACCGACAGAGTGAGGTGGGCATTAGTGGGTTCATTATAAGAGAAGGCAACCACAGGCACAGACAGACCAAAGGCCAACGAAGGAGATTCCAGGGACATTTCAAGGAAATTAAAAGAGGGCAGTGGGCATTTTGGTGGGATCTGAGTCCTGCGTCCTTCAGAAGGTCTTTAGGGACAGAACGGCCACAACACTGAGTCCTGTACTAGCAGCTTTCCCCAAAGCACAGGCCAGGGCTCCCAAGGAAAAAAATATAAGCAGAGGGAAGAAGCTTCTCTGTTCACAAGGAGCCTGGGCTCTTCTTCCACGTGAGGGCCCCTGTCCTTCCAAGAGTCTTCTCTGCTCCTTAAAATTCCTTTAGGCAGCCACCAGACCTCAAGCTTGACAGAGCTCTCTGGAGAGGGGCACAGGGCCACCTGGCCCAGGTGGTCCCCTTAACCTATTCTCTGGCTCCCATCTGCAGAAAGCCACCTGCCCTGGCCCACCACATGGTCCCTGAACTCCCTGAGGGCTTTGCCTCAGAGGTCTTATGAATGGTTCTGTGGGGGCAGGTTAGGGATGCTGTGAGCAACTTGGGACAGAGTCCACATCTTACTCATCTCTTTCCTTCACAGATATGTAGTAGGGACTATGTCTTTTTAATTTAAGCCAAAGGCCTGTGATCATTTCTTGAGAGCAGGATTGCTAGAGAAAATGTGGGTGGGAGAGACAGCCACAGTGGGAAGTGCTAAAGAGAGACCGGCTCACAGGCTTGTGTAAAGCCAGCCTTTGCCATTTTGGCAAGTTCTAGAATGTTCTGTTTGTGTCATCTAGGGGCTCAGCCCTCCTCCCAGACCCTCAAATAAAGTGATGGCTCCCCGCCTGTCCCTGTTCCTTCAAACATGCTGCTCTTCCTCCTCTCCTCTAATTACTTATTTTCAACTCACATCCTTCAGAGCTCAGCTTGAAAAACTCTCGTTCAGGGCAGCCAGGGCCGGTAACAGGGCTCCAGTGCCCACGGGCCCTCCAATTTTCCTTTGTGGCCCTTAGCCCAATGTTGTCTCCAATGCTTAGTTATGGGAATATCTGATGAAACTGCCTCCTCCCTAGACGTCAGGCCATTTGACCTCTGCAGTTCCCCCAGGGCCAGGGACCCAGTAGCCACTCATACAGATTTGGCGAACCAGTGAATATACACGGATCCCCAACGTTGTTTGGGTCAAGCTACCAATCTGCCCTGAAGCCAGGATGTGTGGCATAGAAACCGCCAGCTCGGAATGGACCTGCCTGCCCAGGAGCGAGCCCCCAAACTCAGGTGAGTCTCAGCTCCTGCCAAACCCCTTACTCACAAGAAACTCCGGTTTGTGTTCAAGCAGGATTTTAACCACAGCCAAAGACCGCGAATATTCTCTTGAAATAAAATGCCCTCCTGTTTCCCAAAGGGGAGCATTTCTGACATTCACCACCTTTGGGAACAGTCACCCTCCCCTGTACTCCCACCCTCGGAGTAGCTGAGTGACCAGAGTGGCCTTGCCTCCCCCCAAAGCCAATATCCCAGCCAGGGCAGTCACAGACAGGGCGGCAGGGGGCGTGGGGGGAGGGGGCCGCAAACAAGCCGTTTTCACATCTCAGGCTCTGAAATGATTGCCTTTCTCTCTTCTCCCCGTGGGTGGGGAGGTGTGTTATGAGCTGGTGACTTCAGGCCGGGCTGGAGAGGGAACGAGCCACTCGGTTGTCAGGAGCAGCTTAGCAGGTCCCTCCGCACCCGTCACAACTGAGGCGCGATCCATCCACAGCCCATCAGTGGGTATTTATGAAGGTCTGCTCCGCCAGCGCCAGCCTGCGCTGGGGCGGGGCCGCGGGACCAGGGACCCAGGAGGAGGCTGCTCCGCAGAGATAAATGTGCAGAACAGCGCCCATGAAAGAAAAGGACACAGAAGCCCCTGCTCCCATGTGGCCTGCTACCAGGAAGGGCCGCAGAGGAGAATCCCCCTGAGAGCCCCCAGATACGAGGCAGAAAACACGTGTCTCCCATAAAATCCCCTCTGAATGTCTGTCCCTCCACATCACGGCACCAGGGACGGGGCACACGGAAGCTTCATGGAGCCGTAACACAAAGAAGAGATGCTGAGTTTGGGTCAGATGGCTCCGGGTTCGAAGCTGAACCTGGTCACTTGCTGGCCAAATGACCTTAAACAAACCCTTAATCTCCCTTCGCCTCATCTTTCCTGCAGGTTAAATACATCCCTTATTAGGTCGTTGGGATAGTTAGGAGCCTGGAGCCCGCTGTAATTCATCTGCACGTTCACTTCCCCTGCATATCTTCTTAGTTTATTAGCATGGATAGAAACATTCCAGCAAATAATTAACATGAAAACAGATGACAGAGCCTGAGTTTTGAAAAGTGCTTCCTAGGTGGCAAAGCGTTTCTATGTACAGTATCACTCGACAAACAGTGAGTCTTGCTGGAAGAAAGCACACAAAGCAGGTGGGAGCAAGGAAATAAGTGGTCTTGAATCAAACCTTGATAGCGGGAAAGCAGCCCCGACCATGCAGGGGCCACCTCTGGCTCAGGTGTCCTTGATGTGGCTGTGCTGGCTCTGCTGGCCTAGGCCAAGGGCACCTGGCACCTTTGGAGATGCTGGAGTGTGGGTGGGTGGAATGAAGGGACCCACAGTGATCACCACCTCCCTGCAACTCCATAGTGGGGCTGTCCGTGGAGCTGCTATATTGTCATTGTCTGTCTGCACCCTGCTTCTTCACAAAGTATTTGGTGTGGCTTACCAAAATAAATATATACACAGTTCCCAAAAGAATAAAATAAATGGATGAAATTGGGGTGAAGGGGAAACAGAAGTAGTAAAATCAGATGAATCTAAGGATTTAGGCCATGGAATCTGGACAGGTGAGGCAACTCTGATATTAAACTATGCAGGGATGGGCAACTGGGCTTGATTTATACTCATGGAAAGACATGCTTTTGTTTCACCCCCAAATCCCATGCCCAGAGCCGTCTGGACGTACTGCAGACACTGATCACAAATCCCTGTGTGGCAGGTCTTGCCTTGCATCACTGTTTTACATTGAATTTATTTCTCAGCGTGAAACCCAAACACTCTACCTTTAGAGCCATGGCCTCAGTCACTTTTCTCCTGGGGATTTCTTAGCCCAGGTATCAGACACCTTCCAGGTCTGGGGAAGCACCTGCCTCTGCCTAGTGAAGAAGACCAGGCTAAGCATCTTTGGAAATGTTGGACACAGAGGAAGAGATAGTTGCTTAGTAAGATATTGTTGTTCGTATGGCTCTAATTCTGCTGCATGCTCATAAGCCTGAGTGCATGCATCCATGCTATGGACTAGCACTGGCTTCCTCTGGATTCGAGACCACTCTGTGATTTCTCTGATTTCTACAGAGAAATCAGTGCGTCCCACCAACAAGCCAACAAGCCACGTGGTACATTTTCGTTTTGCCTTTTTAATGTGGAAACAAGATTACTTCTTATCCTAACAGATTCTTAAAAACAAGTTCACTTGGGGACAATAGGAAATGAAAATGAATGGTTTCATCACTTAATAACGAATCCAAATTCAGCAGCCTCATCGTTTATGTAGTGGCGTGGGCAGCCATGCCTCGGGCACTCGCTCTGTGAATGCAGGCACAGCTTAACCTCCTCACTTGTAACATGGAGTAATGATACCCAATAAGAAAGTTAGTGTAAGGATTTTAAATGAGAAAATATATATTAAGTGTTTATTTCTGGCACTCAGTAAATGTTTACTGATATTATTTATACTGTCATCATGATGATGATGGTGACGATGACAATGCCTTAAAGCAGTGGTTCGCCAGGGACTGTTTTGCTTTCCAGGAGACATTTTTGGTGTCATAACTGGGTGTGGAGGGGGGTACTGGCATCTAGTAGGTAGAGGCCAGGATGCTGTCCAACATCTTACAACGCACAGGACAGTCCCCACGGCAAAGAATAAACGAGTTCAAAATATCAATAATGCCAACGTTGAAAAACCCTGCTCTAGGTAAAAAATAAATAAATAAAAATCTTATTCGGAATTCGATTCTTGCCTTTCAGGAATTCTACTACATCAGCTAGAGAGATCACACTTTAAAAAATAAAGGCGAGAAATATCTTTGCCCTTTGCTAACTGGCTGTATGATTTGACTTAATTTTATCATCTGTAAAATGGCCAGGTTGTATTAGTTGATGTCTAAGTTTCCTTCTAGCTCTGACCTTCTCGGACTCTGTGACTCTAATCTTCAGTCGTCCCCTTTGGTGCACGAAGGAAGAGCGGACGGGCAGAACCCTGCCATGCTCTGGCTAAATCCCAGCACAATAGAATTCCTCATGGAAATAAATCATCTTTTCATATAAAATCTTCTGAAGACCATTTCAAGAAGAGTAATAGGTCTGCCAGTCCAACACCTGCAGGGTGGGTAATAATTTACTTAGCCCACTGACTTGGGGGCAGGTCCTGCTCTTGATAAATGGCCCAATTAAGCATCTGTTAATCACAGCATTATCTCATCGGAAGGTGGAATACCTATTTCTCTCAAGCAGTTTCTCAGTGAGATAACATCACAAATTCCCCAAACTGCACGAAAGAAAGGGCATTAACCACGCCGGGAACAATGCATTGCCCCTCTCCGGTGCTCTGGCCCGACAGTCGCTGGGAATATCCTTCCCCTTTGCCCCATCCCGGCCCTTCCCCCAGCAACCTTCCTATAACCTCGGCTCCTGAACTCTCGTGTTCGTCTGAGGCCTTGATAATAAAGCAACATCTGCAAAACCTACAAGAACTTTACTGCAGTTAATTGAGTAATTGAAGCAAGATGCAGGGAGGGGTGATCTATGGGCCTGGGTTGAGGGCCGAGAAGGGAGACAACGGATTTATTGCAAAGGCCGTGGGCGGCCTTGGGTCCAGGCCCTGGTTCACGGGAAGTTTGAGGTCATGTGGGATTAAAATATCTTTAGAAACAAATGGAATAATTTGACTGAAGTATCAGGAACACTGTGCCAGTTTATGCCAGGAGATCAGGTGTGATTTTATTTACCTTGTGCCCAACACATTTTTTTGATAACAGCCTCATTAGTCTAAATTTATAGACTATCAAGCAAATGGGTATCCCTGTCTGTGTCTGTCTGTCTGTCTGTTTCATCCTGATTGTTACATGAAGCTGGGCTTTATGTAGTTCAAGATAAATAGAGTTACGCCTTAAAGGGGCTGGAGGCCCGGAACTATCCAGGTGGTAAGCAGGGCCAAAGATATTTACAATTCGACAGTTGTATTTGCTCGAAAATGGCTTGTTAGAGCAATGTGCCATCGGTGGTAATATCTCCTTGTAATCTGAATAAATCCATAAATCTACATTTAAGCACAATTCACCACCTTGAAGTCATTGGGAATGCTGTAATTTATTTGCTAGCCTTGCAGATGCCAGATCTATGTGTTATGGATACATAAAGTTGCCCATGTGAGCACCTGGCATTGGACTCGGCCGGGTGACCAGCCAGAGCGCACGCCCCCAGCGTGCAGGAGGACTGGCTATTTCCGAAGGTTATTGCTCCTTTTGTAGTTTCTCTGCTGCTTTATTAAATCCCAAATTCCTTGCAAAACTGTACAATTTTAATAACTCAAATCCGTGCGGATCATAAAGCTGTCTAAATATACCTGACGCCCTGGGTATCAGACAGATCCACAGGTGATGATGTCACTGGGCCTGATTAACCGGAACAGGTCACCCGACAAGATTTTATTACAAGTGTCATTTAGATTTCTGACAGCTTTACAAGGCTTAATGGCTTTTTATTAAATACATTGTGTTCCAGGAAGCTGACAGTTGAGGATGCCTTGTAAATACAATGCAATGGAATTTCCTTAGAAGCTGCATGAGAGAAAGCAGAAGGATAGGGGACATCCCTCCCTGTCCCAGTGCCACAGCTCAAGAGGCCCAGGGTTCATCGCCTCCGGAGAAGACAGACAAATGACCCCCTGACGCCACCCCTGCCAGCTCTCCAAACCGAGCAGGTCTGTTTCGGGTCGACCCAGATGTTTTCATCTGCAGCTCTCCAGGGAATCAAATTCCTCAGTTCAGGGGGTGACCCAGTCCACCCCCACCCTGCATCACTTCCCTAAGACTGGCTTCCTCCTCGGACTTCCTGGAATTAATGTTCTCCGTGAACCGGTAAAGCTAAGTTTTGTTTGTTTCTTTCCAGCAGTTTGTTGGACCCATTTGGAAGGAAGATGGGAGGAAAGATGGGTGGACGCACTGTCTTACCGTGCCCCACACTGCGTGCCCAGGTGCTGGGGACTGTGCTTGACACTCTTGGTAAATCATCTCCTCCAATTTGCACAAACTCAAAGTACTTACTCCCGGATCACCCCCAGAAAGGGGATTTGCACATACAGCAAGCATCTTCTGCAGCAGTTTGAAGTCAGGAGAGGGGTTGTGGGTACCGCATTTGTATATGGGATCTTGGGAGTGTCACTGGCCTTGTGTATCTATGAAGGGACAACACCAGCCACCTCGCTGGGCTACAGCAAGGGTGAGATGAGATCACATTGTGCAGTGAGACCTTAGTCCACACTGGCTGCGACCACTATTGCATTTCTCTTACTGTTGATGGTAAACCCAGCAGTTATGTCCAGCCAGAGCCCTACAGCAGCTGAGAAGGCTGCAGATCCACGAGGTGCATTGGGCCCCCCAAGTCCTACATATTTCACAATGCAGGTGAAAGTAGAAGCACATGTGTGATGTTCCAAACAAAAGCAGCCAAACCAGAAACTCAGCAATATTCCAGGAGCCACCCCAGAGAGAATCAGGGGGTTAGTCAGGAAATTACTCCCATTTAATGCAAGTCTGGGTCTCCAGGAACCCAACTGCATCCATCGCCCCCAGTTGGTGGCCAGGCCGCCTCAGCCAGCCTTCATCATGTTTGAAGCCAGGCTTCGCACAGAGGCGGGAAGAAGAGTCAGATGGGCCAAGGGGTTTTCCTTCCTTTCCGCAGTCCCCCGGCCCATGGCCTGGAACAGGGTGGCCGGGGTTTGACCTTCTGCTTCGTTCACTGTTTCTGATCTCTGGGGCTTGGGAGCATAATTTTATGTGCGGGCCATGTTGCTCAAACTCCATTTCAAGAAAAAAAATCCATAGTTCTGGAGAATTCATCTTGGACCCCAGTTGGAGACACAACAAAATGAAAGTCTAATTTCTACCACTAATCCAATTATCATCGCATCAGAAGAGATGTGTCTGGGTGTGTGTTTAAACGATTCTTTTAATTTTATTGAGATAAAAACATAATTTTAATAACTTGTATGGGACTTATGGCTTCCCAAGGTTATGTCTATGGGCTGCACTTTGAGAGTCACTGAACAGGAGAGAACTGCAGGGTGGAGGTGATTTGGGAGGGCCAGGGCAGCCTGTCTCATTCATCCATCCTGTCACCGCTCTCCCTCAGGGAAAGGACACCTGGCTTGGGCCCCTGGCCCACCCCCAGCACTGGGGTGGCAATTTGGGGCTAATTCCCACAGAGCTAAATCTGCCTCCCTGCTTGGCAAGCCAGGACCTGTCCTGTCTCATTTGGGAGCAGGTAGGGTTTTCCTGTTCGTTTCTTTTTTCCTTTGGAATAAATGTCACCTTTGGAACCAAATCTTAATGGTGGTAGGTTGAATTTCAAACTGGGATATTTTGGAAATATTCCATGCACTGAAAGTTAGAAAGTAGGCACTGCTTTTTTGAATAGCAGAATCCATCTAAAATGACCAAAGTTTGTTTCCTGGTACATTTTTATACATCTCCTATAATAGATCGCACCTGCCTAAACCCTCTCTGTTGGATGAAGCCCCACAACCTCACACATCCTCAAGTGCAAAGGTCAGCCCTCAGCATGAACAAGTGAGCACCTGACTTCACCACCAAAATTTTGGATGGTGTGTTCAACCTGCACACCTCAGTGTTCTGTCTGTGACATGTGGCTCATATTAGTTAGCACAGAGGTGGCCAGGAGAGCTACATGAGATAATCGAGGTGCCTAGCAAAGGGCCAGGCATGAAACACAGGCTAAATCCTCCCTCCCCCACCCACCGTCACCCCTGGGACTCGCTATGAAATCACAGCAGCATCCGCTCTCTTTCTGGCCACCCCAGGGCAAAGCAGTCTGTTTGGATAATGCATCATAAGAAAGGATGCTAAATGTCAACTTTGTGGAGCTCATGTCAGAGTGCTTTGATTTGGGCCAGCTCAATGGTAGGCAATACTCCTCCTCATTTCCTTCAGCTCCTCCGGGACCAACATTCAGCAGCAGCCTCCCTGCAGCAGCCTCCCAGCCCCATGGCCTCAGGAGTCCTTGTAGAGCAGACAGTGACAGTAGAGGTGCAATGCGCAGGTCTGTCCTGTTGCCTTGCAGCGTCTCCAGACTCTAAGGGCTCCTCTGATTCACCTGCCACCGACTCACCATGGGAAGTAGTTAGAGGGTGACCAGGTAAGGCAGCCTCTCTTCCCCCTTTACCTGCAGGTGGTGCCACACCAAGTTTGCTCTAAGCAGTGGGAAGCGCATTCATCTAAGTGAGCAGTGGTGTCGAAATGACAGGCAGATGTGCAGAAACCAGGACCATCTACCCAAGCCGATGGGTAAGGGCAGGTGCTGGCTGACACAGCCAGAGAGCAGGACTCGGCAGAGTGCTCCTAACCACTCCTGGGCATCCCCACGCCTGCCCGCATTGCTGAGCACCACTGCAGAGCTGGATGCTTCTCCAGCTCCCATCTCCATGTCCCCCCAATCCTCAAAGGGTGTCTCAGCCATGGCCGGATGTACCTGTCACGCTTTGACAATTCCTCACAATTCCACTTATCAGTCATGTGACGTTGCACCAGTGATTTACTTTCTCTGGGCCTCAATCTTTCCCATCAGTGAAAACGGACATAATGAAGCCAACTTCTCAGGGATGGGGAAATTAAGTGAATTAACATGTCAAGGTATGCAACACAGCCAGCGCATAGTTAAATGTTCAATTAATTTTTTAAAAATGATTAATATATGAAATTCACATTAAACTCATTTTTAGAAAGAAAGAAAGAAAAGGAAGGAAAGAAAGGAAGGAAAAGAAAGGAAAAGGAAAGAAAGAAAGGAAGGAAGGAAGGAAAGAAAGAAGGAATCTCCAACATTCAGTCCAAGACATCTTGATGCCAGACAGAAGTTACATGCTGCCCAGGGTCACCCACCATTGCCACCTGGTTGTGTGCCCAACCTACACAACTGTCCATGGCTGCCCTGGGCCAGCTCTTACCTGATTCATGTCTAGAGTCCAAGGGAAATTCTTCCCTTGATTTTCTTCCCCAAAGCTATCCAACTCCAACAGTTTAAATAAATCTGAGTCTTGAGAAAGGAGTACTTCCACCCCACCCCTGTTTTCTGCACTCGTTCTCATCCCTGTAGCTGTCTTTACTTCCCTGAGAGTTTCCACCTCTGAGGGGGGGCTCTGTGGGTTGAGGCTCAGACAGATGCCAAGGGCCCTGCCTTTACTGGTCCTGGGGGGCTCCCCATGTTTCAGGGCCAGGACTCCTGGCAGGATCTCCCCTACAGTCCCTGGCAGCACATGAGCCCAAGTTAGGCTTTGCTTAACCCCAGCTGCCCCTCAGCAGTGTCCCTGCTGATGCTGGACTCCAACCTGGTCTCCCAGCTTCAGGTCTCATGTCCCAGCTTAGGCACCACCTCCTCTGGGAAGTCCTCCCTGATGCCCCTCCTCAAAGCTCCTGTAGTTCCCTGTTTGACCCCCTCTAGGCATGTATTGAACCCTTTGTGCTGAAATTGCCTGTTCACAAATCTGTCTCTCCAACTGGCTGAAATAATTTACTCCTGCCTATGTCCAGGGTCTAGCCCACTGCTGAAAACATGTGCAGAATTAATGAGTTAATAGATTCATGGTGAGTCCTCCTGGAGACGCTACCGAGAGCGTTCTCGGCTTGGGAACAAGCAAGCAGCTCAGAGGTCTCAGAACTCCCCAGCCTGTGGCCCAGCAGAGACCTGTGGTTTTAGTGCTAGTGGAAATTGAGCTGGTAGATCAAAGGCAGTGGCCCCTACGGTCCAGATTGCCAACAGCCAGCGCTATCTGAGTATCGGTTGAATTGGTAATTCAAAATTAAGTGGGTTAATGATTGACGTCAATTTGTGGGACCTGGCCTACTACCTCCCTCCTGCAGACAGGGCTTTTCCTATTCAGGGACCGCCGGGAGAATGGAGCTTCCCAAATGAGAGTTCATTTAGCTGCAGCCATGCCTCGCCCCCGCCCCACCCCTGATTTTAAAGGGCCTCTGTTCTTCAATTCCCTACACCGGTCCTGTTAGATGTCTTAGAAAAGTCTTAGCACCTGAGATCCCTTTCAGAAATAAAAACTCACAAATTTGAGCCAAAGGGGAAAAGCCTGGTGCAACTTTGCACCTGTAATACATGAGTCACTTGATTAAAAAAATACTCAGAAATCAAGTTCCTGATTCTCTCTGTGTGGGCAGGGAAGGGGGGCACTTGTGGAGGGCGAGAAAACCTTCAGCTGCACCAACTTACAAATCCTGACCATGATCTAAATATTCTGAGGCTGTCCACATTTGGGAAAATGACTTTTTCCTGTTAGTGCTTTATTTGACGGTCAGAGGGAGACTGAATATGGAAACAGCTGCCGGAGGATGGCAAAGCCACCTCCAGCAGGTAAGGCTATTCCCTTGCCTCTGCTCAGAAGCTGGGGAGGGAAGTGGGGGCCTTAGGAGGAGGGCGCTGGGGTCCCACAGGTCAGACAGGGGCCACTCTGCAGGGGCCAAGCCTCCCGCAAGTCCTCTGGTTGACAATCCAGGCATTGTCAACACTCCGGCAGGGTGCTATAGGAGAAAAATGTCGTTTGCAAAGGCAGCCAACCCTGCTAGGGGGCTGCTGGGCACAGAGCTGTAGGCCCACGTAAGGCACATACTGTCTGGTCCATCCACCCTTGGCAAGCCCGGCAGCATAATTCAGAGAAGGCTGACCTGAGCTCAGGACGCCCCCTCTGCCCCAGAGGGAAGGACCAGGGCAGCCCTGGGACCAGACTGTGGCTGCTCTGTTTCTTCTGTAACATGGGGAAGGTCCTGCCTCCCTCAGGTGTGATCAGGACTCAGATCATCTGCCTAGAGCAGGTGGCCGAGGGCCGGGCCCAGCAGGAGGTGCCCAGTGCCCAGCCCTCTCCAGACCTCCAGGCACATGAGTCCCGATGATTGTGACTCCCACATAACTCTACAAACTTTTTCCCACTGTCTGTCTGAATTAGGCCTTTCTGGGAGAGAGGCAGAGGAGATGGAGAGAGACGAGGAGTGAAGCTTCGTTGTCACATCAGGTCTCAGGAAACAGGAGACCTGGGGGCCAGGTGGGGCTGGCCCCTGCCCGAGCTCTGCCCACTCGCCCGGCTCCTGCCTGGGTTGGCCGGCGTGGACGTGGGAGGCTGGGGGCTGGGAAGGTGGGAGGCGGAAGGTCATGTCCAGCCTCCCCCACTGCCCTTTAGCCCAACTCTCCTTCAAGTTTGTTATGAGCAAGAGATCCTAGGCCACATATTAATAAAACAATGGAATTTTTATTTCTTTTTCTCATAAATTACATAATTCAAACCTTAAAACACCTTTAATGAACAGTGACTGGGCATGTGACACTTAATAAAACTGGGCTCAGTTCAGTTTCTGCTTGACAGACTACCAGCCGAGAATGTGCCTTACGAGTCAATGATTAAGAGGCGGAGATCTTTCCTGGGCTCTACTATTAAACACTTCAAAGGTTTCCAAAGTCAGATAAAATGAAAAGCAAATGTGTTTCACTGCCTCTCAAATGCCTCAAATGTTTTAGCAGGTGCAAGCAATGAAACCTTCCATGGTGACAGCATTTTAGGGTCTGCAAAGTGCACCCGGCTGAATTCTGGGAAATCTAGGCTGGCTTCATAAAAATTCATGATTTCCAAGGAGGGAAGATGGTCGTCCTCAGAGCCCATCTACATATGTGGCACAGAAGGAAAATATCACGGGGTCCTCTGGGTCACGGGTCAGCTTAACCCTTTTTGTCCTGGAAGAGACCCCCGCGTGGAGCGCTGGAGGACCCGAGCCGGCACGATCGGCTTTGTGCTGGCAAAATGAGGACAAATCCCTGGGTTGGCTTAGATTTTCTGACAGCACATTAATGGTCAGGTCAAACGCAAGTCCTGTTTTGGGGGCGTGGGTACATGTTTATGTGACCTAGGAACACATCATAGACAGTAAGAGCCAGCAGGCTTGGTGCATATAGATGTGATGGTTTTGTGCAAATGATTTAACCTCTCTGTGCCCTGGTTTTCTCATCTGTGAGCTGGGGATAATCGTAGCGCCTACCTCACAGTTTTTGTGAGGATCAGATGGGTTAACATCGTAGAAGCACTTACGTGCTGTAGCAGAATTCAATACATGTTCGTGGTTCTTGTTATTGTATTGTCCCATTAGGAAAAATGAGTATAAAAAGTAGGCATTCTACAGCTTAGCCGTTTGGGCTTTTCATTTAAAATTTGCTATAACTTAGATTTATAAGTTATAGTAATCTCTCACATAGACATATAATATTTTATAGTTTACAAAGGACGTTCTGAGACATTACCTCATTCCAACCTTTCGACAGTGAAGCGGGGAAGGCAGAAATTGGTCATCCGTGGACGAAGGATGAGTGTCCAGTTCTGCTGCAGCTCTCTGGCGTGGGGTTGGACCCATTGCCTGTACCTCGGTGTCCTGAGGGCACCTGTCTGTGAAATGGGTACAGACGGGCTCCCTCTGCATCACAGCACAAGCCGCCTTCAGAACCAGCGCCACCGGCCTCTGACGGGCATCAGAGCTCACTGGCCCCATTCTCACCCCACATTTTTTTTTCTAAATTCATGAAGGTGCTCAAATGCTCTTTGCATATTATCTCAGCAATCTTGCAAGCACTTGTTTATGAGACCTGGATTTTTATTCTTCCCCTTTTCTAATGAGGTGGGCAATGAAATGGCATTCCAAGAGTCAACGAAGGAGAACCTCTTAGTTCTTTCCTCGGGGAATAGCTGAGCAGCGATTGTTATCAGAGAACATTCTCTTGATTTCCAGGCAACACAAGATTACTCACCTCCCCCTTGACAACACAACACCGGCTACTCAATGCACGTCTCTGAAAGCTTTTGCGGGCTCTGGAGCCCTTGAAATTGGGACACGTCTCATGAGCTCTTCCCCCCACGGCGGGTCCAGAGGCCACTATTATGAGTGTCTCACTGACCAGCTCTCCGGCCGGTGAGCGCAAAGGCAGCAGAGCCAGCCTGGAGCAGGATCCTCCTCCCCACACACCCGAAAAACATGTTGGACCCAGCGAGGCCCCTTAGCACACACCACCCATTTATAACTTTCTAACCATCACAATTAAAGACATCATTTTAAGATGTGTATGAAGAGGGTAACTACCAGGATGTTCATCACAGCATTATTTATAACAATGGAAAATACAAAACATTGTAAATGTGTAGCGTCAATAAAACGTGGAGCACTCATAGAGTGAAGAACTTGGCAGGCATTTTAAACAAGGTTGATAGTGACATGAAAAAATGCACATGGCACATTAAGTTAAAAATAAGTATACTGTAATGCTATGCTCTGTCCAGTATGATTTCCTGTCTACTAGAAGTACATGCTTTATACATAATTACTAAGAGATATGTATGCCTGTTTTGAAAGGCCTAAGAGGCCATGCCTACTATTCAGAAATAGGATTTCAGATTTAATATTTTTTTAATTTTCTTTCTTTGACCTGACTGTATTTTCTGATTTTGGTATACGAAACATGATTGCTGTTGTTATGTTAAAAATTTTATTTGTAATTAAAAAGAAAAAAGAGTGTCATAGCTGAGACTGGCTGTGGAAGCCATCTAGTGTCAAGGCTTTCATTTCCAGGGAGGTAAACTGAGGCCCAGACAAGTGACATGCCTGAATGAAGGTCCTCAAGCTATTTGGTGGCAGAGCCATGCTGAGATCTGGGTGCTCTCACTTATCCCTTTTCTTTCCATGACGTCCTGAGATGTCTTTGAGACTTTTTTATAAATGTGCTAGAGACCTTTGCCATGGAACTGGCTGCATGGAACCACCTTCCTCTCCGTAAAGCTAAGCATTCCTCAGTTGGCTCAAAAGCCAGTGTGCCTCACCCTGCCCATCTCTGCCCTTTTCCCCAGGCTATGGCAAGCAGGTTAAAAACCAGTGGCATCCAGTGCAGCGTCTGTGCCAGAACGCGGGTGAAGGGTTATGTTATAGTTCAGCACATTATTCTTGTCCGAGCTTCCATTCTTGCTATGGTCTGAATGTTTGAGTCCCCCAGAATTTATACATTGAAATCCTAACTCCCCAAGGGGGTAGTATTTACAGGTGGAGTCTTTGGGAAGTGATTCGGTCACAGGGGCAGAGTCCTCGTGAATGGGATTAGAGCCCTTATGCCAGAGACCCCCAACAGCTCCCTTGCCCCTTCCTACACGTGAGGACGCAGCAAGAAGGAACCAGAAAGCGGACCCTCTCCAGACACCGCCGGCACCTTGATCTTGGACTCCCCAGAGTCCAGAGCTGTGGGAAAGAAACGTTTGTTATTTATAAACTAAATAACGAACCGAGACAATTGCGCATGCGGGACAAGCAGTTGGACACACTGGCCTGTCCTCACCCTGCCCCACCCCTTGGCTCCTCCTGGTGCAGCTACGTGGTCAAGGGACAACCTTGCCAAGTGAATGGGCTGAGATTGTAGCGGCCTGCTTTAAATGAAGATTTATTTTTCCTAAGGCACCCTGAGCATTTATGGGTTTTCCTTCTCATCCATCATGACTCGTTCACTTGCTGATGCTAAAATGGACGGTGTCTGTTCTGTTCAGCTGCAGTAATTTTTTTCCATCAAGGAAAAGAGAGAACCTATGTTCCAAGTAGTCACTTTAAGTGAAGCTAAATATGCCAGTGAGGACACAGCTGTATGTATGGATAGGGGACGAGGCCTGGGTACGAGCTGAGCTTCTGCAAGGCCACGGAGAGAGAGGTTCAAACTGGTGCCGACAGCGTCCAGCCCTTGCCAGGACATGGTGGTTTGTAGCCTCCCAAACCTCCACCTCCTAACGGTCTCATGGGATCCCATGGCGGCCCTCTGTGGCAGACCTGCTAGCTTCCCTTGCGGATGAGGGGCAAAGATAGGCAGAGAAGCTGGATGACTTTCCAAGGAAGGGTCCCTGCCTTCTCCTGCAGTATTTGTTTTCCCTGCATGAGCCTCAGAGAGAATGTGAGTAGTTGTGGGCCCACACTGCTCTATGGGAGCCAGAAGGGACACTTTGAACCATTTAGAAATGAGGGTAGAAAAATGAAATCATGGGCAGTGTGTCCCAACTTCAGAAGCTCCAAGCTTAGGGCTTGCATCACAGTCATCGTTTGTTTTCCTTTGCTTTTTTTTTTTCCTTAAATATTTAAGCCTTAAATTATCCCAAAGTTTCAGAATTTTTACTCCTGGGAATCTATTCCATAGAAGTAGGAGCGCAGTTACCTAAGGACGTGAATCTACATATAAACACATAAGGGTGTTCGGCACAGCACTGTTTGTGGTGGCCAAAAAATAAAATTAATGCTCTGAATGGGAAAATGTTCAGATACATCAGCATTCATTCCCACCATGGGAGCACGAGAGCGCCATTATTTGACTTTGGGGGATTTGCATGACATGCTGGTGAGTGAGAAAAGCAAGATGCAGTAGTGCACATAACATATGTGTATATCTTATCCGTGTGTTATATTTGTATGTCTGTATATGAGCATAGAGTAAGGCACAGAAAGACACAAAACAGGTTGCGAACATGAATTAGAGGTGGAGGGGAGAAGAAAGGGCGGGAAGCAAGTTTGAAAAAAGGCTACACTTAAAAACAGCATGTGTAATAAGATCTTAAATGTGCAAATAATGTGTGGGGGTAGTACAAACGTCAAAAAAATAAAAGATTGAGGCAGATTCGGATTCATTGACTTAGAGCCATCAAGAAAGTACACAAAGCAAGATAGGTTCGGAGAAGTTTACAAAGTAGGATTCCTCCTCCATGAAAAAAAAGTCAAATTCCCAAGTATGTGTGCAGTGTCAGAGCCGTGTGGGCGGCCCCGCGCCTGTCCCGCCCTGGATGCTTAAGGAGAGGGTGCGCCGGTGATGGTGACGGTCAGCTTTTCCTTTACGCATCTTTGCTTTGTCCCACTTAATGCTTTACAAACCAATTTTTGCAGGGGGGAGGCATTCCGAAAAGTATTAAACTGACACAATTTGTAATGCTCCAGTGTGCTTATTCTCTGGTGATTTTAAGTGAAGCATCAAGTGATTCTCTGTTGCCCAAACAGGTGGCTTTCTGAGCTGCCGGCTGTCCTTGTGTGTGGGGAGGCCCGAGCCGGGCACTTTCTCATGATCCCAGGCCAGGCAGCTGGGCCCCGCCGCGGGGAGCCGGGTGAGGGGCCAGGAGAGGCCCGGATGTGGTGCTGGTGGCAACGCCTTCCTCGTGCAGACCCGGGGAAGGCAATATGCCCTTCGGGCACCTCTGATGGCTTGACAAGGCCAGCGTGGCCCATTCCCCCTACTCTGGCCACCTGGAGCCACGCGGCCGGCGGGCCCAAGCCTTGGTACTGAAGGCCTCGCCCGAGGCGCCGTTTTCTGAGGAGCAGGGTCAGGGATCTGAGTGAGCGACTCGGCCCGCCTTGCGGGGACGCTGGTCTCTGCCAGGCGGCCTGGGCTGCTGTGACTGTGATAGCTGCCGAGCAGGCGAGAAAATGGGCGAAATGAAGGGCCGGTGTTCGTCTGAGTTCCCGGGAAGTTATCGTGTGGAAGAAAAAACGTGAAGTAAAATTCTCCAGACTCCACTCGGGTAGAAATGGGAAAGCAGAAAGGTTGTGGTCAGGCATAAGATGTCCCTAACTGTCGTCAGGGAAGATGTGCGGCCATCACAGGACCGTGAGCTCTGCCGTGGTCCTCAGCCGAGGTCGGGACTTGGAGCTGCGCTCAGGCCCGGGATGCACAGGACGCCCCCGCCCGGCCCCGCCACTCTCTGCCGCTTCTCTGCCCAGGGCCGTCCATGGCACCTGCCACCCCCGACTCGCCACGTGTCCCGCTTGGTTATGGCCTGTTTTCTCTTTACTGAGTTGGAAGCTCCCTGAGGTCGTGGGTTTTTGTCTGTTTGTTCTCTGCCATGTTGTCATTACCTAGAACAGTGCACAGGGCACTGCCCAACAGTCACCTAACAATGAATAAACAAACAGGGAGTGACGATGAAGAGCACCGGAAATTCAGTGAAAAACTAAAATTGTAAAGGTTCCAAAGTGGAGGTAGGGACATCAATAAAGTGTGGTACAGCCACTTAAAGGAAATTATACAGCCATCACAAATGTTTTGGATGATGGAATGTCCCCCAAACGGTCTACAGCGATTATCTGCAGGGGTGGGTTCATGGGAGGGTGGTGCCTTCTCTTTCCACTATTATGTGGTTCTGAAATATTTCAATTTTGTGTCACTTTGTACAGTATTTCAGTTGCAAGCAGGAATAGAAAAACATGTTATTTGATGTCAAAAAAGGTTTGAAGATTTTTGTAATGACATGAAAAATTGATTTTGCAGTGGGATTAAGTTTAAAAAAAATCAAGATACAAGCCTTTACACAGAAAAATTCTATATATTAATATTTGTGTCCAAAAAAGAAAGACTAGGAAGAAACTTGAAGAGTGATTATCTCAGTTTTTTTCTTTTGCTTTATGCTTTTCTGTATTTTTCAAATTACCTGCAATAAGCATATTACCAGAAAAAAAACTTTATTTAAAAGTAAAAATTTATCACCATATACAGAAATTAACTCAAAATGGATTAAAGACTTAAACGTAAGCCCTGAAATCATCAAAATTCTAGAAGAAAACCTAGGAAAAACTATTCTTGACATTGGCCTAGGCAAAGAATTTATGACTAAGACCCAAAAGCAAATACAACAAAAACAGAAATAAATAAATGGGACTTAATTAAACTAAAACGTTTCTGCACAGCAAACGAAATAATCAACAGTGTAAATAACCTACAGAACGGGAGAAAATATTTGCAAACTATACATCTGATGAGGGATTCATATCCAGAATCTATAAGAAATTCAAAAAAATCAGCAAAACCCCTCAAATAACCCCATTAAAAACATGAACAGACATTTTTCAAAAAACAAAAATACCCAAAAGGCCAAGAAACATGAAAAATGCTCAACATCAGGGAAGTGCAAATTAAAACCACAATGAGATACTACCTTAACCCTGTCAGAATGGCCATTATTAAAAAAGAAAAAGAAAAAAAAGATGTTGGCGAGGATGCGGTGAAAAGAGAACACTTCCACACTATTGGTGGGACTGTAAATTAGTACAACCTCTGTGGAAAACAGTGTGGAGATTCCTCACAAAACTAACAGTAGACCTATCATTCAATCCAGCAATCCCACAACTGGGTATCTATCCAGAGGAAAAGAAGTAGTTTTATCAAAAAGACACCTGCACTCGTATGTTTATTATAGCACAATTCACAATTGCAAAGATATGGAATCAACCTATGTGCCCATTAACTGATGAGTAAACAAAGAAATTGTGGGGTGTGTGTGTGTGTGTGTGTGTATTCTTCATATTCCATGGTGTGTGTGTATGTGTATATTTATATATGTGCATATATATGTATATACACATATATATATTTATACACATACACACACACACCATGGAATACTACTTACCCATAAAAAAGAATGAAATAATGTCTTTTACAGCAACTTAGATGGAATTGGAGGCCATTATCCTAAGTGAAGTAGCTCAGGAACAGAAAAGCAAATACTACCTGTTCTCACTTATAAGCTAAGCTACAGGTACACAGAGTGTCATAATATGCATTGGAGATTCAAAAGGGAGAGGGTAGGGAGGAGGTTAGGGATAAAACATTACCTATTGCACACAATGTACACTATTGCGGTGACAGGTACACTAAAAGTCCAGACTTTGCCACTATGAAATAAATAAAAATAAATAAATAAAAGTAAAAATTTAGTATAGCTGTGCTTGACTGTGAGAAATGTGAATATATAGAGATATAAGATAGGACACAGGAAAGAGGGTTTTTGTTTTTATTAATTGTCCGATCAGACTGTTCTGGTCTGCAGTGAAGGCGTCACTCACTATTCAGAAGAAAGATTCCTAAGGGTTCTCAGGAAGGAACAGATTCTACAACCTCAGTCAGAGGATCACTGCCATAATAAATAATCTTTACTTCAAGACAGCCTTCCTCAGATCTAACTTAATTTCCTCCTGCTTCAAATAAAATAAAATAAAATAAGCCCACCGTTATTATCTGTGGAAATGAGTCTGGGAGCCGCGTGCTTATAAAAACCCTCTGCATACCTGAAAGCGGTTACTTACTAAGGCTTTCTCCATCAATCCGCATCTCGGCCCTCCCCTCTGCTCCCTCCCACAAAGTGCAAAATACTTCTAGCTCCTTGGATTCTGTTTTGCAACAGTCCCACATGTTTGTCACCATCCTCTGGCCTCCTTCCAGGATTTCTGCATCATTCTCCAAACAAGGTGCCTGCAACAGAAGTCAGGAATGTGGAAAAGGCGGAGCAGTTTCCTTTGTGGGTCTTGCAAAGTCCCCTCCTGTGGAATCTGTTCCCACATCACCGGCTCAAAAGAAAACAGCACTTCACTGTCCATGGGACCACTTCCGGATTCTCCAGATAGCCTGCCATTTGGGGATTGCCTCAGTGTCCTTCCTTAGCAAGGCCTCAGAAGTCTGATTCCTGGGTCTCTTTCCTTTCTGGGGTTTAGGATGGCTGCATTCACATGGTCCCTTTCCCATGGTCACTGCTTGCCACGGTCCTCAGCCATGAATTCTGCCCCATCGTAACAGCTGCCCCTGAGCCTGCGGGCATATCCAGGGGCCCCATCCCGCTGGCCCAAGAGGGTCAGACACACTGGGCAACTGCGCCAGGGCTGCCACTCCCCCCGGGCAGACAACTGACACTGACATTGAAAACAGCGTTTCTTTGGGCGGGCAGGTGGGCGCCGTTCAAACGCAAAGCGGCTTGTTTCCGAATGGTGATGTTGAATTGCGCGTGCGCACACATGCACGCACACACTGCTTATTGTTGCGTTCAAAAACACATTTATGGAGTTAACAGACTGTGAGAGTTCTTTTTGTTTTAATAAAATTAATTTGTAAAGGTTTCAAGATGTTAACAAATGACCAATGAGACTGTTTCATAATTGATTTTAAAACTTCATTAAGTACACGGGGTGGCTTTCTTATTAACTTCTAGCTTGGCTTCCAGTTGGACTTGTGCTACACTCAAGTAGATCCAGGGAGAGGAATTTCTGCAGTTGCCCAGGTTTGAGCCTCAGCCCGGAGCCCCGCACTTTGCTTCGAGGCTTTGGGCCAGGACGCTGATCCCAGGATCAGGCTTTGCTGCCCTTCATGCCAGTGAGGAAGTGGGGTTGGTGGTACCAGGAGACACAGGTGGTCCTCTAGGTGCCACCTGAACCTGTCTCACCTTTCCCAGAAGGCCCCTCATGGGCAGCGGGCAGATGGCAGGGTGAGGCCCTCACACTCCCAAAGCCCACCTCCTTGCTCTAGATGGGAGCGAGGCTGCCCTCCGCCTCCAGCCCACCCCGAACCTCCCAGTGACAACACCGTTTCATCCATTCATTCATGTGCACAGTCAAACATCTAATATCACTGACTGCCCCTACGTGCCAGGCACTTTGCTGGATGCCGAGAATCTCACTCCCTATTTCCCTCTCTTGAAGCAGGGGCCCAAGGGTCTCCATAAAGAGTGGGCTGCCAGCTGGTGACCAGTAAGTACCAGGACTGCCTGTCCTTTCGAAAAAAATTCTGGGAGACAGTCTGCAGGCTTCTCAGAGGTCCTGGTGATGGAGCCCCCATTGCCCATCACTCTCCCTCCTGCCACCTTGCTTTATTTTTCTTCGTAGCACTTACGAACTCTGACATGTTCTACATTTATTTTATTTCTTATTCATCATCTCTCTCCCCCCGCCCCATCAACACATAAGCTCCATGCATGTAGAGATTTTGTTTTGTTCGCTGCAATTCCCCTAGTGGCCACATCAGTGCCTAGCACAGGGTTGGCAATTAAAAATATTTGTCCTGGGTGGATGGATGGATGATGGATGGGTGGATGGGTGGAAAAACAGGTATGGTTCCTGCCCTCCTGGAATTTTTAGTTTTGTGAAAGAGACTATGAATTAAAGAGACATAAAAAACTATGTAAAATTACAATTGTGTCAAATGCCACAACGGAGAAGTATTCAGAGTCAGCAAAGATCTTAACAAAAGGCCTGACCTAGTGGGGGGAAGGGGAGCCCACCTCAAGGAAGTGAGGACTGAGCTGAGATAGGGTAGTGAGGAGGAATCAGTCACAGATGCAAACTGTCCCTCCACATGGTTTCAAGTTGTGCAAGCCTTGCTCCTCACGTCTCCCTCTGCCTGTGTTCCCCAGGAAGGGGTGCTGAGCAGGAACCCAGGCTTCTCAGGAGGACATAGGCTGCCAGCTGGTGGTTACACCTCCCAGAGCAGAGACAGGAGCTCACACTTTCCCCCTCCCCCACCGATTGCCCAGATATGACAGACCACGATGGGTCACAAAACAAAATTGAGAATATAACAGCCAGATGGTGCCAGCCAAGTTCTCTAGAGCTGCAGTCTCCAACCCCCGAGTCGAGGATCAGTACCAGTCAGTGGCCTGTTAAGAACTGGGCAGCACAGCAGGAGGCGAGCTGCAGGTGAGCCAGCGAAGCTTCATCTGTATTTACAGCTGCTCCCCATCACT